>CM061541.1:66596949-67796949 GCA_030864215.1 Capsicum pubescens
CTAGAATTGAGACGATGATCATCCAGAAAGAATCAAAATTTTGGAGCCTGGTGCGATGAAGATGAAAATGAAGAAGAAGTAGAGGCTACTAATATGTGCTTTATGGAAATAGGTGAACGTAGCGAGGTAAGACCACACGATTTTCATAATTGTAATAAACTTGAATCTAATTTGGATATGATAATCGATGAGCTCATAAAACTTATAGATGAATATAATAAATTCACTTAAGAGAAGAAAAGTTGTGAAGCACGATTTAAACAAAAGCTTTAAGAGGGACGACAAAATTGGAAAATAGAAATTGAAGCATGTCGAATTAAAATTGACTTACTTCATGGAGAGCTTGGTGATGCAAAAATAAAATTGAACAATTTTAAGAATTCCCTAAGCCATAGTTTCGTAGGAGCAAACTCCTTCACAGGGAATCCAAGTTACTTATCAGGGTTGTTTAAATCAGCTAAGAACTTTTTTTCGCTTGATGACCCATCTACTTTATTTGTGGATAGAGAGGGCATAAATCCTACAGTCGTAGGCATAAGCCTAAAATTGTGTGGGTTTGGAAGCCCAAAGAAAGTACATCTAACCTGCAAGGAACCAAGACCACTTGGGTACCTGAACGAAATTAATTTTCTTATCTTGCAGGAATAGGTCCGAAAGAGTTATAAAAAGGGAATGTGGGTCATTGACAACAGATGTTCTAGAAACATGATCGAAAAAAAGGAGAACCTCCCCTCCCTAATGAAAATAGATGAAGGATCAGTAAGATTCGGTGATAATGCCAGAGGCAACATCATTAAAGCTGACTCAATGAGACTCAGCTCATCATGTGAATTCACTGAAGTATACCTAGTAGACGTTCTCAAAAACAATCTGCTCAGAATTAGTCAACTATGTGACACTAGATTTGGAGTCCTCTTCAAAACTGAAAATTGCTCTATCAAACACGACAAAAAAGATATCTCTATTATTGGTGAACATGTTAATAACATTTGTGTCTTAAATAGTCCTGATTTTGCTACCTTAACCTGCCTCACTATGCAAACTATTGATACTTGGTTGGGGTACAGGAAGCTCGGGTATGCTAGTATGCATATCATTGAGAAATTATCTAGACTTGAATTGGTGAAAGGTCTACCAAAACTCAGGTTTAAAAAGGATTACATCTATGATGCCTGCCAATTGGGTAAATAGACTCGAATATCTTTCAAAGTCAAAGATATTATCTCTACTACCAAGCATCCTTTAACAACCTACATGGATCTGTTTGGTTTCACCAAGACTGTAAGCATTGGTGAAAAGAGATATGTTTTTGTTAAAGTTGATGATTACTCATGATTTATTTAAGTAATTTTTCTTGCACATAAACATGAGCTTTCACAAACTTTGAGATTTTTTGTAGAAAAGTACAGAGAGATGTTGGACACCTCATCACTTACGTTCACAGTGATCATGGAGGAGAATTTCAAAACAAGGCATTTGAGGAGTATTGTGCTTAGAATGGATACTCTCAGAACATCTCTTCACCGCAGTCTCCTCAACAAAATGGTGTAGTGGAGCGGAAAAATTGATCCCTCCAGGAAACTACCAGCATAATGCTGTTAGAACATAATCTCCCAGATCACTTTTGGGTAGAAGCAGTTAGTACAACATGTCACATCATCAATAGGTGCCTGATCAGACCTATTCTAAATAAAATGCCGTATAAACTCTGGAGAGGAAAAAATCCCAACATCGACTACTTCCATCCCTTTGGCTGCAAATGTTTTATTCACAACAATGGTAAGAATACCTTAGTAAAATTCAATCCATAAAATAATGAAGGCATTTTCCTTCGGTACCCTCCCACTAGCCATGCTTACAGGGCTTTTAATAAAAGAATCACATGTGTTGAGGAATCTATGCACATTGTATTTGATGAATATAATCACCTCCCTATGAGTTTAAGTGTCGATTAAGAACAGGTGAGTAATATACAGACTAGAGAAAATCACAGCACAACCTCATATCCTTCACAAGACAAGTCGACTACACCCACAACGGAGTTGATCCTCACAGAAGAAACAGTGAAATCAAATGTTCTAAAAGAATGAAAGCATGATACTAGCCATCCAAATAAACTCATCACCAGAAATCCAGAAGATAAAGTGCAAACCAGAGCGTCATGAGGAGACAAGCATCCATTGTCCTTGTGCCCCATATCAAACCAAGAAAATTGATGAAGCTCTAAAAAAAAATCATGGGTTAAAGTTATGAACTAAGAACTGGACCAATTTGAACAAAATCAAGTTTGGACTCTAGTTGAAAGACCAAGAAACTTCTCAGTGATTAGAACCAAATGGTTTATAGAAACAAATTAAATGAAGAAGGTAAAGTTATCTGAATTTGAAGATCCTTCGTTCCCAAATCACATTTTAAAATTATCAAAAGAACGCTATGGCCTCAAACAAGCTCTAAAAGCTTGGTATGAGAGATTGAGTACTTTTTTACTAAATAATAATTTTCAAAGGGGTAAAATTGACACAACTCTGTTCATAGCTTGATTAAAATCTTCTCATTATGAAAATTTGAGTTGATGATATCACTTTTGGTAGCTCTAATATCTCTATGTGTGAGAACTTTGCTAATTTGATAAAAGAAGACTTCAAAATGAGTCTTATGGGCGATCTCACATTATTTCTAGGATTGCAAATCAAACAAACTCCCAAAGGAACCTTAATCAGTCAAGCCAAATACATGAAAGAACACATCAAAAAGTTCGGTATGAAAAAAAAAAGTCCTATAGAACACCAATGAGTCTGGCAGCGCACACGCAAGTGTATGTGGTTTTATCAAGTAGTAAAGTGGACTTCAAGAATCTAATTATCGATCCCAAAAATACTTGATTCAACAATGATTCAATTTTAATTCACCGTTTAGATTAATTCAATGGAACAATAGCCAAAAAGAGTTCGGAATTTGTAAATTGTAAAAAAGTAAACAATACAGAAAGTAAGGATCTTGAAATAATCAATAAGAGAAAACCCAGGGTTAAAGAACTTTAAACAATCATACTATGTTGTTGAACTTCATTCATTAACTTGCTTATCTTGGTTGTAGATTAGTAGGGTTAATTATGTGATCATGATCTCTCGGCCTCTAATCTTTTACCTAAGTTGAACCTTACAACTACATCGTTGAACGGGGATTTAATAGTCCACTTAAGTTCTTTAAGCTATCATCCTACGTATGCATCAAGTAAGTTATCTAAGTACATCCCTATCCTAGACGCTAATTCAAATTCCTTATTTCATAAAGAAATACAATTGATACTTTGTTCATCTTCATATTTTATCCTCTAATCCCTCTCCCAAGGTCAGACAATTGATGTATTTTAAGGGTCGCGAATCCTTAAAATAGTTAAATCAAAGAAGAAGACACAACCAATATTGATAAACAAAGTTAAATGAATTCAATTCAAAATAATAGTACACATGTTCTTGGCTTCAACCCCGAAAAAGGGTGTTTAGCCACGCGTAGTCATAATCGTAATCACAAGGTGGTAATTAATGACTACAAACATGAATGAACTAAATTTAAATAATAAAAACCTAATGAAGAAGTTTTAGCAGCCCTTTGATCTCCAAAATATGTACAAAGATAATTAAAAATGTGTACAAAGACCTATATATAGCAAATAGGGTAAGCTCAAGTCGTGTTGGACAAGGAATCGGCGTGAAAGTCCAGGTGTGGAATGAAGCATGCGATGCATGCTGTATTTCATAGAAATAGATCATGTGATGCACGTTGTATTCCATAGCAATGGAGCATGCGACGCACACATATTGTACGGTGCTATTGGAATTTTTGCCCTAAATTTTGGTCAAGTGTTGGTTGTTCCTCCTTTCATCCCTTGTCTTGTGGTGTCTTTCCAATGATTTTTCAGCCTCTAAGTCATCTATATATCATCATAAACAACTCACAAAAGATCATATATCATCAAACCACACGAATTAGAGATTCAAACAACACTATATTCATCATGATGAATCAAAACAAGAGTTGAGACTAGGTTAGTTCATATTGATCTTCCACTTAATGTTCCACTTCTACACGTAATCAAATTTAACTTTACACATCACCAACAAGTTATTTCACTCATAATTAGATATTAAAACCATTTGAAATACATTAAACAAATAGAATCTATCAAGATAGACTAGACAAGCAACTAGTTCAAGCTAGAAAAACTAGTTTTCTCTATTGAAGTCTAATTGACTCAATTAAGTACAAACTTGTTGGGAAACACTTTGAACCATTGAAAATAAGTCCTTGAACACTTATATGCACATTTATTTCATTATCAACCCATATAGAATATGAATCATACTCAAGAAAAAGCTAAAAAGACTAGAATAGTGACACTAGATTGCATAAATACACCCAACATCAGAGTCCATCCACAAGCATTGGCTCAGACTTATCTGGAAAAGACATTGATAAAAATATATATCGGGGGATGATCGAATCTCTACTCTACTTGACTGGAAGTCTTCCAGATATTATGTTCAGTGTGTGTAAATATACCACATTTCAGTCGACTCCCAAGGAGTCTCATCTCATTACCATCAAATGAGTCATTCTATATCTAATAGGAACTCAAAGTTTTGGTCTATGGTATTCCTATTCCTCATACTTTGATTTAATTGGTTACTCAGATGTTGATTTTATAGGAGACAACAATGATAAAAAAAAATCACTAATGAAATATGTCAAATTCTTGATGATGTCATTATCTCATGGCATAGAAAGAAACAAACTTTTGTTGCTCTTTCAACCACTGAAGTTGAATACATAGTTGTCCAAAGCTGTGGTACTCAAATCCTATGGATTATGCATCAGCTTCTTGACTTTGACTTATTCTTTAAATCTGTTCTTATTATGTGTCATAACACTAGTGCCATTATCTTATCTAAGTATACCGTTCATCACTATAGTGCTAAACATATTGACATCAAGCATCATTTTATTCAAGATAATGTAAGAACGGCAATTTTTCTCTAGAATTTGTTGACTCCAAAAATCAACTAACAGATATTTTTACAAAACACTTCTAGAACAAAGATTTTTCTACCTTTGAAAAAGGCTTGGTATTCTTAGCATTAATGATCTTTAAGCCTTATTTTGGACTTGCTGCAACTTTTACTACAAATATTATGCATTTGCTTGGTACACCTATGTGTTGTTACTTTTTGATTATGTCAAAGGGGTAGAAAGCAAGAACATCAGAGTAGCCTACCAGTCAAGGGGAGCAGAGCAAGTCAACTGATAATTGTACAAGTCAGAGGGAGCAAGCCGAAAGACAGGGGAGTCAACTGATGTTTACTCTTGTTGTCATTATCAAAAAAGGGGAGATTATTAGCCTCCTAAGTCTATGTTTTAATAATGACAAACTAATAAGAGTAACTTTGCAGGACATTAAAGACTGCTAATATTGGAAGGATAAAGGAAGTCGGCTTTAGGAATGGACAGGCATCCACGGCATCCAAGTAAACAAATAGAAAGAAAATCAAATCAAGTTATTAGAAGATAGAATAGTATCTCACCCAAAGATATGGAGGATCAAGGCATTCAAATAATTATGGCAAGTAGATCAATCAAATATCATGAAAATAGAAGAAGGATCACAATCCCAAAATCATGGAAGACCAAATCAATCAGGACATAAAACAAAAGTCTCTGGCCCAAAAGTTTTGAAAAATTAGATCAATAGAAAGATAAAAAAAAATAACAAGCATATTTGGAAGGAGATCAATTTCTACAAGACCAAAAAGAAAAATAAATCACGGGCATATTAAATATGGACGTGATCTAAATCCGCATATGGACATATCATAAGGCTACATTCCTTAATAAAGGAATCAATTTACATCCTTGATTGAGAAGAAATCTCTTGGGTTTCCTTATGAAGAGTAAAAGCCAATGACTATAAACGATGAAGACTGAAAACAGATACTTTTCACGCAACTCCAAGTAGAAAATTCAAAGTGTCTCTTTCTTAGTCTCACAAGGCTTTGTAACTTTTAGTTTAAAATTATTATATAAAGAGTAGGATCGAGTCAACTTTGTAATATCAACTGAAGCTGTGTCAGAAGATCTGAAGAGCAAAATAAGTCTTCCGAACTTGTTTCCTATCATCGTACTCGAGCCCAATACTCAACGATCTAAGGAAACTTTGAAATCCAAGGGGTCTGGAAGTAGGCACTACATTAGTGTTTCTAACTAGGATAAATCTTTGTGTTATTACTTTGTGTGTTGTTATTTATTTGCTTAATTATTTTTAAATCTAATCTATCTGTGAATTGCACTGATCTGCTGGTGAGTCAACTATGAGGAGTCAGTAGTCGACTCACAGAAAAGTTTCAATTCACCCCCCCCCCCCTGAATTTCTCCTTCAAGTGATTGTACTAAGTACTGAGCATGTCCACCTTGGACTCTTTGATAGGACTTGTTCCCTTGTAAGCAGTCTCAAATCTCATTTACTAATATGCAAATATTCTATTGTACTCATCCGGACCTATTCCCCAAACAAGCAATTTCTTTACTTTGTAACTTTTTTTATCTTTTTCTGATCAACTTCATCATACTCCTTTCGTGTCCTGGGGACCAGTTTCATAACACTTTTTACTTAACTTCTTTCATAGAAATATGTTGTCCATTGTAGATAATGTCCTACAACTCGCTTCCTTTCACTATTATGAAATCGTGCATTCGAGGCTTCTACCAATCATAAAAATTATTCGTTAAAGCAAGGTGGTCTGGTAGTCAACTGACCTTCTTCCAAGTTTGGTGGTGTAGCCATTTGAGTAGGATCCTCTATAGGTGTTAACTTTATAGAAAGTACTTGCTCTGATACCAATTTTTGTCTTATAAGGATCCAACAAGAGTCAAGAGACCAGGTCCCTTGACACACAATCACAGTAAATAGTAAAGTATAGAGTTGATATAGGAAATTAAAATGCACACGATATTTACGTGGAAATCTCCTTTCCCAAGGGAGAAAAAAACACAATCTGTCTCACAGGATTTGCCAACTCTTCACTAACTCCAAGCAACCATGTAATTACAAACTCTAGTAATCACAAGGATTAAACTCTTAATCATAAACCATTGTAACAACTCTATTAAAGGACTACTGAAATAACTCTATTGCACCAACACATCAACTTACTCTAGTCGACATGCCTAGGCTACTCTACCCACGGTAAACATCAAACCCGTGATGAAAGGAGACTTGACTAAACACTTGATGACTCAAACAACTGACTCTACTTCAATCTACTCAACTAAGAACATAGACAAGAAAACAATCTACTAACCTTTATAACTCATGCGTAGATTTTATATAATAAGAACGAAAGATACAAAAGACTCAACGACACGATTCACTAGATCAAGTCCCTTGTTTAGAATGAGCAATGCTCTTTTGGGAGAAAATGGTTGTTGCTTTTTGAGAGTAATCTTGATGTGAAAAAAAAAATGAGGTTTTGCTCTTGCAATATGTTCCTTTTATAAGAGATAGCAAAATCTAGAACGCATGTCATTGGTTGAGGTTGGTTTGTCTGCAGTGCCACCAACCTTCAATATGAAGTACAATTTTCAGTTGTACCTGGTTGACTTCTCTTAAAGTCGACATTAGAAAGGACCAAGTCCGAATACAACAAATTAATTATTGAAAACTATTGCAGCTTTTAATTATCGAAAAAAAAAAATTACTTTTGATTTCTTAGTTATGATAACAAAGTTCTTTCTATGTCAGGTTTTCATTGCCCTCTTTAATTTTGCAGAAGATAATTAATGATCATAAAGAAGTAAGTAGTAGATTATTATGTAAAGAGATGATGGGAAATGTCAAAAATTGAGAAGAAAGACAAATAGGAATGCTACAAATAGGGTGGTGTCACATCACCTCTTCTATATGCAGTTTTATTATTATATATAGATTTCATTTATTTCCCATCTTATTAAATGAAACTATACGGAAAAATATATTTGACGAAATGTTTTTTACGAAAAATATTGTCATTTTAAGTATTCAAGTCAATGTATAATCATACAGTTGATAAAGGTGATGGCATAACAAGTGTCTAACTTTCAACTACTTAGTGATAAAAAAAGAAAAAAAAAATTTAATCCCTCCTCTGAGTTCTCTTTATTTATTGAATTTTGTAATTTCACTGATTGACTATTAAAAAAAAAAAAAGATAGTGAAATTTATAGTAAATTTATTATATATTTTGTGCTTGATCTACTAAATCAAATGTGAAATTTGTTTTGGCTATTGTGAGACAACTCATTTTATTTTTTAGTACATGATTGTATTTAAATATCGCAAGGTGTGAATAAAGTATGCACTCTTGGTTGATCTCCAGTTAATCATTCACTTCATATATATGATGTTGGTATTGATTTGTTTTGTCTCAGATATTGGAACATTGGGAAAATGGGATCCGGCTCCTCTCCATTTTTATTATCTTCATTTTCCTCAAGTTTCTACTTGGATGAGAGACACATGGTATGAGTTAAAATAAATGATTAAAATTTAATAACTAAACTAAGATTCTAATCATGATATGAACAGTAAATATTTTTTCTATTTGCTTCCAAAATTTTAGTAATTCAACAATTATTATAGTTACAAAATTATTTTATCCACAAATATACTTTTTAAAAAAAATACTCCCTATTTCTATGTTTTTTTTCTACATTGTATTCTATTTCCATACTCACCGTCTATCTTCCAACTTCTTTAAATTAATATTTGATTTCATTTTAACCATTGGATATACTTTTTCTTTAAAATTAGCTATGAATATAAATGGTGACACTTCAATATTTTTAATTACCAAGTTTCTTTTTAATTATACTAATTGATTATTTTATTATAATATCAATAATGCTTGTGTTATTATAATAATTTACAGCTCAAAGATTTATATTTATGAGAAATTTTTTTACTGTCGTCGTGATTTTGACTTTGCCAATTGTTCTTATAGCTAATTTTTACTTTTATTTTTTTTGGATGAAGAGGAAAAACGATAAGAGTTAAGAGATTTGGAAAAGGGAGAAATAATAAAGTTTTTAAAATGGTAAGGGTGTATCTATTAATTATTTTTTTACCATAGAAAAAAAAAAGTAAGAAAGAGAGAGAATTTTTAAAAAATATATTTATGGATAAAATAATTTTATAGTTATAACTGGGGAATTACTAAAAATTTTGGAAGTAAATATATAAAATATGTATTAGTCAAATATTAACTATTCATTTTAACTTATGTCAAGTGTCTCTCATCCGGGGAGAGGAACTTCAGGAATGGAGAGAATGAAAATGGAGAGGAGCTCAATCCGAGAAAGTGCATAATAACGTAAGTTCTCAAGCAGACTATGCCCATCTTTCATTAGTGAATTGTACTTTGGAAATATTTTGTTCTTTATATATATACCATCTTAATTACTCTCTGTCCTAGGCACGCACTGTAAATATACTATCGATATCATTTGACAGAAGGATATATTAATGATACGATCCAATATATACGTGCCATTGACATATATATCGAGAAACTAGTATATGCATATATAAAGGTATTGGAAATTTGGAATATATATTTATTGGTGAATGGGTGGTGCTCTAATATCTCTTTGTTACTGCATTTCCACCATCTACAATCTCTGCAGTTAAGATCTCTATTGGGAACTCACAATCTGGAGTTGAAGGATTAACTGTGGTGATCACACCTCCTATCATATTGCATTTCCGCTGATCTTGATTTTCCATTTGGTAACGCATATTATATGCATATGAGACCTTCTGAGAGAAACTAAGGTTATCACACGAAGCACCAGCGCCAAAAGAACTGCAGTCGGAATCATCACAGGCGTACTTGTAATCTTGCAACACTAGTGTCTCGTTGTGATCGGTTCTACCATCAAACACACACCATCTTTTTGGCATGTATACAGTACCTGTTCAAGATATAGATAGCTAAGATCGAAGTCATGTGCTTTAAATTTCACTGACCCCCTAAAATGAAATAAAAGTTAAACCATGAAAGCGAGTTAGAATACACGTATTGAGACATAATAATACACTCTCAGTGTACAAGACTTTTGCTATATGATCCAATACTTGGGTAATTATAAAACTAAATTATTCTATGTTATAGTACTATGGAAAATGCCAACAGTAGGAACACTTTTAAATGCAACACAGTTGAAGCAAGAGGTTAAACATAATTTCCTTAAGTAATATTAGAACCTATTAAACGAAAATTATAATATAAGTTAAGAAAATGTTAAACACAATGTGAATCGTAATTATACTGTAACAAAAATTTTCCCTTATTATAGACTATTTCCTTTCAAGTCTATCACACTTCTCTCTATGTCGTCCATATACTATATGCCATAGGAGTGGTAGAAAACGACAATTTTGTAGTTCTTAATCTTAGGGTGTTTTTGGTAGGAGTAAAATATTCTCCATGTAATATATTTTCCAAGAAAATATTTTCTAGAAAAATAAGTGATTTTTTATTTATTTTCTAGTATTTGGTATATAAATAAAAAAAATTATTCTAAAAACATTTGTATATATTAATATAAAACTATAAGGATGGGAGGGAGTAGGGTGATGGATATTGTGGTTTGGTTTGAGGGTAGCAATGGTGGGTTTGGGGCAATTTCACCTGTTTGTCTTTAGTTTCATGATGGAAGTCATTTTTCTTATTTTTAAAGAGCTTATTTTCAAAAAAAAATTAAAATTTTTAACCAACCGAATTTGATAAAAGAGGAAATTCGTAGCGAACACACCCTGAGCTTTTTCTCTTTTTATTCTTCCATTCTTAAATTTTAAGTTCAACTACCATTGTTGTTTCATTGAGACCAAACTCATGACATTGTCATTTATAAGAAAAAAATAATGTGTGAGAGGGATTAAATAATTAGATACAGAGAAGAGGTTGAAGACGGAAGAAACTATCCATGTTCGGTGATGATTACACAATTCAATATAAGAATAGTATATAACGTACGTACCTTTGGCAACGGTAGGTTTGATATCTCGATCTTGCATCGTGAAATCAATTTTGTACTTGGGTATACCATCGAGTTTATAGATACCCCAGTGTCGCATATAAGCGCCATATTCTAGAGTATTCCTAGTTTCATCTGTCAAGGAAAGGAGATACATACTTATATCCCTATTAGGGCGTAGTGGAGTTCCTTCTTTCCTAGCCATATATTGAAAAAGGCCACGGTAAAATCTTTCAGCATTTTCTTCATTTGCACTAATGTATCCATCTGTAGGCCAACCAATTTGTCCAATAACAATGTCCATATTACCATGACCTGCCTTTGTTAGAGCTGAAACAAGGGTATCATATACGAAAGTGAAGAGATTATTATAGGTGTTATTGCCATCTACGACCTTGAACTTGGATTTATTATCGAAGAAAGCAAATTCCACATCAAATCCGTATCTAAAAACGGTATGGATTGGGAATATATTGAGAACGAAAGGGCCACTATTTTTGTCAATGAAATCGACCATTTCTATCATTTTCTCCTTTATGTCTTCCCGAAAATCACCTTCTGATGGCTTGGTCACATTTATTAAGCAGTCCAAGAAATGGGGAGTTGTTACTTTGATATCTGTGAAATTGAAAGTATCGAGGGCATATCTGGTCATATTCAGGAAATTGACATCACCGTTAACTAATCTATTTTGATTTGTTGTTTTGATAAAGGGTTCGTTCCCCACGTACACATACCTACAAATCAATAAGTTTTATATGAATCCAGTTCAAATCTAGAAATGATTACGAAAATATTGAATTTTGGTGAAAATAATGGGAGCTTGGGGATCAAAATTCCAATAGATAGAAACAAACAAATATGAGATGGTTCGTTGATAAATTTACCCTATACTTCATATGTTGGTATGAAGTAGCAAGTATATATTAGACAGAATATAGCAAAGTTGCTAGATGAAATTGCTGAGTTGGGGTTTAGCTGATTCAAACACTATTAGAATAGGAAAAAAAATAAGAAATGCATATATCATATCACATCACAATATGTACCTGAATTTAACTCCTTTGTCGGAATAAAACTTGATACGTTCATAAATAAAGTTGTCCATTTGTTTTTGTCTCTTGACATTTTTTAAAAAGTTGACTTGTAAGGTGATGGTCACACCAATATTGGTGTCTGCAAAAGCATCAAGAACGTGAAAACTTGGTTGAAAAATTCTAAGATCTGTAATTCCATTCTGTAATAGTAGATCCACCACCATCGACGGAACAAAATTTTGTCCTGCCGCTCTCCCCCAATTTATCCCCAAAAAGGCGCCTACCTGAATCGCACCACACAAGAATATCACCGACATGAACAAACCTATCCATAATGAACTTATGTTTTTGTACATTCTTCGTCTTTGTTTGTGTTTTCTAATTATTCAAGGAAACCAATATAATATTTTGTTACATGCATGGCCCCTTCGATCGTACATGCAATGTTGTCTGGGCGCCTGTAATGCAGCTCGCCCTCCGTCTGTGACCGTAATTATAAATTTAGGGAAGTGAAGAGGATATGTTAATTTGTTTTCCTATTGATTTTAAGCAGGCAGGCAGGCATGGTTTCCATGTTCAACATGCAATGAAACAAGATATCTTGTCCTAATTTCAAACTATAAGACGATGTTGTGTTTCTGTGGTTCAGCATGATTGTCGAAAAAATATTTAAGAGTGGTCCAAGATTGCATTCTCAAACTATCATCAGAATACGAGTTCTCAAATATTTATGGGATAAGCATTTTGTCGTCTTTGATTATTAAAAGTTCTTACATTTTACAAATAAGTAAATTAAAGATTTAAGAGCTATACTTTAATTAATTGTAAAATTCTAATATTAGGATAATATAATTATATACTCCCTCCTTTTAAAATAGAATTACCTATTTTAATTTGGTACGGAGTTTTAAAAAATAAAAAAAGTTTAGAATCTTATGATCCTAAACTAAAGTTATGTCAAATATATCGAAATTGCCATTTAATCTTATAATTTTAACCATGCCACGTGGAAACTTGAAATTAAATTATTGACAAAAAATAAAAAGGGAGGCGCGGGGAGGGGGGGGGGTCATTATTTTTTAAATAGATTAAAAAAAAAAATAGATCATTTCATTGAAAAAGAATAAGTAACAATTATTTGAGAACAAAAGTATATGATAATTTTGTATATTATAGATTTATAGTATTTTGTTAAAATAGTTGCGTGTAGTTGAATTTAAAAGAAAACTCATCTAATGATAAGCTAACTATAATTATAACCCCCACAATAGTTGCGGCCTTGCGGGGGTATGTGATCCTTCATATAAAGGGAATAGGAAATTGGAATAAGGTATTACAAGTTCATAGAGGCAAAATATTTATATAAATAATAATATCTTACTTAATTTTAGTTAAATTTTAGGTCCAGTGGGTTGATTTATTGATCAAAAGTAAGAAAAAAAGTAACCTAAACTTATCATATATACTGATACAAGCCAAATTACCTCTGAACCTTTGAATGGAATATCTATAATTCAGGAGGTTCTTGACAATTCTTTAGTACTATTAAAAGACGTCACGTGAATGAAGATTACCATTAAGGAGGGTCAAATGACTTTGACGAGGTCGAAGGAGTGCAAAACGGGGCTCGAAAGCCTCTTGGAAGGGATATACGCCCAAGGAGCTTTGGATCCGCCTTTGATCCGTTCTAGCATTTCAAGAGCGGGTCAAAACAGCATCTAGAGGGACTTTTCTTGTCATTGAGTCACTTTTGGGTCCTTAATGTGTAATAATCAGCCCAAACTATAAATACTTGGGAGCTAGCTTATTTCCTTTGTTAGTTTTTGGATATTGATTGAGATGAAACTCTTTTAGAGAGTGTTTTGAGTGCTTGAAAAAGTCTATGTTGATATTTGTTTAGAGACAGTGGTTGTAGGGGGGTTTTGATTCCCTTGCGGTCAACGTAAGAGTTAGGTGTTTGTTGGTAATCAACAAGGGGTGGTCTTAGGGTTTGAAATACCCTTTGGGTTGCCCTTTTGTTATCTTCTTTGGGTCTATCTTTCTATCATTATCAGTCTATCACTTAATCTTTTGACTTCTGTGGTTAGATTCTCTTTATCGTAGTTTGATTGTTATCATTTGGTATCATAGCCGAGCTTGATTTCGTTCCTACGAAGTCAATCTTGGGTCTAGTCGTCTTAGAAAAATAAACAATCCCAAAAACAATCACTATTCACGTTTTTGTTCTTAGATCGCATTTTGAGTTTTGAGTTTTCTTTTGTTTCTAGTGTTAGATTTGCATTCCCTAACACTATTAGAGTTCATATATCAAATTCGAGCTAAATCGGAGTGAAATTGAGCTTTATACTATCAATGGAAGCTTGGGTTTGAAGAAGTTTAAAGTGGACTGAAGATTTCGAAGATGGTTGCAGAATTTGAAGCGTTGGGAGAGGAATTTGAGAAAAATAATGTTTGGAATGAGTTTAGAATGTTAAAAAGTGTCGAGGTTTGAAATTTTAACTTATTTAAAGCTAAGGAGAAAAAGTTCAAAAAGTTGGTGTTCTTGTCGTTCTTAGAGAAATTGTTATCTTTAAGGTGGATTTTCAGCTAAAGTGATTGTTTGATCCATAAATAAGAAAGAAAAAGTGTGAGAAAGTGTTTTTACTGGAGCATCTCCAAAGATTCCAAGCATATTCCAAGAGAAGAGGGCAAAGGGGGACCAATAGAGAGGCAAAAACGTCATTCCAAGAAAGTTGTACAGGTGATCTGCCTTTGGCCTACGCTATAGGTGCGTTGGGTTTGCTCCAGACCTGCTCACATAGGCTAGACCAATATCTTGGCTGCCACCACCCAAGAAGTGTAACACACTTCCAACGCAGTTCAAGCTTCCCCAACGTTGATTTTATGTTCCAAATCCATTCTAACACTTCTAAACTCTAATTTGCTCGAGTTTGATTCCTTAATTTGATTCTTTGATTCTTAAATTCATTTCTTGATTCTTAAAACTATCAATAACTAGTAATTCACCTACTAAGTTGGATGATTAGTTCTTGAGTCCGAATTCTTTCATCGTTCAAGCGATTTTTTCAAACAAAATGTGAAAAAGATCATTTGATTATCCATGTGATGACCCGTAATTTGGTTTTGTTTGAATAAATAATTTACTTTGTTCATATAGATAATCTGGAAAAAATTTAAACTATCTTTAATATTGTTATTTCAAGTTCAGTTCTTAATAATAGTTTGAGATTGTCAGTTCGTGTTTTCGTTGATCCGAATGTGAGATTTGTAATTTTATGGTACATATATTTTGGTGGGATGAGTTTGTTTAACATATGTTGTAGGGTTCATGTTTTGTCGGATTGATAAGTGATTTTTATCCCAATGATGTATAATATTGATTTTATATCATTGTATAATGACATAAATGACTATATAATATTATTACATTATACAGTCACTATTGTTATAATTTGATGAAAGGTAACTATGTTTATAATCACATATGTAATGTATTATCATATCACATTCAAAGGTTAAAAAAATTATTAATGTATCTGATGTATGAAATCTGATAAAATGTTGGTGAAGTATTTAGATTTAATTATGCTACATGCATATGTATAAGCTGGTTCAGACATAAATGATTTATATATTATATTGTTGTTTCGTACTTTGCATTATAAAATAAATTGTATAAGGGTTTATTATACATGTATTTCAATGTATGAAGACATAACTAATGTATAATGTTATTATATTATATAGTTAGTAAAATATTAAAATTTGATCAAAGGTACCTATGTATAATCACATATTTAATGTATTATGCATTTAAGGTATGAGCTTTCATTATTTAATATATAATGGTTTGTTATACTTGAGATAGAAATAACAGTTTAATGTATAATTATTTTTTATACATTAGATATAAATGACTGTTTAATGTAATAGTTGTAAACTTAGATAGTATTTATATACATTTATGTATAAAGTATAATTAAACAGTTTAATTATACAATATGATTTTACAATGGTATTATAAATATATATTAAATTTAATGTATAATGTAGTACATATAAGTTATTGCAATGTATACATAAAATTCTAACATTTGAGAAGTACTAATACAATAGATTTTATGTCATTGCAATACACTTAATTAAAATTGAAACATGACCCTAGTAAACGACGTTGCTAACAATACATAACATATGTATGTATAAGCAGTTCCAAGAGATCAATAAAAATAAAAATCAAAATAAAAAACTAAAAAGTGATGTAATTATTTAACATCCATTGCTAAAACAAGAATTAAATATTTTCATGTAGAATGTTTAATAATTGTGCTACTCTAAAATAACTATTGCACTTTCATCAATTGATTGGAGATAACTATTCCTTGGGTATGAAAGATCGTCATTATCACTTGTATATCCTTTAATTTTCTTGATCACTCCATAATTCCAGATTAAAGATGCATAGCGTGCACGTTGAGTTTGTGCATCAAACCCACATGAATGCACTTCCAGTGAAACGCCCTGAATTTCTGGACCTTAAAAAATTTCCTAAATTTTTGGTCTATGGAAAGGATACGGCTAGGGGAAACGATTCGTATATATACTGGGATACGAGTGGTATAGGTTAGTTGTATGCTAACCAATATTGGTTGCTGGGTTGGATTTAGTTTCTAGAATGGGTACGACTTGGGTGGTACAAGTCGTATCAGTGGATAAGGGTTGTTTGGTTACTTCACTTAGTCTTATACTTGGTAACTTAAGTTGGATCTAAGTACGAGTGGCTCACCATGAGCCAAAAGCCAAGTTACGATTCGTACCATGGACTCGTATGATGGTCAGTGTTCAATCCTCTTGGGATTCTATTCTGTCAGGGGTACGGATCATGGGTAATAGTCGTATACTTAGATACAACATGGTGTTGGTTGAGTCTTACCTTGGAAAGTGTTGGGTCCAAGTGAGATGGCCTTAGGTATGAGTGGTGGGTACCACTCATATTGGAGGGTACGACTGGTATGGATAGTCAAACCCACCTGACGGGATTTTTGGGAGTTTAAGTGAGGGAAATCTGGACATTTTTCTATTTAACCTAATAAGGCCCCACGACTTATATTCCTATTGGTATTTTTTTCCTATCATTCAATTCCTTAACACTTAGAAACTTCTATTAAACACTCTACAATTCTCTCTAAAAATTTTGGATAAAGGGAGGCTAGGGTTTAATCTTAGGAATTAATTTGGGGCTTGTGTTGGTGATTTCTCTCCATTATCTTCTTGGTTTAAGGCATGTTATCTTCCCTCATTGTTAGTTCCAACTAAAGGCATGGATTTGTGCAATGTTTTCATGGTTTGATTATTGTATGGTTTCAAATTTTCATATATAATTTGGGGGTTTTGGTTATGACTTTCCCATGTTTTAATTATACTTTTATCTAATTTAATGGTGTTTAAGAAAATTTGTTGCATGGGAATGGCTATTCGCTAATTGGCTTTGGTTTTGGATATACTATACCCCCAATATGTTTGATAAAATGCCTATAGGAATGTTTTCACTACATTGTTGGATTTTAATGGAAATTATGCATGATTTAAACTTGGTAATGGAACCCTAAATAGTTTAAATGGTTTAAAATATTTAAATGGAATGGTTTTGGGTTTAACAAATATCCTTGTGGAGTATGGAATCCCCCAAGTAAGTATGTTAAAGGAACACTTGTGGGGTACGATGGAATCCCCCAAGCTAATACAATAATGGCACATTTATGGGCCTCCCCAAGTTAACTTGGTAAATGGGTACACGGGAATCCCTTTACCTTAAAAGGTTTGGATAAGGACAATACTTGCAAGTTATAGTCAGTATGACGATACCACTACTCTAGCCTTGGTAAATAATAAATAGAATAATGGATTGGTTGGTTGGAAAGAGTTGTAATCGAGCAATAATGTCAGGGTGAGATAGCTAACTATGAAAGTGGGAGTTCAATGAACGAACACTAGAAACTCATGTTTGCCAACATGAGGGGTAGGGCATGGCGACCCTTTTATGATACTATGAGATACGTGAGAATCCTCTAAGTACATTGTACATATGTTTAATGAAGGGTGACGGTACTTCAGAATCCATTACTCTTATGGTATCTCCGTGTAACGCCCCAACTCTGGTACCCAGAACGCTACACAATGCTCATGACCCTGAAGGACCACAAGCTAACCCATGACTGGTATCTGTAGCTGTATACTGCATAATATACTGTATAAACATGGAAACATGAACTGAAAGGCCATAAGGTTCAAAACTATAACATAATATCTGATAAAGGATAACATCTGGTGGGGTATGAAATACCTAAAACAATTGAAATAACTGTCTGAACATACTAGTCTAAAAAAGCCTATAACTGACTGAACTGTCTGAATAAGGAGTTGATGGGACAGGTCCCCAACTAACTCCAACTAATAAATCAATTTATGATATAATAAAGAAATAATTATGTCCTCGAAGGATGAGGACTCACTACTAACTGACTGTTGATATCTGGAATCTACTGATGCTCTGGAGCTCGTGCTTCGGAACCTATGGTATAGAACACCATAGCGCAAATGTATCAGTACTTTGAATGTACTGGTATGCATGTGAGGTAGGCTAAATGCATGGGGTTCATATGTATGAACAATACTGGCTAACTGCCTAATATGAACGTGATAATACATGCATGAACACATAGTAACTACATCTGAGATCGTGATAACATGAGTTTACTGATAACTAACATGACTGATAACTAAGTTCTGATGACTGATATAACTGATAACATGAGTGGCTGTATCTGACAGTCCTAAATTCTATAAATGAAACTGTGATAAGTAGTTATCTAACCGACATGCCCCTAATACGCTATTATGGCTGAGTTGGGGTCCAATCTGTAACCCCAATTGGAAGGGTGTCAATACCGCGCCACTAGTAAGGAAAATCTGTGAGTAACCCTCATATAATAGGTAACTCTAGTGAGAATGGTGGGAACCCTCATATAACAGGTTAAGCCACCTCATCTACTCTCATATAATAGGTTATGATGTCTCAACCTACGTTGGCTACGTAGTTCAGGAACACATGGATTGCTTCTAAGAATCACACCGTCATATAACAGGTGAGTTCCCATCCTTGGGTTCACTCAGTGCTAATTCCTACTCCCATCTGAATAGACATTGAACATGGATTACTGGACTGAACTAGACTGAATTAACTGAATTTCGTTGACTGATGGAATAGTACTGAGATTACTGAATTACTAAAATTTCCTAAGTCACATGACTGACTGAGTTCTATTGATCATGGCTTGACTAAGGATATCATGAAAAGATGACACTAAATCGAGGCACACAACTATATTTTTCGGGTACAAGTACCCCCAGGACTCGATGGATGGAAACTAATAAGGCATGACATTCTTGAAAACATGACTAACATCAACAATCCATAATACAATAATTGAAGATATTTCAGGGGCATTTGGTTATCATAGCTTGGTATGTGAATAAGATAGAACGTATACATAGCATAATTTCATAAGTCTAACTCATGAGCAATCCAAC
Source organism: Capsicum pubescens (assembly GCA_030864215.1). Taxonomy (NCBI): domain Eukaryota; kingdom Viridiplantae; phylum Streptophyta; class Magnoliopsida; order Solanales; family Solanaceae; genus Capsicum; species Capsicum pubescens. The sequence continues at coordinate 66,616,644 of CM061541.1, forward strand.
AAACCAATTTCAATACATAAGAATAACATGAAAGTCATTTTGGATCACAATTTAGCTATAGTGCATAATTTCTATCCTCCTACGCATTTTATCAAACACCTTGCATGCACCCTTAGGGCATAGGCCTAATCATTAAATTGACACATTATAAATAACTTAATTTATGGATTTCACTCACTTGCTAATGTAGTTTCATGAAAAACACATAAATATTCCAACTTGGGAATAATATAACAAGATAAACATGGTTACAACCAACCCACAACATAAATATCATGATTCATAATTTAAAATAGGGTTCTTGAGCTTTATGGATGAAAGGAATCCATAAATTAACACAACACATACCTTAGTTCTTGGTTTAGCGAAGATTGGCTGAGAGACTTTCTTGAAATTGAATCCCTAATTGAAACCCTAGCTTGTTCTTGAGAGAAAATTGAGAGAACCTAGTTTATTTTGGGTTCCAAATAGCTGAATCTCGTGTTAAAAGGCTTAAATAGGGGTGGGAAATTGACCCTTTTAACCCTGGATGCGTCTTTTAAATTGGTGAAAAAAATTTGAACTGGACCACTGGCGCGACGCGACACTATTGCACCGTGTCACTGGAATTTGACAATTGGGAAATAGGGGAATGGCGCGATGTGGAGCCATTGCGTTGCCACTTCATTTGTGACCTAGAAGTTTGGTGCGATGCTCCACTATCGTGGACCCTTACTAGAATTTGAAAAATGCCATTTTCTCTTGTGGCGCGGCGCGCCAATGACTAATATGGCGCTGTTTTACGACGGGAACTTGAAATAGTCATAACTCCTTACCCGATTATCGGATTTAGGCGAATCTTATATCGATGGAAAACTTATTGAATTTTCTACATGGAAAAAGTAAAAATCTTAAAAATTCCTCATGGAATAAATATCATTCTATTTTTAAGTTAATACTAGATATTCGTGGAATGAAATTAGTTAGAAAACTTTGGGGTATTACAATATCTCCTCCTTGGGAACATTCGTCCTCAAATGAGACTGACTGAGATGGGAGAAATGATAAACTGAAGTACATACTGACCATGAACAACTGAAACATGACTGAAATATCTGAGATTTATACTGAGCATGCACATCTGATGCATGATTTTATGACTTAACCGACTCATGAACACATGACTGAGATTTCTGATAACTGAGTTTCTCACTAGGAGAATGCATGTCTGATGCATAAACACATGACTAATATGATGCATAAACATATGACTAGATATGCAATGGTACTTATACCAAGTTTTTAAAATGGAATCCTATACATGAGACAGATACTAAGTTGTAACTAAAATCTGGACATCAAAACTGAAAAGCTTAAGGAGAACTGTTACCTTGAGCTTGATCTGAGTTAGTGGGGAAAAGGTAAGGATACTTAGTTCGCATATCTACTTCTTCTTCCCAAGTAGCTCCCTTAACGGACTGATTCCACCAAAGAACTTTGACTAGAGGGACTTCTTTGTTTCTCAGTCTACGAGTCTGATAGTCTAGAATTTTGACAAGAATCTCCTCAGAAGAGAGGTTGTTCTGAATATCTATGCTCTGAATAGGGACTACAACTGCTGGGTCACCTATGCACTTCTTGATTAAAGAGACATGAAAGACTGGATGAAGCTAGATCTAAAGGCAATTCGAGCTCATAAGCTACCTTGCCGAAGCGACTGAGAATTTTGAAGGGACTGACATATCGAGGACTTTCCCTTCTTGCCAAACCTATTCACTTCTTTCATGAGAAAGATATTTAGATAGACATATCACCAATCTCGAACTCGAAATCCTTTCTACGCACATCTACATAAGACTTCTGTCGGCTCTGAGCAACCCGGAGTCTTTCTCTGATCAACTGGACTTTTTCTAAAACATCGAATACAAAGTCAGGCCCTATGAATGAGGCCTCACTAACTTCAAACCAACCAACTAGAGATCTATATCTACTACCATAGAGAGCTTCGAACGGAGCCATCTTAATACTGGAATGATCGTTGTTGTTGTATGCAAACTCAATTAAAGGCAAGTGGTCATCCCAACTACCCTTGAAATCAATTACACATGCTTTCAGCATATCTTCTAGTGTCTGAATGGTCCTTTCTGCATGATCATCTATCTGAGGATGAAAATCTATTATACTAAGATGAACTTGGGTACCAAGACCCTTTTGGAACACTTTCCAGAAATGAGAGGTGAACTGGGTACCTCTGTCTAAGATAATAGATAACGAAACACCGTGCAATCTGACCAACTCTTTGATGTAGAGTTTGGCGTAATCCTCAGCTAAATAAGAGGTATGGACTGGAAGAAAATGAGCTGATTTGGTCATCCTATCTACAATGACCCAAACTGAATCATGCTGATGACGAGTTCAAGGCAAACCCTTCACAAAGTCCGTGTTCACTTCTTCTCATTTCCAAGTAGGAATACTAAACTCCTGTATGGACCTACTAGGCTTCTGATGCTCTATCTTAACCTGCTGACATGTAGAGCACTTAGCCACAAACTCTGCAACATCTCTCTTCATCCCACTCCACCAATAGATTTCCCGCAAGTCGCGGTACATCTTTGTGGCCCCTGGATAAATAGAGTAGCGCACACCATGTGCTTCTACAAGAATTCCCTGCCTCAAGTCATCTACACCTGGAACACACAGGTGACCCAGAAAACGTAATACACCATCTCCCCCTTGGGAGAAAACCTCTACTTTTTTATCCTTGACTGACTCTTTCAACTTGACTAGATTGGGATCTCTATCTTTCTTCACTTTCACCTCGGAAACTAGAGATGATTCAAAACTACTCTAACCCATATATCACCCTCCTCTGTATCGACTAAGTGAACACCTAGTCTGGCAATATGATGGACTTCCTTAGCTAACTTCTGCTTACTGCCTTTAACATGATCAACACTACCCATAGACAGTCTACTGAGAGCGTCGGCCACTACGTTAGCCTTGCTCGGATGGTAAAGAAAACTCATGTCATAATCTTTCAAGAGCTCTAACCACCTTCTCTAACGAAAATTGAGATCTTTCTGAGAAAATACATACTGAAGGCTCTTATGATATGTGAACATATCTACATGAACTCCATATAGATAATGCCTCCAAATTTTTAAGGCAAATACTACGGCTGCTAACTCAAGATTATGAGTCGGATAATTCTTCCCATGGGGTTTAAGTTGTCTGGAGGCGTAGGCTATAACCTTACCATGCTGCATGAGGACACAACCTAAACCTACTCTGGATGCATCACAATACACTATGAAACCATCTGGACCATCTGGAAGAGCTAAAACTAGGGCTGAGGTGAGTCGAGTCTTCAACTCCTGAAAACTCTTCTCACAAGGATTTGACCACTGAAACTTGACTTTCTTCTGAGTCAATCTGGACATAGGAGATGCAATAAAAGAAAATCCTTCAACAAACCTTCTGTAATAGCCAGCCAAACCCAAGAAACTCTTGAGATCTGATGGACAGACAAGTCAAGTCCAGTTTCTTATGGCTTCGGTCTTTTGAGGATCAACCCTAATGCTATCACTGGAAATGATATGGACAAGGAATGCTACTGACCTTAGCCAAAATTCACACTTACTAAATTTGGCAAATAACTGATGATTTTTTAGAGTCTGAAGTACAATTCTAAGATGGTCTGCATGATCACGCTCACAGCGAGAATAGACCAGAATATCATCTATGAAGACTATGATGAACATGTCCAAGTACTGCTTGAACACATGATTTATCAAGTCTATGAAAGTTGTTGGGGCGTTGGTAAGACCAAAGTACATGACTAGGAATTTGAAATGACCATACCGAGTACGAAAAGCTATTTTTGGAATGCCATATTCTCTGACTCCAAGCTGATGATAGCCGGGTCTGAGGTCTATCTTAAAGAAATAGATGGCACCCTGAAGTTGGTCAAACAAGTCATCGATTCTGGGAAGTGGATACATGTTCTTGACCATGACTTTATTGAGTTGATGGTAATTTATACACATTCTGAGAGAACCGTCTTTCTTGCGCACGAATAAGACTGGTATGCCCTACGGGGACACACTGGGCCTAATAAATCCCTTATGTAAGAGATCCTTCAACTGTTCTTTCAGTTCTTTAAGTTTTGTAGGTGCCATTCTGTATGGCGGAATAGATATAGGCTGAGTATCTAGAAAAAGATCAATGCCGAAGTCTATTTTCCTTTTGGGAGAAATCCTTGGAAGATCTTCGGTAAAGATATCTGAATATTCATGTACTACTAGGACTAATTCAAGACTGGGAGTTTCGAAACTAGAGTCCTTAACTCAAACAAGATGATAGACACATCCCTTAGATATCATTTTCCTTGCCCGAAGGTAGGAAACAAGCTGACCTCTGAAAGCGGATACACTACCCTTTAACTCTAGGATGGGTTCATTCAAAAGCTGGAACTGGGAAATTCTGTTTCTACAGTCGACTGTGGCATAGCAGGAATGAAGCCAATCCATGTTGAGAATGACATCAAAATCAGTCATCTCTAATTCGACTAAGTTTGCTGAAGTGAGTTTCTGAAATATCATAATCGGGCAGTTCCTATATACCCATCGGACTATGATGGTTTAACCCACTGGGATAGATACTGAAAAAGTCTCTGCTAGAATTTCGGGACTGATTCTAAAATCTGCTATATAGGGAGTAACAAAAGACAAGGAAGCTCCTGGATCTAGCAAAGCATAAATATTCACATAAAAGATCTGTAACATACCAGTACCTACATCAGGAGAATTTTCCTGATCTTGCCGGGACTGGAGAGAATAGAGTCTATTTGGGCATTGCCCACTAGTAGCACTGAAAGTGATACCCTACTGGTTTGGGAAACCAAACTAAGCTGAGGAACGATTCTGCTGATCCTGAGGACCTGACTGAGGACAGTCTCTGACGCTGTGGCCTGGCTTGACATATATAAAACAAATACGACTGCCATCTTTGTAAATACCCTGATGGTGTTTGCCATAAGTCTGTCAAAGAGGATAGGTGCGGGCACTGCTAACACTGTCCTGAGACTTAGAGCCTAGCGTTCTATGTTTATTACCCTCCCTGAACTTAAGAGCTGGAGCACTAACCGAAGAAGGATATGGAACTGATGACTTAGGATGAAATTGAGAACTATTTCCTCCTTCTGATTTAGGCTGAGCAAAGTTGAAACCACCTGTCTTTGCTCTCTTATTTTGTTTCTCCCCCATCTTAATCTTTTGCTCTTCTATCTGCTGAGCATAAGTCATAAGCCTGGATAAAGTCATATCACTATTCAACATCGCAGACCTACACTCGTTGACCATACTATCATTCACCCCTAAAACAAACTTACTCATCTTGGCCCTGTTGTCTGCAACCACATGAGGGGCATATCTGGCTAATTGATAAACTTAAGAGAATACTCTTTCACGGTTATGTTTCCCTGCCTGATGTTGATAAATTCTAAATCCTTAGCTTCTCTGAGATCTTAAGGAAGAATCTATCTAAAAATGCAGTGACAAACTCCTCCCACTCAATAGGCCCTGCATCATCTGGCCTTTCTGGCTTCAACTGTTTGTACCAAGTGTGAGCAACATCCTACAACTGGTATCCAGCTAGCTCAGCACTCTCACTAGGAGTAACCCCTATGATGTCTATAACCTTATGAACCTGATCAATTAATTCATAAGGGTCCTCATCTGACTTAGACCAGAAAAAGGATGGAGGACTCATTCAGGTGAAGTCCCAAATCCTGGTTGCAGCTGAATCGGCCACTAGGTTGGCCGAAACGATAGTTGGTCATTCATTTTGAGCAGTAACTAACTGAACAAGATTAGTGAATGCAGCTCTAAACTTTACATGAGAAATATGTTCACCCAAAGGTTCTTCAGGCTGAGAGGCTGACTGATTCCCGTTTCTTCTTTTGGGAGGCATGTTCTATAGAAGAAAGAGAGAAACGGATTAGACTGAGAGATTGACTTGAGATTATTCTTACAGCACGACATGAATACTGAAAGAAGGTAAACAGTTCCTAAAATATCTTATAGCCTCCTGTACATAAATGTGGCGCGCAACACACCCAGGTACAAGACTCTACTAGATGCGACTTTTAGACTTCCTAGGACACTGTTGAACCTGGATCTGAGACTAAGTTTGTAACACCCCGAATCTAGAACCCGGAATGCTACACGATACTCATGACCCCAAAGGACCACAAGCTAACCCATGACTGATATCTATAGCTGCATACTACATAATATACTATATAAATGCGGAAACATGAACTAAAAGGCCATAAGGTTCAAAACTGTAACATAATATTTGAAAAAGAATAACATCTGGTGGAGTATGAAATACCCAAAAAAACTGAAATAACTGTCTAAACATATCAGTCTTAAAAAGCCTCTAACTGACTGAACTGTCTTAATAAGGAGTTGATAGAACAGGTACCTAACTAACTCCAACTAATAAATTAATTAATGAGATAATAAAGAAATAATCATGTTCTTAAAGAATGAGGACTCACTGCTAACTGACTGTTGATATCTGGAATCTACTGATGCTCTGGAGCTCGTGCTTCAGAACCTATGGTATAATACACCATAGCGCAAATGTGTTAGTACTTTGAATGTACTGGTATGTATGTGAGGTAGGCTAAATACATGGAGTTCATATGCATGAACAATATTGGCTAATTGACTAATATGAACGTATGAATACATGCATGAATGCATATTAACTATATCTGAAATCGTGATAACATGAGTTTACTGATAACTAACATGGCTGATAACTGAGTTCTGATGACTGATATAACTAATAACATGAGTGACTATATCTGACAGTCCTGAATCTAATGGAACTAGCTGAGTTCCGTACTGTTCCGAGTTGACTGTATCTGACAGTTCTGAATTCTATAACTGTAACTGTGGGAAGTAGTTATCTAACTGACATGCCCCCAATACGCCATTATAGCTGAGTTGGGGTACAATCTGTAACCCCAATTAGAAAGGTGTCAATACCGCGCCACTAGTAAGGACAATTTGTGAGTAACCCTCATATAACAGGTAACTCTAGTGAGAACGGTGGGAACCCTCATATAACAGGTTAAGCCATCTCATCTACCCTCATATAGTAGGCTATGATGTCTCAACCTACGCTGGCTACATAGTTCAGGAACGCAATGATTGCTTCTAAGAATCACACCCTCATATAACAGGTGAGTTCTCATCCGTGGGTTCACTCGGTGCTAATTCCTACTCCCATCTGAATAGACACTGAACATGGATTACTGGACTGAACTGTACTGAATTAACTGAATTTCGTTGACTGATGGAATAGTACTGAGATTACTGAATTACTAAAATTTCCTAAGTCACATAACTGACTGAGTTCTATGGATCATGGCTTGACTGAGGATATCATGAAAATATGACACTAAATCGCGGCACAAAACTATATTTTTGGGGTACTAGTACCCCCAGGACTCAATGGAAGTAAACTGACAAGGCATGACATTCTTGAAAACATGACTAACATCAACAATCCATAATAGAATAATTGAAGATATTTCATGGACATTTGGTTATCATAGCTTGGTACGTGAATAAGATAGCATGTATACATAGCATAATTTTATAAGGCTAACTCATGAGCAATCTAACAAAAAAAATTCAATACATGAGAATAACATGGAAGTCATTTTGGATCATAATTTAGCTATAGTGCATAATTTCTATCCTCCTAGGCATTTTATCAAACACCTTGCATGCACCCTTAGGGAATAGGCCTAATCATCAAATTGACACATTATAAATAACTCAATTTATGGATTTCACTCACTTGCTAATGTAGTTTCATGAAAAACACATAAATATTCCAACTTGGGAATCATATAACAAGATAAACATGGTTACAACCAACCCACAACATAAATATCATGATTCATAATTTAAAATAGGGTTCTTGAGATTTATGGATGAAAGGAATCCATAAATCAACATAAAGCATACCTTATTTCTTGATTTAGCGAAGATTGACGAAGAGACTTTCTTGAAATTGAATCCCTAATTGAAACCCTAGCTTGGTCTTGAGAGAAAATGGAGAGAAACTAGTTTATTTTGGGTTCCAAATAGCTGAATCTCGTGTTAAAGGGCTTAAATAAGGGTGGAAAGTTGACCCTTTTAACCCTGGACGCGTCTTTTAAATTGGTGAAAATTTTCTGAACTGGACCCCTCGCGCGATGCGGCGCTGTGTCACTAGAATTTGACAATTGGGAAATAGGGGAATGGCGCGACGCGGAGCCATCGCGTTGCCACTTCGTTTGCGACCTGGAAGTTTGACGCAACGCGCCACTATCGCGGACCCCTACTGGAATTTGACAAATTCCATTTTCTCTTGTGGCACGGCGCGCCACGGACTAATATGGCGTTGTTTTACGATGGAAACTTGAAATAGTCATAACTTCTTACCCGGTTATTTTATTTAGGCGAATCTTATATTGATGGAAAGCTTATTGAATTTCCCACATGAAAAAAAGTTAAAATATTAAAAATTCCTCATAGAATAAACATCATTCTATTTAGAAGATAATAGTAGACATTCTTAGAATGAAATTAGTTAGAAAACTTTGAGGTATTACACTCTGGTTCATATGGCTACACTCATCAGGGCCTGTTTAAGGGGTTACACTAGACCAATATATCCTATGTGTGATTAAGTATGGTTAATATTCTCATACCCAGGTTAATGGTTTTAAATGAATGCTAAACCCGATTTTCTTTCCCGGCATGGTTATATATATATGTACGATTTGTATGCATATGGTTGGTTTATTTAGTTTTACTGGTTGGCATTATTGTATCCTTATCTTGAGTTCATGCTAGAGTTTACCCGCTAACCCATCTTCAGGCAAATGTATCCCCACGCGATGCAGGAATTGGTCGTTCTACTTGTCCTGCTTAGCTATGGGATATTTGAGATCAGTTACTGCATTGAAGCGGTGAGCTTTTATCTTTTCGAAAGGATCCATTTCATGGATGTTATTTTATACTTTGGTTTACTTATGGATATTAGTTTTGGCTATGGTTGGTGTTGTCCCAACGGGATTTTGGTATTATTTTGGTTAGAGGATTTTGTGTAACTACTATTTGTTAGAATGGGTGGGATCAGTGAGGTGTCAGCATTAGTATTAGTATTGGTATTGGGGTTGATATCGGTTGACTTTATTGTTGGTTATTCCATCCTCTTTTATTTTGGGATAATATATAATTGTTATGGAACTCTTATGGTTATATTTTAGTTGGTTTAGCTATTGGTTGGGTTTGGACAGTTGGAATTGATTGGGTCGGTCTCGGTAATAGACCTATCCCAGAGTTTGTAAATTGAATAGTTAAGCTATCTTTTAATATGCTTGAAATTCAGCCAAATTAGGGCAGGCGGCTGGAGGTTGGGTAACAGGGGTGGTTTCCGGTCTCGATCAAACTTGGGACACCTATTACGACAAGGCCCCAGGTCTAGTCAAGTTGGTATCAGAGCCTTAGGTTCATGGTCAATTGGGAGTCCATAAAGTTATGTCTGGTAGAGTCTCTTTTAGGGGTGTGTAATGTGCCACACTCATAAGAGAGAGGCGACAGCACAATTAGAAATCTTTCACTTTCTTGGCATTCTATTTTTAAGCTTGGAGTTTAAGTCCTGGAATTTCTTCTAATCCTTATTTGTTTGCTTTTTAGATCATGCCTCGTAGATTTAGAATGCAAGAAAATCCTTCTGTCCTATCTGGGGATGATATTGATGGAGTATGCCCTACACCTGGAGTTCGCACTTGATCTCAAGGTTTTATCCCTAATTTTTCTGGTGCTCTTCCGGTTGCTACTAGTCCTCCTCAAAGTGAAGTAACTAATTCAGAATTTCATCAGTCGATTCATACTATTGCTCAATTGGTTTCTACTCAGGCTGAGCGGGATACATATGGCGTTCTATCTATTGAGGCCATAAGGGTTGGTCAGTTCATAAAAATGAATCCTCTTACTTTTACTGGTGTTAGAGTGGAGGAGGATCCTCAGGGTTTCTTTGATGAAATAGAGAAGATATTTAGAGTGATGTAAGCCACTTATGTGGAAAGGGTAAATTTTTCAGCTTATTAGCTCAAAGATATTATGTATCAATGGTACGAGGAGTGGGATAGGGATAGAGGTGATGTGGAAGAGCTGTTAATGCCTTATTGAATCGCTTCTTACCTCTAGAGCTGAAGAAAGCAAACATGGAGGAGTTTGTGAATCTTAAGCAGGGAAAAATATATGTCAAGGAGTGCGCCTTGAAATTTCATTAGCTATCAAGGTATGCTCCAGATTTGGTGGTTAATATAAGGGTGAGGATAAGAAAGTACACTTATGGGTTATCTCAAGATTTAATCTTTAAAAGTAAGACTTCTTTGCTGATTAAGGATATGGATATTTTAAGGTTGGTTATTCACATGCAGAAGGTAGAGGATGAAAATAAAAAATAGGTAGAGTTTAGGGAAAGGCAGGGTAAGAGGAGTAGGTTCTCTATTCACGATGGTGCTCAGCATCAGGGTGGTCGGGATAGCAGCAAATGGCTGAAGAAGAAATGGGGGAGTACTGGTTCCTCCTCTACTGCTAGCGCTCTTTACCTGAAGTATTCGAGTGACAGGCGTCAGCTAGGTTGTGATAATTTTTGGGCACAGGGTGCCCAATCTCAGGCGAGTGGGACATAGTCGGCTTCTTCATGTCCTCCCTGTCAGTTTTGTGGTGGTCTTTATCGGGGGTTTTATGATGAAGGTAGGGATAGATGTTTTAAATGTGGTCAACAAGGCCATATGCTCAGAAATTATTCGGTTGGTAAGGGTTCTACGGGAGCGGTCAAGGCTCCGGTTGCTTCATCTTCTGCTCCTGCACCTATTGGTGTTGCTTTTGCATCTGCTCCTACTTTAGGTACCGACATTGGCCAAAATAGTTTGTATTCTCTTGCATCTCAGCAGGAATTTATTATGATGCATCTAGAGTGGGACTTAGTTGTGTTTTAATGCAGCATAGGAAGGTGAATGCCTATGCTTCTAGGCAGTTGAAGGTGTATAAGAGAAACTATTCTACTCATGATTTGGAGTTGTTGGCAATGGTTTTTTCTTTGAAAATATGGTGGCATTATTTGTATGGTTGGAGCTTCTCAAAGACTATAATATGAGTCTTTACTATCATCCAGGTAAGGCTAATGTTGTTGTTAATGCTCTTAGCAGGTTATTCATGGGGATTTTAGCTCATATGGATAAGGAGAGGCGAGAATTGGTGAAGGATATTCACCGCTCGGCTAATCTTTGAGTTCGTATCTTGGACTTCGAGGGTGGTAGAGTGTTGGTATAAAAAGAAGTTAAATCGTCTCTCAGTGTAGAGATTAAGGAAAAGAAAGTGCTAGTTCCTATCTTGATGAAAATACAAAGTGATATAGGTAGTAAAAAGGTAATGGTATTCAAGATCAGTGGTGACGGTACTTTACGGTACCAGGGGAGGTTGTGTTCCTAACATCGATGGGTTGCGACAAAAAACTTAGCCGAGGGGCATGAATCATGCTATGTTATTTATCTCAGTTCCACAAAGATGTATCATGATCTCAAAAATATATATTAGTGGAATGGTATGAAAAGGGACATGGTTGATTTTGTAGCCAAGTACATGGTGTGATACAAGTTAAAGTTGAGCACATGAGGCCTGGAGGGTTGTATCAAGAAATTGATTTGCCCAAGTGGAATGGGAGGTGATCAACATGAATTTCATTACCGGTCTTTCTTGGTTGTGGAACCAATTCAATTCAATTTGGGTCGTCATGGATAGGATGGCGAAGTCTGCTTACTTTTTGCTAGTGAGGACTACCTTTTCGGTGAAGGATTATGCAAAGTTATATCTTCAGGAGGTTGTGAAGATGCATGGGGTACCTGTTTTGATTATATCTGATCGTGGTACGCAGTTTTCATCTCATTTCTAGTAGTTTTTTCAGAAGGGATTGGGTATTAAAGTAAGTTTGAGTACTACTTTTCATCCACAGATGGATGGGCAAGCGAAAAGGATTATTCAGATATTGGATGATATGTTTCGGGCATGTGTGATTGACTATGATGGCAGTTAGGTTGAGCATCTATCTTTGGTAGAGTTTACTTACAATAATAGCTATCATTCTAGTATTGGTATGGCCCCTTTTGAGGCATTGTATGATAGGCAATGTAGATCTCCTATTGGATGGTTTGAGCTTGGTGAGGCGGACATATTTGGTCTAGATTTGATTTATCGGGCTATGAAAAAGGTGAAGGCGATCCGGGATAGGCTTAAGGCTTCCCAAAGTTGTCAAAAGTCTTATGCGGATGTAAGTCATAGAGATTTGGAGTTTAAGATTGGGGATAAGGTGTTCCTAAAGGTATTTTCTATGAAGGAAGTAATGCGGTTTGGTAATAAGGAGAAGATCAGTCTCCGGTTTTTTGTCCTTATGCGATTTTACGGGGGATTGAAATATGGCTTATGAATTAGAGTTGCCTTCTGGTTTGAGCTCCATTCATCTGGTATTTCATGTTTCCATGTTGAGAAAGTGTCTTGGTGATCCTTTTTCGGTGGTTCCTTTGGAGGGCTTAGGTAACTCACATTCTCTGTCTTATGAAGAGGTCCCAATCAAGATATTGGATCGGCAGGTTAATCGGTTGTGGACTAAGGATTTGGCCTCGGTTAAGGTTCTATGGAGAAACCATAAGGTATAAGAGGCTACATAGGAAATGGAGGAGGACATGAAGTCCAAGTATTCTCATTTATTTTCTGCTCCTGGGATTCATGCTAAAGGTGTGTATTCTTGAACATATCTTTATTTTCTAAATTTGTTAAAGAAAAGATTAATATCTTCGCATCTATTTTTCCTAACTTGGTTAAAGGTTGGATTTATATTTGATAACGCAAATGAATCGTGCTTGTGGTTAATTTACCTTATCCGCCATTCGGGGATGAATGTTCCTAGTGGGGGAGACTGAAACACCCTGAGTTTCTAGCCCTTAGAAAATTTCTTGGATTTTTGGTCACTGGACAAGATACAACTAAGGTAAATGAATCATACACTGGGATACGAGTGGTATGGGTTAGTCTTATGCTGACCAATATTGGTTGGTGGGTTGGATTTAGTTTCTGGAAGGGGTACAACTTGGGTGGTAAGATTTGCATCGATGGATACGGGTTGTTTGGTTACTTTACTTAGTCTTAGTCTTGGTAACTTAAGTTGGATCTGAGCATGAGTGGCTCACCATGATCCGTAAGACAAGGTTTGAATCGTACCATGGACTCATAAGATGGTCAGTGTTCAATCCTCTAGGGATTCTATTCTGCCAGGGGTACGTAGCATAGGTACTAGTCGTATACTTGGATACGACATGATTTGTGGTGAGTCATACCTTGGACAGTATTGGGTCCAAGGGAGATGGCCTTGGGTACGAGTAGTGGGTAACACTCGTAGTGGAGGGTACGACTGGTATGGATAGTCGTACCCCCCTGATGGGATTTTTGGGAGTTTAAGTGAGTGCGATCTTGATATTTCCCCATTTAACCTAATAAGGCCCCACAGCTTATATTCCTATTGGGAGGTTATTTTCTCTATCATTCTATTCATTAACACTTAGAAACTTCTTTTTAACACTTTACAATTGTCTCTAAAACTTTTGGGTAAAGGAAGGCTAGGGTTTCATCTTAAGGATTAATTTAGGGCTTGTGTTGGTGATTTCTCTCCATCATCTTCTTGGTTTAAGGCATGTTCTCTTCCCTCATTGCTAGTTCCAACTAAAGGCATAGATTTTGTGCAATGTTTTCATTGTTTTGAATTTTCAAATATAATTTGGGGGTTTTGGTTATAAATGCTTGGTTATGGTTTTTCCATGTTTTAATTATGCTTTTATATGCTTTAATGGTGGTTTTGGATAATTGTTTGCATGGTAATGGCTATTTGGTAATTGGCTTTGGTTTTGGAAATACTATGCCCCCAATATGTTTGATAAAATGTCTATGGAAATGTTTTCAATACATTGTTGGATTTTAATAAAACTTATGCATGATTTAAACTTGCTAATGGAATCCTAAATGGTTTAAATGTTTGGAATGTTTAAATAGAATGGTTTGGGGTTTAACAAACATCCTTGTGGAGTACCATAGAATCCTCCAAGTAAGCATGTTAAAGGTACACTTGTGGGGTACCATGGAATCCCCCAAGCTTATATAATAATAGCACACTTGTGGGGTATATGGGACTCTCCCAGGTTAACTTGGTAAACGATTACACAAAAATCCCATTACCTTAAAAGGCTTGGTTAAAGACAATACTTGCAAGTTATAGTCGGTATGACAATACTACTACTCATAGTCATGGTAACTAATAAATAAAATAATGTATTAGTTGGTTGTAAATGGTTTTAATCGGGCAATAATGGCGAGGTGTGATAGCTAAGCGTGAAAGTGAGAGTTCAATGAATGAACACTGGAAACTCATGTTTTCCGACATGAAGGATAGGTCATGGCAACCCTTTTATGATACTATAAGGTACGCGGAAATCCTTAATGTACATTGCACATATGTATCATGGAAGGTGAGGGTACTTCAGAATTCCTTACTCTTATGGTATTTCGAGTTCGTGCGGCTACTCGCTTCAGGGCCCGTTCAAGGGGTTACACTGGACTCATATAGCCCATGGGTGGTTAAGGATAATTAAGCTTCACATACCTAGATTAATTATTTTAAATACATGCTAAATCTGATTCCCTTTACCAGCATAGTTATATATATGTACGGTTTGTATGCATATGGTTGGTTTACTTGGTTTTATTGATTGGCATTATTTTATCCTTATCCTGAGTTCATGCTAGAGTTCACCCTCTAGCCCATCTTTGGGTGGCTTTATCCCCGCACAATGCAAGAACTGACCCTTCTACTCCTTCTACTTAGCTATCAGACATTCGGTATCAGCTACTGGATTAAAGTGGTGAGCTTTCATCTTTTCGAAAGGATCCATTTCATGGATGTTATTTTATACTTTGGTTTATTTATGGATATTGTTTTTGTTATGGTTGGGGGCATATCCCAATCATATTTTGGTATTCTTTTAGTTAGAGGCTTTGTGGAGATACTATGGGTTGGAATGGGCAGGATCGATAGGGGTGTCAGCCTTAATATTGGCATTGGGGATGAAACCAGTTGACTGTATTGTTGGTTGTTCCATCTTTTTTTATTTTAGGATTATATATAAATTTATGGGACTCATATGTTTATGGTTTGATTGGTTTGGCTATCGGTTGAATTCGGATAGTTGGACTCGGTTGGATCGATCTCGATAATAGACCTATCCTAGAGTTTGTAAATTAGATAGTTACACTATCTTACTATATAGTCGAAATTCAGCCAACTCGAGACAGGCGGCTGGAGGTTGGGTTGGATAATGGAGGTGATCTTCGATCCTGATATGACTTGGGATGCCCATTATGAAAAGGCCCCGAATTGGGTCGTGTCATCCAGTCCTTCACTTAAGATTTTTGTATATGTAGCAACAAAAATACCACAGTCCCTGAAATGAGAAAAAATAACTTAACAAGCCATTAAAAAATTATTATGTGTTTATACATGTAAAAAGTATAAACCAAATGCACTTACAGACTAGCAGATGCTTGTTGTGGTATATTTTGCACACAGTGAACATCAAATAGATTTTGATTGATAAGTTGAGTGTGCTGACCAAGCTTGTCTTTGTACGCATCTAGTGTAGCCAGTCAGTACGTTTTATTTTTTCAAAAACCCCATTATCTGACAAGTAAGTAGGCAGCATCACTGCTAACTTGTATATTTCATTTGATGGGTCCCTTTTTCTTGTACCTAATAATGAATCATAGACACGTATCACTCTCCTTCAACACAATTACAGTCAACACCCAGTAAAACTCTTCGCCACAGTTAACTGGAACATAGACCTTATCAATCATATGCCATGGTAATCCCGTAGAAATACAGAATTCATTAATTGTGTTGGTAATTGATTCTTCATTTTTAGACACAATACATGATTTTGCGTAATCTTCGTGCGTAGTGATCTGAATATATGAAGCATCCAGATAATATCTATTATATGTCTTCTCGATATATGTTTTGAAGAAGCAATTTGTTGTTGTATATCTATAATTTTCATCAAGATGCAGCTTTGATTTCTTTCTCAAATCGTAGAAAATCACATCTAAATGTTAAATATATAAACAGTATAAGAGATAAAAAAAATAATAATGATATGTAATAAGACCATATGCATGACAGACCAAAAATCATATTAAATAGAAGTTGGATAATTTACAATGATTGAAAAAATTAATGTATGAGAAGGTTCTATACAGTACTTTGTATGTATGATGCTAGTGTATTAGTTTTTAGCTATAAGTAAAAACTTGTACAGTATTGTATGAGAAATTATAATACATTACCTAGTTTGAATGATATTTTGACATTGTTTATGAAATTTTACACTACAAATATTAGATTTACTGTAACAACAGTATGTGTATGATACTTATTTACATTATTGTATGGAAGTTAGTTTAATTTACGTAGTCATTCCAGCATGTGCTATACGTATGAGAATGTATTATATATTTCTTTCTATGTATGATGCCAGTGTTATATGTATGATTTACACTCCAACAACAACGTCTTCTATATGTATGAGAATGTATTATACTTTACATTCTATGTATGATGCAAATGTTTTTGTTTTTAGATTTAAGTAAAAACAATTCACATTATATGTATGAGAATTTATTATACTTTACTTTTTATGTATGATGTCAGTGTTATATGTATGATTTACAATCCAACAACAACATGTGTTGTATGTATGAGAATGTATTATACTTTACTTTCTATGTATGATACAAGTGTATTCGTTTTTAGATTTAAGTAAAAATCTTTCACATTATTGTATGAGAGATTATAATACATCGCCAATTATGTATGATATTTGTCATTATATATGAAATTTATATAGCAAAAAAATATATTTACACTCCAACAACAATATGTCTAGGATACTTATTTACACTATTGAATGAAAGTTAGTTTTATTTAACTCATCGTTTCACCATGTGTTAGATTGCGACATCATGTATAACCAATTCTTTAACTGTGGATGTGCAACGACGAAGTTCAACTCTCGATAACCTATACCGAAATAATTTTTCAGGTAGTGATTGTCGGTTTGTTTCCTGTATCATTAACAATGTATAAATATTACATATAATTATGTTGACGTACTATTTTTTTTTTTAAAAAGATTTCAAATTTCTTAATTGTCAGCATGATATTTCAATAACCCTTCAGCAATTCATTTAGAGTAACCCAACATTAATTCATTAGGCAACACTTGAGAAATGGTACAGCCCCCGAAGGCGTACTTCTGTTTCTCTTCATTATCATAACTGTCCTCTCCTTTTGAGCTTGAACCAAATTTTGTTAGGTACAGTGATCTAAAAATTCTAGACTTCTTTCGATCCCTTTTTACTGGTACTTTTATGGCTTCATAATTTCGAACTTGAGCATCTGAAAAATCAGGTGGTAAATGATTGTCGCGAAGAGTCCATTGTCTCTCGGTCATTATATTTGGAGTACCAACATCCAGTGGTGTCATAGTTAATGGTGTTGTCAATCCAAATAAGAGTGTATCAACAGCGTCTTGAACTGAATTTGTTATCATACCACTGAAATCATCCTACATAATATATAACAATCAGATTTTCCATACTTACTTTACAGATGTAAATTCTTTTGTAATGAATTATTTTTCATCATACCATCAAAATATTCTAAATGTATAGTAAATCATTGGTACTTAAAAACATCAAGTACCAATACATAGAATATATAAGTATATGCAGTTGCAAACACATATTATGTATTAAACAATTACAAATCTCCCATACTTAACAGTTTAGTGTATAAGTGGTTCGAAAGCGTTAGAAATTTTCTGTAAAACATAACAGATGTATGTATAAAAAATTTATACATAACTTATATATGTATAAGTTGTTTTATACATAGTAGTAAACTATGATTACTACTTCAAATCAATAACACATAACATTTATCTGATTAAGCAGGTGTCATACATAAAAAAAATACGTATAATTAGTTGAAAACCCTATTATATAGAATCAAAAGACAAAAAAAACAAAGTTCTATGATTCTAATATAGAAACAACTCTCTCATACATATCATTTCTCCCATACAAATGCGAATAATAAATTCAAAATACCTTCTGTTGGCTTTGAACATCACTTGTTGTACATTCAGTATTTTTGTGTGTCCCTTGAAAATTCGTGTCCACGGGTTGAATTTCAAAAGGATCATCATTTGGGATGTCACTCAGTTGACCCTTGCCCTCATCTTCATTTTGTTTAAGAACGAAAAAAATATTTACCAATGGTAGAAAGACAGACTTATACTAACAAACACATTTATTTATAAAAAATATCAGAAACTCCTCTATGATTGGACTGTCCTGTTTTTTTATTTTTCTTCGCTACCTTTTTTTTTATCATTCATTTTCTCATCCTATATAAAATAACAATATGATTGTATGAATATTTTATCAAACTAATAAAAAAATAAATGTATAAAAATTTTATATCGATGATTTTTTATTTTCTTCTTGCTTCAAAGCTTTCACAACCTCAGCAAGTATATTTGATATTACTGTAACCAAATCAGCAATCTTTTTATCAACCTTAGTACGTACACAAAAATAAAATATTAGTAACAATGCTATCTTTTTAAAAAAAAAAAATCAATAAGAAAGTAACTTACATATTACTTGATGTAAAGACTTTATCTCATCCATGTCTGAATTCAACTTAGAAGTTTCATGAGACATTGTGAAAGATGAAAGAAAAGTCTTGACTTGCTTACGCTCCGGAGATGCAGCAAATTGTCCTTGTTGATCATGTTCAAATTGAATTGATGCCTTATCTATTAAAGCATCTTGATTTTTTTAAAAAGACCCCGATACATCACCTACTGAACGAACACGTGTAGAAATCTCACATATTTCACCCCTGAACTGTCTTTCTCAAATATTAGTCTTTTTTCTCTTATATGTTTGTTCAGTTGATAAAGCTAAAGATAATCCAACCTTAATTAAAAAAATTCGCAGTGATATAGTGTCGAAATCATCAAAATCTTCAGTTGTAGAAATAATACGCGGTTGATCTTCATTAGCTACCATTTTCAACTTGCGATCAGCAGATGTAGAAGAAGTAGATGTTGAAAGTCGATCACATATCTTAAAATCCTCCATAAAAGATAAATTCAACCTCTGAACTTCTTCATATGTAGGTTATAAATTCTTGTAAGCAAACTGTTAAAGTGAAATCCACATAAAGTATTAGAACTTCAAGAAAATGAATTGAAAAAAAAATAAAGAAAAGGTTATACATCAACCTTACTGAACATTCCAGTCATAAAAGACTCATATTTAGGCTTCACATACTCTACAAATCAGTTGAATATTATTAGAATGATGTTTTTCTGACGGACCGCAATTTTTTTATAGACTTTAGAGTAGCACTCAAACATCCAAACATTGAGTACGTGTGGCATTCCACCCAAAGAGTATAACTGTTTTGCGATAAAGAAATCTTGTTGTTATGAGTTCATCAACTTCTCAAATGTAATTTTTCCCCATGAAAAATATCTGTATCGACCATCCTCAACCATCTGGAAGTGGGCTAAATTAATCGGTGATTCATGATGTTGAGAAAACAAAAATATATGAATAAAGTATAGTATGGCAATGTTCAACGCATCTTGAGAGTTATCAAAGTTTTTCATCTTCACACGTTGAATTAGTGTTTACTTAGATATTTCAGCTTTAGCGTTGGAGAAATATTTCGACATCAAAGTTGATTTGGGCGATGAAGTATACATATATTCAGCAATATTATCGATACATTTAAGATCGATAATAATGGCAAACTCAAGCATAGAAAATTTCAGGATATTACCTTGTACACAAATATAAATCTCATCATATTTGTCCCACTGAATTTCTAGCATCAGAAGGCATTTGGATATTTGCCCTATCCAGTTGCACTGACACATGTTGAGGAATACCCAAAGATTATATTTCTAAATGCCTAATAACTTTTTCTCCAAAATAATTTTTTATATCTTCTCCAAATTTTTTATTACCTGAGCTACCAATATTTTAATGGGTGAGCCGAAATTTTGCCAATACAATATCTCATTTCCTGAGACAATAATAGCAAATACAAATTAAAGGGTAAAAACATAGCAACAAACTGATACATATTAAAGATAACACGATACAACAGTTTCACATGTATGTGTACACCAAATATATATTATATTGTAATCTTGCTTAATATATAATGTAACATTATACAAATTACATTAACATCTTATAAATATTATAAATATAATTTTGCTTAATGTATAATGTAACCTTATACATAATTGGTACTTTCTAAATGTATAATGCAACCTCATACATAAAAGTCATCGTCTATGTAATATAAACTTCTTAATGTATATTATAATGCATCTCATACATGAACAATGAAATATAAATTTATTGATGTATCCGAAGTAATGAATCTGATAAACAAACTAATATATAATGTCAGCATAAATTTATGGGATTAAAATAGTAGTCTTACAATCTATTATAATTCTATTGTATAAGTTTACAACTATAAAGTATAATGTACCCAAACTAATGTATAGTATGTCTGATCCAATAAATGAGTTTAAAACTATAAATATAATATAAACTACAATTTTACTGTACAATCCTACAATATGTTTATCAACATATAATTACCCATAAATTGAAGTAAATAAAGTAATATAAAAACTACACTTTTGATAGACCTGGTCGTCCTGAATCATCGGCCTTCTTCTTACTTGACAATTTTGAAGCTGACTTGGTTGAACTTGAACGGGCAACTTCCCTCAATTTCTTTATGGTTACTGGGTTGTTTTGGTGTTTGGATCGGTTCTCTGCGAAATTGGGTTATTCATAATCAAAAGTATTAGGAACAAAATCAACAACGGAAATAGTTTGTTCTTAACCATCTAACTGACTAAGTCCTAAACTAAAGCTTCAATCAGACTCCATTATAAAAATTATACTTTATTGATTAACCACTTGGAACTAAAAATCAAAAAAAAAAATCTAAGATCTGACTTGTAATATATGAAAAAATACGAAAAAATTCAACTATCATACTGGCATGACATTGCAAAAGCAGATAATTTGATAAATACATACATGCAACCAAAAAAAAATCAGAACTAATTTTAATTTAGTAAAGTTGGAAAAAAACAAACCTCAAAATTAAATGAAGAAGGTGATGAAGTTAAACACTTTGTTCAGTTAATGCTTGATAACTAACAAATTTGAAACCCCCAAATCACGTAGCTTGAAATTAGGCGTACAACAAGAAGTGCAATGATGGAGTAAAAATCAAATTAAAAATGAAGCAAAAAACGGATGTTTTGTGATGTATGAGTCAGAAGAGAGAGAAAGTCTAAAAGAAAGGAATTATATGCAATTAATATGAAATTTTTGTAATCACTTTTTAAATTAGGAATTTTATGTAATAAGTAATAATTACCTTGTGTATATATGTTTAGATTTTTTTGGGGGAAAGGACAAAAATAACACCTAAAACTAAAATAATTTCACAAAACTAACACCTAAATTTAAAAAACCAGTAAATAGCCATTAAGGGATGGGTACATCACAATTCGACCCTTCCGTTTTATGTACAGGGCCGATTTTTAATTTTTAATGGGCCCGTATTTTTTTGCCTTCTTTTTTTCATTCTTTGTTTGCTTTGAGAAAGTGAGAGGAAACTGACAACTCTTTTCACTCTATGGATTGGAGGAAATTATTGCCATCCAAGACTTTGACTTTTCAGTACTCAACTTGCTGACAATTAAATTTCAATTAAAGTACTCCAACTTCGTGACTTTGAGAAAATATTACGAGTTCGTCTACCATATTTATATATAATAATTATAGAGTTTTATACATATACATATTCTATATAATAATTATAGCATTTTTATACACATTTTATACAATTTTTAACTACAATT
This sequence comes from Capsicum pubescens, assembly GCA_030864215.1. Taxonomy (NCBI): domain Eukaryota; kingdom Viridiplantae; phylum Streptophyta; class Magnoliopsida; order Solanales; family Solanaceae; genus Capsicum; species Capsicum pubescens. The sequence continues at coordinate 66,638,842 of CM061541.1, forward strand.
ATTATTTAGATACATATTTTATACGACTCTATATAGTTTTTATATGCATTCTAAAAAATGTATCAATCTAGTATAAGAGAGTATCAATTGAGTATATGGACACTGCAAGTGTATCAATGTAGTATAAAAGTGTATTAATGTGGTATAAAAGAGTATCAATTGGGTATAGGGATTGCATGTGCTTGCATAGAATTTACTTTCTCTTTTTTAAAAACTGTATCAATATAGTATAAAAGTGTATCAATGTGGTATAAAGGCGTATCAATTGAGTATAGAGATTGCATGTGCCCAATTGAGCCAAATGGCTAAAAAGTGGTATTACTTTAGCTGACTGGCTAAGCATATCCACCTTTTCAAATATGAGCCATTTTTTTAAAAAATAGTCATCCCATGTCCTTTCCCCTTTTTTTTCGGTTGTTAACATGTAGTTGGGCCAAAAAAAAAAATCTAAGCAAACTTCCATTTTTCTTCTTAGCATATATCTACTTGAAAGATATCTGCATAAACTCCCTGTTTGTCTATACACAGGGCATGATATAGAAAACCAAGTCACAAATTGACAAATTTGACCTTAACTAATACTAATAAAAAAAGTAACTACACTACTGGAAATAGATGATTTTCATTGCATGGACTGTCAAATTTGTGTTATAAAAAATAATTTTTCCGCTCATTTCCCACTAAATTAGCTCACTGTGAAAATATATAGTGAGATTTTAACTGAAACACTAAAAAACTTCTTTAACTTTTACACTACTAATTTTTCTTTTCCTATTGGATTCAATTAAATGTCTATGAAAATAACCACTCGATAATTTTTATCGGAAATTTCAATGGAAAAATAGTTTATTTTTAGTAGGGGAATGGAAGTGTTTTGGGTAATTTGCAACACATTTTGTATGTAGGCGCTTTTTGTCTTGAACTTGAGAGCAATAGCGTCCTCACTTTCCTTACCAACAAATCTTTCCATCTTTTCTTTTCTTTTTTTTCATTTAGAAACTCCCAATAACATTCATATAGAGTTCTTTCTTACAACAAAAGGATCAAAATCTTGTACCAGCTTCAGCTTTCTGCCAGGTAATTGTTAACTGCAATTTAATTATCTGCAATAATGGTGAATTGAAAGTGTACTTCTTCCCATCCACAAGTGATATATATACAGAGACTCAATGTACTACTTTAATTGCGTAATGTATAAAACACATTACTCTGTGCTGAAACTTTGGAATCCAAACAGTTTTTTCCTTTCTTTATATATGATCATGGCGTGTCGAATGATTGAGGATATCATTCGACAATTGCTAATATTTGCATGAGCATATATAAATATATATATATATTATCCACTTGAAGTATAACCCTTCTTATTCGAACCTCGCATATGAAATGTCTGGTGCACTAAATTTCATTCTTCCGCAAGTAGGAAATGCACTTCATAATTTCACATGGGGTTTCCTCACGTGGATCTTGTCTAGATTTTAGTACTTCCGAGAAAATAGAGATGACCACTGATTTTAGGAGTACAATTTTATACTAGTTCGAATGAATCAACCAGATTACATTAAGATTGTGAATCCCCGTGTACCCCATTTAATTCTTTCCAATGCATTACTCCCTCAGTCTCACATAATTTGACATGTTTATCTTTCGTATAAATTATAAAAAAATTAATAAAGAATGCAAATTGATTAATGTAATTTTATTAAAGTCACATTAAATATTATTATTATTATTATTATATATTAAAGTTAATCACTCTTTCATTAAATTACTAAAGATAAAATTGAAAAAAAATGTTCAATTATCTCTTGATTTTTAAATATGTCAACTATTTTGATATAAATTTATTTTAACAAACATACCAAATAATATGAGATGGAGGGAGTATTATAGAGTACTACTTCCTCAGTTTCTAAATAAATGATTGTTTAAATTTTTTATTTTATTTATTTATTATAAATAAGTAATCTTTTAGATTAATCAAGATGACATTAATAATGTTTTTTTATTTTATTTGAAAGTTTACATAATCACAAAATTATCAAAGATTTAAATTTAAAAAAAATATTTATTAAGAGTAAGTTGGTAAAAAATATATTTTTTTTTAAAACGAGTGATTTTATAAAAAATGTGTCTACTTATTTAAAAAATGGGAGGAGTATATATTATGTCACTTCCCATATGACCCGTCCTTTATTTTTTAGAGAATTTATTAAGAGTAATTTAGTATAACAACAACAACGTAGTGGGGTATGAGGAGGGTAGAGTGTACGCAGTTCATACCACTACCTCAAAAGAGGTAGACAGGTTGTTTCCGATAGACCCCCGGCTCAAGATAAGAGGCAGTATACAGAAGCATGCAAGGCATAGAACAGGATAAAATAACACAGGTACAGCATCCACAAAAAAAAAAATTACAATGCCAAACCAAGGACACCAAAATCCACCTAATTACTGACTACGACTCATCCACACCCTTAGCCCTCTATCCTAATGTTATTCCTCTATACCTTCCTATCCAGGGTCATGTCCTCAGTCAACTGCAACAGCTCCATCTCACGTCTAATCACTTCTCTCCAGTATTTTTTCGGTCTACCCCTACCCCGCTTGAAACCATCTAAGGCCAACCTCTCACACCTACGAATTGGGGCATTCGTGCCCCTTCTCATCACATGACCAAAACATCTCAACCTCACTTCCAATATTTTATCCTCTACTAACACCACTCCCACTTTTTCTCGAATAATTTCATTCTTAACCCTGTCAGCCCTCGTGAATCAACACATCCATCTCAACATTCTCATTTCCGCCACCTTCAACTTTTGGATATGAGAATTCTTAACCGGCCAACACTCTGCTCCACACAACATAGCAGGCCGAATTGCAATTCTATAAAATTTGTCTTTCAGCTTGGGGGCACCTTCTTATTGCATAAAATTTTCGAAGCAAACCTCAATTTCATCCAACCTGCCCCAATACGGTGAGAGACATCCTCATCTATCTCTCCATTTTTCTGAATCGTAGACCCGAGATACTTAAAAATATCCCTGTTGCAAACTGCCTAAGAATCCAACTTCACTACTACCTCCTCCTCTTGCCTCGAGTCACTAAACTTGCACTCAAAGTACTCCGTCTTGTTCCTACTCAACCTGAAACCTTTAGACTCCAAGGTTTATCTCCAAACCTCCAGCTTATCATTAACCCCTTGTCGCGACTCATCAATCAAAACTATATCATCCGCAAAAAACATACACCAAGGCATTTTGCCCTGTATATTCCGTGTCAACATATCCATCACCAAAGTGAATAAAAATGAACTAAGAGTTGATCCCAAATGCAACCCTGCCAAGACCGGAAAATGCTCAGAATCTCCTCCCATTGTCCTAACTTGAGTTTTCGCACCCTCGTATATGTCTTTAATCGCTCTGCAGTACGCCATCGGGACCCTCTCACCTTCAAGCATCTCCAAAGCACCTCCCTAGGGACCTTGTCATACGTCTTTTCCAAGTCGATAAACACCATGTGAAAGTCCCTTTTTCTCTCTCTATACTGCTCTACCAGTCTCCGCACAAGGTGAATTACCTCAGTCGTGGAGCGACCTAGCATAAAACCAAATTGATCTCCAAAATAGACACAATCTTTCTCAACCTCCGCTCCACCACTCTCTCCCAAATCTTCATCGTGTGACTCAACAACTTAATACCCCGGTAGTGTTAGGGTTTTTGCTCTGATTTTCTTACTATATTTAAGTTTTACTTTTTCTTAGAAGAAAAATAAAAGTTACTATAATTACTTTTACTTTTTCTGAAAGAAAAAATATAATTTTTTTCCATATTTGGCTAACCTCTTTTTTGGAGGAAAGGTTTTGGAACTCTATAAATAGAAGACCCCCTTCTCATACCACAACACAATAGCATCCACGATGTAGTCTTTTAAAAGTTTCGTTTAGGGGGAGATTTTCTCTCTCATTAGTTTTATGCTTTTTAATATTATTTTTAATATTAGGTTTTATATGTAGGCCAATTGGCTAAATCACATAATAATATTATGTTTTTAGTATGTTTTTCTTTGTCATCTGAGTTATTGTCTCATAGTTTGCAATTAATAGCTTCCGCATGACGCCCTCTCGATTTTGAACCCAACAAGTGGTATCATAGCCTATGGTTCAAAGATTCGATGATTCGATTGAGGATAGTTTAACGTCAAAGTTGCAACCAATTCGATGCTAATGAAGATATTTTGTCAAAATAAAACTACATGTGGAGATAATTGTCAATCATATTTTCAACAATCCTGCTGTCACATATTTAAAAATAAAGCTCACTTTTAACCCTGCAAAAGGGTTCTAATGTTTTTAATCCGAAAAGGGCTGATATATTTTAACCTCAAAAGGCTAATTTTTAAAGCATGTCAAACAGCAGTGATATATGAAGATATGAAGAACGAAGATCATGCACAAGAAGAAGTAGGATCGAGAATATTTTGAAGAAAATCAAGCCAAAAAGGGGAGATTTGTTAGGGGTTTTGCCCTGATTTTCTCACTATATTTAAGTTTTACTTTTTCTTATAAGGAAAATAAAAGTTACCATAATTACTTTTACTTTTTCTGAAAGAAAAAATATAATTCTTTTCCATATTTGGCTAACCTCTTTCTTGGAGGAAAGGTTTTGGAACTCTATAAATAGAAGACCCCCTTCTCATACCACAACACAATAGCATTCACGATGTAGCCTTTTAAGAGTTTCATTTAGGGGTAGATTTTCTCTCTCATTAACTTTATACTTTTTAATATTAGGTTTTATATGTAGGTCAATTGGTCAAATCACATAATATATTATGTTTTTAGTATGTTTTTCTTTGTCATCTGAGTTATTATATCATAGTTTGCAACTAATAGCTTCCGCATGACGCCCTCTCGATTTCTAACCCAACAGGTAATTGTTGCAACTCTGAATGTCACTCTTGTTTTCAAATAAAGGAACCATCGTACTCCATCTCCACGCCTCAGGCATCTTTGCTGCCTTGAAAATATTGTTAAACAAGTTGGTCAGCCACCTCAACCCTGACTCGCCAGAGAACTTCCAAAAATCCACTGGAATCTCATCGGGCCCCATCGCCCTTCCCTACGCATCGTGCAAATAGCCTCACTGACCTCTTCTACCTTAAAACACCGGCAATAGCCAAAGTCGCGACACTCCCCGGAATACTCCAGCTCCCCTAACATAACACCCATGTCCCCCTCATCATTCAAGAGTTTATGGAAATACTACTGACATATTTTCTTAATGAGGTTGTCTTCCACCAAATTCTGCCATCCTCCCCCTTAATTCACTTCACTTGATCCAGGTCGCGACCCTTCCGCTCACTAACCTTGACAAGCCTAAACAACCTCTTCCCCCCGCCTTTCTCCTCTAACGCCTCATACAAACTCTTAAAAATTGTTGTCTTAGCAGTCGTGATTGCTAACTTAGCCTCCTTTTTAGAAAAAAAAATAAATTATTTTTTTAAAAATAAATAATTTCATAAAAAATGTGTCTACTTGTTTAACAACGGGCAGAGCATAGATTATGCCACTGCCCATATGACCCATCCTTCATTTTTTTGAGATGTCCGTCTCTTTTGGATCTAGTTTAGATATTTGAGCTTTTCTCTCACTTTGTCTTCTTTTATATTATATTATTATATTATATTATACATATATAGAAGCGTGAAGAAGCAGGCACCTCAACGTATTTGCTTTTTCTGTAATTTTATTATATTATTTCTAATTAATTGTTATATGTTATTTACATATTAAAAACTTAATAATATTTAATAAAAAAAATAAATAAATATTTATGATATGTCTGTTTTAGCTGTTTTAACCGTAATTTTACTATATCACCCCTAATTAATTGTTATAAGTCATCTAAGTATTAAAAAATAAAATAAATATAAAATGATAAATTAACTCTTAATGTTTTAAATTAACTTGACACCTTATATGAGGTCCACTTAAATTTTTTCACAAGTAATTTTTATAGCCATTTAGGCTGCTCATGGTTGTCATGTCTGCTTCAGCTGCTTCAACTGTGATTTTACTATATTACCTTAATTAATTATTATAAATTATTTACGTATTAAAAAAATAATTAAAAAAAAAATCAACATTTATGACATGACTGTTTCAGTTGCTTCAATCGTGATTTTACTATATCACTCATAATTAATTATTATAAGTTATTTAAGTAAAATTAATAATATTTAATAAAAAATAATAAGCAGCTGAAACAGGCTGCTTATGGTCGACATGTCTTCTTCAGCTGTTTCAATTGTGATTTTACTATATAACCAGTAATTAATTATTATAAGCCATACACATTAAAAAACTAAAAATAAAATAAAATGGACATTTATGACATGACTGTTTCAGCTGTTTCAACCGTGATTTTACTATATCACTCATAATTAATTATTATAAGTCATTTAAGTATTAAAAAATTAATAATATTAATAAAAAATAAAGTAGATATAAAATAATAAATTATTTTTTGATGTTATTATAAGTCATTTAAGTATTAAAAAATTAATAATATTTAATTAAAAAAATAAAATAGGTATAAAATGATAAATTATTTTTTGATGTTTTAAATTAACTTGACGTTTTATATGAGACCACTTAAAAAAGTTCACAAGTTTTTGTTATAATAATTTTACTATGTCACTTCCAATTAGTAGAATAGAAAGAAAAAAATATTATAAATCACAATAATTAAAAAAACTTAAATTATTTAAAAATATATAATTGACTATCAATGTCATAAAAATTTGAACAACTTAAAATATTTTATACAAATTTCATCAATCTAAATATAATAATAGATGCCTAACTTAGAATTTTTTAACCAAACAAATAAAAATTTTAATTGAATAATAGAATTATACATAACATAAAAATTTTAAGGATCAATATTGGGCCGTAAGCAGACTAGTGTATATAATATAATGTATGGATGTCTATGACCCATTGACCTAAGAAGTTATCTTGATAACATAATTGAGGAAGTTCGAGCTTCTATATTTTTTAATCTTAGAGGTATGTAGTTGTGGTCTGTTTGTTTTGGTATTCTTGTGAATGTATCTTAAACTTTGAAACTAAGAGTGTCAAGTGGGCCAGGTCGGGTCAACCTGGAACCGGCCCGTTTAGTTTAACCGGGTTGTGGGTCGGTTTCGGTCCGGATTGGGGTTAGGTGGGCCGGGACAGTTTCGGGTTCAACAGTAAAATGTTGAAAACAACCCTGAACCGGCCCACTTAACCCAACCCGGTTAAACCCACCTAAATCCGGTTAAAAACCGGTCAAATCCATTTAAAAAAAATGAAAAATTCAATATACACTATATACACTACAATTATATACACTATATACACTTCAATATACACTATATACACTACAGTTATACAATATATATATTTTTTAAAATATATAAACAATTGCACATATATACGTACCATTCAATATATAATTATATATGACTATACGTACTACTTTAAATAAAACATATACTACAATAGTACAATATATATATATATATATATATATATATATATATATATATATATATATATATATATACACTACAATATATATATAAAGTTATATACTAATTTATAAAACATATACACATTTATACGTTAAATATATACGCTTATAGAAGATATATACACATATATACGCACCATTCAATATTTATGTACTACTTGTCTACTTTAAATAAAACATATACTACAATATATATATATATATATATATATATATATAGTTATAGTTATATACTAATTTATAAAACATATACACATGTATTGTATACGCTAAATATATACTACTTTAGAAGATATATACACATATATACGCACCATTCAATATATATGTACTGCTTTAAATAAAATATATACTACAATATACATATATATATACAACAATATGTATATATATATAGTTACATACTAATTTATAGAACATATACACTTGTATACGTTTATAGAAGATATATACACATATATACGCACCATTCAATATATATGTACTACTTTAAATAAAGTATATACTACAATATATATATATATATATATATACTTATATACTAATTTATAAAATATATACACTTGTATACGTTAAAGATATAAGTCTATAGAAGATATAATATATACACATATATACGCATCATTCAATATATATGTACTACTTTAAATAAAGTATATATATATATACTTACATACTAATTTATAAAACATATACACATGTATACGTTAAATATACACATCTATAGAAGATATATACACACCATTCAATATATATGTACTACTTTAAAATTAAGTAAACTATATACTACAATATATATGTATTACAATATATAGATAGTTATATTATACTAATTTATAAAACATATACACATGTATACGTTAAATATATACGTCTATAGAAGATATATACACACCATTCAATGTATATGTACTACTTTAAATAAAATATATACTATTCTACAATATACATTTATATATACTACAATATGTATATATATATAGTTATATACTAATTTGTAAAATATATACACTTGGATACATTAAATATATACGTTAAATATACATGTGTATAGAAGATATATACAATAATATATAAAACATATACTACTTAATATAATAAATTAATAATACTTGATAGTTAATTAATGAATGTTGAATTTTATTGATTGCAAAATGATCCAAAATTTATAATTTACAAGAATAAAAAATCTACAAATTATGCATCATTTTTTCCAACGCATCCATGTTAATATTAACAAGAACTTGCATAGGATAGTCAAAGTCAACGAGGGCTAACCCATGCATTGGACTTGTTTCTGCTGAGTTCTCCCGCGAAGTCATAATTTCTTCAAGTTTTTGCTCGTCATTCGGCTCCGGTTCCATTCCTTGATTTCTTCTTTCTGCTCTAATCCAATCTCTGAGGCAAACTAGAACATTCATTGCATTCCTTCCCAATGAGTGTCGGTTGTCTCCAAGTTGTTGTCGTCCCTAACTAAAGGCGCTCTCTGATGCAACGGTTGACATTGGAACGTTCAAGATATCTCTAGCTAATCTTGAAAGCACAGGATATTGTGATTCATTATTCCTCCACCAATCCAACGTGTTGATCCGTCGTCTGCGATCCTCTGGCGGTGACCGAAGATAATACTTAAGCTCTTCCCGATAAGTTGATGTGTAAGCTCCCTCGTCAACACTGTTCCAACAGGGTAAATCATAAAAGGAATCAGGAAAACCACAATGTGCCAGCCTTTTAGAAAATGATGGCACCTCGGGAGAATGAGGAGCGACAATTGGACTGATATGTGTCGGTACAGCTAAATCAACTAAATCAGCATAGTGGTTATATAATTTATCTATGTAAGCATTCGCATCAGACTTAGCCGTCCACAAATCAGGTTGTACTTGTTCAGAATCATTGTTAATATTTATTTCTAAGTTACGACAAATAAGAGTACTAAAGTGGCACATAGTATGGTATTTAATGCACGGATTTAGCATAGCACCAACCAAGAAAATAGGGGGAATCGGGAAAAAATATTTTTTAAATTTAGTAAACATAGCACCAACAGCATTTTCATAACCTTCTTTATTTTTATATTTTTTAAGCAAACCAGAAATATCGGTTATATATCCCAAAATATTACAAACAGTAGGATAATAAGCACCGGAAAATTCAACCGTAGCTACATAAAATTTTTCCAAAAACTTAACAAGATCATTAATTACAACCCAATCAGAATCAAGTAGCATGCAATCGGCAGAATCAACAAATGAACCACAATGTTGGTTAAAAGTTAATGTAATAGGAACTCTATATTTATAATAAGTTTTTAAAAAATGATACGTAGAATTCCATCTAATATCAATTTCCTCAGGCATCAATATCGGTGCAAGTCCATTTTCTTGACATTTAACTTTAAATTCTTTAATTCTCGATCTACGATTATTTCCTTGTATAAAACCAACAGCAAGACGAATTTTTTCAATATAAATCTCAAAAGACTCAAGACCATCTTTTACAATTAAATTATATATATGACATGCACACTTAATATGAAAAATTTCAGGTAACGGCGGTGATAGCTTAGATTTCAACTTTGTTATAGCAGTCTTGTTGTTAGAAGCGTTATCAAAAGCGATACAAAAGATTTTATTTTTGATACCATAAAATGCTGCAACTTTATGCATCGAGTCAGCAATAAATTGTCCAGTATGTTTATGATCTTCATCATATAAAAAAGCAAGAATACGTTTTTACATCACAAAATTACTATCCATCCAGTGACAAGTAACGGTTAAATAATCATTTTTATTTACAGCACGACCAAGATCAGAAGTTAGGGATATTCTACATTGAATATTTTTTAACAATGTAGATAAATAAAAACAATATTGTGAATAAAGTCTAAAAATATCAGACCGATAAGTACTTCTAGGAATACCATTAAACATAAGATTATAAATTGCTTGAATATAATGAATAAAAGCATCAGAAGAAGGAAAACTAAAAGGCAAACAACCTACAACTACCATTTTTGCTAGTTCTTCCCGGTCCCTCAATTTATTATACTTCTTCGTTAAGTGACCGGTTGTTGGGTCCATTCTAGTTTGTGTGGGCCCACCAACAGCCTCACCACCTTGTGTAATTTTTAACTCTCTTTCATGATCTTCAGTTAAATGTCTCATTAACGTACCCGTACCCCCTTGCTTGCCTCTTCTTTTATGCTTATATATTTTTTGACAAATATTACATTGTACCTTAGTATCTGATATACGTTCAAAAAATTTTCATGCAACACTAGTTTGTTTACGAGCTCTTGGGGCACGGGGAGGATGGGAAGGACGGGTAGGGAGATTAACCGATTCGGATCTAACGTTAGCATTTTCTACTTCGGGTGTCTCACCAATATTTTCATCATCTTCATCTAAATCAACCGCATCTACTTCATTTTCTTCTTCTATACCATAATTTTCCTGAACTTCTAAATAATCCATATCGTGAGCACCTACACCTATTTTTTCTTCAAAAGGTTGACTAAGTGGTACCGGAGGCGAAGACACACGGGTATATCTAGAGTACTTGAAGTACCTCTACCTCTAGTAATTCGCGTTTTGCTACCACTACCACTTCCGGGACAAAAAAATTTGACACTTTTACCAAGGTTTCTTAATTTATCCATAGTATAAATCAAACTAAAAAATATTCAAAATACACAAAAAGTAATAAAAATAAATATTCAACAATTAATACACTAATTAAAAATTGAAAGTAAGAGATAGAACGACAATACCAAATTTTGAAAGTATCCGAAGGTTACAACTTTAGAAACTTCCACTCGTATTTAGTAATCGCAAAATTAAAAAAATTAAAGTGAGCACTTTAGAAATTAAATATATAGAATATTTGATAATTGAGAAATGAGATTTGAGAGAGAATGAGATTTGAGACTTGATAGAATGAAAAATTGTGTGAAAAATGATTTGAAAGTATAGGGTATTTATAGAATTTTTTTTTGGGTTAAAAAATAATTTTAAATAAAAAAAAACTTTTTTTTTAATATTTGGGCACAAACTAACCGTTTATAGCCGTTGGGCCAACGGCTAGTTTGGCCCAATTTACCAAAATCTTAAATTTTTTATTTTTTTTAAAAAATAGGGCTTATTCGGGCCGGGTCGGGCTGGTTAACCGACGGGCCCTAACTGGGTTGGGTTTGGTCCGGGTTAATCGGGCCCAAATTCAAAATCCAACCGGACCGGAACCCGGGCCCTTAAAGCCCTTGGGCTTATCGGGCTGGGTCAAACCGGTCCGGTTTCCTTTAGGGGCCGGTTAAAACCGGCCCGTTTGACACCCTTATTTGAAACTTACATTTCCTATTTAAGAGTTCGGGAAATAATCATTAATTGGTTTGTTAAGTTGCTAATTATTGATAAGCAATTGATATTATAGAATACTAGTTCATTTAACCGGCCCGTTTGACACCCTTATTTGAAACTTACATTTCCTATTTAAGAGTTCGGGAAATAATCATTAATTGGTTTGTTAAGTTGCTAATTATTGATAAGCAATTGATATTATAGAATACTAGTTCATTTAACCGGCCCGTTTGACACCCTTATTTGAAACTTACATTTCCTATTTAAGAGTTCGGGAAATAATCATTAATTGGTTTGTTAAGTTGCTAATTATTGATAAGCAATTGATATTATAGAATACTAGTTCATGTAAAGGGAATTGGTGTATGTGCTTTGTTTTAGAGTCAGCGAAATTCTTTAAATTGCTACTGCCACTAGAGAGGTTAAAAAAAAAGTAGCATAAAATTTGAGCTCTTCAAACTTTAGTCCCAATTTTATATGTGGACATATTATCTTGGGGTTCCACCTATTAAACACCTAAAATTAACAAGCACATTCCTAGTTTAAGATTAAATTAACTTTAAGACACGTGAAACTTACTATATTTTTTTTAAAAAAGAAGTTTTTGAGCTAACTTTTGAAAAAAGATTTTTTTCTTTAAGAAAAAATAAACTAACTGATTGAAAAGGAAAAAAGAAAAATTCTCCCCCAATAATCTCCACATGCCCCTCATCTCTCAACTTCACTCTCTCCTTTTTCCCGTCAATCGAAATCAAGTTTTATTCATTTTCTTGGACTTAAAAAAGGGTAAGCTTTGAGATTTACATTTCTGCTGTTAAAATATCAACAAGATAAATGGTATGGTTAAGTATCAGAGCATCTTAGATTTTTGGTTATTTGGTAAATAGTTTCTGTTTGTTGTTTCGCAAATTAAATGAATATCAAGATGATTCCAAGATGGGTCGAATCACAAGTGTCTGTTCTATACAGGCATTTCTGCAAAAGGCAACTTGAACCGGTGACCTTGTGTCCACGTATACAGCAACTTTATCGGTTACTAAAAAAAAAAACACCCATTCATTCTATTCATAGACATTCAAGCTTCAAGAATTTTGCAAACTTGCAGTACAGTTCTAGGAGAAGTATGGATGATCAATTAGGGAAGGTTTAGGTTAAATTTTGGCCCTTTATATATGATGGAGTTATGTCATTTATTTGTGGATGGTATAAGTATTTCATAGAAGTGGAGCCATGGTGAAGTTGTTTCCATGTGTATAATAGACCCTTGTGGTTCTGCCTTTCCGCAGTCCCGGGCTGCCCTTTGGTCTAATTTGTAACTTGGTATTCTTCCCTTTGATTCGATGCAACTTGCTGAAGTTTGAATGTTATTATCAATTCATTAATTTTTCAAAGTTTTAAGTTTTCCTTTTTACAGTTATGATAAAGAAATGAACCTTGGCCTAACTTATACATAGTGGGAGCTTATTGCACCGGGCTGCCCTTTGGTCTAATTTGTAACTTGGTATTCTTCCCTTTGATTCGATGCAACTAGCTGAAGTTTGAATGTTATTATCAATTCATTAATTTTTCAAAGTTTTAAGTTTTCCTTTTTACAGTTATGATAAAGAAATAAACTTGAGCCTAACTTCTTACAGTTATGATAAAGAAATGGACTTTGAGCCTAACTCAACCTCAGTTTTTAGTTTTCCTTTTTACAATTATGATAAAGAAATGGACCTTGGGTCTAACTCAACCTCAAAAGCTAATGGACCTTGGGCCTAACTCAACCTCAAAAGCTAGCTCATGAGGGGAGGATTGCCCAAGACCATGTAAGAAGATCAAGGACCCTTTAACCCATTGATGTGGGACTCCAACACCCCCCGCACCTTTGGCCTAACTCAACCTCAAAAGCTAGCTCATGAGGGGAGGATTGCCCAAGACATGGGGGGCCCAACATCGGAAACAAATGAATTGAGGGGAGGATTGCCCAAGACCATATAAGAAGATCAAGGACCCTTTAACCCATCGATGTGGGACTCCAACACCCCCCGCACCTTGGGCCTAACTCAACCTCAAAAGCTAGCTCATGAGGGGAGGATTGCCCAAGGGCCTAACTCAACCTCAAAAGCTAGCTCATGAGGGGAGGATTGCCCAAGACATGGGGGGCTCAACATCGGAAACAAATGAATTGGGTGGAAACAAATGAATTGGGTGGGTCTGGCTCTAATACCAGGACTGGACATCTGGAGCGTGGACAATATAAGATGAGGGGCCCAACATCGGAAACAAATGAATTGGGTGGGCTTGGCTCTAATACCATGATATAGAAATGGACCTTGGGCCTAATTCAACCTCAAAAGCTAGCTCATGAGGGGAGGATTGTCCAAGACTATGTAAGGAGACCAAGGACCCTTTAACCCACCGATGTGGGACTCCAACAAGTTATTCTTAAGATTCCCCAGTTAGTCTTTTCATTGCAGAGTGTTATAGTCTAACGGGAGATCTTGTTATTCCAACTTTTTTACAATGTTTATTGTTACGTACTCCAGCTTAAATGGAGCGACATGGTCAATGAGGATTCATAGGAGGTCCCAACTTGCTGGGGATTGAGGCATAGTATTGTTGTTGTAGTGTTACATACTCCTTCATTTCAAAAAGGATGAAGAGGTTCAGAGTACGAGGGTCAAACCATCTGATTTTCTATCTCAAATTGGATATTGATTTCTTAATCTTTTTTAAATAAAACTTGTATAACTAAAAACTAGATAAAAAGTACTGCAAGTTAAAACATTTTACAATTAAGAATATTCAAAAAATATATGAGAAAGCTTTTTTTCAAAGAAAAAGTTGTTTGATTCCGCGTATCGTAATAGTGTCATTTAAAGTGGAATGGAAAGAAAAATTTCTATTGCTTGCTCTCAGCCTTGATTTCTACTAGAAGCATTATTATCATAGATGTGAGTTGTGTGCGAGGTTATGGAAATTGAGTTTGTCTCCATTATTGAGTGAGAGTTAGCTTAAAATGGTTACAAGTTTTCTTCCAAGTTCTGATATGACACTCTCGTACCTTCTTCACCTTCCCCGGTTGCAGCACGTTCTTTATGTGCTTCAGACTTGGTTTGCGGCAATGTATTAGAGATTGTTTAACTTGTTTGGGTCATGGATTTTGAAGTCAATTGATAGCCACGGTTGAGGACACTGATCCAAACACACAGTGAGTTGGATTGATGGAGATTAAAGAAGTTTGTTATGTTACCGGTGTCTCTGATTTTACTCTTTGTTATGTTACCGGTGTCTCTGATTTTACTCTTTTCTTATTATGGCTAAAAAGGATTGAAGTATGTTGAGTTAGTATGTTTGCTGTCCTAATTTGTGATTTTCATGTAATTTGCTTTTGATGTAGATTTGATACAGGCTGGACTTTATGCTGGAGCTTACCAGTAATTGTCTTTTAATTTTAGTGGAGAACCATTAGAAGTTGGATCAGATGCCTCGTTGAGAGTTACTTTTGTAGCACTTACGATTGACCTTTTCTGATAAACTATCTCCCTTACAGCTGGTGATGAATACAAACTTATAGTTCCTTCATTTTTTGATATTTTGAATGGCTGGAACTTTGTTGCCAGTGGGCAAGGCAGTCCTACATTCCCGCCAACCCTCCAACTGTTATATCTTCAATGCGAATCTCCAGCATCCGAAGTCAATTCCAGCTCTCCTTCCATACAGGAAAAGAGCCAAACAGAACAATACTTTGAACAAGTTGGTACTCTTAAGCCCATTAGTTTGCCACTACCGGTTAAAACCGGTTTCTGCACTTGACTCAGATGCTCCCCGTCCTATTGATCAGGTACTTATCCCCTTTCTTATGCTTCTAATATTGGTTGTTGGGCTCATTTCTTAAAGTAAGCCATGGATTCAGTTGGAAGTAAAGAAATATGGCCTAACAGTGTTGCTAAATGTAGAGATCGGAAGATTTAAAGAGTAGCGAGAGCTTTAAGCAATGGGATTCATTGACTGCAAAATTTGCAGGAGCTGCAAATATTCCATTTCTCATATTACAACTGCCTCAAATAATACTCAATGCTCGTAACCTTCTAGCAGGAAATCAAGCTGCATTATTTGCTGTTCCATGGCTGGTATGGCATTCTACTTCTATTGTAGCAACTTATATCTGTGGTCTTATTAATGTTGGAGCGATAAATACTCTGAGCTGAACATAACACAGGGGATGTTCACTGGATTGCTTGGTAATTTGTCTTTGCTATCATACTTCATACAAAAGAGGGAGACGGAGGTGGCCGTTGTGCAAACTTTGGGTGTCGTGACCATTTATATTGTGATATCACAACTAGCCATGGCTGGATCTATGCCTTTACCTCATTATGCAGTCACTTCCATTGTTATTGCTTGTGGTCTTGTTGTGAACTTCATGAACTACTTCTACTTGCTCAATCCCACAATCTGGCGTTATTGGGAGGATTTTATTACTATTGCTGGGCTATCTGCACTTCCCCAAGTAATCACCCTCTCTTTTCCTTTATTTTCTACCATCCGAAATGAGAATTTGGTGGTTAGATTCTTTTACTTGTTCTGGTGTTCTGCACCATGTATTGTGCAGGTCATGTGGTCAACTTTCATCCCATATGTTCCAAACACCATCTTGCCTGGTGCTATAGCTTTTGTTCTGGCCATTCTAGCTGTCATTATGGTAAGCTTTGACATTTGCAGCTTGTTTACGTGGTTTCTTTTTCAAGGAGAATGTTGAAATGTCCATACCTTTTATTCTGCTGATATAAACTGGAACAGGCAAATCTTAAGTGGTGGCTCTCCAACTAGGAGATTGAGAGCCTGTATACTGTAGTTGATTAGTGTTGTGTCCTTATTAAACAAAGTAGTCTTTTTAAAGGTACAATAATGGACTGCACATGGAAGCTCGGTATTGTGCAGGCAGATTGTCGCATCCAATGGATGTGCCTGGAAGCACGAGAAGCTTTTGTAGTGGCTTATTGTGATATTTTTTGTCATTTTGCTCTATGGTGACCATAACTGGAACTTTATTTGAAAACTTCCTTTTTTTGCAAATGATACACATAGGAGAAAGCCTAAAGTTATTGTAAAGAATGGATCTTGAGTCTAACTCAACCACAAAAGTTAGCTCATGAGGGGAGGATTGCCAAGTCCATATAAGGAAACCAATTGCCCATCCCTTTTCTGATGTGGGACTCTTAACAGTTATCAAACAATATTGCAAAGGCAGTAGTTCACATTGAGGCATTGAACCTTCTTTACTTGATACTGTTAGATTATATACACGAAGTCAATTAGGATTAAAAATTACTATTTGTTCATTGGCCTTGGGCTCTAGAGCAAGCTAGAAACTTTTTATGCACTTTATGTGGTAAGATAATTATGTTAAGCTTGAGAGAATGAGAACATGGATCTGAGACGCTGCTGTACTTTACAGTCGCGGACTGGGAAACTTCCAGAGAAGGGCATCAAATTTGTAGGATCATTGTCAGGATGGACTGCCACTCTTCTTTTCATGTGGATGCCAGTTTCACAAATGGTAGTTTCTACAACTTTTTTTTTTTTTTTGGTACGGGGGGGTTAAAATTGTCAAGTCGTAGTTTTTCACAAGTTTGAAGTTCCTCATCTTGACTGATACTTTTGTTCTAGTGGACAAACCTTCTAAATCCAGATAATATTAAAGGTTTATCAGCTCTTTCAATGTTGCTTGCAATGATCGGGAATGGACTCATGATTCCACGAGCACTCTTTACTCGGGATTTGATGTGGTATGGCGTCTCTAATTGTTTCCCTTGATTTGCAAACTTCCTTTTTTGCTAACCCTTTTACAAGCATATGCATTTTTTCTGAATCTTTTTGTACAATGTGTTTAATTTTCCTCCCTTCATTCTCTTCTTGATTAATAACAGGTTCACTGGTTCAACTTGGGCATGCATTTTTTATGGATGGGGAAACCTTGTCTGCTTATATTGGTAAGTTTTGCAGAAGTGCTGTGCTCTTAGTTTTTAAATTTATTCAAGAATCGAGCATTATTCTACTTACTAAATCTCTTTTGTTCTGCATCCAGCTGCAAAGTTATAAGCAGGGAATTTTTCTTGGCTTCGACAACTGGCTTTGTAGCATGGCTGGGTATATTCTCACTTCATTTGTTTTCTTTTAACTTGAATTTTCTCTCTCATACGTTTAACTACTGTTTTTGCAACATCTTATTCCTTGTTCATTGATGGCCTTCCCCATTTGCATTTGGCTGATAGCAATACGACTCTTTTTTTCTTTTTTTTCTTCTTTTTTTTTTTTTTTGGCTGAAAACAGTGTTCAGCTTTTGGAGAGACACACAAGTATATGGTTATAATTCTCCGTTGAAATCGTTGAAGGAATTGATTTCTGGTTCATAGCTGATCCTACTTGTCCTACCTTGGCTTTGGTGGTTTGTTTGAAAAGCAAGAATGTTCGAGTTTGGGATTTCTGCTATAAATCAAGTGCTCTTCTTTAAAGGATTTGGTGAAAGTGCTTTTGACAAATGTCTGGGGGTACATGAGGCAAGGTCTAGTATCCCCCAATGTTTGGGGGTACATGAGGCAAGGTCTAGTTGCAATGGCAAATAGTGAGAAAGGTTCCTGTGGTTTTTTTACTACATATAATGTCAATGAATAATAAAACTACAAATGCAATGTTAGAGCAAATATATTTGTTGTATTCCATTTTGGGACCATCCATTTTTCCATGAAACTAACGCAGTTTAAGGTAATCAAATTATTTTATCGGCATAATCAGATATATGTTATTAGAACTCTAAATATTAGCGACTTGACATAAAATCAAGGAGGATTTTGCGCACTGTTAGTTAATTTGGTTATTAGAACTCTAGTTACTAGTAATTTCATTTCAATTCTTACAAAACCTGGATAAATTGGAATGATCGGAATATAATGACTGAACTTGTCGTTATATATTGATGATGTTTTAACAATCTATTGTAATCTAATTGAAGAGTTTCAGTGGGTTGCTCCTCAACTCAGGGATCAGTTTCCGGATAAACTCAGACAACAAGAACTAGGAGAAATATAAACTAAGAAGTGCAGGAATAAAGTAAATAGCAGACACAAGGTTTATTACGTGGAAACTCCTTGCTTAAGGAAGAAAAACCATGATCTGCCTCCAGGATTTCTAAGTTCCACTATATCCAAGCAACTTCTTGAATACAGACTCCAAGGATTAACCTCCTAATTTTTTGTTTCCTAGCAATAACTCTATTACAAGGAAACACAAACAGTAACTCTACTGCTTCAACCTCCAGCTAACTTTAACTAGACACACCAAACTAACTCTACCTTGAACAATCACCTAACTCTAGATGATTACAAAGGAAAGGTTTGCACCTCAACATCTGACTCTACCTTGAACAATCACCTAACTCTAGATGATTACAAAGGAAAGGTTTGCACCTCAACACCTACTAACAATCATAAGCAAATATAGACAAACGTTTAAGAGCAAAGTACAAAGACTCAAATATAACAAGGACATAAAAGATACAACTCGATGAACAATCAGTTTCCTAACACTGAAGTCTTTAATTCACAGCTTCAGAGAGATATTTTATTGTAAGAATATGGAAGCGTTGGTTTTCTTGATGAAGAAGATGAGCAATATATATTATGGCACAAAAAAAACTAGGAGAGGTCCGATTGGTTGAGGCAAAAAGGTGGTAGCAACTGTTCCACCAACTTTCGTACTTTGTGTCAACTGTGACAATTGACCGTGATAGTGACAAGTGAGCCCAATCTGTTTCCTAAGCGGTAACAGCTTTGTCATCACAATACCTCCAGAAAATAGGTCCTAAAATATAAGTTTGTCAATCATCAAAGCTGAGGACTAAACAATTTCCCCCTTTTTGATAATGACAAATCCATGCAAGCAAATCTGCATAGTCAGTATCTTCAAGCAACTTCCATTCAGCACAGTCTACACCTTCAGCAACACAAGTAGTAGCCTTAGCCAAACCAGTTTTCCCAACCATTTCCCCCTACCTATGAGAATCAAGTCACACCATGTTCCCTTCTGACCATGTTCCCCTTGAGTATGAGAACCCATATTTCATTACCACAGCCCATCTACATCCCAACCTTTGTAAAGAAATACAAGTTATGCAAGCTATACATCAAAATAATTCCCCTTTTTGGCATCATCAAAGAGGTTATGCAGTAAACCAAGCATAGAGAACCATATATGTTAACTCATGGCCATTGAGGCAATATTAACGTAGGCAAGAAAAGATCAGATACAAATAAAATAAGGTATAACACAAAAGAAGGCATTCAATCATCAACACGGGAAAGTACCAAAAACCGTTCCAATATAGTGACAACAAAACAAACTGAAAATGTGCCAAATACACTATAGGAACAACGAAAGCAGGTAGCTAGGGGGAAGGAGTGGGGATCAGAGGAAAAGGGATTCTAGGAAAAATCTTTAGACAATTGTCTAAGGAGGATTGTCATTCTCTCACTTTCATCAGCACGTGCCTTAAGAATCTGCTGAGTCAGGTCTTCATTTTTGGCAGTTAATGCTTCAACCTTTTCTTTTAGTTTTTTTCACCCTTTTCTGCAGGGCAGAATTCAGTGCGCAACTTCTTTTCTGAATCTGTTCCCACATAACCTCCCTTTGCAGATGCAACTTTTAATGCAATAATCTTAGCATCCCTTAAAGCAATTATGGCAGTCACAAACTCCAGTTTTTCCTTCAAAATCTTTTGTGTTTCCACCAACTTAGACATAAGGGACTTGAACTTCCTACCACCTCACCTCTCTTGGGAACACACTCATTTTCCTCCAGAGTGGTCATGTTAAATATTTGCTTAACTGATCCAACCTTTCCTTTTTTCACACACCACATTGAAGTAATAAAAAATTCTATTAAGCTAGAACCCATATGTCAGTCCATGTTTGACACGACTCGAACCGAGGCCTTGTTGTAATGGGCATCTCGAGTCCAATAAGGATCGGTGATCGTCCTATTAACCTAACCTAACCATCACATCAATCCACAAGTGTTGGTTGAACTCCGAACACATAACAAAATAGCAGAAACAAGACTAATAATCATAACTTAAGAAGTGTCTAATCAATTCATTAATGTAAATATACTAAACCAACGTACCCAAGTCCACAATCATCCACAAATCCTCTACAAATTGGAAGTCAATAATATGTCGGGATATGCCCCCAATAATAGCCAAAACCAAGTCTAAGATAAGTCTATGACATAAGGTAAAAAGACCATGAAATGCATGCCTTCTGAAGTATGAAATCTCACTACTTCAATGTCAACACACAAACTACTCGAACACTTGGTCACTGTGCAGGCAGAGAAGAAGAAGCTCTGGCCCCTGTATCGCGTAGGGATACCGCATCCAAAGACGACTGGCAGTTGGAGTGCTAGCATGTAACTCAGGGATAAGGATAAAATAATGACATCATTCAACTAAGTTAAAACATCATATGCAATCACATGCATATGCATATATATATATAGTGTCGGGAAAAGGTAAAAGGCTTAGCATTCATTTTGAATCACTCAATCATGGAACATGAAATGGGGTACTCTAACCTCCCACTCGTATAGTTTTGAAACTTTAAATGTCCCGGCTACATTAAGCAAGTGGACTTTAACCTCAAGCCATTTTGACCCTTCGGACCTCAACAATCATATTAAGCAAGTGAACTCTAACCTCAAGCTGTTTTGACCCTTCTTAATCGACCTTGGGACTCTAACCCTTAGTCTATGTAATGACATCCATTCAATTCAACACTTAGGGACCCTAACCCATTTAGCCAAGTTAAACCACCAAGGTCACAATTTTAACACCATATATGACCATAAGGTCTTCGTGAAGCCATTTGTCAACCATTTACTTTAATAGGCCAATCCCTTAGTTCAAATCACAATTCAAATCAATTTATGGTTGTCAAAACCTTTTCAACGCCATTCATCTTTCATTAGTATCCCCATACCAAGCTTTAGTTCAAAACACAATTCAATTTCATATTTAGAGACTCAAACCCCTTTAACCAATCAAACCACAAAGGTTACCAATTAACTCATTACATGTCCAACAAGGCTTTTACAAAACCATTTACCAACCATTCATACTCATTAATCTATTGCCTTAGTTCAAAACGCCATTAACATGTGACTAGTTATTTCTCTTAGGCATTTTAATAAACACCTTGAGGGAATACCTTTACCATGACCAAAACCAAAGTGAAAACAATCAAGATTAGGGTTACTCATGACCTATTTCTTAAACCATAATCAAAAAGCACCCACATGTGCAAACCATCACCAAAAATATGTATAAGCCCAATTAAACAAAGAGCAAATAATATTTAACCATATGAAACAAAACCCCCAATTATTTTTTTTAAAACCATCATTTAAGAATCATAATAACACCTTAAAACACATAACATTTATGAATTCACAAGGAGGTAAGAGTCACATGCCTTATACAAGGTGATTCACGAAAAGAACTTGACCCCTTTAGCCTCTAGATGAACACCTCCAATCTTAAAGAAAGAGTTAGAGTGTGTTTTTAGAGTGTTTAATCTTTCACAAGTAAGTTATAAGAGGCCTCAACATGTTTTAAGGTGTGGAGACTTAAGGTTTTTGCGGTGGGAAATGTCCAAAATGTCCTCAGCTTAAAAGCTGAAAACTTGGTCGCAAGAGGGTACGACCCATCCCCTAATCCGTACCCTAGTGTACGAGTGGTACCCTTAACTCATACCCTAGACCTAACCTTGGACTGCTATACTGAATAACATATGAACATATAAGACCAACTCGTATCTTAACATACGACTAGTACCCACCCTAATCGTACCATAGACAGAATCTACTAGGCTAACTTAGGGCATCATACGACTTAGTAACATACTACTTGTACCCTATCATATGACTAGTATGATACCTAGTCGTACCTTGGACAGAAACCAACCTAAATACACTGACTAACATATGAGAGAGGGGGTATTAAACCGTATCTTAGCATACGACAAGTATGCTCAAACTGTACCTTATCTAGAAACTCAAACTTAGGAAATTTTCTAAGGGTCCAAAGCCAAGGTGTTTTAATATTTTCCATCTTTTGCAGTCATCACTGTATGAATGTGCTCAATGATGAGAGTAGGAAGACTTATTTTCTTAAACTTGGCCAACATCTCCATGAAATATAGATTAGGACCTATGAAAGTTGTTCTTTTTTTTATCTAGGCAGAAGACACTTATTTACCAACTCAAAGAGTAGTTGGTACTCATACTTCAGGGCCTTCTTGGTTATATTATTCGCATTCATATCATCTGAATTACTATGAACTATCAAAAACTTGGCAGGTCCTTCTTCCTTTCTCACAAATTTTATCCCCTCATTATGGACTACCAAGAGTTTTGATATTATCTCCTTATCAACAACCATGTTTATTTCATTCACCTGAGAGATCATGCACAAATCATCTTCAAAGAATGTCAAGTTATGATAAAACAAGTGTACTTCTTATTCATACAAAGGAGGAACAAGTCTCTCAAATAGATGCTCCCAAGCTTAAAACCTAACCCATTCTAGTAGTTCCTTCATTCTAGAAAACTCAGCTACTGTAGGGTCAAACACCTTTTCTCTTAAAACTTTTTGAGTCTTCAAAATTTCTTGCCTTGCCTCCCTTTACAACCCTTTGCCCTTTCCAGTAGAGGAGAATACCTCTCCCAAGGGACCAGTCCTCTTAGGAGATGACCTAAGAGCTCCTGAGGTTTTTGCAACTTTGGAACTGTAACCTGGTTCCTTGTTGCCTGTAGATTGTACCATTTTCTCTTCCCAGTCATCGTAGCATAGAACCTGTCAAACAAACTTCCTTCCCATTTCTCAGAGATACAATTTTCTTTCCTCTTCTAGGAGATAAAAATTTCTTCCCTTTTTTAGATGACAAGATTTTCTTTCCCTTTACCTTAGCTCTAGAGGCTCTCACACTTCTCTTTATATATGAATCAACAGTATCACTGTTGAATACACTGTCATTATCATCATTAGGCAAATTTGCAAAAAAATCATCAAGACTATCATAGTTATAATCCCTGCTATCACTATTCTCAGTTTCTTCATCAAAATCTCCAACAACAACTGGCTCAATAATATTTATTGTTTTTCTTTTCTCCATCCTTATCTTCTTGGTGTCATTCTTATTTTTTGCCAAGGCTTCCTTCAATGCATTTCTAGACCTCACCCTGGTTTCTGGTGTTCATCCTACTACTGAGGAAGACAATCCTTTCCTAGATAACTGCCAAGACAAGGGATTTTTATTGTTACTGTCTGAAGTACCTTGTGCATCTTTATTTTCTCTTGAGAGATCAAGAACCAGAGGGAGTACCATATTTTCATCACTACCACCTGAGGTAGAGTTATTTTCCCTTCTTGTGAACAGGGTTGCAGGGGGAGTTTCCCATCTTGAGGGTTTTGCACACAAAATAATAAGTGCCCGGACCCCTATTTCCTCTCTCATAACTTAAATATTAGAGGAAGGCTTTCTAGAGGTTAGTAGGTCTTCAAATAAGGTTTCATCTAGGTAGGTACTTCCTGATTTGCTAGAGAATTTAGATTTGTTAGGAGATAGAGTTTGGGTTTTAAAGGAGAAATTCAAATCTTGACCCGAAGAAACTGGTTTATCGAGGGTTCATTCTTCATATTTGTGGGCTTGTGACGCGAGTGTAGAGAAAAGATTTTAAAGGAATTCAATTTGGGACTTAGAGATGGCATCAATGATATTTCCCCCCTTTTTATGAAGGTCATCAGAAGTTTTTACTTTCTTAGAGTTGAAATCCCTAGCAATATTAGACAGGGACAAAAAGGAGAACTTGGTAATAACAAATGTTTCTTTAGACCCAGATGGAATGGAATTAGTGTCTATTACTTTTACAGGAGTGAGTTCATTTTTTTGGGAGGATGAGAAAGGATTTGAAATTGTAGAAATTTAATATTCTTGTACAAAAGTAATTGGTATGAGTTTTGAGAGGGTTTAGGAACTAATGAGGCTTGTGAGAAAGAGAGTTATTCAAAATAATGGAGAGAGAATTTGATTTATGGTTTTAAATAGGACAAGAGGGAATGGTTCAAATTTAATGAAAAGTTGTGTTTGAAGTGATGTGTCTGATGAGATGAGAGCATCTCTTGGACTTAAAGAACATTGACAGCTTTCTAAAAGAGCGGGAGAGTGACATGTCACATAACATTTATTATTTAAAGGTAATTATATAAGAAAAGTAAATGATATTGACCTAATTTGGGAGCTAGTCCCTAAGGGATTTTGAAGGCAACATTATGTGCTATATCACCTTCCCCTTTTTTTTCTTCACATTCTTTCCCTGGGTGTTGTAACGCCCAAGGTCTGTACCTCGGACGCTACATGGTGCTTATGACTCCGAAGGACCACAAGCTAACCCATGACTGATATCTGTTGTGAGCACTAAATAATAACACCATAATAATAATAGTATCACTAAAATAAATGCAGAAATTAGGCTGAAGTCGCCATAAGGTTCACAACTAAAAACAAATACTGATAAGTGAATACTAAAAACTGAACATCTGTCTGAAATACTCTAGTCTGAAAGCCTCTAACAGTCTGAATATGGAGTTGATGGGACAAGTCCCCAACTAACTTCGACTACTAAAAAAACTGAACACTGAAATAATGAAATGGTATAATAACTTTGTCCTCGAACTATGAGGACTCACCACTAAGTCTGCTGCTGATAGATTGGGCTGCTAAGTGCGGTCAGGAGCCCGTGCTTCTGAACCTATCATATAAGACATCATAGACCAAAAGAAAGGTATGCGTCAGTACTTTGAATTTACTGGTATACTAAGTGAGGTAGGCTGATAAGAATGGGTTCATATGCATGAACAAATAACTGACTGAGTAACATGAATATAACTAAATGAGAGTACATGTATAACTGAAACTGATGAAATACTGATTATGCAATACTGTGCACATATCTACATATACTGTGTCTGAGATTGTGGTAACCCTGCATATTGAGTTCCGATAACTGAAAGACTGATATCTGAGTTTACTAATTCTGTAATACTGATAACTGAGGGACTATTTCTGACAGTCCTGATTTTGAAAAACTGAGCTGAGTGACTGTGTTTGACAATCCTGATTCTGTAGAACTGAATGAATTCTATACTGAGTTTGAAACTAAAACTGTGGGAGGTAATTATCTAACTAATATGCCCCTCTCTGAACTGATTAGGGTCCAAATTGTAACCCCAATTGGAAGGGTGTCAGTACCGTGCTATGGGTAAAGACAAGATGAAGAGTCACCCTCAATCTGGCAGGTGCTCTGAATGAGAACAGTGACACCCACAACTGGTAAGTAAAACACCTCATCAACCCTCAATCTGGCACGTTGATGTCTCAGCCTATGCTGGCTACGTAGTTTTGGAACACAAGGACTGCTTCTAAGAATCACACCCTCTGCTGGTAGGTGAGTCCTATCTTTGGGTTTACTCGGTGCTGAATTTTACTCCCAATTGAAATAGACACTGAACTGATTCCTAAACCGTGCTAGGCTAGATTGAACTTTTACTGATCATGTTAACTGACTGAACTGAACTGAGTGCATTGAGTTCTGTAACTGACTGAGTACTATTGTTCATGACATTACTGAGACTATTCTGAAGCTACTGTAATTCTAGTTAAACAACTAAATTTTTGGGTATTGTATACCCCCAGGACTCGAAAGCATGGAAAATAAAATATGTCCTGATCTTGAAAAACATAATAATAGATACTTGTTAACAATACATTCACCTAGGCATTTTGTCAAACACTTGAGATACATGAACTTGTACATGAATGGGAACACATGGTAACATGTCATGATTTTCACCTTTAATTCACATGAGCAATTTATCAAGCACTTGGGATCATAATCTATACAAATGTTACTAAACAATATGTAGGCATCATACTTTCAAATCCCAATTTGCAAATCAAGGGCTTTAAACATGAATTCACATGATACTACGCACATGATAATTAATTTTACATGAAACTTAAAAAAAACCATGGATTAGAACACAATTTACATCATAATCATGAATATACTCAAATCCAACATGGAATTCATGAAATTAATTAAGTTGTAGTTTAAAAGAGTTTCTTGAACTCCAAGGGTGGAAGGAAACCCTTGGATGAACACTTCACATACCTTGGTGCTTGAATTAGTGAAGATTGATGGTGTGTTCTTGAAGCTTGAATTTGAATTTAGATCCCCTATAGTTTGTTCTTGAGTAAACTTTGAGAAAGAATGAGGGTTTTTGCCTTATGTGAGGCTTAATCTCGTGTTTTGGGAGATGATATAAGGTGTGAAAAGATACCCCTCTGGATGTGGAGTTTTAATGACTGATATCACGCCCAGTAACGCGCAGCCTGACATACCGTGTTAGTGGGATCTACGCGATGGACGACGCGTCATGGCGAGTCTACATTGATTCTCTGGAATTGCACTCTAAAGCTGGGGAAAAATATCTGTCGACGTGATAGGCGACACGGTGCATCTAGATCACGTGGACCCACTATTTGGTTATCCAAACTTGATTCAAATGAGGTCCAAAAAATCCAAAACTTACCCGAAGAGACCTATTGACACCCCTGATCATGATTTAATCCAAAGATCAACATTTTAAGGTCGTAAGGATCTTGAAATAAGATTGCCAACTTATGAAGGCTAAAATAATTCTAAGTATGGACACTTAGCTGAGATTTCTAAGTCTGGGACCTCCTTTCATGATCCAAGGGGATGAGTTAAGCTTAGAATTTTATGGGGTCTTACAATATCTTCCCCTTGGGAACCTTCATCCTCGAATGAGAATGACTAAGCTGAGAATACTAATAGATTGAGTCTACACACTGAACATGCACAACTGAGATATGATTACATGACTGAAATTACTGATATACTGAGTTTTACATACTGAACATGCATAACTGAAGCATGACTGAAGCTGAATCCTGAAAGTATGACACATGGATGAGCTATTTCATGAGGGTATGCATGATATAAGAATGCTATGCAACTGAACTGATATCAAACTCATAAAGAAAATCTGAACATAGAACTGAGTAAATTCAAGGAGAACTGTTACCTTGAGCTGAATCTGAGTTTGCGGAGAAGAGGTGAGGATACTTGGTCCGCATATTTGCTTTTTCTTTCCAAGTAGCTCTCTTAACGAACTAATTACGCAAAAGAACTTTGACTAGAGGAACTTCTTTGTTCCTCAGTCTGCGAACCTGATGATCAAGGATTTCGACTGGGATCTCTTCATAAGAGAGGCTATACTAAACATCTATCCCCTCCATAGGTATTACAAATTCTGGGTTGCCTATGCATTTCTTAAGAAAGGAGACATGAAATACCAGGTGCACTGAAGCTAAGTCTGAAGGCAGCTCAAGCTCGTAAGCTACCTTTTCGAAACGACTGAAAATTCGGTAAGGATCGACATATCGGGGACTGAGTTTCCCCTTCTTGCCAAACCTCTTTACTCCCTTTATAGGAGAGATTTTCAAATATACATAATCACCAATCTCAAGATTTTTTTTCGCACATCTGCGTACCACTTCTGCCGGCTCTGAGCTGTCTTGAGCCTTTCCCTGATCAACTGAACTTTCTTTAAGGTATCAATTACCAAGTCAGGCCCTACCACTGCGGCCTCACCCACTTCAAACCAACTAATAGTAAATCTACATCTCTTCCCATAGAGCACCTCAAATGGAGCCATCTGAATACTGGGATGGTAACTGTTATTATATGCGAACTCGATCAAGGGTAAGTGGTCATCCCAACTACCTTTAAAGTCGATGGCACATGCTCTTAGCATATCTTCTAGAGTCCTGATGGTCCTTTCTGCTTGACCATAGTCTGAGGGTGAAAGGTTGTACTGAGGTGAACTTGGGTACCAAGACCATTTTAGAAGGCTTTCCAAAAATAAGAGGTGAACTGCGTACCTCTATCTGAAATGATGGACAATGAAAATCCATGTAATTGACCAACTATCTAACATAGAGCTTGGCATAATCCTCGGCTGAATAGGAAGTATGGACTGGTAACAAATGAACTGACTTGGTCACCTTATCTATAATGACCTAAATCGAATCATGCTGGCGGTGAGTACGGGATAAACCCATCACAAAATCCATGTTCACCCCCTCTGTAATACCCTGCATTTCCTTAGCGTATTCTAAGTCTCAATACATGAGTATTCATATATAAAATTTTCAAAACACTCATTTTTTACCAGTTTAGATCCTGCCATTGCATAGGAAATTCAATTAGCTTTCCAACAATATAAAATTCTCCTAAATTCGATAACCGGGTAAGAAGTTATGACGATTTTAAGTTTCAGTCATTAAACACTATCATTTTAGCCCTTAGCTTGTCGTGGAGCCATCATAAATGACGATTGTCAATTTTCAGAGAAGCTCCGCAAAACCACCACATCGCGCTTTCAGCCAAAATCCCAATTCTCCTTTTCCAGTGTCCTGTCGTGATAATGACGTGTCGCGCCAAGGGTGAATTTCAGAATTAAAGGGGCACCGCAATTCCTCCACGTCGCGCAAAGTCCTCAGTTCCCAGTTGTTAGTTTCCAGTGACACGGCGCGATAGCTCCGCGTCGTGCCAGGTGCCTATTTTGGAAAATTCGATGAAAAATTAATATTTCTTTCAGGGGTAAAACAGTCCTTTTCCTATTTTTCAGTCCACCCAGGCGTGATATTTAAGCCCTAAAAGTGTTTTTAAAATCATTTTTTAATTAATTTTCCCTAAATTAAAAGTCATTCTCTCCTAATCAAGAACCCTAGCTCTCAAATTCAAGGTCAATCTTCAAGAAGCCTTTTAAATTATAAAATTGTGATATTTCAAGTTATTATGTTTTAAATTGTGATTTCACCCATGAATTTCCATGAACTAGGATTCTATACCATGTTACCATGAAATTATTGTTATTATTTAATCCTCCATGTTTTAATGTTGTTATTTATTGAACAAGACCTCGATTTAACTCTATTATGTCAGATTCATGCTATTTCTATATGTTTTATGACATTTCTATGATTGTTTTAAACCATGAACTACAAGTGTTTGATAAAATGCCTACAAGAGTGATTGATTTAAATGAAAGCCTTCATATTTTGTCCTTTAAGCTTTAGTGTCCTTTTTACTATTATTGTTTTGAGTCCTGGGGGTATTGAATACCCAAAAACCATAACTATTTATCTAGTCTAGTCTCAATACATTATAGAATAGTCTTTAGATTATATTATGAGCATTATCAGAATAGTCAGATACCAGTCATTAAATTTAGAACAGTCTAGTATCTCAGTTTCTTTCAGTTGGGAGTAGGATTTAGCACCGAGCGAGTGCAGGGATGACGGCTTCCCCGTCAGATAGGTAGAGTCGTTAGTAGCAGTCCCTATACTCCAGAACTACATAGTCAGCGTAGGATATGAGTAATCACCCGTCAGATTAGGCTTGACTATCTCGCAGGGGTCACCCGTCAGTTCAGGCTTGACACCCTTAGTCCTTTGGACATTATATCAGTTTAGTGGATCCACACAGTCATTGTTAGTACCCATGGCATGGTATTAACACCCTTTCAACTGGGGTTACAGGTTGGACCCCGATTAGCTCAAATTAGGGAATGTCGGTTAGATGATACCTCTCATAGTCTCAAATGTAGTCTCAGTTATAATTTCAGTTTAGTTATACAATTTAGAGTTGCTTGACCAAAGTATACCGATATCAATATTTTTTTCAATATTTTAGTTTATAGATTTTACTCAGTCCATGTTATATGCTTGGTCATGCATCCCTAGTGTCCACAGATTTTCACGTATCTTCAGTAATTGCAGACTGTCATGCATATTTGGTATTTACAGTTTTCTCCATAATTTTAGTGCCTACAAATTTTATGTTCTCTATTCAGTGCTTTATGTTTTACATGTATAATCAGTTAGTTATTATTATTCCTATTCATGAAACCATGCATATCAGCCTACTTCATTTAGTATACCAGTACATTCAAAGTACTGATTGCATACCTTTCTTTTGCGCTATAATGTATCATATCATAGGTGTTGACGCTCAGTTCCCAGATCGCACTTAGTCTCTTAGATCATCAGCAGTATAGTAGCAGTGGTGAGTCCTCATCCTCCGAGGATAGATTATATTACTTTATATCTTTATCTCAGTAGTTTGTAGAGTTAGTTGGGGCCTATCCCATCAACTCACAGTATTCAGTTTAGAGGTTTTTTAGACACTACAGTTAGCTATTCAGATTACTCAGATTTCAGTATTATGCCAGATTAATAATTCAGTAGTCGTTTCATTATTAAACCCTTATGGGTTTTCAGTTATTCTTCTGCATTCATGATTATATTATTCAGTGCTCACAACAGGTACCAAATCATGGGTTAACTTGTGGTCCCTCGGGATCGTAAGCACCGCGTAACAACTAGAGGGTAGTCTTGGGTCGTTACATCCTCCTACTAGGCTTCTGATGCTCAATCTTGACCTGCTGACATATTAAGTATTTAGCTAAAAACTCTACAATGTCTCTCTTCATCCAACTCCACCAATAGACTTCCTACAAGTCGCGTTACATCTTGGTGGCCCCTGGATGAATCGAGTAGCGCTCACCATGCGCTTCTGCAAGGATCCGCTACCTCAAGTCATCTACACCTGGCATACATATTCAACCCTGGCAGCGAACACACCATCTCCCCCTTGGGAGAAACCTTTACTTTCTGACCTCTGTCTGCCTCTTTTAACTTAGCTAAGCTGGGGTCTCTATCCTACTTTTCCTTCACTTCGGAAACCAGAGATGATTCTAAACTATTCTAAACCCACACACTACCTTCTACTGAATCGACTAAGCGGACACCTAGTCGGGCAAGCTGATGGACTTCCTGTTTCTTACCATCCTCCACATGAGTAACACTACCTATAGACACTCTACTGAGAGCATCAACCACTATATTGGCCTTTCTCGGATGATATAGAACACTCATGTCATAGTCTTTCAACAACTCTAACCACCTTTTCTTACCCAGGTTCAGGTCTTTTTGAGAAAATACATATTGTAGGCTTTTATAGTCTGTGAACACATCAACATGCACCCCATACAAATAGTGCCTCCAAATATTTAAGGCAAACACTACACCTGCTAACTCAAGATTATGAGTGGGATAGTTCTTTTCATGGGGCTTAAGTTGCCTAGAGGCATAGGCTATGACCTTACCTCTTTGCATCAAAAAACACCCTAAACCAACTCTGAAAGCATCACAATATACCACAAACCCATCTGAACCATCTTTTAAAGTCAAAGCTGGAGCTGTAGTGAGTCGAGTCTTCAACTCCTGAAAACTCTTCTCATAAGAATCTGACCATTGGAATTTGACTTTTTTCTGAGTCAATCTGGACATGGGGGGTGCAATAGATGAAAATTCCTCAACAAAACATCGGTAATAGCCAGCCAAGCCCAAGAAACTTCTAATATCTAACGGAGAGATGGGTCTGGGCCAGTTTCTCACTGCTTCAGTCTTTTAGGGATCAACTCTAATGCCATCACCGAAAATAATATGGCCAAGGAAAGCTACTGACCTTAGAAAAAATTCACATTTACTAAATTTGGCGAACAACTGGTGAGCTCTGAGAGTTTGTAAGACTATTCTGAGATGGTCTGCATGATCATGTTCACTGCGAGAATAAATAAGAATGTCATCAAATAAGACTATGACGAACATTTCCAAGTACTGCTTTAACACGTGGTTCATCAAGTCCATGAATGCTGTTGGGGAATTGGTAAGGCCAAATGACATGACTAAGAATTTAAAGTGACCGTACCGAGTTCTGAAAGCTGTTTTGGGATTGTTACATTCTCTGACTCTGAGATGATGATAGCCTGACCTGAGGACTATCTTAGAAAAATAGCTGGCACCCTAAAGTTGGTCAACTAAGTCATCGATTCTGGGAAGTGGATATTTGTTCTTTACCGTGACTTTGTTCAACTGACGGTAGTCTATACACATTCTAAGAGAACCATCTGTCTTACGCACGAATAGAACTGGTGCACCCTAAGGGGATACGCTGGGTCTGATGAATCCCTTATCTAGGAGATCCTTCAACTGTTCTTTTAATTCCTTGAGTTCTGCTGGAGCCATTTTGTATGGCGGAATAGAAATAGGCTGAGTATTTAGAAGAAGGTCTATTTCAAAGTCAATTTCCCTTTTGGGAGAAACTCCAGGAAGATCTTCGAGAAACACATCTGGAAATTCACATGCCACTTACACTAATTCAAGATTGGGGTCTCTGAACTAGAGTCTTGAACTTGAATGAGATGATAGACACATCCCTTAGATATTATTTTTCTCGCCCTAAGGTAAGAAATAAGATGACCCCTAAGTACTGAAGTACTACCCCTCCAATCTAGGACAAGTTCATTCGGAAACTAAAAATCAACCATTCAGTTTCTACAGTCAACTGAAGCATAGCATGAATAAAGCCAATCCATGCCGAGAATGACATCAAAGTTTGTCATCTATAATTCCACTAAGTCTGTTGAAGTAACTTTCTGAGATACCATAACCGGCCAGTTTTTGTATATCCACTAAGCTATGATAGATTTACCCATTGGGTAGAACTGAGAAAGGCTCTGCTAGAATTTCGGGATCGACTCCGAAATCAACGGCTATATAAGGAGTTACAAAGGACAAAGAAGCTCCTGGATTTAGCAAAGCATAAACTTGTAAATGATAAACTTGTAACGTAATAGTGAACACATTAGGAGAACTTTCTTGATCCTGTCAAGACTGAAGTGCATAGAGTCTATTTGGGTGTTGCCCACTGGTGGCACTGGAAGCAGCACCCTGCTGATTCGGGCGATCGAACTGAGATGGGGGATGATTATACTGACCCTGGGAACCTGACTGAGGACAATCTCAGACCCTGTGGCCTAGCTTGCCATATCTAAAACATACATCATTGTTAGATCTGCAGACACCCTGATGGTTTCTCCAATATTTCTGGCAAATGGGATTCATTCGGGCACTGCTACCACTACCCTGGGGTTTAGGGCCTGGAGCCCTGTCTTTGTTGCAATCTATGAATTTTGGCACTGGAGTATTGGCTGAGGACGGAGCTGGAACTGAGGATTTCTGGCAAAAATGAGAATGATTTCCACACTCTAACTTAGTGTAACGCCCCAAATCTGGTAGCCGAAATGCTACATGGTGCTCATGACCCCGAAGGACCACAAGCTAAACCATGACTGATATTTGTACTTGTATACTGCATAAAATACTGAATAATGTAGAAACATAAACTGAAAGGCCATAAGGTTCACATATCTAAAGTAAAACATAACATTTAAAAAGGGGTATGAAATACCCAAAACAACTGAAATAACTGTCTGAGTAAGGAGTTGATGGGATATGTCCACAACTAACTCCTACTGATAAACTAATAAATGAGATAATAAGGAATAATCGTGTCCTCGAAAGATGAGGACTCACTTCTAACTCTGACTGCTGAGATTGGAATCTACTGCTGCTTTGGATCTCGTGTCTCTGAACCTATGGTATAAGACACCATAGCGTGAATGCGTCAGTATTTTGAATGTACTGGTATGCATGTGAGGTAGGATTAATGAATGGGGTTCATATGCATGAACAATAATAATAACAGACTGACTATCATGAGCATGAGAATACTTGCATGAGACATAATAACTTACACTGATAACATGATTACTAAATCTGAATACTGATAACATGACATACTAAAAACTGATATAACTAAAAACATAAGTGACTATATCTGACAGTCCTGAATCTGATGGAACTAGTTGAGTTTCATACTGTATCTAACAGTCCTGAAATCTGAAGAACTATCTGAGTTCTTGATTGATACTGATACTGAAACTGTGGGAAGTAGTCATCTAACCAACATGCCCCAAATGACGCATTATAGCTGAATTTTGTGCCCTGATTGGAAGGGTCTAAATACCACGCCACTGGTAAGGACAACGTGTGAGTAACCCTAATATAACAGGTAACTCTAGTGCGAATGGTGGGAACCCTCATATAGCAGGCTAATCCACCTCATCTACCCTCATATAGTTGGCTATGATGTCTTAACCTATGCTGTCTATATAGTTCTGGAATGGAAGGATTGCTTCTAAGAA
Organism: Capsicum pubescens; assembly: GCA_030864215.1. Classification (NCBI taxonomy): domain Eukaryota; kingdom Viridiplantae; phylum Streptophyta; class Magnoliopsida; order Solanales; family Solanaceae; genus Capsicum; species Capsicum pubescens. The sequence continues at coordinate 66,674,076 of CM061541.1, forward strand.
TCACACCCTCATATAACAGGTGAGTTCCCACCCTTGGGTTCGCTCGGTGATAATTTCTACTCCCATCTGAATAGACACTGAACATGATTTTCTAAAACTCAACATGGACTGAGTTACTGACTCCCATTGACTGGCAAAATACTACTGTTATCTGACGACTGACTGAGTTCATAAGATCATGGAGATTTCCTGAGTCATAAGACTGTCTGAAGTCTAAGGATCATAGCTTGACTGAGAGTATTGTGAAAACATGATATGTCTCTAGGCACACAACTAATATTTTGGGTACAAGTACCCCCAGGACTTGATAGAAGGAAACTGACAAAGCATGACTTTCTTGAATACATAATAATCACTATAATGCATTTACTGAAGCATTTCATCAAACATGTGATAGGCATAAGCTTGTACATACATGGGGATTTCATGACAACATGCTAGTTAGGAACTTTTCCTTCATTTAGGCATTAAATCAAACATATTGTAGGCATGGTGCATGTAAACATCATTGTACAATAATTAAACATCATGGTTCAATTCTAATTTCATCATTCAAGGGTTTAGTCATAGGTTTGCATGAAGCTATATCTATAATAATTATACCCACATAGAAAGTATCACCCAACATGGAGTAGAATTTAATTTTTTATTTATCAACGTGAACAAGAACAACCCAATCATAAAATCATAAATAAATCCATAACATGAAGTTGGAAAAGGGATTCTTGGACTTCATGGACGAAATGAGTCCATGAATGAACACTATGCATACCTGGGTTAAGATTCTTGATGTTCTTGAACTTGAAGAATTGGAAATTCCTTAGTTCTTGAAAAAGATTGGATTTTGTTCTTGGAGATTAGTGTTAGAGAGAAACCCTAATATTGGCTGTGAAGTAATAATGAACCAAATGACTGAAATTGGATATAATTGGGTACATATATAGGTGGGGGGTAAATGATCAAAATACCCTTTTAAAAATGGCTTTAATTTGTAGAATCGAGACCTGCGATGGTCCGTCGCTAGGGCTATGATCCGTCATTTTGATCGTCGTACGTGGACCAAGTAAAGGGATTACTGCCTAAGTAGCGACGGCCTGGGATACGGTCCATCGCAAGTTCGACGGACCGTCATCCTGCCCGTCGCACATTTTCTAGAAGGTGGCCTCACCGTTTCCCTTACGACGACCTGAGCGACGGTCCATCGGCCTGGACCGTCGCTCCTAGGAAGAAGGTAGTTTTCACTTCCTTGCTGCGACGGTCGTGGACGACGGTCCGTCGCAAGTCTGACGGTCCATTGGCCTCACCATCGCATTTGGGCAGTTTTACTGCCTTCTGTATTTTGGCCATAACTTTTCCTCCGATGTCAGATTTTGATGAAATTGGTATCGTTGGAAAGCTAATTCAATTTCAAACGTGACAAAAAGTGAAAATCTTAAAAATACCATTTGTACATAAGTAGATTCATCTTTCAAAGTAAGTTTCTAACATTCTTGAGATAATTTCAAGCTAGGGAAAAGTACGGGGTATTACAATATCTCCCCCTTGAGAACATTCATCCTCGAATGAGACTGGGAGTGTGGGGAGAAGATAACCGAAGTATATACTAAACATGAATAACTGAAACATAATCTCATGACTGACATGACTAATAACTGAATATATCATACTGAACATGCATATCTTATGCTTGTGTAACTGATTCATGAATGCATGCCTGGATGTTCTGAGGAACTAAATTTCTCATGATGAGAATGCATGTCTGATGCATAATTATATAACTGAGCTGATACATGAATGCATGACTGAATATGTAATGGTATTTAATACCAAGTTTGTGACGAACACTGAACATAAAACTGAGTAAGCTTAAGGAGAGCTATTACCTTGAGATTTATCTGAGTTGGCGGAGAAAAGGTGAGGATACTTGGTACGCATGTCTGGTTCTTTTTCCCAAATATCTCCCCAGAAGGACGGATTTCTCCAAAGAACTTTAACTAGAGGGACTTCTTTGTTCCTCAATATACGATTCTGATAGTCTAGGATTTTGACTGGAATCTCCTCATAAAAGAGACTGTTCTGAACATCAATTTTCTGAATAGGGACTACAAATGCTGGGTCACCTATATATTTCTTGAGCAAAGAGACATGGAAGACTGGATGAATTGAGGCTAGATCTGAAGGCAAATCGAGCTCATAAGCTACCTTGCCAAAGCGATTGAGAATCTTGAAGGGACCGATATATCGGGGACTGCGTTCCCCTTTTTTGCCAAACCGCTTCACTTCCTGCATGGGAGAGATCTTTAGATAGACATAGTCAGCAATCTCGAACTCGAGATCTTTTCTACGAATATTTGCATAAGTCTTTTGTCAGCTCTGGGCATCCCGGAGTCTTTCTCTAATCAACTGGACTTTTTCTAAGGCGTCGAATACCAAGTTAGGCCCTACAACTGAGGCCTCACTAACTTCGAACCAACCAATTGGAGATCTACATATCCTACCGTAGAAAGCTTCGAATGGAGCCATGTGAATACTGGAATGATAGCTTTTGTTGTATGCAAACTCAATCAAAGGAAAGTGGTCATCCCAACTATCCTTGAAATCAATTGCATACGCCCTTAGCATATCTTCTAGAGTCTGAATGGTCCTTTCTACTTGACCATATATTTGAGGATGGAAGGCTATACTGACATAAACTTGGGTACCAAGACCCTTTTAGAATGCTTTCCAGAAATGAGAGGTGAACTGGGAACCTCTGTCTGCGATAATAGATGATGAAACACTGTGAAATCTAACCAACTCCCTAATTTAGAGTTTGGTGTAATCCTCGACTGAATAAGATCTATGAACTGGATGAAAATGGGATGATTTGGTCATTCTGTCTACAATGACCCAACTAAATCATGCTGATGACGAGTTTGAGGCAAACCCATCACGAAGTCCATGTTCATTTCTTCCCACTTCTAAGTAGGAATAATGAACTCCTGCATAGGATCACTAGGCTTCTGATGCTCTATCTTAACCTATTGACATGTAGAGTACTTAGCCACCAACTCTGCAATATCTCTCTTCATTCCACTCTAGCAATAGATTTCCCGCAAGTCGCGGTACATCTTTGTGTCCCCTGGATGAATAGAGTAGCGCGAACCATGCAGTTCTGCAAGAATTTGCTGCCTTAAGTCATCTACACATAGAACACAGAGAAGACCCTGACAACGAAGGACACCATCTCCCCCTTGGGAGAAAACCTCCACTTTCTGATCCTTGACTAACTCTTTCAACTTGACTAAACTGGGATCTCTAGATTACTTTTCTTTCACCTCAGAAACTAGATATGATTCTGAACTACTCTTAACCCATATATCACCCTCTGAAGAATTGACTAAGCGAACGCCTAGTCTCACAAGCTGATGGAATTCCTGATCTAACTTCTTCTTACTGTCCTCAACATAAGCAGCACTACCCATGGACAGTCTACTGAGAGCATCAACCACTACGTTGGCCTTGCCCGGATGATAAAGGACACTCATGTCATTATCTTTCAAGAGCTTTAACCACTTTCTCTGACGAAGATTGAGATTTTTTTGAGAAAATACATACTGAAGACTCTTATGATCTGTGAAAACATCTATATGAACACCGTATAGATAATGCCTCTAAATCATCAAGGCAAATACTATGGCTGCTACCTCAAGATCATGAATCGGATAATTCTTCTCATGAGGTTTAAGTTGTTTGGAGGTGTAGGCTATGAACTTTCCATGCTGCATGAGGACACAACCCAAACCTACTCTGAATGCATCATAATATACTACGAACCCATATGAACCATCTGGAAGAGCTAGAATTGGAGATGAGGTGAGTCGAGTCTTCAAATCCTGAAAACTCTTCTCACAAGGATCTGACCACTGAAACTTGACTTTCTTCTGAGTCAATCTGTACATAGGGGATGCAATAGAAGAAAATCCCTCAATAAACCATCTGTAATAGCCAACCAAACCTAAGAAACTCCTAATATCTGATGGAGAGACAGGGCGAGGCCAGTTTCTTACTGTTTCGATCTTTTGAGGATCTACTCTAATGCCATCACTGGAAATTATGTGACTAAGGAATGCTACTTACCTTATCCAAAACTCGCACTTACTGAATTTGGTAAATAGCTGATAATCTCTGAGAGTCTGAAGTACTATCCTGAGATGGTCTGCATGATCGCGCTCACTGCGGGAATAGACCAGAATATCATCTATGAAGACTATGATGAATATGTCCAAGTACTGCTTAAACACACGGTTCATCAAGTCCATGAAAGCGGTTGGGGCGTTAGTAAGACCAAATGACATGACTAGAAATTTAAAGTGACCATACCGAGTTTGGAAAGCTATTTTCAGAATGTCACATTCCCTAACTCTGAGATGATGATAGCCGGATCTGAGATCTATCTTAGAGAAATAACTGGCACCCTGAAGTTGGTCAACAAGTCATCGATTCTGGGAAGAGGATACTTGTTCTTGACCATGACCTTATTGAGTCGATGGTAGTCTATACACATTTTGAGAGGACCATTTTTCTTGCGCACGAGTAAGACTGGTGCACCCTACGGGGAAATGTTGGATCTGATGAATCCCTTATCTAGGAGATCCTTCAATTGGTTTTTCAGTTATTTGTGTTCTGCTGGTGCCATTCTGTATGGTGGAATAGAGATAGGCTGAGTATCCGGAAGAAGATCAATACCGAAGTCTATTTCCCTTTCGGGAGGAATTCTTGGAAGATCTTTGGGAAAGACATTTGAATATTCATTCACTATTGGGACTAATTCAAGATTGGGAGTCTCGTAATGGGAATCCTTAACACGAACAAGATGATAGACACATCCCTTAGATATCAATTTCGTTGCCCGAAGGTAGAAAATAAGCTGACCTCTAAAATCGGATACACTACCTTTCCACTCTAGGATGGGTTCATTTAGGAATTGAAACTAGACTATTCTATTTCTGCAGTTGACTATGGTATAGCAGGAATGAATCCAATCCATGCCGAGAATGACATCAAAATCAGTCATCTCTAATTGGACTAAGTCTGTTGAAGTAACTTTCTGAAATATCATAACCGGGCAGTTCCTGTATACCCACCGAGCTATGATGGTTTTGCCTATAGTGGTAGAGAATGAAAAGGGCTCTTCTAGAATTTCAGGACTGACTCCAAAATCAACTGCTATATAAGGAGTGACAAAAGATAAAAAAGCTCCTGGATCTAGCAAAGCGTAAACATGCATATGAAATATCTGTAACGTACCAGTAACTACATCAAGAGAATTTTCCTGATCTTGCCGGGACTAGAGAGCATATAGTCTGTTTGGGCGTTGCCCACTAGTAGCGCTGGAAGTGGCCCCTTGCTGATTTAGGCGATCGGACTGAGCTGAGGGACGGTTCTGCTGACCCTGAGGACCTGGCTGAGAACAGTCTCTGAGTCTATGGCCTGACTTTCCACATTCGAAACAAATACCACTACCAACTCTGCAAATACCCTGATGGTTCTTTCCACAAGTCTGGCAAAGAGGATAGGTGCGGGCACTACTAATACTGCCCTGAGACTTAGAGCCTGGTGCTCTATCTCTATTACCCTCCCTGAACATAAGAACTGGAACACTGGCTGACGAAGGAGCTGGAACTGATGACTTAGGATAAATCTGAGAGCGATTGTCTCCCTCTGACTTAGGCTGACTAAAATTAAAGCTACCTGTCCTAGCTCTCTTATTCTGCTTTACCCTCTGCTTAATCTTCTGCTCCTCTATCAGCTGAGCATGAGTTATGAGCCTGGCTAAAGTTATGTCACTATTCAACATGGCAGATCTGTACTCATTAACCACGCTATCATTCACCCCTGAAACGAACTTACTCATCCTTGCCCTGCTATCTGCAACCATATGAGGGGCATATCTGGATAATTGAGTAAACTTAAGAGAATACTCTTTAACTGTCATATTGCCCTGCCTGAGGTTGATGAATTCTAGCACCTTAGCTTCTCTAAGATCTAGGGGAAAGAATCTATCGAGGAACGCTGAAGCAAACTCCTCCCACTCAACTGGCCTTCATCATCTTCCCTCTCTGACTTACACTACTTGAACCAAGTATGAGCAACATCCTGCAACTGATATGCAGCTAGCTCAACACTCTTACTAGGAGTAACCCCCATTATGTCTGTAACCTTCTGAACCTGATCTAGGAATTCCTGAAGGTCCTCGTCTATCTTAGACCCAAAAAAGGATGGAGGATTCATTCGGGTGAAGTTTCAAATCCTGGCTACGACTGAATTGGCCACTGAGTTGGCTGGAATGACTATTGGTCATTCATTTTAAGCGGCAACTGACTGAGCAAGAGTAGAGAATGCGGCCCTGAACTCCGCATGAGAAACATGATCGTCCAAAGAATCTTCGGGCTGAGGGGCTGACTGATTTCCGTTTCTTCTTTTAAGAGGCATGTTCTGTAGAAGAAAGGGAGAAACATATAAGACTGAGAGTTTGACTTGAGATTAAGCTCACTGGCACGATATGAATACCGAAAAAGGGGAAACTGTTCCCAAAACATCTTATAGCCTCTTGTACATAAATATGGCGCGCAACACACCCATATACAATATTCTACTAGATGTGGCTTTCAGACTTCCTAGGACTCTATTGAACCTTAGACTCTGATACCAAGTTTGTAATGACCCGAATCTGGTATCCATAACACTACACGGTGCTCATGACCCCGAAGGACCACAAACTAACCCATGATTGATATCTGTACCTGTATACTGCATAAAATACTGAATAATGTGGAAACATGAATAGAAAGGCCATAAGGTCCACATATTTGAAGTAAAACATAACATCTGAAAAGGGGTATAAAATACCCAAAACAACTGAAATAACTGTCTGAGTAAGGAGTTGATGGGACATGTCCCCAACTAACTCCAACTGATAAACTAATAAATGAGATAATAAGGAATAATCATGTCCTCTAAAGATGAGGACTCACTTCTGACTCTGACTGCTGAGACTGGAATCTACTGCTGCTCTGGAGCTCGTGTCTCTGAACCTATGGTATAAGACACCATAGCGCGAATGCGTCAGTACTTTGAAAGTACTGGTATGCATGTGAGGTAGGATACATGCATGGGGTTCATATGCATGAACAATAATAATAACAGACTAACTATCATGAGCGTGAGAATACATGCATGAGACATAATAACTGACACTGATATCGTGATAACATAATTACTGAATCTGAATACTGATAACATGACATACTAAAAACTGATATAACTAATAACATGAGTGATTGTATCTGACAGTCTTGAATCTGATGGAACTAGCTGAGTTTTGTACTATATCTGAATTGACTGTATCTGACAGTCTTGAAATCTGAAGAACTATCTGAGTTCTTAACTGATACTGATCCTGAAACTATGGGAAGTAGTCATCTAACCGGAATGCCCCAAATAATGCATTATAGCTAAATTGGGGTCCAATTTGTGCCCTGATTGGAAGGATGTCAATACCACGCCACTGGTAAGGACAACGTGTGAGTATCCCTAATATAACAGGTAACTCTAGTGAGAACGGTGGGAACCCTCATATAGCAGGATAAGCCACCTCATTTACCCTCATATAGTAGGCTATGATGTCTCAACCTATGCTGGCTACATAGTTCTGGAATGCAAGGATTGCTTCTAAGAATCACACCCTCATATAACAGGTGAGTTCCCACCCCTGGGTTCGCTTGGTGATAATTTCTACTCCCATCTGAATAGACACTGAACATGATTTTCTAAAACTGAACATGGACTGAGTTACTGACTCCCGTTGACTGACGAAATACTACTATTATCTGACGACTGACTGAGTTCATAAGATCATGGAGATTTCCTGAGTCATAAGACTGTCTGAAGTCTAAGGATCATAGCTTGACTGAGAGTATCGTGAAAACATGATATGGCTCTAGGCACACAACTAATATTTTGGGTACAAGTACCCCCAGGACTCGATAGAAGGAAACTGACAAAGTTTGACTTTCTTAAATACATAATAATCACCATAATGCATTTACTGAATTATTTCATCAAACATGTGATAGTCATAAGCTATTACATACATGAAGATTTCATGACAACATGCTAGTTAGGCATTTTTCCTTCATTTAGGTATTAAATCAAACATATTGTAGGCATTGTGCATGTAAACATCATTGTACAACAATTAAACATCATGGTCACATTCTAATTTCATCATTCAAGGGTTTAGTCATAGGTTTGCATGAAGCTATATTTATAATAATTAAACCCACATAGAAATTATCATCCAATATGGAGTAGAATTTAATTTTTCATTTATCAACGTGAACAAGAACATTCCAATCATGAAATCATAAAGAAAATCCATAACATGAAGTTGGAAAAGGGATTCTTGGACTTCATAGATGAAATGAGTCCATGAATGAACACTATGCATACCTGGGTTAAGATTCTTGATGTTCTTGAACTTGAAGAATTGGAAATCCCTTAGTTCTTGAAGAAGATTGGATTTTGTTCTTGGAGATTAATGTTAGAGAGAAACCCTAATATTAGTTGTGAAGTAATAATGAACCAAATGGCTGAAATCGGATATAATTGGGTATATATATAGGTGGGCAGTAAATGACCAAAATACCCTTTTAAAAATAGCTTCAATTTGTTGAATTGGGACCTGCGACGGCTCGTGCGATGGTTCGTCGCTAGGGAGACGGTCCATCGTTTCGATCGTCGTACGTGGACCAAGAAAAGGGATTACTTCCTAAGTAGCAACGACCTGGGCGATGGTTCGTCGCAAGTTCGACGGTCCGTCAACCTTCCCATTGCACCTTATCCAAAAGGTGGCCTCACTGTTTCCCTAGTGACGGCCTGAGCGACGGTCCGTCGGCCTGGGCCTTCACTCCTTGGTAGAAGTTAGTTCTCACTGCCTTGCTGTGATGGTCGTGGGCGATGGTCCGTCGCTAGTCCAACGGTTTGTCGGCCTCACCGTCACATCTGGGCGGTTTTACTGCCTTCTGTATTTTGGCCATAACTTTCTCCTCCGATGTCGAATTAAAGTAAGTTTCTAACATTCTTGAGACGATTTCAAGCTAGGGAAAAGTACGGGGTATTACACTTAGGTTGGGTGAAGTTGAAGCTACCTTTCCTTGCTCTCTTGTTCTCCCTCTCATTTTTTTATTCTTAGACTCCCCTATCTAGTGGGCATAGACCATGAGCTTGGATATGTCCATCTCTTTAATCAGTGTTGCGGTTCTACACTCCTTGACCACATTGTTAGACACTCCTAACACAAACTTAGTCATCTTAGATCTACTATCTGCTACCACGTAAGGAGCGTATCTGGCTAGCTGAGTAAACTTGAGAAAATACTCTTTCACTATCATGTTTCCTTGCTTCAGATTAATAAACTCCAAAACCTTCGCTTCCCTCAACTCCAATGGGAAAAACCTATCTAGAAAAGCAATGACAAACTCCTCTCATTCTATGGGCCCTGTATTTGCGGCCTTTTCTTCCTTCCACTGCTTGAACCATGAGTGAGCCATATCCTGCAACTGATATGCGACCAACTCAGCACTCTCACTAGCAGTCACCCCTATAATATCTGTGACTTTCTACACCTGATCAAGGAATTCCTATGGGTCATCATCTGACTTAGACCCTGTAAATATTGGAGGGTTCATTCGAGTGAAGTCCCAAATTTTGGCTACAGCAGTATTGGCCACTGGGTTGTCCTGAACAACAGCTGGCCATTTATTTTGAGATGCTACGAAATTGGCTAGGGTAGTGAAAGCGGCTCTGAATTCTACGTGGGAGACATGCTCATCCAGGGGATCTGGCTGGACGGAATGAGGTGTTGATTGGTCTCTTGTTCCTCTTTCTTTAGTCCTTTTTGAAGGCATATTCTGTAATAGAAGGGAAACTTGAATTAGACAGAGAGTTTAACTTGATCTCATGCTCACTCGTATGATATTAATACTGAAAGAAGGGAAACTTTTCCTAAAATGCCTCATAGCCTCTTGTCCATTAGTGTGGCACGCTACACACCCATGCACAAGACTCTACTAGACACGACTTTCAGACTTTCTAGGACTCTGTTGAACCATAGGCTTTGATATCAAGTTTGTAACGTCCTGGGTCTGTACCCCGGATACTACACGATGCTTACGACTAGGGGTGTACATAGGTCGGGTTAGTTTGGTTTTTTATTAAAATATAACCAAACCAATAATGTCGATTTTTTAAATCTATAAATCAAATCAAACCAATATACAATCAGTTTTTTTATTTTTGTTTTAGTCGGGTTTTTTTTTTTTTTTTTCGGTTTTCTCGATTTTTTTACAATATAATGTGATTGAAGAAAAAAATTAAATGTTTTCACTAAAAAGATAAAAAAAAACAATGGTCATAGAGTAGTTTCAATAAAAAATAAGTTGGCAAATTACTAAGACGTCTAAACTACTATCTCTCAAAGTAATATTATGTGGATACCCAATAGTTCAATTTCTAAGTCACTAGTCACAGTAGCTTGTCTAAAAATTCTGTTCACATAAAATGTGAGCATACAAAAGAACGAAAAATTGGAGACAATTTATTAAAAAATTAACTCCATAAAGTAATTAATTATAACATAATTTCATAAAAAAGAGAAAGAAGAGAAACAAACCTAAATCACAACTTGACGAATGAGAAAAGTAAGATGAAAGTCAGATGAGAAAATAATGAGAACTCTCTGAAAACTTGGAAAGTAAAATGTAACAAGTGAAGTAGTTATAGAGTTTTAGTTTTTTATATTAATATTGGGCTTTATATTAATTCGTTATTAATGAAAAAAATACTATAATTAAAGGTCCAAGAATATATATCTATTTTTTGCATATAAAAAAATAATAAAAGTAATTAGAAAGTAGATTATAAGTAGTTTTTTACGTATAAAAAATTAAAATTATATTTATATTACGTCGGTTCGGTTTGGATTCGGTTTGATTTTATTTTTGCTAATACCAAACCAAACCAAGAGTGATCGTTTTTTTTCCAACACCAAACCAATCAAATCAAATCATAAGTCAGTTTTTTCCCTCAGTTTGGTTTGATTCATCGGTTCAGTTTGACTTAACGGTTCAGTTTGACTTAACGGTTCAGTTTGTACACCCCTACTTACGAATCCAAAAGACCACAAGCTAACCCATGACTGATATCTGCTATGAGCACTGAATAATAACACCATAATAATAGTAGTATCACTGAAATAAATGCAGAAATTAGGCTGAAGTTTCTATAAGGTTCACAACTGAAAACAAATACTGAATACTGATAAGTGAATACTGAAAACTGAACATCTGTCTGAAATACTCTAGTCTGAAAGCCTCTAACTATCTGAATATGGAGTTGATGGGACAAGTCCCCAACAAACTCTGACATCTGAAAGAAACTGAACACTGAAATAATGAAATGGTATAATAACTTAATCCTCGAACTATAAGGACTCACCACTAAGTCTGTTGCTGATAGATTAGGTTGCTAAGTGGGTTCAGGAGCCCGTGCGTCTGAACCTATGATATAAGACATCATAGTGCAAAAAAAAGGTATGTGTTAGTACTTTGAATGTATTGGTATGCTAAGTGAGGTAGGCTGATATGCATGTGTTCATAAGCATGAATAAATAATTGACTGAGTAACATGAATATAACTGAATGAGAGTACATGTATAACTGAAACTGATGAAATACTGATTATGCAATACTGTGCACATATCTACATATATTGTGTCTGAGATTATGGTAACCCTGGATACTGAGTTCTGATATCTGAGGAACTGTTTCTGATAGTCCTGATTCTGAGAAACTGTGTTGAGTTCCATACTGAGCTGAGTAACTGTGTCTGACAATCCTGATTCTGTAGAACTGAATTGAATTCTATACTGAGTTTGAAACTAAAACTGTGGGAGGTAATCATCTAACTAATATGCCCCTCTCTGAACTGATTAGGGTCCAAATTGTAACCCCAATTGGAAGTGTGTCAGTACTGTGCCACGGGTAAAGACAAGTTGAAGAGTCACCCTCAATCTGGCAGGTGCTTTGAATGAGAATGGTGGTACCCTCAACTGACAGGTAAGACATCTCATCAACCCTTAATCTGGCAGGTTGATGTCTCAACCTATGCTGGCTACGTAGTTTTGGAACACAAAGACTGCTTCTAAGAATCACACCCTCTACTGGCAGGTGAGTCCCCATCCTTGGGTTCACTCAGTGCTGAATCCTACTCCCAACTAAAATAGACACTGAACTGATTCCTAAACCGTGCTAGGCTGGACTGAACTGTTACTGATCGTGTTAACTGATTGAACTGGACTGAGCTCACTGAGTTCTATAACTGACTGAGTACTACTGTTCGTAACATTACTAAGACTATTCTGAAGCTACTGTAATTCTAGTTAAACAACTAAATTTTTGGGTATTGAATACCCCAGGACTCGAAAGCATGGAAAGTAAAGTATAGCATGATCTTTAAAAGCATAACAATAGATACTTGTTAACAATACATTCACCTAGGCATTTTGTCAAACACTTGAGATACATAAACTTATACATGAATGGGAACACTTGGTAACATGTCATGATTTTCACTTTTAGTTCACATGAGTAATTTATCAAGCACTTGGGGATTATAATCTATACAAATGATACTAAACAACATGTAGGGATCATACTTGCAAATCCCAATTTGCAAATCAAGGGCTTTCAAAATGAATTCATATGATACTACACACATGATAAATAATTTATGAAACTTGAAATAAACCATGGATTAGAACATAATTTACATCATAATCATGAATACACTCAAATCCAACATGGAATTCATGAAATCAATTAACTTGTAGTTTAAAAGAGTTTCTTAAACTCCAAGGGTAGAAGGAAACCCTTGGATGATGTAACGATCCAAACTTCCCCCTAGTCGTCACACGGTGCTTGCGACCCCGAAGGACCACAAGCTAACCCATGAATGATATTTGTTGTGAGCACTGAACAATAATACTGAAATAATTGCAGAATAATAGGCTGAAGTGCCATAAGATTCAAAACATCTAAAATACTGATAATGAATAATAATATCTGAATCTAAAATACTATCTAAAAATCTAGTCTAAAAAGCCTCTAACTGAAACTGTCTGAAAGTGGAGTTGATGGGACAATCCCCCAACTTACTCCATCTACTAAAATACTGCTAAGCTGAAGCACTGAAATAAAAACATATCCTCGATAGATGAGGACTCACTGCTAAATCTGCTACTACTGGCTGAATCTGGCTAAGTGCGATTAGGAACCTGAGCGTCCGAACCGATGATATGAAATATCATAGTGCGAGAAACGGGTATGCGATCAGTATGTGGGAATGTGCTGGTATGCTAAATGAGGTAAGAATGAATGCAAGGGTTCATATGCATGAACAATAACTGACTAAATGATATAGAGTAACTGAATATAAGAGTACATATATACTATAACTGAGTTTTTCTGAAGTTAAGTACTGAGTTCTAATAACAATATAACTGATATCTGAAATTACTGATAACTAAATTATTGATACTGATTGACTGTGTCTGACAATCCTGATTCTGTAAAACTGAGCTGAGTTCTAAACTGAAGACTGAAACTGAAACTGTGGAAGGTAATCATCTAACCGACATGCCCCAAATAAAAGAAAATAACTGAGCTGGGTCCAATCTGTAACCCCAATTGGAAGGGTGTCAGTATCTACCACAGGTAAAAACAACTGTTGTGGAGTCATTCCTAACTAACAGGTGACCCCTGAGATCAGTCCTAATCTAACGGGTGATCCCTGAGTATGTCAGTCCTAGCTAATGGGTGAAATCTCATAACCTATGCTGACTACGTAGTTCTGGATCTTAGGGATTGCTTCTAAGGACCCAGTCCTAACTAACGGGTGTGCCCCCATCCCTAGGGTTGCTCGGTGCTGAATCTTATTCCTAATTGAAAGACACTGAACTGGACTGGATTGATACTGAGATTATTGAGTTTTCCTAAGTTCTGTAACTGACTGAATTCTACTGAGTTTTATAACGGACTGAGAGTACTACTGATCGTGACATGACTGATACTATTCTGTAACTGACACTGGCTCTAAGTAACAGCTAGATTATCGAGTATTAAATACCCCCAGGACTCGATAGCATGAAAAGTAAAGCAAAGCATAACTTTGAACAATATATATATGTTCACTTGGTCATAATTCATTCATAGAGATATTCCATCAAACACTTGTAATACATTAACTTGTACATATACTAGTATGTCATGATTGCAGCATTTAATTCACATAGACATTCTATCAAACACTTGGGAAGCACAACTTGATGCACATAATCATGGATAACATATAAACATGTCAACTACAATGCCCAAACTTGCAACTTCATGAATTCAATATGCAATTAATATAATTTCCCCTAAATACTATTCTATTTTTATGAATCTTATCACAATCATGGATTGAAAACCAAATCAGCATTATAGATGCATTAATCACTTTATAAATTCAAGGGTTTATCAAGATAATCTCATATTTGTTAGACATGTTATTTAATTTCATGAAACTTGCACTTATATCATGGATTGGAACCCAACTAATATTATAAACATGAACTTAATCTAATTCAAACATAGAAATCATAAATACTCAATCTTTGTACTTTGAAAAGGGATTCTTGGACTTCATGGGTGAAAGGGACCCAAGAATGAACATCTAACATACCTTAATTTGTGAGATTCTTGAAGTTCTTGAAGAAATTTTTGGGATTGACCTTGATTCTTGAGAGCTAGGGTTTGTTTTCTTGAGAGAGAACTACCTTTTGATTTTAGAAAAAAAGTGAATAATGAAGGGTTTTACACGTTCTAGGGCTTAAATACCACATCTGGGCGGAATAAAATCATGGGAAAAGACTGTTTTAACCCTGGGCGTAACTTTAATTTTTTATGAAATTTTCCCAATCTGGACCCCTAGCGCGACGTGCCACTATCGCGCTAGGCCACTGGAAAATGACGACTAGAAAATTGCATGGTAGCACAATACGGTACAATCATGTTGCCACCTTGGACGCGACCTGGAAGTTCACCGCGACGCGGTGGTATCGCATCGAAACACTGGAAAAGGACAATTTTGAAATTAAGACTTGGCGCGAAGTACCAATATCATAGAGGCGCACTGGTTTCTGACAATTGCCATTTTGGTTGGCTCCGCGATGCGCTGATGGCTCAAGTGGTACACTGTCTTACTAAAATGACTCTAACTCTTCGCCCGGGTGTCGGATTTGGGCGAATTTGGTATCGATGGAAAGCTTATTTAATTTTCTACACAACAAAAAGTCAAAATCTTAAAGATTCCACATGTATAAAAGTGTATTCATCTTTAAACCAAGTCTTTAACATTTTTGGGACGAATTTAAGATAGGTAAAAGTACGGGGTGTTATAGATGAACACTTCACATACCTTGGTGCTTGAATTAGTGAAGATTGATTGTGTGTTCTTGAAGCTTGAATTTGAATTTAGATCCCCTAGGGTTTGTTCTTGAGTAAACTTTGAGAAAGAATGAGGGATTTTACCTTATCAGAGGCTTAATCTTGTGTTTTGAGGGATGATATAAGGTGGGAAAAGACCCATTTGCCCCTCTGCACATGGAGTTTTAATGACTTATATCACGCTCAATGACGTGCAGCCCAACGCACCGCGTCGGTAGGATCGACGCCATGGACGATGCATCATGGCGAGTCTGTGTTGATTCACTGGAATTTCACTCTGAAGCTGAGGAAAAATATTTGTCGACACGATGGGCGACGCGGCGCGTCGAGATCGTGTCGACCCACTATTTTGGTCATCCAAACTTGATTCAAATGAGGTCCAAAAAATCTGAAACTCACCCGGAAAGACCTATTGACACCCCTGATCATGGTTCAATCCAAAGATCAACACTTTAAGGTCGTAAGGATTGTGAAATAAGATTGCCAACTTATGAAGGATAAAATAATTTTAAGTATGGATACTTAGCTGAAATTTCTAAGTCTAGGACCTCCTTTCATGCTCTAAGGGGATGAGTTAAGCTTAGAATTTTATGGGGTCTTACAGGTATATATCTACAAAAGATATGAAGCTGAATTAGACATATAGATCACTATCTAGACAGGATGCTTTCTTACCATATCATAGCCATTAAAGTAGACTTGTGAAAGTAGCCAGCATTCATTTAGATCTCATAGGTTCTGTCTCCTCATGCTTCACTTAACTAGTTCCCTTTTTATCTTTCTTTAAGGAACCACTAGTATATATTAAGGAGACTTTGCATAATTCAAGGGCCTGATGCAAGAGTTTATCTCTTAAAGTCAATAGTCATATGCTCTAAGCAACCATCCTTAATTACACCAGCATTGACTGCTACCACTTTCTTTGCCCTGAATTACAAATCAGTTGTTAGTCTTGGAAACCTATTCCAGGAGTTTCCAATAAGATCGTAAGGGTAAATCAACTTCTTCTTTATCCAGCTGGGTAATCTTCTTTTCTTTCTTCCTCAAATGATGAGTTTTCCCATCCTTCTCTAATGTGTTGCTTTGAAAGTACACATTTCTCTTGAGTGACCATCATCTACATATTGTGAGCATAAGTGATCATCCTTGCCTTTTACATACCTGACAGCATAGTTAGAACTTTTATCTTAACAGTAGTACTCTGAGCTTCTCCTGCTATTTGGATCTGGACATGGGATAGTAGTGAGAGCTTGTGATGAAGAAGTTCACTTAAGATTCTTTTCAAGCTCAGTTCTTACTCTAATAAATTACCCTTCAAGAATAGAGTTTCTTTCAAGAGAAGCAACCATATTTACTTTAGCTTCAGTGACTTCTCCTTCCAACTTAAACTGTATACTACTTCCCTCAGCTTTACCTTTGGAGCTAACTTGGTAATTTCACTTAATTGTTTACTTAGGAGATCTTTCTCACATGAAAGATTCCTCCAGGTTGCCTGATGCTTAGCCACTTGCACACTCAGTTCAGCTCATTCTTTTTCACACTTTTCTAGTTCTACCTTCAGCGTTGCCTTTACACTGGTGATTTCAGTCACCTGAATACCCAATTAAATAAATTCTTCCTCATATTTTTAAAGGGATTTGTTTAGACTCTCTTTGTCTTCAGCAAGCTCATTCAAGGATCCAATTAGTACAGAGGCAAGAGATCTTAACTTATTGAGGGAGTAATCCTTCAGATTCTCTTTGATATCCAGAAGAGTCATAGGTTTATCTTCACTTTCATCAGTATTTGCCATCAAAGAAAGGAGTGAGTCTAAGATTTATACCTCTTCTTTCATTACCACCATGGAGGTGTCCTCCCTTTGCTCAGATTTATCTGAGTCACTTGATGAATTACCCCAGCAAGCTGCAAGCACCTGACTTGCAACCTTGTTAGCTTCAGTTTTCTTGTTATACTTCACACGGACCTATTGCTTACCTCTCTCTTTATCAATAATTTGTTTGACATGTTACTTATTATCAACCTTGTGCATTGGAAAATACTTGACGTAATGACCCAATTTTCCACACTTGTGACAAGTACCATTGCCCTTTCCTTCATAGAAATGCTTGTTGGATTCACCCCTTCTAGATAAATCCCCTGACATCTTCAAGGCTTTGAGCACCATTTTTGAAATGTAAGATGTTTTATCCTGTTCCATTTCATGAGTATCCTTTGTGTCCTTCAAGAATAAATTCTTTTCTTTTTTAGGCTCATCCTTTAATGTTTCCAGTTTTTTTATCATCTCATAGGTTTTAAGACTCCCTATGAGTTCATCCATGGTCAGCTTATTTAGATTCCTGGCTTCAGTAATGGCATCAACTTTGTTTTCCCACGTCTTTGGAAAAATGCTCAAGAATTTTCTAACCTACTTGTGAGTTGGAATAACTTCTCCAAGACAATACAACTCATTAGTTATTACAGAGAACCTGGAGTGCATCTCTTGAATGGACTCCTCTTCTTGCATATTGATTTGTCAATATCTCCACCTTAGACTGCTTGACCTGAGTAGCTCCTTTATGGGCTATCTGAAGATAATCCCAGATCTATTTGGCAGTTTGATAGGTAGACA
Source organism: Capsicum pubescens (assembly GCA_030864215.1). Taxonomy (NCBI): domain Eukaryota; kingdom Viridiplantae; phylum Streptophyta; class Magnoliopsida; order Solanales; family Solanaceae; genus Capsicum; species Capsicum pubescens. The sequence continues at coordinate 66,692,271 of CM061541.1, forward strand.
TCCTATTGTATTCATCGGGACCAATACCATACACAAGGATCTTCTTGGCCTTGTAGTTCTTTTCTATTTTTTTCTGACAATATCATCAAAATCCTTTTTTGTTTTTGGAACATGTGAAGTTACATCGCCAATCTTCACTGCTTTGTAGGAACTAAAGGTTCATCCTCTATGACATCCCATAGCTCTGAATCTTCAACCATGATGAAGTCATACATTCTTGTCTTCCACCACCCATAATATTCATCATTGAATCTTGAAGGTCTGATGGTTGATTGGCCTTCTTCTAGATTTGGAAGAGCAGCCATTTCTTAAGATCCTTCCAAGGTGTTAGACTTTTTATGGAAGACCTTGCTCTGATACCAAATGAAAAGTTGCAGTGGGTTGCTCCTCAACTCAAGGAACAGTTCCCAAATAAACTCACACAACAAGAACTAGGAGAAATATAAACTAAGAAGTGCGGGAATAAAGTAAATAGCAAACACAAGGTTTTCTAGGTAAAAACTCCTTGCTCAAGGGAGAAAAATCATGACCAGCTTTCAGGATTTCTCAGCTCCACTATATCCAAACAACTTCTTGAATACAGACTCCAAGGATTAACATCCTAATCCTTTGTCTCTTAGAAATAACTTTATTACAAGGAAACACAAGCAGTAACGCTACTGCTTCAACCTCTAGCTAACTCTAACTGGACACACCAAGCTAACTCTAGCTTGAACAATCACATAACTCTAGATGATTACAAAGAAAGGATTTACACCTCAACACCTACTAACAATCGTAAGCAAATCTAGGCAAACGTTTAAGAGTAAAGTACAAAGACTCAAATACAATAAGAAAATAAAGATACAACTCGATGAACAATTAGTTTCCTGTTGCTCACTGAAGTCTTTGATTTATGACTTCGGAGAGATATTTTATTGTTAGTGGAAGCGGTGGTTTTCTTATTGAGGAAGATGATCAGTATTATGCTATAAGAAAACTGATCAGTATTATGCTACAAGCAAACCTAGGAGAGGTCCTATTGGTTGAGGAAAAAAGGTGGCAACAACTTTTCCACCAACTTTAGTACTTTACGTCAGTTGTGACAGTTGACTGTGATAGTGACAGTTGAGTCCAACCTATTCCGTAAGCAGTAATTTTTCATCACAATACCTCCAGGAAACAGGTGTCACGACTTGAGCTGAGTCCCTGGCCACGACGGACATCCCGAACCACGAAGGCCCGACTAAACCCTTAGCATACTATCATAAGTATAATGCCCGAATACTAACTGTCTAGGTCGGGATAAGGGCCCCGCGGGATCATAGACTAAAAGGAGGTAACATATGAGTAAATGCCTTCCAAAAGATGGATGGCTCACCAATTCTGTCATTATCCCAAATATTCTATTGATGTGATGGACCACGAGACTGTGCCTCAAAACCTGTATTGAGGGGGGGCAATACTTGAAAAGTATTGGTATGCAGAATAATCTAAAAATAATGCATATTTCATGTAAAATAATCGAGAGCATTGGAAATTTTTTTATCATAATATATGTAAAAACGTATGGGCATAATTAAAAGAGCTTCAATTCATGCTTGTAAAATATTGACTCAACTTTTTTATTTAGTTCTGAGTTATGTGGTACACCCTACATTTCTAAAATCACACAGACTATATGAAATCCTCCCTTAACTCGGCGGCCAAGCCCCTATTCCAAGTTTACCGCAAGGATGGGGGTCCTACATACTATTCTAATATACTAGTGTCCAGGGGAAAGTATACATTGGCCATTGCCAATCATGTCTCCTGAATCGACAAAATTCAATTTTCAGCAATGAGCTTTTACACTAAAATGCCTTTTTTTGGGTAACCATCTAACTTTCTTTAAGTCCAATTTTAGTCCTTTCAAATCATGCTTCACTCTTAAAAAGAAATGTTTATTTACTTCTCATATCAAGGTCACCTCATAATAGGTATCGTCATACCGATACTTGCAACTCATATCATATCATAACTTATCTATAACCCTTCTTATTCAAAAACATGTTAATGACCACCAAAAGATTACATATCATATGAGAGTTCTTATTTCAAAAGTATACGGAAAATTATGCAAAACACTCTCTTTTCAAGTCTTTAACACGTAGTGGCCAATTCTTTCATTAATCACATGCAATTTCTTCATTAGGACACAAAATATGAGAAATACCTCTTTGAAAACGTGCAACAAACAATGCATAATAGTTAAAAGAGGCATTTAAAATTCAAGAATTGTCATCATTCATAAAACAGCTCCAACATTAGTCACACATAAATCTCATGATTAAAAAGAGGACTTATAGTTCCTTCTCTCAAACTCATTTCACAATTCATAACATGTTAAGACCATAAATTTCATCATGGGAGAGAAAATTTCACAATCATGCTCATAAATAACTTTTTGAAAATCATAACATATATACACATGAATATAACTCAAGTTCATGGAAAAAAATCCATAATAAATGCATACTTTCATCAAAACAGGTTCATGATGCATGCTCTTCAAATGGTTTCCAAAATTCATTACATATACATACATATACATCTTTAAATCTTGTTAAAATATTAAACTTACACCCATGAGAGTTAGGATAGTCCCACATACTTTTTTACGGAAGAAAATTAAATAATAACCTTTAGTTTGAAATCTACATGCTTAAGAAGTGAGAAATCCCTCCTTGGTGATCTTGAGAGGAAGAGAATGAGGGTTTGGAGGCTTTAAATGGGTTTTGGAATGAACTTAGGGTTATATGACGGATTGGGGAAATTATGGGGGTTGAAGGACTTTTCTGCCCATGAAAACCAAAGAGAAACGCGGGTTTTAGCATGACAGTTCATGCTACGGCAAAATTGCGGAGCACAAGATCTGTGCCACGCTGCCCATCGCAGAGCACAGGGTCTATGTCACATCGAAATCACAGACCCTCACCGTTTCCTCGTGAAAATGCTCATAACTTTTCGTTCGGGTATCGGATTAAGGCGAAATCGGATGCATTGAAAAAAATTTAATTATCTATAATTTGGTGGGTATTAAACTCCAAAATTTCATATATTCCAGAAGTTATACACGTTCAAAGTTGACCCTAGTAGAATCAAATACCAAAATTTGATCGATAATAAAAGTTCTTAACTCAATTTCACTCTAAGTGTTTCCTACAAACACACTTTACCTCGAAAGCACTTTACACACTAGATAAATGATCATAACACTTATATTTATATAGAAATAATTAAATTTGAATTTATACACGTAGGAATAACGGTTCAAATTCTAACCCGAAGATTCGGGGTGTGTCCCAAACAATAAGTTTGTCGATCATCAAAACTGAGGACCTAATGATAAGAATTTTATCGACCAAGGACCTAATGATAACATTTTTATCGACCAGGCAATCAAATTGATAGTCTAGACTAGACATCGAAGCTCGTGCTCAACACGAGCCCAAAATATATTATTTGTTGTCCTAATTTATGTGACTCAAATATAATTTAGATAATCAATCATTAAAATAATTTATATTTTTAGTTATGGTGATTTATAATGCTTTTTCTTCTATTCCATTTTAAGTGACACAGATATAAGTTTGAGAGTCAATCGAATATTTTATATTTTTAAGTTGTTAAATATGTGAGTTATAATGCTTTTAGCATAAATTTTCAATAAGTTATGTCTTCCTCTGTCCCATTGTAATTTCTGTGGCACTAATATAATTTCAAGAGTCAAACAAATATTTTATGTTGACATATCATTCTGTGTATTTTATCTTTTTTTATGAAATATTATTAAATTTTTAATGCTTAGATGACCATAAAAATAAATTAGGGTGATATAATAAAATCACGATTGAAACAATGAAGCAGACATGTCTTATATAACTTATAACAACTAATTAGAAGTAATAAAATAAAATTATTTATAAGAAATACATGTGAAAAACATTTGAATGGGTCTCATATAAGACATCTAATTAATTTAAAACATCGAGAGTTAATTTATCATTTTATGTTTATTTTATTTTTTTATTAAATATTATTAATTTGTTAATACTTAAATAACTTATAATAATTAATTAGGGGATGATATAGTAAAATTACGATTAAAACAGCTGAAAAAGATAGTACAAAACATCAAGAGTTAATTTATTATTTTATTTCTATCTTATCTTTTTTTCAAAATTAATTATGGTGATATGATAAAATCACGATTGAAACAATGCAGACATGTCTTAAATGACCTATAACAATGATATAATGAAATTACTATAATAAATACTTGTGAAAAAATTTAAATAGGTCTCATATAAGACATCAAGTAGAAATAAAACGTGAACAATTAATTTATCATTTTATAATCATTTATCATCTTTATTAGGGATGATATAGTAAAATAACGATTGAAGTAGCCGAAGAAGCAGGCAACACAAGCACACGTCGAAGAGGTGCCTACTTATTGCCATTAGTAAGTAATAATAATTAGGACTCTTGTGATTGAATTCCTCTTCGCTGTTTTTTTCTTCTTGTAGAATAGTGATTCGATCAATTGACAAAACAACATTCATGAGAATGAATTACTTATGTGAGATGTTTTCGAAAAGTTGGTGATAAATGCAAAATCTATGCAATGTCGTAAGTACTAGGCAATTTTAAGGTGAGGAGAACATGCGCAACACTTCCTGTGAAGACTATCACAACAACAACGATAAACTATCACAACAATAACGATAATTATATCTCGGTCTCAAATAGATTGTGTTAACACACACGTTTTAAAGGTTACAAGAGAGCCTGTGATCGTATCAAGAAGTTGTAGCTATGTGATGTGAATTTTCAATAGAGAAATGAGTTGTAGTCTAGGAGAATTCTTTAAATGCACAACAGCATAAATATAACATGGAAATGATTCAAAACCAGAGCCTTTGGAAACACATTACATTATAATACATATTATGGGAAGTACACTCATGCCTTTCAGAACATATCTGTTCTGCCTTCAAACTCTACTTTTACATCATTTACCCCAATAAAGAACGATTTTATTACATTCAAACTCTAACGACAAATACTAGGTAGGAGGGAGGTAGGAGGGGGACAGGATACGATCAACCCACAGATATTACTTGTGATTTCTTCAATGTCCCATAGTGATCATGCAACGCAGGCTTTCCCCTTTCAGCATCAAGTCAAATGCTTTGTTGATCTCTGAAAATGGTACTTGGTGGGTGATGAATTTCTCCAGCTCTAGTTCCTGAAAATTTTCCAACACACCAATTAGCTTAACTTGGACCAATTATCTCAGACAAAAGACGATAACATAAGGTTTAACTTCAATGCTCTGACGGTGGTTAGTGTATATAAGTAAATATTATTGTGTAAGGATCACCTTATTCATGTACATGCCCACCACAGATGGGAGGTCAGTTTTGGGCTTGTAGTTGCCAAAGAAGGTGCCCTTGAGTGTCCTCTCATTCAACAGATTCATGGGATTCGTTTTGAATGCGTCGTCTTTGTTTGGCACGCCAACAAGCACAGCCACACCCCAACCCTGTAAATCAAATATGTCAATAAGATTGGGACACTTACATTTGAGTCAGAGATGGATGGAGGAAAGATTAAAAAAGACAAGAAGTTACATCATGAACACATTCAAAAGCAGAGATCATAGCATTAACATTTCCAGTACACTCAACACTCCGGTCAACACCTCCATCGGTCATCTCAGCTATCACCTGAAAATCATCGCGCAAACCTTAGGATTCCAAGAAGTTACAAACATTTCTAATAATATGCTATATTCAGTAGAAACAAGATGGACATGCGAGAGACGGACAAACCTCCTGGACAGGCTTATCATAATCTTTTGGATTCACACATTCTGTGACACCAAAGTTCTTGGCTGCAGAAATTTAAAAGGAGAGCAGAGAATGAAGAAATTTGTAAGGATCAACTACGGACACTATATTCTTGTTCATTGACAATCGATGCACTCACCAGCATCGAATCTGCTGGGATTCAAATCAATGCCAATGATCCTAGAAGCCCCAGAAATCCTAGCTCCTTCAGCAGCCTAATAATTTTGTCAAAATGACAGGGAAATCGTTCTCAAACTGCATGTGATTATAACAATGCAAATTATATAAGAAAAATAGAGGGTGAATTGTGTACTTACAGCAAGGCCAACAGCTCCCAAGCCAAAAATAGCCACAGTAGAACCTCTAGTAGGTTTGGCAACATTCAGAGTTGCACCAAGTCCTTCAGAAAACATGAACTCCATCAGACAATATCTAATTTAGTATAATAAAATCTTTCACTAATTGTGACAATCCTGTTTCATTAACAAATGAGTAATTGGATATAGTTCAAAAACCTGTTGATATTCCGCAACTCAGGACACAAACTTTGTCAAGGGGTGCCTGTGGATCAATCTTGGTGACACAGCCAGAATGAGCAACAGTGTATTCACTAAAGGTGGACGTTCCAACAAAGTGGTAAATTGGCTTCCCATCCTTGGAAAATCTTGTTTGATCATCACTGATCATAACTCCCCGGTCTGTATTTATTCTTAGGAGGTCGCACATGTTGCTTTCCGCTGATTTACAGTGACGACATTGCTGGCATTCTCCAGTGAACACAGGAAGAACATGATCTCCTGGTTGGAGATCTGTAACACCTTCACCTACACTCTCCACAATTCTACAGCCACATAAATGGAAACATGCTTTAGAATATGCTGAGTATAAGTTTTAAAAAAAATAATTTAAGAAAACCAAGTTAAAAGGGTCATACCCTCCAGCTTCATGTCCGAAAATGCGAGGAAATAGAGGTGTTTGCCCCTGCAACAAAGAGAAAATTTCAAATCAATAAATACACCAGCAAGGTGGAAAAATATGCAAAGGGTTGAGACGAAACATCGTTAAAACAAGAAACATTAGAATATTCCATTCGACGAACCAAAATGATAGCCAAACGAGGTATTGGCAGCATGAAGAATTAAAAGCACACAACAATAAGAACATACCTAGTGTAATCTCACAAGTGGTAAACTCACTAGTGGGGTCTGGGAAGGGTGGTGTAAATGCAGCTTCATCCCTACCTTGAGAAGATAGGGAGAGGCTGTTTCCTTAGAATTAAAAGCACACATGAAGCGATATAAAACAGAGAAGTCAACTAAAATCATGTAGAAATCAAAGTTCACACAATTATGTAACTACATGATGGTTAGGATCCCATTCTATAGAAATCATCGATTCACGTACATGCTAATGATTGTAAGTCTGTAATCCTTACAATTCAATTAGCACTATCACTGTGGAAGAGTGCATATGATGATCTAAAACACACAAAATTGTTGAGACATATGGTGTCCAACAACTGATTAAATTATAAATCTATCACCTGATTAAATTACAAATCTATCACAGCAAGCGGAAGCTCTAAAAATACCTTAGCTTCCCAGAAGTAAACATCAGTGTGGCACAAGGAGGTGTAAAGAATCTTGAGGCGAACTTCATGTTGCTGTGGGGGTGCCACATCCACTTCTTCAATTACCAATGGCTTTCCGGCTTCCCATGCAACCGCAGCTGCACACATTTACATCCACAACACAATCTTATCAAAATCAATCAAAAGTGCATGTAAACAACCTAAGCTAGCGTTTGGCCATAATTTTAGATCAAATTTTGAAATCTGTTTTTGAGAGAAATTTCACTTTCACTCGCATAAGTTCAAACTTTTTTCAAAGTAATGTGTGTCCAAACACAACTTCAAGTTCCAAAAATTACAACTTGACAACTTAAATTTTCTAAGTTTCAATTTTCAACTTCAAAATCTATGGCCAAACGGAAGCTAATCTAATCAATATTTGTTCCAATAAGGACACCAAAAATGAAGGCAAACGGATTAATTTTTGGGAATTAAGGTTGAACACACTCATAACTACACAGGTAAAAGAGATACATCCCTACAATGAGGTATCCATAAACACACATGACAAAATCCCTCTGTTCTTTTCCGAAAAAATGGACACAACTTCCGGATTAGGTCTCATGCATCAATTATTATTATTGTTCAGGAACATAAGTTGTAATTAGAGAGCTACTAAAAAAAAAAAAAAGAGACTAGTACTAAACAACATTCAAAGGAATGGTTATTAAACAACTAATCAAACTTAACAAACTTCATCCAATGAAGCATAGGAGAAATTGCAACCTTTATAGGGTGGTATGCATGCAACCTTTCCTCTATAGGTAAGAGAGGAGAGCACGTGAAATAAAATAAAATCATTTATGTATATATTTTTAAAAATTGATACAATATTATATTTTAATACATGCTATAAGAAGATTAAAATGGTGCACTGGCCGAGTGTTAAGAGTTATAAGTTTTTTTCCAGAGATGCACCATGTTCTAGAAATACTGAATTCGACTCTGTTTCTAGATAGACCTCCGCTCAAGTGCAACATATCACGCCAGCCTTCAGTAAACCACAAACATTAGGCTCCAGAAAACCCAAAAGGAAATCAGAAAATAGAAAAAGAGGTAAAACAAGATTGATAAAATCTCATTAGCAACAAAATGATGTGATCGGCAGCAGGATCATAGGACAAACACAATCACAAAAAAGAAAAGAAAAACAGAAGAAAGAATTTCACCTTTGCAGCGAATGACCTGACCAGCAGTACTCATTGTTGTTTGGTATATATTAACTTAAATTAAAATGATGTGTTTTCTTGAACTAAGTGGCATTTTCTTCTTTTATTTATATGTGTTATATATAGAGTAAGTAGAGATGTAAACCATGGGCGAGAGTGGAAAGTTGATAACTCCGCACCGCCAGAATAGTGAGGGTAAAAGAAAAGGAAGAAAATGGTCTATTGAATACGTTAGGTTCGGGAAAGTGTACACTTTTGGCCACGTCCTTCAATGACTTTTTCTACATTTTCGACCTTTTCAGTACCCACGTGTCTTCTTCTACTACACCTCTCTGTTTTTCTTTTTCCTTTTCTTGGGAACTCCCTAGTTAACCCAATACTGCCATATATACAGCACTATACCAAAATATCTATTCACATGCCACTGAGGCATATGCTGAGCCAAGTGTAAAAATACTCTTCACTCTCAATTTCATTTGGCACCTTTTTTTAAAAAAAAAATTGTCCTAAAAAAACCATATTTTCATAATTTAAAATAATTTAATTTTAAATTTTTTTATTCTTAATAAAATAATTTATAATTATACAAACATCCATGATGTGTTTTAGACTATAACATTAAAATAAATTCTTAAACTTTATGTTATGTAAAATAGTGTCACATAAATTGAGGCGGAAGTTTGAGAGAGAGAGAGAGCTTCCAAGTATTATTTTTTGATCCATATTTGAGAAGACGAGGCAATTGATATTTATATCGCAGACCATTTCACTAAAGCTTGTTAGTTATTTACATGGTGAATCAAGAGTAATATGGGAAGAAGAAGAAGTAGACCAGATGATCATCAACGAAAACCTTCAATATGGTGTTATTGAAAAATTATCTTATGAATAGCCAGACATTCAGGATCTGCATCGGTTAATACCTAAATAATGTGAATTGAAGGATAAATGTAATATTGGGTTATGTAGCAATAGGCATGTGCTAATAAGAGCATCCACTTTAGAGGATTATGTTAATCTGCTCTTGAAACTAGCTTTCTATATCATGCATAAGGGATGGACGTATCTAATGAAGTAATGACCCTTCAAGTCATTTCTCATATTTCGCTTATTTTCGTCGTTAGAGCTCTTCTATTGCTGCCCCAAGTCATTTATGACTTGCTGGAACTGATGGTTCGGTTACCTGGCAGTTCGTTTGTTTTTTTAGAACCATTTTCCCATTTAGAAGACTTCATTGGTTCCAAATGGAAATCAAGAGAAAACTTCAATAAAACATCCTCAGATAGAAAATCTGACTTCCCCAATGCGTCCGGAATGACAAAATCAGTATGGTTGTATATCTCGTTTGCTCACATTGACTCCGGATGCATCCCCGGACACTGGCCGAAACTTAGAATCAAATTCCAAGTTTTAGTTGTCGTCTATAGAGGCTGGAGATACCGCAATCGCAGGAGTTCTAGTGCAATCACGATGGCCGCAATCGCGGCAAGCGCATGTGCACGATTGCTGCTCCCGAGGGCCTGGGAAAGGCGTATTTAAGTGTCGTCTTGGCCTAAAATTAGTCATTCCTTCATTGTCTCGAGCCTCTAAAACCCTAATGGAGAGAGTAGTCTTTATAGTGTGTGTTGGGTGTTAATTGGGAGCTTAAACAATTTGCATATTCGTGTCTAGCATCGAATCTAAGGTAAGATTTCTTTAATTTTAGTGTTAAATTCTTGATTGTTAGACCCAAAAATCCCTAATGGCTTGAGGCTTGATTTAGCCACAAATATGGTTGTTTTGCACAAATTTCTTGAGGTTTATAACTCTCTAATGGTATTTGAACAATGGGTTGGTCTTGAAAACTTGTTTTCCATATATGGGACCCACTTGGGGTTTTTTAGTGTCATTTTGTACCCGAAGCACAATGGTGCAGTATGGGTGTTGATACTCTCGTAATAATGCTTAGATTATGTTTTTGATAGCTTGGCTCGTTGAAGAAGCTTCGATGAAAGAAAAATCAAAGATTGTTGGTTCGTGAGCTACATTTGGATTCGAGATAGGTTAGGCTTACTCGTAGTTAGATTGAGCTTTATTATTGTATGACTTTGATATCTTGAAAAGATTGGGCGGGTTCTTAAAGGTTGAATTGGTATATGGTGATGTTTGGGTTTAGTTGAATCACTTAGGCCTTGAACACATTAAGTGTGATAATTGACCCCTAGTCTAGAACCTTGGTTAGTTGAACTTGTTATCTCATGAATAGCATGAGAATGCTCTAGTTTCTCTAGTTAGAAGAAAGTGACTTGTTCACTAATCCTAAGAGTAGGTTGACCTAGATATGCCTAGTTGTGGATTTGACCTTAGAGGTTTGGATAACTTAAGAGGAATACTTGGGGATGGATTATCCTATAGAACTAGTGTAACGTCCCAAATCTGATACCCGGAATGCTACACGGTGCTCATGATCCCGAAGGACCACAAGCTAACTCATGACTGATATCTGTACCTGTATACTGCATAGAATACTTTATAATGCGGAAACATGAACTACAAGGCCATAAGGTTCAATACTGAACATGATCTGAATGATATAACATCTGTGTGGGGTAATAGAATACCCAAAACAAAACTAAACATACTAAAGTCTGAAACATGATAGTATAGAAAGCCTCCAACTGACTGAACTGTCTGAGTAAGGAGTTGATGGGACATGTTCCCAACTAACTCCAACTACTAAAATAATTACTGAGATAATAAAATGATGATGATATCCTCGAAAGATGAGGACTCACTGCTAACTCTAACTACTGAAACTAGAATCTACTGCTGATCTGGAGCTCGTGTCTCTAACCTATGGTGTAACATAAAAAGAAAGCACCATAGCGCAAATGCGTCAATACAATAGAATGTACTGAGTATGCATGTGAGGTAGGCTGAATGCATGAGGTTCGAATGCATGAACAATAATAATAACTGACTAACTATCATGAGCGTGAAAATATATGCATGAGACATAACAACTGACACTAATACTGTGATAACATGATTACTGAATCTGAATATAACTAATAACATGAGTGAATGTATCTGACAGCCCTGAATCTAATAGAACTATCTGAGTTCTGTACTGTATCTGAGTTGACTGTATCTGACAGTCCTAAATTCTAAAGAACTATCTGAGGTTTTTTTCTGAGACTGATACTAAGACTGTGGGAGGTAGTCATCTAACCGACATGCCCCAAATAATGCATTATAGCTGAATTGGGGTCCAATCTATGCCCTGATTGGAAGAGTGTCAATACCGCGCTACTGGTAAGGACAATATGTGAGTGACCCTAATATAATAGGTAACTCTAGTGAGAATGGTGGGAACCCTCATATAGCAGGCTAAGCCACCTCATCTACCCTTATATAGCAGGCGATGATATCTCAACCTACGCTGGCTACATAGTTCTGGAATGCAAGGATTGCTTCTAAGAATCACACCCTCATATAACAGGTGAGTTCCCATCCTTGAGTTCGCTCAGTGAAAATTTCTACTCCCATCTGAATAGACACTGAACATGATTTACTAAACTGAACATGGGCTTAGTTACTGAATTTTGTTGACTGACAGAATACTACTGATATCTGACAACTGACTAAGTTCATCAGATCATGGAGATTTCCTGAGTCATAAGACTGTCTGAAGTCTAAGGATCATAGCTTGTGAAAACATGACATGGCTCTAGGCACACAACTAATGTTTCGGGTACGAGTACCCCCAGGACTCGATGGAAGAAAACTGACCAAGCATAACTTACTTGAACATATAACTAACATCATAATCCATAATACATTTATAAAAGCATTTCTTCAAATCATGTGATAGGCATAACTTGTACATACATGGGGATTTCATGGTATCATGCTAGTTAGGCACTTTTCCTTCATCTAGGCATTTAATCAAACATATTATAGGCATGTTACATGTAAACATCATTGTACAATAATTAAACATCATTGTTCAATTCTAATTTCATCATTCAAGGGTTTAATCATAGGTTTGCATGAATCTATATCCATAATAATGTAATCCACATAGAGTTTATCACCCAACATGGAGTAGAATTCAATTTCTCATTCTTAACATAAACAAAACAAAACCAATATTAAATTCATAAATAAATCCATAAACTTAAACTTAGAAAAGATATTCTTGGGTTTCATGGACAAAAGGAGTCCATGAATGAACACTACGCATACCTTAGTTCGTGATTTCGTGAAGATTGAAGGAGAAACTTTCTTGGAATTTGATCTTCTATGAAAACCCTATCTTGTTCTTGAGAGGTTTTTGAGATAAGAGAGTGTATTTTTGGGTGAAAAGTGGCTGAATAACTTGTTAAAGGGCTTAAATAGGGGTGGAAAGTTGACCCTTTTAAAGCTGGATGCGTCATTTAATTTTAGTAAAATTTTCCCGAACTGAACCCCTGGCACGATGTGGTACTATAGTGACATGGCACTGGAATTTGACAATTGGGAAACTGAGGAATGGCGCGACGCGGAGCCATCGCGTTTCCCCTTCTTTTGCGACCCGGAGCTTTGGCACGACGCGGGGAAAATCACGCTGAGACACTGGAAGAAGGACAATTCTAAATTAGGACCCTGGCGCAACGCGCCATAATCGCGGACCCCTACTAGAATTTGCCAAATTCCATTTCCTCTTATGGCGCGGCGCGTCACTGACTAATATGGCGTTGTTTTACGACGGGAACTTGAAATAGTCGTAACTTCTGACCCAGTTATTGAATTTAGACGAATATTATATTGATGGAAAGCTTATTGAATTTCCCACATGAAAAGAAGGAAAAATCTTGAGAATTCTCATGGAATAACCATCATTTAATTTAGAATCTAATACTAGACATTCTAGAGATGAAACTAGCTAGGAAAATTACAGGGTATTACAGCTAGTATGGATTGATAAACCCTTGAGACATGATTTAGGTAACTTAGTCTAATTCTGGGTAGAAGTTAGACTTGAAGAAGATATCTTGGGATATTAGAAGCGGAACTTGTTCCGCTTGAAGCTTTAACTATGTAACTTCATTAGTGACCTAGATACTTGCGAAGCGTCTAGACTATTCTTTGGTAATATGATGGTTAAACCCAGTGAGTGGGTTATTCATGACATTGATTTTGGAAATCATGTGCATACTTGATTGATTATCTTATTGCCTTTACGTGGATAGCATTGGAAAGTCTTGTAGACTAAACCTATGGTAATGCTATCACTTGGTTTATTGACTAGTTTACTATGTAAGCCTTGGATTATGTTATCACTCAATTATGCTCAAGCCTAGTGACTATACTAATGTTTGTGCAAGGGTGCCCTTCTGTGCTAGTATTGCAAATTCTGCTAATAAATAGGGGTTTTAGGAAGTATAGCTATGACTTGTGATTGACCAGGCTAATAATCATACTAAGCCCGGTAATGTGTGAAATATTCTTATAATAAACCTACACATGCTCATGCACCTACTAATGTATTGTATTGATAATATATGGTAAGGAGCGATGTTATGCCTTTTCTTACTTCTTTCCTTCTCCATTCTTCATTGGACTTGCATTTGTTATTGATTTGACTATATATATATATATGTTTATGTTGATGTCATAATGGATATTGATACTATATTGATGCTCGATAAACTCGAAGGATATATTAATATTATGATGATGCCCAGCAAGGCCAGAGGATATATTGATGTTATGTTGATGCCTGACAAGGCCAAAGGATATATTGATGTTATGATGATGTTCGGTAAGGACGGAGGATATATTAATGTTATGATGATGCCCGACAAGGCCAGAGGATATATTGATGTTATGTTGATGTCCGAAAAGACCGGAGAATATATTGATGTTATGATGATATCCGGCAAGGCCGAAGGATATATTAATGATATGATGATGCTCGGTAAATCCTAAAGATGTATTGATGTTATGATGATGCTCGATAAATCCAGAGGATATATTGACGTTATGATGATGCTATGTATGGTAAGCATATATGAATATTTATGGATATGTGTGGTTATGCACTTGTACGATTATGCTTGTATGTATATTAAGGATATGATGTCTTCTTTGGAAAGTTGTCTATAATTCTCCATCATTAATCACTTGTTAGGTGGCGTGGTTCTTGTTAATACTAATTAGTGAGTAAGAAGTAGAATATGCCGAATGTTTAGTTAAGGATAATTAGTAAGTATAATCATGTGTAGAAGTAAGGATTCACCTAGTGAATATATTTGGCTTGAATAAATGGATAACTTGTGGAATCTTGCCTATCAAATGGGTTATGTGATAACTAATTGTCTATATAAAGTGGTTATATTGCTTGATGGTTAGAAGACTAGAATACTCATTGGTGGACCTTGTTTAGTTAAAATGTGGTAACTAGTAATTATGTCTATAAAATGGTTAATGATGATGCCTATTAAGTACCAGTTGTTTTGGTACTCATACTATACTTCTGTACCTTTTTGGTGCAGATCTAAGTACTAATTGTCGCCACTGAGTTGAGATCATGTTGTGTTGATCTTCCAAAAATAGGGTGAGCTCTTAGAGTTTCGAGTCGCCCATTTCTCTCCTGTCTTTATTAAGTCTTTTGTATCCAAGACGAATGTATAAGGCTACTTAGACTTTGAGTTGTATTTCCTATTGTCGAACTTAGATGCTCTTGTATTGATATTACCAGGTCGTAGGAATTGTTATCCATAGTTGATTGTCTATTGTGGAATATTATTGTTTATGATTGTGTTCATTTACTGTGGCCTTTGTCGGGCATTTCTATCGAAGTAACCCATTTCCTTATCTCCTAGTTACGATGTTGGATTATCTACTGGTGGTTTTAGTAAGTGTCATCATGATTTGTGAATCGGGTCATGACAAATTGGTATCAGAGCCTAGGTTTCACCGGTATTATTGGTACAACAGCAATGTCTAATAGAGTCCTGCGGATCAGAATATTGATGTCGGTTTCCTATCTTCGAGAGGTTATGGGATATTTTTAGAAGTCCTTCACTTCTTTCACTTGTATCATACTAAGAGTCTGAGTTAGTTGTAGGTTATTTTCTTGACTTTATTCTTTCGCAGATGCTAAGGACACGTGCTATAGTTATGTATGATGAGGGTTCGTAGATTGAGCCCAGGGATCCTACTCCTATTTGAGGATAGACTCGTGATGTGTCCCCAGTTAAGGATCAGGATGGGTCTTCCCCAAACCTCATTCCTGTACCTGAGCTAGAGATTCCTCTGTCATAGCCAACAGTGGGGCAGGGACCAGCCCAAGCTCTACCAGGTTTTATCCCCAGCCCAGGCTCTACCAGGTTTTATTCCCTTTTATTTGCTTAGAGATGCCTTGGTTCATCTGTTAGGTTTGTTAATAGTATGCAGACTACCGGGGCAGGAGTGTAGCCTGCAGCTACAACTCCTGAAGTTGAGCTTTTCCCAATGTCGATAGTTTCTCAGCCAACAACCGCTCAACCAGTTGTGACCCAGCCTGCTATGTCTGCTGAGTAGTAGAAGATGCTGGGTAGGTTTTTTATGTTGGTAGCGCCTAGGTTTTTTATGCTCCTGGAGATGATGCATTTGAGTTTTTGACTGCTTGTGAGGATAATCTTCGTGGTTTAGGCCTTATTGAGACTTCTAGTGTAGATTACACTATATTTCAGTTGGATTTATTTGCTCGACACTGGTGGAGAGGTTTTATGAGTTATAGGCCAGTTGGATCTTCTTCTTTTTCATAAACTTAGTTCTCTGAGATGTTCTTGGAGAAGTATATATTGTACAGCCTTAGGGATCAACTGAGAGATTAATTTACTAGATTGGAGTAGGGTTCTATGTCAGTCGTCCATTTCTATGAGTTGGCCAGACATGTGACTTTTATTTTGGATACTGAGTAAGAGAGAGTTTGATGCTTTATGAGAGGACTGAGACTCCCTATTAGGATGGCTACTCAGAGTTTAGTTTCTGTGGGTAGGACTTTTGTTGAGGTTTTTGATCATACTAGAGTGATAGAGGACATGCATCGTGAGGTTCGTGATAAGAGAGACAAGTATCAGGGAAAATTTGGTGGGAGCCGTAGCAGTTCCTAATTTGGAGGTAGTAGTTCTTATGTTGGGCATCCTCTGCGCCTGTCTTTTCAGCCCTGGGGTCAGACTAATCGACTAGTTAAGGTAGCTCTTCAGACCATTGACGGAGGTAAGTTTGGTACTAGTGGTCACCCTAGTAAGGGTGGTGATCAGTATATGAGAGGTTCATCTGTAGGTCGTTCTAGGCTTGGTGGTTACTTCAATTCAGCCGAATTTGTGAGTTTTGGCTCTACTCGTGATTCTTGTTTTAATTATGGGCTTCCCAATCATTTCTCGAGAGATTTCCCTAGTCGTGGGATGATGGTTATTTTATCCCATGATGCTACTCCTATTAGGGTAGTTTATCCCTCAAGTAGAGGTGGTTTCCAGATCGTAGGACTGGTTATTAGGGTGCTCAAGGTAGTACTCAGGCAGGCAGGAAAGGAGGTCGGTTACGTGCCTAACCAGATAACAGTCGTGGTCATTGTATGCAGTACCCGCTAGGCCCAAGGCTGAGACTTTGAATTTTGTAGTTACAGGTACAATTTTGGTGTTTTGCAAGTCGACTCTTGCATTGTTTGTTCTCGGATCCACTTATTCTTATATATCTGCTTATTATACACCATAGTTAGACTTGACTAGTGATTTATTATCTGTGTCATTGTGCGTATCTACTCCCGTGGGTGATTCTTTAGTAGTGGATCGAGTATTCAGAACATGTGTTGTGACAATTAGTGATGTTGATACTTATGTTAATCTTATTATTCTGGATATGTTGGATTTCATGTGATTTTGGGCATGGACTGGTTATCCCACTATCATGCGGTCATGGATTATTTTGCCAAAAACGTTACCTTAGCAATTCCCGGTGTACCTCTAGTCGTGTGGTAGGGAGCGATTAGTCGTGCGATGGGGATTATTTCTTATGTTTGTCCAAAAAGACTTATATCGATGGGTTGCGAGTCTTATATCGCTTATGTATGTGATACTCGTGTGGAGAGTCAGTCGCTTGACTCTGTTCTTATTGTTTTTCAGTTTCCTGATGTGTTCCCCACTGACTTGCCTGGTGTCCCCCCATACCGTGAGATTGAGTTTTCTATTAACCTTGAGCCTGGCACCTGACCTATTTCTATGGAACCTTACCGTATGGATCCTACTGAGCTTAAGGAGTTGAATTCACAGCTTTAGAATCTTCTTGGTAAGGGTTTTATTAGACCGAGTGTGTCCCCGTGGGGAGCTCCTGCATTGTTTATGAAGAACAAAGATGGTTCGATGCATATGTGTATTGATTATAGGCAGTTTAACAAGGTGGCGGTAAAGAACCATTTTCCTATGCCTCACATTGATGACTTGTTTGGAAAGCTTTAGAGTGCAGTCGTGTTTTCTAAGATTGATTTGAGGTCTAGTTATCACTAGTTGAAGATTCGGGCTGAGGATATCTCAAAGATAACTTTCAGGACCCGTTATGGTCATTATGAGTTTTTGGTGATGTTGTTTGGGCTGACTAATGCCCCAAGCGCATTCATAGATTTAATGAATCGCGTGTTCATACCATATCTAGACTCCTTTGTTATTGTGTTCATTGATGACATTCTTGTATATTTGAGGAGTAGTGAGGAGCGTGCGCAACACTTAAGGATTGTACTTCAAACCTTGCGAGACCATGTGCTTTTTTCCAAGTTCTCAAAGTATGAGTTTTGGCTTGAGTCAGTGTCATTTCTTAGACATGTGGTGTCCAAAGCGGGTATTATGGTAGACCTGGACAAGATTTTGGAAATTTGTGATTGGGATAGACCCATTTCTCCAATTGAGATTCACAGTTTCATTGGTTTGGATGGTTATTATAGGTGTTTTGTTGAGAGATTTTCTACTATTTTAGACCCTATAACTAGATTGACTTTGAAGGAAGTTCCTTTTTTATGGTCCGAGAAGTGTGAGTTGAACTTTGGAAAGCTCAAGGATTGTCTTATTTCAACTATAATGTTAGCTCTTTTTGTTGATGGTGGGGGATTCACCGTGTTTTGTGATGCTTCTGGTGTTGTTATTTGTTGTGTTTTGATGCAGTAGGGTCATGTCATAGCTTATGCTTCTACACAGCTTAAATTGCACGAGCGTAACTACCCCACTCATGATTTAGAGTTGGCGGCGGTAGTTTTTGTGCTCAAGATTTGGAGGCATTATTTGTATGGTGTGCATTGTGAGATTTTCATCGATCATCATAGCCTTCAGCATCTTATGACACAGTGAGATCTTAACACTCACCAGCGTAGAAGGATCGAGTTTTTAAAGGACTATGACATAACCATCTTGTATTATTCGGGTAAGGCGAATGTGGTAGCTGATGCCTTGAGTCGTAAGGTGGTGAGTTTGGGTAGCTTGGCGTGCATATCGGTTTCTCAGAGGCCCTTGGCACGGGATATTCAATCCTTAGCCAATTTGTTGGTTCACCTTGATATTTTGGATCCTGCAAGGATTTGGGCTTGTGTAAAGGCTAATTCCTTATTTGAGCAGATTTGTGGTCGTCAGTGTGAGAATAACAAGTTGTGTTTTCTTCGTGACCAAGTGGTGAGTTTAAGAGGCACACTGTTGATTTTGCGGGTGTTGAGGTTTCAGGGTCTTATTTGTGTCTCCCGGCTTGATGATTTGATTTAGTCAATTCTTTATGAGGCTCATAGCTCCAGATATTCTATTCATTCCAGTACCGCTAATATGTATAGAGATTTGAGGCAGCATTATTGGTGGGACAAGATGAAGAGAGATGTGGGAGACTTTATGGCTCATTGCCTATGTTGTTAGTAGGTTAAGGCCAAGCATCAACGTCCAGATGGATTGACTTAGAGATTGTCCACCCGAGTGGAAATAGGAATAGATTACTATGGACTTCATCAGTGGTTTTCCTCATACTTCCCGTAGTCATGACGGTATTTGGGTTATTGTGGATCGTCTGACCAAGTTAGCATATATCATTCCTATTTAAATGACCTTCAGTGTTGAGAGATTAGCCTAGATTTATGTTTGGGAGATAGTTCATTTGCATGGGGTGCCTAATTTTATCATACCAAACTGCGGTTCTGTATTTACTTCGTAATTTTAGAGAGCATTTCAGGAAGAGTTGGGTATTTGAGTGGATTTAAGCATAAATTTTCATCCGCAGACAAATAGTCAGTCCGAGCTGACTATTTAGGTACTTGAGGATATGCTCCGAGCCTTTGTTATGGATTTTGGAGGACATTGGGATCAACACTTAGCTTTGGCAGAGTTTGCCTATAACAATAACAATCATTCGAGTATTGAGATGGCACCTTATGAGTCTTTGTATGGTAGGAGATGTCGTTCTTCGATAGGATGGTATGAGACTTTTGAGATGAGACCTCGTGGAACATATTTTCTTCAGGACTCATTGGATATAGTCAGGGTAAATCAAGATAGGTTGAGAGCAGCCCAGAGTACGTAGAAGGCATATGCCGACCGTAGGCTCGTGCCTTGAGATTCGGAGTTGGTGATCATGTGTTCCTTCATGTTTTGCCTATGAAAGGTATGATGAGGTTTGTTAGGAGGGGTAAGCTCAGCCCTCATTATATTGGTCTTTTTGAGATTCTCCTCGTAGTTAGAGAGATGGCTTATGAGTTAGCCTTGCGTTTAAATTTTGCCATAGTTCATCCAGTTTTCCATGTCTCTATGTTGCGGAAGTATGTTCCTGATCCGTCTCATGTGCTTAGGTAGAATTTAGTCCAGTTAGATGAGCAGTTGACCTTTGTAGAGGAGCCTGTGCTTATTTTGGCTAGTGATGTGAGGCAACTGCGTACTAGAGAGATTTTTATAATTAAGGTTCAGTGGAAGCATCGCCAAGTGAAGGAAGACACTTGGCAAATCGAGAGCGAGAATGCGGGCCTAATGTTCTCATTTGTTTGAGACTTTAGGTATTTTTCTTCATCTTTAACTTTCGAGGATGAAAGTTCCTTAGTAGTGGATGTTGTAATAATCCTTCAGGTCATTTCTCATGATTTCTCTTATTTCTACGGTTAGAGCTATTCCATATCTTTCTCATGTAATTTATGACTTGTTGGAACTGATAGTTTGGTTACCTGATAATTCGTTAAGTCTTCGTTGGTTTCAAAAAGACGTTGAGTGAAAACTTTAGTAAAATGACCTCGGATGGAAAATCCAATATTACCAACGCGTCCAGAAATTCAAAATCAGTATGGTTGCATATCACCTTTGCTTAAATTAATCATCTATCATTAGTAGAGGCTGGAGATACCAGGATCGTGGGAGCCCTAGTGCGATCGAGATGGCCGCGATTGCGGCAAGCCCATATGCGCGATCCCTGCTCATGGGGACTTGGGCAAGGCATATTTAAGTTCAGCCCTAGCCTAAAATTGGTAATTCCTTTATTTTCTTGAGCCTCTAAAACCCTAATAGAGAGAGTAGTCTTTATGGTGTATGTTGGGTGTTGATTGGGAGCTTAAATAACTTACATATTTGTGTCTAGCATCGAATCTAAGGTAAGATTTCTTTAATTTTAGTGTTAAATTCTTGATTGTTAGACCCAAAAATCCCTAATTGATTGAGGCTTGATTTTAGCCACAAATATGGTTGTTTTGCACAAATTTCTTGAGGTTTATAACTCTCTAATGGTATTTGAACAATGGGTTGGTCTTGAAAACTTGTTTTCCATATATGGGACCCACTTGGGTTTTTTTAGTGTCGTTTTGTACCCGAAGCACAATGGTGCAGTATGGGTGTTGGTACTCTCGTAATAATGCTTAGATAATATTTTTGATAGCTTGGCTCATTGAAGAAGCTTCAAGGAAAAGGAAAACGAAGATTGTTGGTTTGTGAGCTACATTTGGATTCGAGGTAGGCTAGGATTAATCGTAGTCAGATTTAGCTTTATTATTGTATGACTTTGATATCTTAATAAGATTGGGCGGGTTCTTAGAGGCTTAATTGGTATATGATAATGTTTGGGTTTAGTTGAATCACCTAGGCCTTGAACACATTAAGTGTGATAATTGGCACATAGTTTATAACCTTGGTTAGGTGAACTTGTTATCTCATAAATAGCATGAGAATGCTCTAGTTTGACGAAAGTGACTTGTTCACTCATCCTAAGAGTAGGTTGACCTAGATATGCCTAGTTGTGGATTTGGCCTTAGAGGTTTGGATGACTTAAGAGGAATACATGGGGATGGATTGTTCTATAGAACTAGTATGGGTTGATAAACCCTTGATACATGATTTAGGTAACTTAGTCTAATTACGGATAAAAGTTAGACTTGAAGAAGATAGGTTGGATATTAGAAGCGGAACTTGACCCGCCTTAAACTTGAATTATGTAACTTCATTAGTGACCTAGATACTTGAGAAACGTCTAGACTATGCTTTGGTAATATGATGGTTAAACCCCATAAGTGGGTTATTCATGACATTGATTTTGGAAATCATGTGCATACTTGATTGATTATCTTGTTGTCATTACTTGGATAGTATTTTAAAGTTTTGTAGACTGAACCTCTGGCAATGCTATCACTTGATTTATTGGCTAGTTTACTATGTGAGCCTTGGGTTATCACTCATATTATGCTCAAGCCTAGTAACTATACTAATGTTTGTGCAAGGGAGCCCTTTTGTGCTAGTATTGTGAACTATGCTAATAAAGAGGGTTTCTAGGAAGCATAACCATAACTTGTTATTAACCATGCTAATAATCATGTTAAGCCATACAATATACCTACACATGCTCATGCACCTACTAATGTATCGTATTGTTAACAAATGGTAAGGAGTGATGTTATGCCTTTTCTTACTTGTTTCCCACTCCATTCTTTGTTAGGCTTGCATTTTTTATTGATTTGACTATATATATATATATGTATGTATGTTCATGTTGATGTCATGATGGATATTGACTCTATATTGATGCCCGATAAACCCAGAAGATATATTGATGTTATGATGATGCCCGGCAAGGCCGGAGGATATATTGATGTTATGTTAGTTCCCGACAAGGCCAGAGGATATATTTATGTTATGATGATGTCCGGCGAGTATGGAGGATATATTGATGTTTAATGATGCCCGGCAAGGCCGACGGATATATTGATGTTATGTTGATGCTCAAAAAGGCCGGAGGATATATTGATGTTATGATGATGCCGGTAAGGTCGGACGATATATTGATGATATGATGATGCCTAATAAATTCGAAAGAGGTATTGATGTTATGATGATGCCCGATAAACCCAGAGAATATATTGACGTTATGATGATGTTATGTATGGTAAGCATATATGAATATGTATGTATATGTGTGTTATGTAATTGCACAATTATGCCCGTATATGTATTAAGGATATGATGTCTTCCTTGAAAAGTTGTCTATAATTCTCCACCATTAGTCACTTGTTAGGTGGCGTGGTTCTTGATAATACTAATTAATTAGTAAGACGTAGAATATGCCAAATATTGAGTTAAGGCTAATTAGTAAGTATAATCATGTGTAGAAGTAAGGATTCACCTAGTGGATGTATTTGGCTTGAATAAATGGATAACTTGTGGAATCTTGCCTAGAAAGTTATGTGATAACTAGTTATCTATATAAAGTGGTTATATTGCTTGATGTCTAGAAGACTAGAACACTAGTTGGTGGACCTTGTTTAGTTATAATATTGTATCTAGTAATTATGGTTGTAAAATGGCTAATGATGATAATAAACTTAGTATTGTTGATGATTAGTGATATTGATGTCGAGTATGTAATGTCGTTGGTTGCTTAAATGGGGACTTAGAGATTTGTGGTTCTAACTAGAAAGAGGCATTAATATATAGATAGATAAGAGTGTTTGATAAAATGTATCCTCTTCCTATATGATGACTAGTACATCTATGATAACTAGGAATTAGTTTCAGTTAAGGAGTGATTTGGTTTAGTTGTACACCTTTTCTAGATGTGGATGTTGGCTATTTAGTGAATAATAATTAGTTGCTATTTCATGAAGGAGGATTATATAATGAATCGGTTAGACTAATGATTGGAGGCCTTGTGATGACTAGAAAGCTAGTAGTTAATTATAACTGTTAGTTAGTTAATAGTGAGTAGATAAAGTATATTGAGGAATTATATGTCTAAATGTCTATATGACTATGGTTATGATTTCTTTTGTATATGTTATTTCAATTGTGGTAATTGATGATGATTATGGATCTTTCCAATTGACCATTGATGGGAAATGTTGAAACCATGTATAAATGTGATTATATATCTTGAGACGTTGTTTATTTGATCTATTAATGCACTCTCCGGTGGTATGGAACGTCGTGATGAGTTCTTTACTCTATGTTCTTTTGGGTGTACTTTTTGGTGGTATGGGATGCCGTGGAAAGTTCTTTTACTTTATACTCTTATGGTTGTATGCATGTTAACTTGGTATTTATGCGATTGAAATTGTATATACATATTGCTTTACGCTTCTAGATCAATTATTAATTTTAGATATGACGATTATGATATGTGTTGATATAAGATGTCGTATTATTGTTCTAGTTGGTTAGTTATTTTGTATAATGATGATGAAAATTATCTAGGTTCGATTTTGTACCTTGCCTTAGAGATATTATCTTGCTTCATATCATTTTTATATCAAATTTAGCTCAGTCAGCCGATTATGCCTACTGAGTACCCATTGTTTTGGTACTCATACTACACTTCTGTACCTTTTTTGTGTAGATTCGAGTACTAGTTGTCACCGCTGAGTTGAGATCGTGCTGTGTTGATCTTCCAGAAACAGGGAGAGCTCTTGGAGTTTCGAGTCGCCCGTTTCCCTCCTATCTTTATTCAGTCTTTTGTATCCAAGAAGAATATATAAGACTACTTAGACTTTGAGTTGTATTACCTATTGTCGAACTTAGATGCTTTTGTACTGATATTACTAGGTCATGGGAATTGGTATCTGCTGTTGATTGTCTATTGTGGAACATTGTTGTTTATGATTGTGTTCTTCTATTGTGGCCCTTGTTGGACGTTTCTATCGAAGTAACCCATTATCTTAGCTATGGGTTATGGTGTTGGCTTGCCTCCTGATGGGTTTAGTAGGTGCCATCACGATCCATCAATCGGGTCATGAAAAATGAGGACATAGAAGTGGGATCTAATGTTTAATCATAAAAAGGAGACCACCATAACCATTTCATGGATCTCTTTTCCAGCTTTGCCTCCAAACTTTGGGAAGAAAGGTGTTTTCTCTTTAGCAGCAGCGGTTGGAAAACCATTGGAAGTTGACATGGCAATAAGGAATTAGACAAGGCCAAGTTATGCAAGAGTAAAGGTAGAAGTGAACCTTTTAAGTGAATTCCCTAAAAGGATCAATGTAGGCTTAAGAAAGCAATCAGGGGAGATTTGTGAAAAATGGGTTAGAATAAAATATGATTATGTACCCAAATACTGTAAGACATTCATGATACAGGGCCATAATGAACAACAATGCTATGTGATTCATCCCGATTTATATCCAAAGAAGGAGGAGGGGGAAGGCAAAGAAGGAGAGGAATAAGGAAAAGAATTTGGTTTAACACAAGGAAAGGGAGATAATGTTATTGAGGGAAATAGAAAGCAACCTCAAAAGGCGAAGAAGAATGATAATAACAAGGAGGCATAGGACCAATTCAGAGGATGAAAGAAAATATATCAAGATATATGGAGGCAAGAGCAGGTTTGGAATAGGAAGCAATCTCAACAGAATAATAGCACTTTGCAGAATAATAAAACTTTACAGACCACGAATCAATTTGTAGCACTAAATAATGATGAGGAGGGTAATAACGTGACTGATCATGGTACACAAAATCCACAAAGCAAAGAACAAAGGCTTTCAACAAATAAATGGGTGTTGGAAATATTTAAATATTCACAAAAGGAAAATACACAACAAAAGAGCTCAAGGGAAGTTACACCAACAAAGGAAGACTTAGTCGATAAAAATAAGGAGAGCACAAAGGAGAATTTGATTGATACTTCTAGTACGAACAAAGAAATGGAAAGAATCGTAGGAAAAAAGGATCAGAGTAGTGAGAACTTAATGTCAACGATGTCATCACCAACAGCTTACTAGCAAAGGAACGGGGAATTAAGGAAATTTTGGATCTTCAGGAGCCAATGGCAGATAATATACAAATCTTATAAGAGAATCAGGAAGATGAGGATATGGAGGAAAATATTAATCAGATTGGGAGAGAATGGGATTTATCCCTAAGATCAATAAGCAAACTGAAGAGTAGAATGAAAAAGAAACAACCTTCAATATCTTTTTAGGTGCAGACAAGGAGCAGTAAAGATAAATCATCAGATACTGATCAATGATTGACAAAATAATCTTTTGGACTATAAGATCAATTAACATACAAAATGCTTTTGATAGGTTAACTGAGCTGAATATAAGACATCATACTCACTTGTAGCTCAAATGGATCTTTTCAAGACGTAGAAGAGCTAGAATAATATAAAATAAAATTAGTAATGAAGAATACAATTAGCAATTATTTGTCCAAAATATGGGTGTTTTGGGATAAAAGATGGAAGTGCCAAATCATGTCATATACCATTCAACAACTAACTTTTAAGTTAACAAGCAATTTGTTAGAAGTTATCATTACCATAGTATATGCTAGATGCAAGGTGTTAGAGAGACTGGAGTTATGGGATAACATAAAAGCCACTGCTTACAGCAATCAATTACCTTGGGTGATTGGAGGTGACTTCAATGTTATTCTCAATGAAGAAGAAAAATAAGGTGGTCTTCCATTCACCCAATATGAGGCTTTGGACTTTAATCAGTGTATAAATAACTATGGCTTGACGGAATTAAAGTTTAAAGGTAGTATATTTACATAGTGGAATAAAAGAGTGAAGAATGATTACATTTTTAAAAGATTTGATAGGGTTCTTGTAAATAAAGAATTTCTAATCATCTTACCATCAAGTGAAGTTCATCATTTATTCAACTAAGGTTCAGATCATGCACCCTAGCATATGCTATGCAATTCAGAGGAAGAACCAATATCAAAGCCTTTACTTTCGGACAAAATATAAACAATTTGAGGTAGTTGAGCAGATTTGGAAGGTGAATTTTGTGGAAGTCCTTTTTTGGTGTTTCATGTAAAAATCTGGAAGGTAAAGGAAACACAAGCTAAATGGAGTAAGGATACTTTTGATGATTTCTTTCAATAAATTTCTATATTAGAAGATATGATTAAGGCAAAGGAAGCTCAAATTCATATTTATCCATCACCTGAGAACAGAGTAGAGTTCAGTATGGCAGAGGCAAAACTAAAAAAGTTCATGCACATTGAAGAGGAATACTATAAGCAAAAGGCTGGTATGATGTGGTTCAAAGATGGGTACAAAAAAACAAAACTCTTTCACTCATATGTTAAAGGGAAGAGAAAAAACTTCATATTGCAGAGATTCAGACAACATAGGGTGATATAGTTAGCTCTAATAAAAATATTAGGGAAGAGACAGTTTCAGTCTTTGCTGCACATTTTAAGAAAGCTTTCAGTATGTTAAAGCATATTCCCAGACTGATATCAGCTGATCAAAATGAGGATATGACTGTTCTCCCTACAAAAGAGGAAGTAAAGAAAGTGGTTTTTGAGATGGCTGGTGACAGTACTAGTGGACTAGATAGTTTATCTAGGTATTTCTTTTAATATGTTGAAAGATAGTTGGGGAGGAGATTATTGACATGGTGAAAGCCATTTTGTGGTCATCAGTTACCTAGATTCATAACTCGTACTGATTTGGTACTTATATAAAAAAGAGTCTATTATGAATTTAGGAGATATGAGACCTATAAGTTTTAAGCACATTTGTAAATAAGATTATATTAAGGTATGTGCATGAAATATAGATGCTTGTTCTTCCAAGTATTATATCAAAAAATTCATCAGGTTTTGTGACGGGGAGAAGCATAACAAAAAATATTCTACTAGCTCAGAAAATTATAAGGGATATTAATATGAGAAACAAATATCATAATGGTTGGCAAGCTTGATATGGGGAAAACATATGATAGAGTTTTCTGGATTTTCTTTACTAAGGAATTAATAAAGTTTGATTTTTCAGGAATTATAATTGGCATGGTATGGAGGATTGTTTTTGATTACTAGTGTTATGTGCTTATTAATAGATAATTCTATAGATTGTTTCATTCATCAAGAGTTTTGAAATAAGGTGATCCTTTATTATCAACTTTGTTCATTATTGCTATAGAAGTCTTATCTAGGGGATTAAACAGCTTATATAATGATGTGGGCTATAAGAGTTATGGATTACCAAAGTGGAGCCCAGAAATTAATCACCTCTTTTATGCAGATAATACTATTTTGTTTAGTTTTGGGTACTAGGTATCAGTTATGAAGATGATAAAAGTGCTGAGGAGGTATGAATTGATTTCAGGATAGATGATTAATAGGGATAGATTTTTCTACCTTTATGAAAATACCCCATTGCCCATTAGGATTAAGCTAAGAAGAATCACTAGTATCAAGATGGGTAACTTTCCATTTACATACTTAGAATGTCCAGTCTTTTATGGTAGAAAGAACAAATCTCATTTTGAAGGCATTCTAAGAAAAGTTACCAGAAGGATCATTCCCTAACAGAACAAGTTTTTATCATATGGGGGTGATTTATTTTGATTAATTAGGTTTTACAGTCAATGCTTGTATACCTCCTTTTATCTATAAGTCCTCCAAAGAAGGTAATTGACCAACTTTATTAGATATTTGAAAAAAAAATTATAGTAAGCCGGGTAGTAATAGAGGCAAGCATTGGGTTAGCTGGGAAGAGCTGTGCTATCCTAAAAAAGAAGGTGGAATTGATTTCAGATCTCTACATGACATGTTAAAAGCTCTGTTTGCAAAATTATGATAGAATTTAGAGTTTCATCTTCATATTTATAGAGTTCATTTATATGGAGAAAATACTATAAGAAACTTCGCCCTACAATGGCCATAGAATAGGTGCCTCACAAGTATGGAGAAAAATAATAAGTGTGAGAGAGGAAATAGAGCATAAAATTTGGTGGCAAATAAAATAAAAAAAAATCATGTTTTTGATTAGATAACTGGACTAAGATAGGGGATTTGTATTTTCTGGAAAGTGAAGTTATAGGGGAAGAAGAGATAGAAGTCAAAGAGTTTGTTATAAATGGAGAATGGGATAGGTAGAAATTGACTGAGATAGTATCTGGGAAAATGGCTACTCACATTATTGAAAATATCAACCCTATTCTAGTAGCTAATGATACACCTTGGTGGATGGAAAATGTGAGTGGTAGATATTCTTTAAGTCAGCTATAAAATCATGAGAGCAAAAAGAGATAAACAGGAATGGACAAAAATATTTGGATAAATGGTTTGCCTTTTAAAATCAATTTTCATTCATTGGAGGTTATGGAAGAGGAGGATAGCTACTGAATAAATAATTTCAGGAGAATGAGAATTAGCTTTGCATCCAGATGTTATTACTGTGATAAATTTAAATAGGAGACTATGTCTCATCTTTTTCTAACAGCTCTCATAGCTTAAAGACTATGGAAGTAGTTTTATTCATGTACAGGTATAGAAATAGAAAATATACATCTTCAACAGCTAATCATAAGATGGTGGGATACCTCAATTTCGGTTACATAAGAATGGTATTTAAGATCATCCCTCATATTCTCGTGTGGAAATTATGGAAAAGAAAGAATGCAAGAATACATAATAAGATTTATAGATATGAGAGACTTTGTTATCAAACTCAACTAATTATATATCAATTCATAAAGGTAAAGTTCCCTTGGCTAAATATCCCAAATCACTGAAATGGAATGATAGAAGTGCTACAAAGCTACAAATCAAGGTTACACTATCATCTGGCGAAGTAAAAAATTTCACTTACAGGATGGGGTAAATATAACACAGATGGAGCAAGCAGAGGTAATCCAGGAGAGAGTTCCTATGGAATCTGTATCAGAGATAGTGAAGAAGATCTAATATATACTGAGGCTAGGCCTATAGGAGTTGTTACTAACATGAAGGCAGAAATAATAGCTATGATCAAGGCTCTAAGGGAATGTAATCTTAGAAATCTTAGTACTATTTTCATGAAAATAAATTTTCTTAGTCTAAGGAATATGGCAATGAGGGAATGACAGATTCCATGGTAGGCATTGAACTAATGGAGGAAATACAAGAGTTGCAAGAAGACACGCAGCTAACCATCACACGTGTATTCAGATAGGTAAATTAGTTGACAGACAAGCTATCTACCATAGCTTTAGAAAAAGAAGAGCATTTGCAGATACAGGGTTTTTAACAGTTACCAACAGAATATAAGAGAATTCTAATTATGGACAAAGCATAGATAGCAACACTGAGAATAAAGGCAAGGAAAATAAAGTTCACTCATCATGATTAAGCAGAAGACACACATATTAAGGTCGCACAACTATAATATTTACATAAGTTATTTCCATCCAAAAGGTTATATAACTGTGAGTACTAAGCTACCTAACCTAGGCTAGGTCAGCTTACAAAAAAGAGTCACCAGCAAAAGTGAGGGCTCTAGAGTAAGATATGTTAATTTTAAACCACCATTGATGAGGAAAATCAAGAGAAAGTGATCTAGGGCATCCTGTTTATCCCTTTCACTGATTCAACTGGAATAAAGAAGGGTGATTAAACAATAGAGATGAATAAAGAACGGAAGGAGAGAAAGAGATAAAAGAGGTATACAAGTTTATCTACCATCAGTAAATAAGACTCAGCTTCTCTATCGAATCTACCAAAGATCCTCCAAAATCAATCGGGAAATATATCTACAGAGGCAAAATCAAGATGTTAGAGATACTCATGGACAAAAGAGAGTATAGAAACTGGAAATGAGATTATCTTTGCGACCTAAATATGATGAGATCGTTTTTTTATGTCATCAGCAACATTAATGACCCAAAATATGAGCACAAAGAATCTGACATAGAAGAGAGCTTCCGGCAGTTCCATTTGTGGAGGGAAATGAGAACGCCACACTTAGAAAACCCTACTTGGACATATTTATATTGGGACATTTTGTCTCTTCAGCTACCTTTCTATTTTATTTTTTTTTATTTCTCATTTTCTGTCTTTTATTTTTTGGGCTCATTTGAGTCTTTTTGGTACAAATTTTGATTCATTTATTAAATAAAATAGGTCAAGCATAAATTTAATTAAAAAATAAGGTGTGTGGAATGGAGAGAGTGAGGGAGCCTCTAGCATACTGGGTGACAAAAATATGTTGCCTTTACGGAGTGATCGTTAGATATGAATAATTATATGAGGTTGAGTATTGATCGATCAATAATGTTCATATTTAGAAGATTAAAATAGTAGAGATGGGGTACTCAAATGGATATGTTGGCACATAGGATAAATATGATTAAAAATAAAATTATACAGGATAAAGTGTGAGTGTCTTTTATAGAAGACAAGATGTGAAAAAAAAGTTCTTATCAAACATATGAAGAGGTGGTACAATAATACATCTGTGAAAAGGTGTAAGAGGTTGTCTACAAAAAAAGTTAGGAGAAATAAAGGTAGGCCAAAGAAGAAATGGGAAAGGTGATGAATTAGACAGGACGTAGCACAACTTCAACTAACTAAGAATATGACTTACATAGAAAGACATGAAGATCGAGGGTCATTAGTAGCAAGTTAATTTTGTGTATGAGTATGAAACTCTAAACCAAGAGATATAATCTTGCTTTTTAAAGCGATCTACTTTACTATCAAATGAGTGTCATTAGAAGGATAATAGGTATTAATCAAATGTTATCTTACTTTTAGTAGTACGATTTAGGTATAATATAATTTTTTTCTCCAATCATATGCTAATTTCTCTCTTATCTTTCTTTCAAGTTGGAAAAAAAGTGGAGCTCACTTCGACTTGTCAGATTAAAAAATGTCTCACACAAATATATAAATTGGCATGTAAGATCAAAATTTTTTAAAAAAATCCTTATGCAAAATGAAACTAAATTAATAGGATCAGTAAATTCTTTTTTTTGGAAATAAACAGTAAAGTATTACCATACCAATAATAAAAAATAAATATACACCTAAAAAGCATCCATAACCTTAGCCCCCTTTTAGGAAGGTTGCCTAGGTCTAGTGAGCCTTAAGTCCCATTCTAACTACAAATTGCATTATTAAGGTATCTACTCTTCCTACCTTTATTAGAGTCTCTGTATACCCTAATATTTATTTTACAACGCATATAGCTATTGTATTATTATCCTTTTTTGTGAAAATCTTCTTACTTCTTGATATCCTTATGTGGTAAATTGCAACTCCATATATTATTGTCATGGTTTTTTTTTAATTTTCTCCAGTGATTATTCTTTGTGTGAGAAAGTGTGCTATGTACCCTCCTTTGCTGGAGTTAGAAGCCCAACCAGTTCTTTACTTTCTCCCAAAACTCTTTAGTCCTTATGCATTCAGAGAAAAATGATATCTCTCAACATCTATAGCAATATGTATCATCACAATCTTCAACTCTTTCATCCCTCAACATTTTTAAAGTGATATCTCTCATATCTATAACAATTTGTATCATCGCAAATCAAGCTCACTTCACTTATTCAATCTTTAGTCAGTAACCCATCTTGTGTGGCCAATCACAAAGAGAACCTATATTTAGGCACAATAATTTTAGTCCAAATAAGTTCAGCAGTAGACACTTTTGACACATTCTCAATCCATTACATATAGCCTTTAGTAGTTGAGTATTTTCTGTTCTCAATAAGGTAGTACTTCCATCCTGCTACCACAGTCATTCTCAACTCCAACTTATGTAAAATTCTTCAGTACCAGCTGAAATCTATTGGTGGTTGTGATGACCAAATATCTTCTCCATTTTACATACATATTACAAGTACCCTTTTAACATATAATATTTTTATTTTTCATAATGAGGCATATTAGCTTGCCCACTAGAGTTATGCTCCACACTAACCACTTTTAATATTGAGTCTTCCCTGATACATAACTTCTCTGAAGTCACTAGTCATCTATTTTTTACCCCTGATTATAGCTTCGTAAAAAGTTCTTGCACAACTCATCTACCCCTTTCATGACACTCTATGGTAATACAGTAAGAGTACCTCAAAATTTATGCAAGAAAAAAAACACTAATTGTAATTTGTAGTCTATCTACATATTAAAGGTGTTTATTGGATACTACTCAAAATCTTTTTGTAATCCTGAGGCTAAACTGATGACATTCCAATTTGTTCCACTTCCAAGGTGACAAGAGCAAGCCTAAGTACCTAATAGGAAAGGATCCTAATTTAAATCCTGTGAAATCTGGTAGCTTCCTGTATTGCCCTGAAAATGGGTCCCGGAGCGTCACACGGTGTTTGAGGCTATGAGTAGCCCCAAGCTAACCCTTTGAGCCATTTTCATTCAGTTCAACACAAATCAACGGGGTTTTCATAAATAACCCTAAACTATCAACAGAGTAATCATCATCCAAGAATAAAAGAATTTCAGAAGGATAACAAAATACGACTTATTAGTCAACTCCCAACATCTATACAAGTCTGACAAGCCTCTAAGAAAATCAATAAAACCAGCGATCCATTGAGACATGCCCTAACTGACTCATACTCAGTTATCAAATGTAAATAATTTCATGAAACCAACATCAAACATCACGTCCTCGGAACATGAGGACTCACCACAATAGAGGATGTAGAACAGCGTGCCCGAAGAATCACTGTCAAACCTGGAACTGAGCACCTGAACCTATATTCCGAGAAAATGCAGCCCATATCCGAAGATGTGGGTCAGTACCATGGAAAGGAACCGAGTATATAGGGGTGTATGCAGTTGTATAAACATCATCATCATAAATATTTATAAAAAATATGTAGGATGTATGAAAGACTCACATAGCCCGAAGAAAATCATCATAATCATGAAAGGATGAAATAAGTATAATAACACATGTGAGTCATCATATAATTTGTCAATCACTTTCAGTTCATCAAGAATATCAATTCTCATAATGTAAATATCATTTAAATCTTTCGAAAGAATAACTTACAAAATTCCACTTTCAAATCACTTCACCGTTCACCATAGACACAAGGAAACACACACACACTGGGAGATCCTATAACTGACATAAACCATGTGAGCCACATGAAGTCCAACGTCCAACCCACGTTGGGGAGATCCGTCCTATCCTTTCCATTGGAGTAGGACTTCCAATATCAATCCAAAAACACTAGTGATCACTATATAAATCAGCCTCAGGCTCACGTCCTACGGGGGCACGTAGTTCTAGGGAAGTAAGGTCACTTTATACCTCCCACTCGGTGCTAAAAAGTACTCCCGGACTTAGCTCAGATCATTTCAAAGACAATCCGTAACAAAACAACTTTCATCAATATATAAGTATACATCGGGAGACATCATGCTACCCATTTATCATAATCAAACACGTTGTGGATTTCTTTCACATTCGAGTTCAAAGCGACTCCATTAAGACCAAAAGGTCAAATCATTCAACACATCTCAAATATTCAACATCACCGTGCTTATAGCATACATTTTCTCAAAGACACAATTTCAAATGGGGTTCAAGACCCAAATATCAAAATCATGATAAATATCGTTCAAGATTCATGCTTTATATCACCACACATGTAAATCCATCTTTCAAAATCATAAACATCAAAATTTCATAATAATCATCATAGAATATGAGTTCATGCTTCAAAATCATAATAATCAAGTAAAAATCATGTCTTCGTAAAGAAAATTACTTTTGGCACAAGAACGAAAGAGTGCTCTTGTTGAAAAATCCCACATACCTTGAAATTGACCTCTTTATTATGGATCCTATTCACACAAATAAGGGGTGCTCCTCGAAGGTCTCGAGATGATGAGTTCGATTATCAGATCAAATTTGAATTTCTACGGTAAAATTGAAAGATATTTGGAGTTCAAAATGGACCTAGGGTTTAGTTCTCTCAATATTTTTTATGGAAGAACATAAATTTTATGGCTCAATGTAGGTATAAATGGATAATTTTCGTCCATGAAGTGAAGGTATAATGAACAAAATGCCCTTAAAAATCAACTAATTCTCGAATCTGTCCTTTGGTGGACTGTTTTGATAGTCTGAAGTAGATCAACCATAACATTTTACTCCGATATCCAAATTGGATGGAACCAATTTCATTATAAAGAGTACTCTCATATCTTTCCGTTGATATATAGTATCTCACCCAGATCATAGTGTACGAGGATTTATGATCGTTTGAAGTTGACCCAAAAATTCACTTTTGATAGGCTGAAGTAGATCGACCATAACTCTTTTCTCTGATAGAAAAATTGGATGAAACCAATTTCATTTAAAAGTGGACTCGTAGAGATTTCCATTGATATATAGTAGATCACCCATATCATTATGTACAAGGAGTTATGATCGTTTAAAGTTGGAGCAAAAATACGCCAGTCCTCAGTACTTTTTCCTGCACGTTTTACTGTTCACTACTATTCACGGTTCGATCGAAATGTTCATAACTCGTCGCTCGGGTGTCCGTTTTGGATGATCCACATATATTTGGAAAGCTTATTCGATAATCTACGCAATGGTGGGTAATAATCTAAGACACTTTGCACGAAAAATTTATAATTCATTCTAGAAGATAGAACCCAACACGTTTACGCACAAAATTTCAACGAAAAATTTCCCGGGATATTACACTTCCTCTTAGATTCATCATTCATTCCTGCAAGGAAAATATTAGATTTATCTATATTTGCAACTAATCTTGTAGTATCAGAAAAGTGGTACAATGTCTTTGTTACCCTCTTTATTGAGGCCTCAGTGCCTTTACAGAGTATCATCAAATCATCTATAAATATGAGATGTGTTATCTCCAGAGTATGTACATAGGGTGGTGAAGCCTGATAATTTACTCATCCTTCTTAATATTCTTGACAAATATTCCATCACTAACACAAACAAAGAGGATAGAAAATCCCATTTCCTTAATCCTCTCTTCCCTTTAAAGTAGTCATAACTATCACTATTAACTTTGATGGAGAATTTAGTTGTTGTTACACATAGTGTAATTAAGTACCTGGAATTATCAAGAAAACCAAATAATCAGAACCTCCTCCAATAATTTTCATCTAACCATGTCATAGGCTTTTCTTAAATCAATTTTCATCAAGCATATTGGTGTACTATTTTTTCTATTACAGTGCCTCATAAGGTCATGGCACATGAGAACATTATGTGTTAGTGATCTACCACTTACAAAAGCAGCTTATATTTCATTCACTAGATTAGGCAAGACCTCATTTAGTCTTCTATAAAGTAATTTGAAAAAAAAATTATAAGTCATATTACAAGATGCAATATGCTGGAATTTGGCCTGATTTTTTAGGACTAGAAATCTTAGGGGGAAATGTTATACCTGTAGCATTAGCTATTGCAACATTTTCCCTACATTGATTATTTCATGCACTGCACCCTGTAGTTTCTCAGGTATCTCAAAAAAATTACTTCCAAACCTATCAAGGCCTGGGTTTTTGTTTGAATTTATGCTTAACATGGCTTCTTTAACCTCTTTCCTGATAAATCCCTTCAAATAACCTATTTGTTGTGTAACAGTTAGTATATATCCATGAGTGATAAACCCAGGGTGAGCTTTGATCCTACTCCCTTCTGAGTCACCCAGTAATTTTTTATAGTATCACAGAAGAATGTATGTTATAGCCTCAGGGTCATATGTCTTTATCTATTCTCATCCTGCAATTGCACTATTTATTGAACTAGTTTCCCTTCCTTTATCATTGAGTGAAAATACTTAGTTTTGTCATCCCCTTAACTTAACTATGTTGCTTTACTTCTCTGCATCAATAGCATTTTTGCTGGGTAGTTTGATCTTGTGAATTTCTTTTCCAACTCCTTTTTTCTTTGTTGTAAGTCAGTGATCATTGGACTTTGATGCAAATTTTCCTTCTTAAAGTAACTTTTAATAGTCTCAGCCTACTAACCACCTGTTATATCTTACAACCATCTATTTGCTTTTGTCGTTCTTTTTGTACTAGGCCTGAGAAGTTAGGGTATATGCTCTATGCATTGCAATATTTGAAAGTATTTTTCTCTATGGCTTCATATTTACTAATGAAACAACTGCGGGGGTTTGATTACTAATAACCTTAGACATATAGTTTACTCTATAAGTGTCACGATCTAAAAATGTGTCATGATAGCACGTATGTGGCTTAACCTTGATAAGTACGCCAATCACCCAAACTGATAAAGAAAAATAAAATTGATAATAGCATAAATCAAGCCTAGACTTCTAGAATGAATTCAAGTTTATACGAAACATAATTGAAATGAAAGTCTGAAAGAAATTTCATAAGCTCCCAAAATCTGGTGTCATAGTGTAAGAACATCTAGTACATATGAATCTAAAAACACACATTTGTCTTTGAAAATGTAAACACATAAAGTAAGAAAAGAGGAGGTTTGGAGTCAGCTCTGAAAACCCCTAGAGCACCTATTACCTCAAACACCACTCTAATCCGCATGTAATTAGCTACTGTATTTTGTAGTCGTACTCGAGTCTGCACCAAAAGGGCACAATCGGGGTGAGTACGGTCCATTTGTACACAATAGGTATCATAGAACGACTGAGCAAAGTTGAAAATAATATAAGTAAAGAAAACTATGAACATGTCACCTGCAAGCATAATAGTTCCAAACGGTAGCTCACACTTTCTCCACTAACAGTTCTAATATATATATATATATATATATATATATATATATGAAAATATACTGAAACCAAGCACAAGTCAGATAAACTAAAGAAATCATGACGAATATGCATGTAAATGCAATGTAATTCAACGTGGATGGGATGAATGGTGAAAGCCATCGCATGACTTTCTGTATATATCTGCCGAGCTCCCAGCTCCCAGCTAAGACCCATGGAGGGTTAGCAACTCATATACTATATCTCATATCTCAATCTCAACTCAGCTCTCCAACAAGTGTTCACAAAGAGTATTTTCATAAAAGTGTCTCATTTTCTTTCAAAAATAGTGTTTCTTAATGGTACCAGTATATCATAAGTGCATATATATGGAATGAGGATGCTACTCTTGCAATTAACTTAATATGATGATCTCCAATCCATGCAACATGTATGTATATATAGGTGAGCCCAAAAATTAACTCATTATGTCCACAAGTCATGATCATCAACTCTAGTTAGGCGCCATTAGAATAAATATGCATTTAATACATAATTAATATCATATCAACCCCTAACTTGGGTATTTCTCTTATGATAAAAGCAATCAATGCTTGAATAAGGCCTATATTAGAAAAATAAACCCTCGCACGGCATCATATCTAGAATAAAGGCATTTAAATGCACATATAAGTTCAATTATGTCAAATAAACCTCCACGCGGATAACCACAATATCAGATATGACAAGTCAACAACAACAGAGTATAAGCCCCCCACACGGACACGCAATAATAATATCCTCAAAATATAAATTTCATAGTTATTTTCCCCTACTCATAGAATGCTTTACTTATTTATTAGCTACACAGCTCAATCTAAAAGAAGTTAAGTTGTAACCTACTTTAAAACGATAAAATTTTAGCCTAAAGTGCTTCAACACGGAGCCTTCCCCTTATGAACTGCCTCAGAATCAACTATAACATTTAAATATAGCATCTACTCATTAAAATAAAGCAAATGATACCCATATTTCTCATATTTGGACTACGTCCAAAATGAGTTCAAAAATAAAAGGGATAAAATTGAAATTTTATTTTAAAAATACCTTCCCCAAAGTTATAGATGTTTGCAGGAGAGAACTGATGTGAAAACGGATTTAAAATGAGGTCCAAATTAAAGAAATTTATTTTTAAACTTTATTAGTAAAAATCCTAAATTTTCATTTTGAAATCATTATTTAAAGTTTTTTTGATAATATAATAGATGAAAAATAATGAGAATAAGGTTTTGGAGTTTATCCAAGCTCTAATGGTGAAGAAATCTTCAAGAATCTCCCAAACTCAAAGCTCAAAGGTCCAAAAATGAGAGAAAACATAAAAAAGAGTATATATACCATTTCAGCATCGAACACTTAAGTGACCAAATTGTCGCTTAACCGACCACCACTTAAGCAACTGGGACGTTGCTTAAATGATCAAACCTTAATGGTCGAGATTCGCTTAAGCAGTACTTGCATCGCTTAGGTGCCCTCTGCTAAAGCAGACTTTTGGTCGCTTAAGTGGCTTCCACTTTAGCAACCAATAGGTCACTTAGGCAGCTGCACCGGCTGATGCTACATCAATAACTTGGATAAAATGTCAAGTTCCCGGTCGGACCCTCAAAATTTATTTGAAATTTCGTGAATACAAATGAACTATGCTACAAAGCTATTTTTGATATTCCGAACTCAATAGCAACGTCAGATTTTCAAAAAATTATTTTCACTAAATTAACCTCCGGGATCCCTTTTTACTATTTTTCAAACAAAAGGTCAAAATGAGATATAAATATTCCAAACCTAAACCAACCACGCTACTAATCTAAATTCGATATTCAGGATCTGCTAGCATAATTCACATTGTTATCCGGCACTCAGAATAATGAATGTTGACCAAATTTAGCTATATGGTTTCTCAAGCCTCTAAAAACTAGAAACTCGCACAAATTATTCTCGATCACATTAAAAATTATGTCAATTATCTCCAAACCTCAAAATCAACATGTAGCAACTATTAAAAAGGAAAAAATACTCAAAACACATAAAAAAATAAATTTTCACAAATTCAGTTCATTACAATAAGTAGGAACGTTCTCAACCTATTTTTCATTAACAAAGGTCCAGTCAATTTTTGAAAAAAAATCTATTTCGTTTGTCATTTCAAGTGTTAGTATATCTCATTCTAGGTAACTCAGCCAACCCACAAGTATCTAAATAAGTTTGAAATTCATTTACTTCTATTACTGTAACTTGATTTCCTCCTATTCTGTCCTCACATGTAAGAAAAAATTAAAAGCCCCCGAGATGATCCAAGGCATTGTGCTGCCTTAAAGTTGTACCAGATAGTTCCACAGCTTTTGTCTCTCCACTTTCTCATTATAGGCATATACAAATATAATCCAAAAAGTAATCTGTGGTTGTATATGTGTGACTTCACATGTGATAGCTTTAGAGTTTTCACTATGTTGAGTCAGTTGTATATTCTGACCTCCATAATACCTACACTCTCTCATTGTAGTGCGAAGAGTGGTTTGTGTAGTACTTCCATCCCTTAAAAAGTTTCTCAACTACTAAATTAACTTAATCTCTTTTAATTTATTATCAAATGACCAACTAAGTCAACCTTCATATCATATAAGGAGTTTGACCTCCTTTTTCTTTGAGAGGCCGTTAAGACCTCACATTCCAACAAAGTATCTTAACCATACAGTCTCAGGTCCTCTCCTTTTTAGTCTGTTCAGTATTCAAAGAATGAAAAGTATTTGACATAGTGAAACTTTTGTTGAGTATTGATAGTGCTCCTACTATCCTTATTGGATTCACCCAACCACCTTTAGTACTTCTTTGAACTTTATGCACCCCTGTCTTTGATTCTTCTTGCACCCTCTTGTCAATATTAGTTCCTCCTACCGAGGTCTAACTTTCCACACACCTATTTTTTGTAATCTCTATAGTAATTAGTTTTTGCACTACTATCTTGAAAATCTTTTGCTTCTACCTACAACTATCACTCGTATGACCATATTTTTGGCAAGGCTCACATATAGAAGGTTTCCAATCATATGCAACATCTCTTTTTTCATTTTGAAATAGCACTTCATCAGTAAATTCACCCCTACTTTCATCTTTATAAGCAACCTTGCAAAATTTAGTCTCGTCTTCCTCTCTGTGTGTTTATAAACCATCAAAGGCTTCCCCACCAAATTTCTAATTTTGCTTAAATCTTGAGCACTCTAATACTTGAAGTCTAAGCCTAGTAATTTGATTCAATAGGTACTAATTACAGCTATTCTTTGGAGAGTTTTATTTTTGGCGTCCAAGCCTTGATAATAAATAGTTTGCTATCAAAATGGTAAATCCCTCCTTGGATTGCATCATTTTTTCCACCTCATTATGCCTATTCCATTCTTCAGCATAACAATATTATTTATATCATATTCTTTCCATATCCTCTGGATGTAGTGGTTTAGTACTGCGAATAGGGGGAGGGATTGTTCCAAGAACATAACAGACAACAGAGTTCTGCCAATAGTCAATCTTCTAAGTGATATCATCCACTTCAATTTCTCCAATTAATTGGTCACCAACATACTCGGGGTCCATAAATTTCAATTTAAAACCCTCATTAAAAAAATTTAATATGTCAAAAATTTTCAAAATTATTTTTCTATTTTTAGAATTTGTACTCATGGGTTTTGGTTGTTTAACTTCATCGGCCTATATCAATTTCATATCACTATGTCGCATCACCATCGTCTAATTACTCCATTTTTTCCTTCATTCGAGTATTTTACCTTGACTGCATCACCACTGTCACACCATGCTTTGGTGACCCAAGTAGCTGCGAAGATCAAGTAGAGGCAGGCTTATTATGAAATAATAATATTTATCAAAGATAAGAAAACATGTAGTCAAAGATGTTAAGGGAGGGAGAGGGTGAATTAGAGGAACAGAAAGAAAATTTATTTCTATTGAAAATGATGTATAAATTGATCTAGCTTTCTATTAATAAAAAAATGTTATCCCAAAACTTTTCAGAAAGCTTTCACAAAACTTTTCAGAAGTTTATTTTCAAACTAAATGTTGGATCCCATGGTAAAAATGATTTGGCAGCCCAGTTGATGAAAGGCCCCAGCCATTAATTGGCTCACTTGTAAAGTTATTTATGTAGGACCATTGTGTATTATATAAAACTAGAGGTAGCATGTATAAAAAGGGATAGGATATTCTAGAAGGACCATTGTATTGATTCTTTGGTAAATCAAAAGGCACAAATATTTTTGTCCATTTTCTCTCTTTAAGTTCGTGAATGAATATTGATAATTCTTAATTCATATCACTATTTTGTTATGTTTACATGGTATAAGAGCCAGATCTATCTAAATTCTTTGTTCACAGATGTTGGGCCCCCATATTATATTATTCACGTTTTAGTTAACAAGGTCTGAGCGTGTGGAGGAGAGTTAAGAGTCCCACATCAGAAGAAGGATAGGTTTTTGGTCTCTTTACATGGAATTGAGAAATCCTCCCCTTATGAGCTAGCTTTTGAGATTGAGTGCAGTACTCAAAAACTACAGAAAGTATTTGGAATCGGCTAGATAAAAGGTATGGGACTGCGAATAGGACTAAGATCTTTGAACTTAAGAAGGAAATTTCCTCTACTAGTCGGGGTTGCCTGGATATTGCTTCCTACTTCAATAAACTTAAGAATCTATGGGATGAACTAGGTTTTATGTGTAGTAGGAATGCCAATAGATGTACTTGCATAGCTAGGAATACTCTTTTTCAACATTATGAGAAGAATAGACTTTACCAATTGCTTATGGGACTCAATGAGATATATGTAGGGATTCGAGGGAATCTCCTCATGAGAATCCTCTTCCATCTCTTGACACTGCCTATAGCATTCTTTTATAAGATGCGAGACAGAGACAAGTGATCTCTCAAGCCCAGTTCACTCCTGATTCAGCTTTCTTTAGTGCTAGTCTCGATCCTTATACTTGGTACTCCAGCATCTTCTACTTATTCTCCATCCCCCAGGCACGTTTCTTCAAAGTCCAACCTCTTATGAAAATACTGTAAGAAACATGGGCATCTGAGTGCCAAATTCTATAAGTTGAATGGCTATCCTCTTTATTTCATGTTCACCAAAACTAACAAGTCTGTTGCAGTTGTAGAAGTCCAGCCTGCCACTTCCCTTGGACCTAGTGTACAGGGTAATTCATCAGAACAACCTACTGAACCTTAGTCTGTAAGTTCCTGGTTTGACCAAGGAGCAGTTTTTCCAGTTGCTTCACTCACTTCAGAATACTCAAATTTCTGACTCTCAACCTTGTCTTATGGCTTCTGCAAATTTTGCAGGTATTCTTTCTATATCTAGTAATATTGAACATAGTTCCAGTATGTTCTTGATTGGAGAATTGTCTAGTTGTTCTTGGATTTTAGATTCTAGTACCACACACCATATAACTTACAATAAAGATCTTCTTTTTGACATTCATCCCTTAACTGTACCCTAAATGGTCAACCTACCCAATTGCTAAAAAGTTAAAGTCGTCTGTACTGGTTCTCTTAATTTTTTTTCTTTTGCACTACACAATGTTCTTTATTTGCCTTTTTTCCATTTCAATCTCATGTATATTTCTCAATTGACTTCTCAGTTAGATTGCTCAGTCTATTTTACTAAAAATACTTGTTTTCTATAGGCCCCTTCATTGAA
This sequence comes from Capsicum pubescens, assembly GCA_030864215.1. Lineage (NCBI taxonomy): Eukaryota > Viridiplantae > Streptophyta > Magnoliopsida > Solanales > Solanaceae > Capsicum > Capsicum pubescens. Next base: position 66,735,610 of record CM061541.1, read on the forward strand.
GAGGCCAGTGAAACATAGTAAATTGGATGTTGGACTCTACAAGTTTTAGAATTCTGATATTATTAATTCTTTATGTGTCTCAATTTATGTTTCAGTTTTGTGCATGTGCTTCTACAATACCAGCTGCTTTTATTTCTCCACTACCTGATGTAATTTCTTTGCCTTGTTCTAATTATCTTGCATTTGACCTTTGTAAATCCAATTCTACATCTAATAAAATGGATATTTTATGGCATAACCATTTAGGTCACATTTTTTTTTGCCAGAACGAAGGATATTTCTTCCATTCCTTGTGTTTTTTTCTTCTAAGCAGTCTTTTATTTGCTCTATTTTCCCTATGGCTTGACAACCTAGGTTTTCTTTTACTGTAAGCTCTATTAAAACTACTTCCCCTTTTGAATTGATTCATATGAACTCTTGGGGTCCTTATAGCACCCCCACTTATGATGGGTGTAAATATTTTCTTACACTTGTTGATGACTTTACCCGGGCCACTTGGACTTACCTTATGGGTTCTAAGAGCAACGTTTTTCCACTATTAAAAGCTTTTTTTGCAATGGTCAAAACTCAATTTAGTATTTCTATCAAGGCTGTTAGAAGTGATAATTCCTTAGAGTTAGATTCTAGTACATCTAATATCCAATATTTCTTAGACCATAGGATTGTTTATCATACTTCATGTCCTCACATACCACAACAAATGGTGTTATGGAAAGAAAGCATCGGTACCTTATTAAAACCTCTAGAGCGTTGCTCTTTCAGTCCAAATTGCCCCTTTCATTTTGGGGTGATTGTGTTCTCGTAGCCACTTACTTGATCAATAGATTTCCTTCTACTTTACTTAACAACAAATCTCTTTTTGAATTTTTACATAGCCAGGCACCATCTTTTTCCCATTTAAGAGCTTTTGGGTGCCTTTGCTTCGTCACTTTCCCTAAGGTTCATAGGGATAAATTTTAGCCTAAAGTTGATCCATGTGTTTTCATAGTCTATCCCTTGGGTAAAAAGGGTTATAAGTTATTTAATTTCCATACTAAACTCACTTTGTGTATAGAGATGTTGTTTTCCATGAGTCTATCTTTCCTTTTGCTCTTCTTTCTCCTCCTTTATCTTCTACTTCTTTTCCCCCCTTCTGTTATTTTTTTTAATTTGGATTCTCCCTCTTCTTCTTCTCTAACTTCTATTTCTTCCAATTTCTCTACATCTACTTCTACTCTTTTCTCCCCTCCTGCTCTCCAGAGGTCTTTCAGACACCATTCTATTCCTTCTCATCTTCAACCTTATATTTGTAATTTACCCCCTTCTTTGTGTAGTTCTAGTTCTATTTTTACTAGCACTGGCTCATTTGCTAGCACTGCTATTTTGGAGCCTACCGCATATTCTCAGGCAGCTTCTATACCTACTTGGCAATATGCTATGAAAAAAGAGTTTGAGGCTCTTGAGGCTAACCATACATGGTTTGTGGGTCCTCTCTCTCCGGTAAAAAACCTTTTGATTATAAATGTGTTTTCAAAGTTAAGTACAAAGCTGATGGATCTTTGGAAAGATATAAGGCCAAGCTGGTTTTTAGAGGTGACACTTAGGTTGAGGGTGTGGATTTCACTGAGATTTTCTCTACTATTATAAAGTTTTCCACCATTAAATACTTAATTTCTGTGACTGTCAAGAAAAATTGGTCTCTATTTCAACTGGATGTGAATAATGCCTTCCTCCATGTTGACTTGGAAGAGGAGATTTACATGAAATTACCTTTGGTTTTCCTGCTCCTGCTCGTGCAAATTCTTCCCCTATGGTTTTCCTTTTTCAGAAATCTTTACATGGTCTTCAACAGGCTTCTAGGCAATGGTACGCCAAGTTGTCTCAAGTTTTATGTTCTAGAGAGTACACACATTCCATGAATGACTATTCCTTGTTAACTAGACAAACTGCCTCTTCTATTGTTATTTTTGTTGTGTATGTGGATGACATTATCCTTACTGGTAATGATTTAGTTAAGATCACCAATTTTAAGTTATTTTTGAATTCTTAGTTCTTGAACAAGGATTTGGGGGTTCTTAGCTATTTTTGGGCATCCAAGTTGCTTGCTCGGGGTATTTTCCTGCATCAGGGAAAAAATTTTCACGGTCTTCTCTTGGAATTTATTTGTGATTCTATCACTGTTGTTACCTGCGTACTTGATCTTAATGTGAAGTTACAGGTCACAACAGGTGATCTCTTGAGTTCTCCTGAAGCCTACCGAAGTTTGGTAGATAAGTTGAACTTTTTGATACATACTAGGCCTGACCTGTGTTTTGCGGTTCAGCACCTCAGCCAATTTTTTCAGTCACCTCGAGCTCCTCACATGCATGTCGTCCTCCATATTTTGTGGTATCTTAAGGGGTCTTCGTATGTTGGTATCTTTATCAGTGATAATTTTTCTCTTTTTCAGCTTTTTATGACAGTGATTGGGTTGCTTGCCCTGATACTAGGTGCTCTATTTTTTATTTTTGCATATTTCTTGGTGATCTTTTGGTAGGTTGGAAGTCTAAGAAACAGCCTGTCATCTCTTTTTCATCTGTTGAGGCTGAATATCAAGCCATTAGTAAGGTTGTTGTTGAGTTATCTTAGACTGTTAGCTTGTAGGTTGATTTTGGTATTACAGTTAATCAACCTGTCCCCGTTTACTGTGATAATCAAGCGGCTATTCATATTGCCCGTAATCTTGTGTTCCACGAATGCACTAAGTACATCGAGGTGGATTTCCATTTCACCCGTCAATAACTTATGGATGGTCTTATATCCTTGCATCATGTTCCCACTATGGCTCAGCTGGTTGATATTTTCACGAAGCCTCTTACTGGACTTCTTCATCATTCCATTCTTTCCAAGTTGGGTGTTCTTCCCCACTCCAACTTGAGGGGGTGTTGGACCCGATAATAAAAATAATCTGACGGCCCAGTTGATAGAAGGTCCAAGCCCACATAAATCTCTTCTATAGTGAAAGTATTTACACATAATTCCGTTAGACTTTCTCTCTCCCTAATTTGTAAAATATACTTATACATTAGGTAGGCCCTTATACATTGTTGGAATGTATGATAAAATAGATTTGACTATATTTATGGAAAGAGAAATCAGATACTATCTTTCTTTACTTTAATTAATGCCATTAATTACCTATCATTATATGGTGTATGATTAAATATAGTAACTGAAATTTAAATTCAAAAAAATTCTTAAACATCACTGTTAATTGCTCTCATTATTGAATTACGTTCTTGAAAAAAAAAGTCGTCTTCTTTCTTCAATTCTCGGGACAAAAAAATATGAACATCCTCATATTGTTGCCATTATTCCGGTATTTGAGAGTCGGAAATTATTTATCAATCCTACAAAAGTGAAGCAATCATTGTATCGGAAAGTATAACCTTCTTGAAATTAATTGCTACGATCGTGATGGAATTGAATATTGAAGAAGTTCGTAAAAAAAATAAAGTAAAATACATTGTTGAAGGTAATTCTTCTCCCATTATCATAAGGAATGACAATGGAGTGAGGGTTTACATGGAGTTGAAGAAATAATTTTTGGAATTTGTCAATACGATATTTCATGCCCTGAGAAAATTAAAGCAGACTCAAATTAAGAGAGGAAAAGATAGCAACAAACTGATACATATTAAAGATAATATTATACAACAGTTGTACATGTATGTGGGCACATTATACATTTAAAAAATAATTTGCAGTAATATATAATGTCATACTATACATTTAAGTATTAACATTAAACATGTATACTTCTGTATCCTTATCAGAAGGTATAATGTAACTTTATAAAATATTAATACTTTCTAATTGTATAACACCAACAACAACAAATCCAGTATATTCCCACATAGTGGGGTCTGGGGAGGGTAAAATGTACGCAATCCATACCACTACCTCCGAAGAAGTAGAGAGGTTGTTTCTGATAGACCCCCGGCTCAAGACAAAGGATAGTAAACGTCGAAAGCAAGCAACATGATAAAATAATAGAGATATGACATCCACAAAATAAAGTACATTAATAAACCAAGGAACCCCCTCCCCCAAACCTAGAATTACCAACCAAGCTACACCAAACCCTCCTAGCTGCAGACTACGACTCGACCACACACCTTAGCCCTCTATCTTAATACTTTTCCTCCATACCTTCCTATCGAGGGTCATATCCTCAGTAAGTTGTAACTGCTCCATGTCACGTCTAATCACTCTTCTCCAGTACTTCTTCGATTTACCCCTATCCCGCTTGAAACCATCCAAGGCCAACATCTCACACCTACGAACTGGGGCATTCGTGCTCCTTCTCATCACATGCCCAAACCATCTCAACCTCACTTCCCGCATCTTATCCTCCACCGCTGTCACTTCTACCTTCTCCTGAATAATTTTATTCCTAACCCTGTCATTCCTCGTAAATCTGCACATCCAACGCAATATCGTCATTTCCATCACCTTCAACTTTTGGATATGAGAATTCTTAATAGGTCAACTTTATGCTCCATACAACATAGCCGGTCGGACTGCAACTCTATAGAATTTGCCTTTAAGCTTAGGAGGCACCTTCTTATCACATAAAATTCCCGAGGTGAGCCTCCATTTCTTCCAACCTGCCCGAATATGGTGAGAGACATCCTTATCAATCTCTCCATTCTCCTGAATCATAGTCCCAAGATACTTAAAACTATCCCTCTTACAAACCACCTGAGAATCCAACTTCACTACCACCTCGTCCTCTTGCCTCGAGTCACTAAACTTGCCCTTTAAGTACTCTGTCTTGGTCCTACTCAACCTGAATCCTTTAGATTCCAGGGTTTGTCTCCAAACCTCCAACTTATCATTAGCATCTCGACGCGACTCATCAATTAAAACTACATCATCCGCAAAAACATAAACCAAGGCACCTCTCCCTGAATACCTCATGTCAACACATCCATCACCAAGGCGAATAAAAATAAACTAAGAGTCGATCCCTGGTGCAACTCTGTCAAGATCGGGAAATGCTCAAAATCTCCTCCCACAATCCTTACCCGAGTCTTCGCCCCCTCATACATGTCCTTAATCGATCGGATGTACGTCACTAGGACCCTCTTGCCTCCAAACATCTCCAAAGAACCTTCTTAGGGACTTTGTCATACGCCTTTTCCAAGTCGATAAACGCCATGTGAAGATCTCTCTTCTCCTCTCTATACTGCTCTACCAGCCTCCGCACTAGGTGAATTGCCTCAGTCGTCTATACTTTCTAATTGTATTATATCAAATAATACATAAAATGCCTCTTAAATGTAATAAGAACTTCTTAATGTATAACATAATGAAATATATAGCAGAAGAATTATATTATACATTAGTCTTCCAAAAATAACTAATGTATAATGTCTGATATATTATAACTTATACATTAAAATATAATCTTCCAAAATATATAATATCACACTATACATATAAAATATTCACCTTATACATTAATTATCTACAAGATTATAATAATTTTAAGGAAAAATTAGTGTTATTGTAATATTACATTGCCTACACGATAATAAGGAAAAAGAATGATTCAATTTCCTTTATTACGTAAATTGAAAGTGTACATCTTCAATTCCAATTATAAAAGTGACGCAAATAGGAGGGGGATGAGAGAGTATTAATATTACATTAGCTTGATTGTAGGCGTAAATAAAGGAGCACATATATGGAGCAAAAATCAGTGCATTAAAATAGGAGCAAAATATAATATTTTGATATGTATGAGGGGATGAGAGAGAAAGGGTGAATAAGGGATTTAAGTAATTACTTTGAAACTTTTGTAATTTCTTTTCCAATATGAAATTTTATGTAATTAGATAAAGTTATCTTGTATATATATATATATATAATTTTTAGAATTTATTTATGTAGGACCATTGTGTATTATATAAAACTAGAGGTAGCATGTATAAAAATGGATAGGATACTGTAGGACCATTGTATTGATACTTCGTAAATGAAAAGGCACATATATTTTTCTCCATTTTCTCTCTCTAACCTCTCTCTAAGTTCGTGAATGAATATTGATAATTCCTCGTTTCTAGCGCGATTTTGTTATGTTTACACTAAATTGTTGTTACTGTAATTTCTTTAGATTACTTGGATATGATATTCATTCTATAATGTACAAATAATGTTTCTCTATTTCTATTGAGTCTTTGTCGTACTGTACCGTACGAAACATGAGGATATAATATAAGATAATGGTTTGTGTTAGTTCCATTTGAATAAAGAAAATATCTAAAGTAAAAAATAAAATTGGCGGACCAAAATATCTATATAAAAGTTGTTGAATTTTTCATCATTCAATCAAACACTACTTCTACAATATTTTTGAATAAAGAAAATATCTAAAGTAAAAAAAATAATTAACGGACCAAAATATCTATATAAAAGTTGATGAATTTTTCATCCTTCAATCAAACACTACTTCTACAATATTTTTGTACGAAAATACAAATTTAGTAATTAATACTAATAGATAGGAAATAAAAAAATCATGATAAGGAGCAGTAATGTGATGGTAAAACTTATATATATATATATATATATATATATATATATAATTTTTCATTATTCAATTAAACACTACTTCTACAATATTTTTGTACGAAAATACAAATCTAGTAATTAATATCAAATCAATAAAGATAATATATATGTTTTTCACACAATTTTATCAATGAATCATAAATTGTTATATGGACTCTTATTTGCTTTTTTTAGTTAACTAAAGTAAAAAATATTTGGTTGGGAATAGATTCTCTACACAGAGAATATTTATCTAATTAGGGGCGAAGCTATGGTGTATTAAGAGAGTTTGGATGAACCTATTTACTTTAGTATAGATCTTGTATTTGTGTTAGAAAATTCAGTAAATATCTATATTTATTAGAGTGTGAACGCATGTACAAAGCTAGTTTCCGGTCGATTGGTGATGGGGAAGGTGCTAAGATTTTCTGTTCTTGACGATATGGGTTCAAACCCCCGGAATTTAAATATACTTGTGCATATTTAAATCTGGACATATACATATATGCAAATTTCCTAAGGGAGGTTAAAGTGTACGCAGTACACAAAGTGGGATTTATGGAGGGTAAAGTATACGCAGTTCATACCACTACCTCATATAAAGTAGAGAACTTATTTTCGATAGACCTCCAACGCAAATTTTCTTTAAAAGAAAGAAAAACAACAACTCTAATTTATATTCTTCTAAACACAATTCTAGTTTTGAAATATTATTTTCAAATACTGTTCTATTCTTTCCAAATCTTACAATTGTTTCAAACACCTGGTTAAAAGATTGCTTCGAATTCACCCATACAGAAGGGACAATATTTTAATTATTTTTTTTGATTTCCCATCCGGTGTCTGGTGCCGCATTGGAGCCCCAACTAATTTGGATCACGCGTTGCAGGGTCGATTAAGGTGGCAGCGCTCCCAATAGAGTTTTCTCCATACCCAGAGTCGAACCTTCGACCTCTGGTTAAGGGTGGAGCGGCCCCATCCACTGCACCACAACCCATGTTAGTAATTATTTTTTCTCCATAATGTGAAATTTTTTTTCTTCCTTTTCCATGAATTTGCTTCACAAATAAAAGGGAGACTCCGACTAAAAATTATTCTTCTTTCTCTTCAAAACTATAAAATCCTTTGCATGTCGCCACCTTCTCTGTTGGAGTTCAAACCTCGTGATTGATATGTTTAGAAAATTCTTTCAGTCTTTCTCCTCTCCTCCTACTTTTTTATTTTCAATTTCTTTGCCTATCATAATGCATAATATATATTTAAAAAATGATTTTAATTTGATTCGATGTATCTCCCATATTGTTCGTTTATATATATTAATGTTTGGTATTTCTTGAAGCTTCAACTCAGAATTTACGATAACCCAACAAGTATGTGGTCCTTTTCATATTTTTGAAAAATTTCTAATGCAATCTTTTTTTTTTTCATAATTTACAATCTTTATATAAGTTACAATGAAAATAGGCACAAACAAAAGAATTTTTTTCTTCATGAAATTTGTTAAAAATTACTTGTGAAGTAGAACTAGTGATGATTTTCGAAATAATTGTTTAGTTTATTATATAGAGGATGGCATATTTAAAAGTGTATCTAACGATGCGATTATTGATCGTTTCTTAAATATGACAAGTAGTCGAGTACAACTATAATGATAATATTTATATTTATGTAGTGTTTAAATGAATGTTTTTTAAATATATTACATATCTGTACTTTGATGATTATTATATATTAGCTTGAGGTGGTTGTCTCGTCTTAAATGTCAAAACCCCTGAACTTCATATCCGGGAGTTGATCTTAGTTACAATAATAATATAATCGAATCTCTTTCTTTAGCCACCATTAATTATTATACTTATCTTATATTAAAAATATCATATACTTGGAAAAATTACGATCAAAGCTCGAGTATCTAAAGCTAAAAGTAAATGAAAAGAAGATTCAAAATTGGTTTCACCTGATTCTCCAATTTTTGCTGCCATACATCATTTTTGTTGTTTTTCTACTGATGATCCGTGCCGCGAAAGATCTGAGATGCTTATTGATATAATTTTTTCACACTTAAAATTTGAATTCAAAATACTTATTAAATGCAGAGGAAGATATCATATTCATTTCACCACAACTCTTGGTTACATCACTCTTGAATACTTGATTGCTTAAGGAGATTAATATCATCCTATTTCTTCAATTTGTTTTCCCACATACTTGTATAAGGTTAATTGAGATCATTGGAGTTTGGATTGAGGAGCTTTGTTCGAGGAGAAAAGCTCTGCGAAAGTTTATTTTCTTTTTTGTTTTTCTTTTTTTTGTACGCAACACTTTGCAGGGTTGTTGCCTCAAGTCTCTCTGTGTGTCGTCATAATGTGTTATTTTTATCACATAATGTAAAGGGACAATTAGTCAGTGTCTACGTGTAAAAGATTTTTTTTTGTATTTAATAAATTATTTATGAACGGTAATGTACATAATTTATTTTACTATTCAGCTTTAAATTTGGAGTTTTTGAAGAGATTCCTAATTTTTACATTATCTTTACTAATAAACTAAGGCAAAAAATTATTCCAACATAATATTTAAGGGTTAATTACATTAAATATTTTGAAATCTGACACAATTATGAATACATATATGAGAAAATACATAAATACCCCCTAATATTGGACCGTTTTTTCATAAAGACACTTGAACTTTGTGTGTGTCCTAATACCCCCTAAACAATTTTGAATCAATATTATTACACCATTTTTGGACGAAATCGAGTTTCAAAAAGTAGGTACTTTACACGCACCAATTAAAATTTGCCACGTTTGACTTAATAAAAAATACATATTTTTTATTTTTAATTATTTTCATTATATTTTTTTCTTCTTTCTTTTTTCTCTCTCTTACTTTTTGGCTTTCTTTTTTCCTTTGCACCAATAATTTTACTCCACGTGTCCTTCTCCACAAAACATCCCCATTCTCTTCGATCAGTACACAACAATTAGAACCATTTTCATTCAATTTTTTTAGCACTTTCTCAATTTTAATTAAGTTATTAATATGAAATTAATCATCCTTTTATCTGAATAAACTTTGATATTTTAAAGCAATGAAGATTTTGAGAAAAATAATATCAAAATTGAAATTTTTTGTAAATGAATTAGTGAATTTTCTAAAACCCGTAAATAGCTTATTGAAATGTAAATAAAAATAATACTCCTAATCATCTTGAAATATATTGAGTTTTATAAAATTATTCAAAATGTAAAAAAAATTGAAATAAGAACTTGAAATTGAAGAAAGTAAACATGGTGATGGTAAAAGGTGAGTAAAGTTATGGTGATGATTGAGAGGATTGAGGAGAGAGAGAGTTATGGTGATGATGATGTTGTTTTTGTTGTTGTAATTGACGTTGTAATTGATGTTGTTGTTGAGTTATGGTGATGCAGAAGAAGTTATCAAATGAGGAAGAAGACAATAGTGGGGTGGGGGTATTAGGACTCGTGCTAAGCTCGGACCTAAGTTCAAGATATAAAAATAAAAATTTTAATTTAAAATATGATTTGTTATATTTTTTTTTACTTTATAATTAATATAATCTAATGATATGTCAAACATGTCTTGTTAATAAGTTTTTATAATTATTAACGTTTTTAATTACGTAATTAGACAACTTTTAAGGAACAAAATATTTGTGAGGAAGAAAGCATTACCAAAGAATTAGAATATATCAAAGGACCACAAGCAATTCAATATTTTGTAAAATAACATGATTTAAAATATTTAAATAATTATAATTTGACGAAGATCAAAATAAAAAAATATTTATATTTTTATGATTTTGTGAGTATCTAATTGTTTACCTATATATAGAAATAAATTTCTTTTGATATTTATTGAATTTTAATTTCGTTCTTTATTTCATGTGCAAGAATTTTTGCATAATTTATTTTTTTAATCTTAAATCATCTAATACAACAAAATATTCAATCACTTTAAGTTTATATTATATATTATAATCTTAATTTAGAGGTTTTACAAAAATTAACTTCATAATAATCTATAAGGATAATAAATAATAATTAAACTGCATTAATATATTACTCCATTCAGTCCATTTACTTGTCGTGTTTATGCTCTACACACCTCCTAATAGAATATCTTATCTATCCTATTTTAATTATTGTTTTTATCTTTTTTCATGTTTGGTAAGAAAAGTATATACAAGTTATTATTTATTAAGTTACCCTATTTATTATATGCTATTGAGAATTGTACAATATTAATAATAACTATAAGAGTGTAGTTAAAAATCAATGCAAACTTTAATTTTGTATTAAAAATTATTTGAAATGATTTTTTTGAGCTAAACTGATTTTTTAATTAAAGATAAATGGAGCTTTAACTAAAAGGTAATTTAATAAGTGACAAGAAGGGACCAATAATAAAAGTCCAAGTAAGAATATTCTTAACTAAAATAAGAAGGGCAAAAATGAAAATATATTACAAAAATACACCATTAATTGCTATGTGTAATAATTTTACTTAACCAAAAAAAAGTAAAATACCTAAAATACCATTGTGAGGACTATCAAAATTGATATCTTCTCTCATATATATACTAGTTTTATGAGGCCCGAGCTTACTCAATTAAAAAACATAATTCACATTATAATTTTTTAATTTATAATTGAGATAATTTAGTAGCAGTTAGGCTTGCCTTATTCACAAATTTTCATAATAAAAGTAGCCACATAATTATGTACTTCTTAAAAAAAATATCATGCAATAGAAAAGGAGTTTGACGGGGAAATTAGTAAATATCAAAATAAAGAGATATAAATAATTTGGTATTCTATAACATAATATGATTTGAACTTTGAAGTATGTAAAGTATTTACAACTCGGTGAAGATCAAATAATATACTTCCGTCATCCAATTACATTTTAAAAAAGAAGATATTTGTCTAATCTTCGAAGCTAAATTGAGTTTGATTAATTTAATATTTTAAATTAAAATTTAGATATTCAAAAATTATATGAAAAGCACTTCAATATCGATTCTCTCATTAATATAGTGAAAACAATCTTAAAATATTACTTAAAATTTATGTGATTTGATTCTCAAAAGATGAAACATAATAGTAAATATTTTGGGATGAAGAAATAAAAAATAATAATCAAACAAAGAGTATGAAATAAAAGCAATGAGAATTATGATAATCTAAAGTACTTAAAAGATATTTACCTTAAATTCAAATACAAACACCAATCATATTGGTTTTATATTTATGTCTTGTTTGAATAGACTTATAACTCATGACTTATAAACATTTGACTTGAACAACTATCATTTTCATTTTTATCTTTGGAATATTGATTTCCTCTCATTATTTTTCATTTTTTGACCACATGATAATACAATTCATCTTCTTCTTTTTCCCCGTCTCCTTTTTTGGAGGGACTTCATTTATGTTTTCTGCTGTAAACCCTTTAATAACCTGATGATCCCCATTATTTAGAAAAAAAAAAAAATTAGAAAGATTCAACAAACAACATAACACATTTAAAGAAGAAGAGATCCAATAATTCTTTTAATTGAATGTAGGTATATGTAGATGTAAGGTGCAACTGCATGAGCAGTTTAACAAAATAGAGCCTAACCTGAATCAGAAAACGGGCTCGGATGCAATCACATATAAATATATCGACTTTTTGTTGAAACTTGATGCAGACGAAAAGTTTACAGGAGGTATTTTGCGGGATAACACGGATGACAGCGGCACGTAAATAGGTTCTGGATATCGCGGTTGACACAGTTTGAGCACTTTTATTTCTCCATTATTATTCTCTTGGATCGGAGAAGAAAGCACCACCCCTTATTGCTCCTTGAATTTGTTCTCTGTATGAAAACATAGATGCAGTATTCCTATTGAGTTATAGAGAATGCACAATCATGAGTTTTTTTTTTCCTTAAAAAACGAAAAGCTTCGTAGGGGATAATGAACGTGGGGGAAAATGAAAAGCTACGTGGGGTGAGAGTATATATTGGGGAAATGGGGTAGTGTCCTTTTATTAAAATCTTTTTTCTTTCTTTCGATTTTTCCATTTTTTTTATTAAAGATCAAAATACAATTACAAAATATAGATAGAATCCTTAGTTTTAGGTTTTTTAATGTAAACACAACAAGCTTCTCTCTCATGGATTTTTAATAATTAATAATATAATATAATATAATATAGAATAGAGTTTAAATTTTGTTTGTCAGTGAAACAAATTGCTTATTTTTTTGCTTTGTATTCATCTCTTTTTAATGTGATTGAAGCACTAGTACACATGATTTATTTCAAGATATTCTATGTTGTAATTGCAACTTTGAATGTTTCATAATTCTTTTTAAGAGGAAAAACTAAAATTAATCTATCCTATTTTCCTTCAAATGTAACATTGTTTGAAAAGATTGAGTTTACTTTAAAAGAGAAATTAATTAACAGATGTTGCTTTTTGTTTTATTTGAAAATTGAAATTATTTTTAATTTCATCATTCAAACTTTATCCATTTGGTAAAATCTGAATTAAAAAAAAAACTGTAAAATATAATAGTGACTATCAAAATTTATAATTTTTAAAAATAAAAAATAATAATTAAAAACAAATAATAACAAACTACTGATTTGTTAATGCTGCCACTTTTAAAAACAAATAACTATTTTTTTAGCTTGTATTGTTAATTTTTCAAAAAAAAATAAAAATCAAATAATAATAATATAAATATATTATTATTTATTGAATTAATTTGGTAAGGATTCAAAAAATCTTCTATATATACTAAATAGCAAGAAAGTCTTGCCAAGATCTTGTCAAGTGGCAGCATAAGATTATTACATGTATTAGTTTTTAGGACAAATTAGTTAGTTTAGTTACTAATTAGTTATTAGTTATTTTGTTCAATTTAAAATTTAAAAATAATAAAATATTAATATTTTTAATGAAAATATTTTATTTTAAATCTGCCAAAATCACTCCAGCAGACAATTAATTCTTATTATTTAATTTTTCTAATATTTTTATGATATAAAAATCCAACCATTCACGTTTAGAAAGTTACCCCATTTAATGATAAATAATTATACTATCAATTGGATTGGAAGTAAAAATAATTTAACTTTAACACTTACAATCATAGTATTTATGCACAAATCAAAATAACATTGAATAAAAGAAAGAAAATCTGAGGATTTTATTTGAAATTATTTTTTAAACCGAACCCATGTTTTACATGATTATATTTACAGTCACATTTGTATACATTTTTCAAAAAGGAAAAACATTTTCTTGAAATTTAGCTTTAAATAAACAAAAGAGTGGTGTCTATATTTATTTTATTTACTTTTTATTTTAATCTATCTATTTAGTCTGAAAATACTTAATTAAGTACTATAATTTTTTTAATCATTATATTTAGAAAAAATGTTCTAAAATATACTCAAACTTTGATGAAATTTATTATAACACGCATAAATATTACGGAGGTCCTATGAACCCCATAAACGATTTATTAGTATATTATGACCTCCCTTAGAATATTTATTAGTGCATTTTACTAACATTTATTTGCACTAAATTCTTTTATTCATTTATGTATTAATAAATTTTATCTATTTATTAACTTATAAATGTCATTAAAATACACTAAAAATAGTCTAGGAGAGTTATAGGATCCCAACAAAATTCAGTTGTGTTACAACAAATTTTATGTTTAAGTATATTTTGAATCCTTTTTTTCTTTATATTTTTATTATCTTTAAAAAAAAAAAAAAAGAGATAAAAAGTAAACCAAATATCCTACAATCCAACAAAAACTAATCCAAAAGATAAAACGGCCAACCAAACTTTTCAAACCCACTCCCTCTCACGTTCTAACTTCCCACTCCCACTCTCATCCATGATAATTGACACGCACACACAAATACATTTTCTTATATATATATATATATTTCTTCATCGATCTTCATCCTCATATAAGTGAAATCAGGTTTTCGATCTCCTGCAACTCCTCATATCATGTGATGTAAGATTTTATGGCTAATTACATTAATTTTTCATTTATTCTTTACTCCATCCAGTCGTGATGTTTCAACAATATTTTTGAAAAGTTCATACAGTAAGTCCTCTTCTTTGAAATTTTAAATTTAGAATAAGTAATATTTATCGGCATTTAGCAAACATTAAACTCCATCCCAAACAATATCACAATTATATGTTTGTGAATTGTAGTTTCACCAAATACGCCTAGGAGATAGATAAAATCACGTTTTTTTTATATAACGTTTAAATTATTGTTAATTATTATTTTTATTTTTTTTAAATTATGACTCACAAAAATCCTAAACTAAATTTTCGCATCAATAAATATTGAACAGAATATATATTATTCGAAGCAAATTTATAACCGGATTATTATATCATCCGTTGCAATAGTATCTTTAAAATATATCTATTATTAAGATAAAATAACTACTACTACGATAAATATTTTAAATATAGAGTAGTTAAAATTTAATTTATTTATCTATTTTAAGTTTGTTTGATTTAAATTCATGTGCATATAATAAAGTATAAATTCTAATTACAAATTTAATCAATTACTTATTAATATTTCTTTTTAATAAAAACAACAACAACACCATTAATAATAATAATAATAATAATAATATTAATAATACATAGATGTATTAAAGTAGGCATTATCTATTTTAAAAAATCAAGAACTATTTAAATTTCAATAGAAAGTGACTAATTAGTTGTTAAGATAAAATTTTAAAATTTGAACTTAACGCAAACAGTTTTGCCTATGGTTATAACTTCCTCTATTTATCCCACTTTGCCATAATAGCAGTAGTTTTCAAAGTTTTAGAGTTCTAAAATATTTATTTTCCCATTCTAATTCGTTTGAATAATTTTTTTTTTGAAGTTATTTTAATTTATAGACAGTCCCTTATCATTTGAATGACTAACCCACGTCTTCTAACTGTATCATCACCCCATGATGTTTAAATTATTTGCATTATTAGAATTGGTATTGGTAATAATGCAATGATGCAAATTAATAATTTTAAAAGTTAAAAGTTGTATTAGAGTCGATTACGAGACAATTTCAAAAGCTTTTACAACTGCCATCAAAATGAAATGTCTCTCCTTCAAAAAGTTTAACGTCCTCTCCTTTATCTGCCTCATTTCCTCTCCTTTACTATTTCTTAGTTCAGAAAAATGTGGCTCTCGATACTAATTTCATCTCTTAAAGGTATTCTCTCTTCTCTTTACTAATTTGATCTCTTAAAGTATTCTTCATCTCTTTACATTGTTTCAAAGAGGTTATACATATTTAATTGAAAAGAAAATATCAACGCTCAATGCAGAAATGGGATCGACAACAGTGAGAGATTTAGATTGGATATATATATATGTGTGTGTATTTTATCATTGTACGTTCTTCTACGTTTATATGCTTTCTAATGCTTTGCAAATTAATTTTTATGATTAGTGTCAAGCCTAATTGTTTTCATTTTTCATAATTGTTTTTATATTCCATTTTATTCTCTTTTGACTTACTCTCCATTGTTGTGTAATTTACAACAAGGTTCTGTCAGATTATTTTTCAATTTTCATATATTTTTGAGTCTTATACTTTAACTCAACCACATATATTTAATATTTCATGTATAAAATTACACACAAAAAAGTGATTATATATGTGCAAATTACATTTTTAATATGTAAGGCTACAAATTTGAGTAAAAAAATTTCGTGGAGAACCTTTATAGAAGAAGATGATAATTTGACATATTAATGTAGGAAAATATGGGGTGTTACACAATTTTTTTAAAGTAACGATTTCTTTAAGATTGTTCATCGATAAACGATAGCATAGATATAATCTGTGTACAACAACGATGGCATCTCTACAAAAATGCTTTGCTACTTAAAACTATAATTTGATTTTTCGTATATCTTAACGTGGTTTAAAGATAAACAAATATTTGAAGATTTATTTCATAAAGTAAATGAGAAAAAATATTAATGATATTTTCTTCGAAGATATACCAAATTGTGGATATCTCTATATTGATTTCAGAGGTTCCGTCTTTTTCATTTACTTTGTTCATAAAACTAACCTCTTTTTACTTGATTACGATCGAGTTGATTTGCAATTTCAAAACTCTGATTTGGCGAGGGGTTGGAATCCATTGGCCACATTGAGATCATGAGTCTTCAGATTAATCGGATATGTCTTTAAATTTACATATATGAATTCATTGTATAGTTAAAGTGAAATTCACGTGTTATCCAATGTTAGTATTCTATCTAACTTAATAGTTATTTGGTTTTATGTTACATGCAATTTGTTACTAACCAAAGGTGAATGTAGGTATACATAGGTGGATCTACAGGCTACTCATGACCACACTAATACTCTACTTACAGGAAAAGATTCAAAGTTATATCTGCTTATTAGTTACTAGAGAGTGTGTCACATTTTTTTTCTCTTCCAGCTACTGTGCTTTGTATATTTTCTCTCATGTTTTCTAGCCATCCCCCCCCTCCCCCCCTAAAAAAAACGGATCAGAAGATATAAAGATAATATTTTTACTCATTTACTTTGTTAATTACATTATTGTATATATTAAATGATGGTACAAATGATGCTTAGTTGATGACATGTTAAATATTTAAGTATTAAATATTTATATTTTTAAGTGTATTTTATTTTAATTGGGAAGTTACCTACAATTAATTTAACTTTTATTTTCCAATTTTTTAAACATGTCACTTTAATTTTTATAATTTTTAATTTTAAAAATTAATTTTTTTGTAGTTGTTCATCCATGTTATATTCTTCCTAAAAAATTGCTCTGAAATCACAGGCACACGTTTATCCATTCACCCCCTCCCCCCCCCCCCCCCCCAAATAACAAAACCAACAAATTATGAAAATCAATGGTACATATTTTTATACTAAATATATTAATTATGAAATAATAGATAAAATCACAAAAGAACCATCTATTTATTTAAAACACATCTTGGTACCCCATGTTATTTGGAAAAACTTTTCTAAATACAATGGAACTACTATTTTACTGGTCTTTTCCCCTAATTATTAGTCTGTAAATATTTAAAATGCTCATTAAATGTGATTTCAATTTAAATTTATTTGAAAACTAATAAATGTATATTATAACCACAATGGAAAATAAAAATAAAAAGGAACAATCAAGTTGTTTGTAGAAAAACAACTTGATACATCTCATAATAATGTGGTAAAAATCACGTACTTACTATTGCAAGGTATCATGAAAGCAATTAAATCACATCAAACACACAAAATTACATTAGAAAAAAAGGAAAAAAAGCACACAAGTTACATATATTGTTGCTTAAAAAATAATTGAGGAACATGTGAGTAATAAGCTTCATATTTGAAGCACTTATAGTCCTTTGGAGGTAGTTAATCAAACAATTAATTAGTTTTTCATGCAAGTATTTGTATTTCTTCAATATGAGATGCAAATGTATGCAGAATCCTTTTAAAAATGTTTTACATGCATGTGTAACTTTCTTATATCTAATATGACAATTTAACGTATGAAAACAAGTTTTTATACGTTTATCTAATTTTGTGATGCAAGAATAAATAATGTTATCCATTTACAACAATAATGTAAGCGATAAATTTTGTACCGGCTCATACTAGCTCATAATTTTTAAACTCATATTGTTATTTCCTCTGCCAGACATGTTCTTTATAATAAACTTTCATGTAGATACAAACTAAAGGGGTTCGTTATACAACGAAGTACACACACAAATAAATTAAAAGAGGTTCAATATTTACTATATCTTTCTTTATTATGAGGAATTATAACAAATCATTACTGCACAAATAAGTCATTCCTGTGATTATACAAGTTTCAGGGTATGTTGGTCACTGACGGATTGATCATTTTGATGGTTTGTTTCTTTGCTATGTTGGCCTCTATCAATAATACCTTGAAAATGCAGAGAACAATATTTTAAGTTACTAAGAAAATGATTATGGCCTAAATTTGATGGATTACTTATAAAAATTTGCCACAGTAAGCAACGAAAAGTAAAAAGATAAACACGAAATTAAATTTAAGTTGCGAGGATGTATCTTAATTATTATTTGTTTAATTTAAAAATATCTTAATAGCATCTTAATATTCACTTTATTTCACGAAAAGAAAATGATTTATTTTTTATCTAAAAACAAATAATTAATATAAAAATATAGATAGATAAATTCAATTTAAACTTGAGATGAGAAGATATAGCAAAACTCCACATGCTAACATTTTAAAAGGAGAGTATTATATATAGAGAGACCTTTGTATACAACTAATTTTGATGATAAACAGTATATACTTTGAGTAATGATGTATTAAACATGTTTCTATTTTATGATAATTTATTTAATTTTTGACCATTGTAACTTAATCAAAAATAAAGATTTGCCTACGATTAACTTTTCTAAAAAAATAGACAAGCGCTTAAAATATCTTTTTAATATTGTCCGCGCAACGCGCGGAAAACGTATACTAGTAAATCTAATTTATATATATAAATAATTAAAATGTAGGTTAGTGGAAGTTAACGGAGAGTAAGGACCTGGAGGTTAGTTTTTTTTTTTTTTTATTTCAGATTTATTTTTAATAATAAATTGTAGTAACATTATAATTTTAAAAATTTAAGCAAAAATAATAAATATATGTTAATTAAAAAGAGAGAGAAAAATCATAAAAAGCCTCCCCATTTCCTCAAGAAAAATACAATTATTTTAACAATCAACTTTTTGACAATCAGTCTTTTATGTTTATTTTGAATTTTTAATTAGCTTTTAATTTTTTATTAGAAATCTAACATTTACTAAGTAATATTTAACTAATTAACTATCTTGATATATATAGAGAGAGAGATGTTGTTGTTGTTGTTGCTGCTACTACTAATAATAAATGTTGTTACAGCTACTGCGCTTTCTTTTTTAAATTAAAAATACTACAACTTGTGTACTACTACTACTATTATTATTATTATTATTATTATTATTATTATTATTATTATTATTATTATTATTATTATTATTTGTATTAAATTTATTTTATCTTATTTAATATTTGAATATTTTTAGAACATTGAAAGGGATAAATTTAGGAATAGTAAAAGTTCATTTAGAATTCTTCAATATTAGATTTCTAATTTTAAGTTTCTAGTAATTTAAAAAAAAATTATAATATTTTTAAAGTTAAATATCTCTAATTTTTTAATTTAATTTTTTATTACAATATTATTAACTCATTAATTTATTAAAAGAGGATTAATTTGTTACTCTTTCTTATCCTAACTTTTTTCAAATATAATGTATATTTACATAATATTTATATAATTTGAAATCAATGTGATTGTTATTATTATTATTTCTATTGCTATTTCTACTTTAAATTAAGATTTCTAATCTTTATCTTGCAGTTATAATATACTTTGATAATAACGTTATCCACATTTTGTGGCAGCAAAGCAAACCGTGTCATAAAGGAATAAACACATTTAATTTTATTTTTTTGGTTATGAGATTATTTTAAGAAGATATTGTAACTCCAATTCAAATTCAAAACAATAAATAGAATAAATAATATCTTATAGAATTGGGTAGACAATAATTAGAGTCCAATCAGAAAACTCTTAAGTGTGATAACTAACTACTTCAAATATGTAATTATATATATAATTTTTTTAATTTAAAATTAACAATTTATTACTTTTAATTTTCTTTACTGTTTTAGAATTAACATTTTTTTTTCTTAGTTTTCTTTTCCTTTCTTTCTACGTTTTCTTTTCCTTTTATTTTCTTTTTTTTGCTTTTTTTTATTTCTTTTGTTTGTTTGTTAAAAAATTATTCTTTTATAAAAATTAATTGACAATTTAAATATATAAAGGAATTGCAAGTAGATATATAGGTTCAATTCAAGTTTTAAATTATAAGTAAAATTTTAAAATAATTGCAAGTAAGGGTAAGATTTAGATACATATCATAAGTATATATTCTTTAGACATAATAATAATTATTATATATATAAATTATTTTTAACTTAAAATTAACAATTTATTATTCTTAATTTTCTTTACTGCTTTAGAATCAACAATTTTTTTCTTAGTTTTCTTTTCCTTTCTTTCTACGTTTTCTTTTCCTTTCTTTTTTCTTTTATTTTCGTTTCTTTCTTTCTTTTATTTGTTTGTTAAAAATTTTTTTTTTATTAAAATTAATTGATAACTTAAATATATAAAGGAAATGCAAGTAGATATATAGGTTCGATTCAAATTTTAATTTATATGTAAAATTTTAAAATAATTGCAACTAAGGGTAAGATTTGGATACACATCATAGATAATAATAATAATAATAATAATAATAATAATAATAATAATAATAATAATAATAATAATAATAATAATAATAATAATAATAATAATAATAATAATAATCTATAATATATTAAAAGTGCGAAGGACCTTAGAAATATTGTTTGAACTTTTTGCCCTTCATTAAAAAATTTTGTTTTAGACAAAATCATCTTTTCACTATTTTTTCCTAATATTTAAGTGTTGAAAATTAATTAAATATATTTATGGTAAAATTTTTCTTATTATAAGTCATTAAAATTAATGATAACTAATACTTTTTTCATTAGTTTAAGAATTTTAAATCAACTAAATTTGATTTTAATAAGATTTGAAAAATATAGAAATAAATATAAAAGCATTAGAATAAGAAAAATTTAAGAAGTATCAAATTTTTAAAAGTTTTAAGTGTGTAGTAAGAATGTAATCAATGATTTTGTAAGGATTTGACTTAAAAAAACAAAGAAAGATTTAAATATAGAAAAAAAATAACCATACTACAAATATGATTCAAATTGATGCGTCTCTCTTAGCCTCTGGCAGTAAGGGAAAGAGGTACTACATGACAAACGCACAAGTGATGATCCATCAACCACTTGAAACTTCTGGTGGTAAAATATATATGTGCTTATACTAAAATATACGTTTATGTTTTACATTATTATACTAATATGTGAAGAATCTTTGGAAGGTGATTTAAACTTTTAGACTTCATTAAAAATCTCCGCAATAGATAAAATTATTTGCTTTTAAATAATCAATATTACAAATGCGAGGCACGTGCGATTAAACTAGTAATAATAACAACAACAACAACAATAATAAGATAATTTATTTTTAAGCTATTTCTTTTAAAAGGATAATGCATTTTCAAATTCAAATATTTCGAATCTGTTAATTCAAAAATTCAAATAATTATGAGTACCTACTTTTAAGATAATGAAAATCTTTTTTTTAAAGGATAATGTATTCAAATTCAAATAATTAATCTTTCAATTCAAACTTTTATTACAATATTTTTAAATTTTGTGCTAAAAACTGCCACGTGACTATTTTAATATGTTATCACTTGTCATCCTGTCTTATTTTAGTTTTGCTTATATATATAAACTAGTATATTTACCCGCGCAATGTGCGAAATTTTTTTAGAAAAATAAATCATTAGAAATGTTATCTTATGTAACACCTCGTATTCAAGTACGTGTATTGACGTATTTAAGTACGTGTATTGGTCTTATTTATATGGAATTAATTTTATTTTATTTTATTTATATCAGAATTTGCCCGTCGATGGTTCCATACGAAGGTTATTGGATAAGCTTTCCAACGATATAAAGATTTCCAAAAACGGATAGGTTTCGGATATAATCGAGCACGTTCAAAACTATAAAACGGTGGCCGGGATATTGGGAATAGTAAATGTGCAGGAAAATTTCCTGCACACAAACTACTGAGGCCAGCTAATTTTTTGGGTCAACTTTGAACGATCATAACTCCCTTAATATAATGAACTGGGAGAGCTACAACCTATAAAAAGAAAGATCTTTGAGTCTTCTTTCCAATGCAATTGGTTTCATCCAAATCCAACGTCTGAGTAAGGAGTTATACTCGTTTTACTTCAGCCTCTCAAAATAGATTTTTAGGGTCAACTTCAAACGATCATAACTCCTTGTACAGGACGAACTGGGTGGCCTACTTTATATGAAATGAAATACCTTTGAATTATCTTTCTAACGATACCAATTTCACCCAAATACGATATCGGAGCAAAGAGTTATGGTCGATCTACTTTAGCTTATCAAAACAGTCCACCAAAGGACAGATTTGACATTATTTAAATTTTAAAGGCACTTTGGTCATTCCCTATGATATTATGGACGGGAATATGTGTACATATACATGTATATGAGTTCAAAAACTCATTTTCATCATCAATCATTGAGAAAGAACAAACCCTAACCAAATTTGACCTTTAAATTACTTTTGATTCAACCGTAGAAATTCCAAAGTAATCCGATAACTGCGTTTTTCATCTCGAGAGCTTCGAACGGCACCTATTATTTGTGCAAACAGGATTGCATAATCAAGAGGTGAATTCTAAGGTATGAATATTGTTTGTCTTTGTTCTCTTCAATATGTATATGTGTGATAGAGGATTATATGTATTGGTTGTTATTGAAAGGTGATGAAAATAGGGTTATGGACTATTTTGCATGGTTTGGTTGTATTGAATTGTGGAGGGTGGATATGGTGATTGAGTTATGGAAGGTGGATATGGTGATATACTATTGAATTGATGATTATTTATGTCTATGACTCAATTTGATTTAATGGATTGGTTTGAAGGATAAATGAATCCAAACTTGATATTGGAGGATGTTGTATGAATATGCATGGCATGTGAATGTAATTGGAGTATAAGAGGGTTAAAGTGACACCCTTTATGGTGTAATTAAGGCTTACTACTTAACCACTAGTTTGGTGAATTCAAATAATTGAATTGTGACGTTTGGTCGCTAATACTAGATTGTTATATATGTTCATTGTAGATAAGTAATCCGAAAAGACGAGAAGTCCATTTGGGACTAGTATTGAAGGTTGACAGTCATGTATGTAAAGCATACTCTATACCATATCTTTGGCATGAAAGTGAACAATTGTTCTATTAAGAAAGTTTTCAAAGTTATTCAGTAACATGTGATCCATAATGATTTTGTATGATGTCCTACGTTACCAATGAATTTGTTTCCACCCTACAAGATGTCAAGACATTCCAATACTTACTTGTCTTCCAAATCTTACATGTTTATTGCACTAATGAATGTCAGAAGGTATCCGGTTACTCAAACAAGATCCATGTGCTATTAATGACTCCAAAACGTTTCATTGATATACCAATAAGTTCCTACTTCATAGTTATGGCATTGATGACTCCAAAACACTTTATTGATGTGCCAATGAGTTCTTACTTCATTGTTATTGCATTGATGGTCTATTTATATGTCTCTTATTGATGTATCATTGTTTCAAAGTATCAAAAATGTGGTGGCGACCGAAATAACAATCTCAAGGATTAATTGAACTAAGTGATGGAAGTTCTCTCTTATCGAGTGGTATCCCAGGGGCATAAGCCTATCATGGGTCGATCCTTATTTATGTGTTTATGGGTGGTATCCCAGGGCATAAGCCTAGCATGGGTCGATCCCAGTTGATATGTACTGGAGGCAGCCTAATGGTCACAGTACAGTACAATAATGATTACAAAAATGATAAGAACGAAGGTAAAGTGATTGAATAAATACAATGTACAGGTTGTCACAAGTTCTAGTAAGTGTGGTCCACTCCTATTATGATTTATTCACTTGTTTCTGATTTCTATTGAGCTCCTATATCATATATGATTATCTACAACTTTACATACTCAGTACATATTTCGTACTGACGTTCCCCACGGGGGACCTGCATTTCATGCTGCAGGCACAGGTACCTCAGCTCATACACCGCACAAGTAGGAGCCAGGATACCCAACTGCTTTTGGTGAGCTCCAGTTTGCTTCGGGGCTTTCCGTGTCATATCCAGTCACTTTTGGTATTGTATAGAAGTTAGTTATATGGCGGGGTGTGTCCCGACCTTAGTTAAACTCTGTGTATTGTATAGAGGCTTTGTAGACCTAATGTACAGTCAAGGTGGTATTTTGTTAATAGACGTGATGGCTCCAATGGCCAAGTATTGTATATACATATATATGTGTGCTCGAGCTTATATAGGTAATTATTTCCTTTTATATGCGACATGATGCTGTCCGAATTTTGGGTTGTCATAGAGGTATGCATGGGAAGTATAAGGTTATGAGCTGGTTCTCCCGGGCCTCCTCGGTTACGGGTGCCAATCCGCCCCAATAGGATTTGAGGCGTGACATCTTATTAGTTTGAAATAATAAATTAATTTTTATTGTATCACATTAATATATTGAATATATTTTATAATAAATAATTCATAAAATTACATAGTTCAATTAATTTAGTTGAACTATGTATCCTCCCTTAGTCGCCACCACTCAATTGCGCCGACCCCCACCCGTTTTTAACCCTCTCAACCTCTCCTCCAAACAATCCCATAATCAAATCATATAAAAAAAATGAATCATATAATTATAAAAGAAAAAAAATTGACCAGCAGTTTTCTTTATTGCATTGTTCACTATCTAATATTATTCGATTGTTAATATTGACCTTTTTTTTTGTTCTCCATCCGGTGTTCAGTGCCCGCATTGGAGCCCCGACTAATTCGGATCGCGCGTTGCAGGGCCCATTAAAGTGGAAGCGCTCCCAACAGAGTTTTCTCCATACCCACGGTCGAACCCTCGACCTCTGATTAAGGGTGGAGCAGCCCCATCCACTGCACCACAACCCATGTTGGTAATATTGACCTTTATTAACTTATCAAATTGTTTAATATAATTATCAAGTTATTTTTTTGTTAGTATAAAATTATAAATATATTTTGTTTAATCATGTATTTTCTATTTTTTTCAATATAAAGGATAGTAATTTGTCTATTATCGAATTTCAGTTAATTTCTTTACTGAAATTCTTTTATTTAATTTATTCATTATATTCTCAAAATTAATTCAAAATTCTTATCCCTCGCCCCAACCCCCTAATACTTGTAAAAAAAATACTGTATTTTAATTATTTTTCCATAATACATTGAATTATTATTTTTTTATTGCATTTCATAGGCAGCTGAACTTTTTTCTCTTACATTTCAAAATATAAGATATTGAATTTAAATCTAGGTCACTTAAGTTCTTATATTCTAATGTTCATTTAATTCGTTGTTTATTGATGCTTTACATGACATACAAAATCTAAAATTTTACTTGTTATGATTTAAAAAATACTTTCTCATTTAACATATTAATTGTATTATTATTACTACTACACATACTAAGTACTACTACTAATACACATATATACTATGTACTACCGCTAATGCTACTATTTACGATTAGTAGTAGGAGTAGTATATTCTCATATTTCATTTGATATTTTAATAAATTACATTTATATATATTTTTTAATACATCAAATAATTAAAAGTACCTATAATTTTTTTTTGAAAATTATAAGTTTATCTTTGAGAAGATATTGTATCTCCAATTCAAATTTAAAAAGGAACAGATAACAACAACAAGAATCCAATTAGAACTTTTTAGTATGATAGTTAACTACTTTTAATTTGTAATTTCATATACTTTTAATTTACCTTTAATCTTGTTTTAAATCAAATAACTCTCTTAACTTGAATATTCGACTTCCTCTCCTCCTCTACTCATCTCAATTGAATATTTGAGATATTTTTTTATACTTATCAATATTTCTTTTATTATCTTTAACATTATTTAATGTTCTTCTCTTTTAATATATATTATGGACTTACATATACTTATAGAACAAATAAATTTTACTTATTAAATAAATATGAGATACATAATTTTCCAAACATACTAAATGTTAGAAAGATAAAATAAGAGATCACAATAATATTTTAGTTGGAATGATTTCTTTGTATAAGTAATTTTGACAATAGTATTAATAATACAAAATTTTATTTACATATTTGATAATGAAACAAAATCAAAAGCTATTTATCCCTCCTCATATCCCCCCCCCCCCCCGGCTGAAAACCCACCCAAAAAAAAGAAAATCAAAATCAAATATTTTTATACTTTTTAAAATTTAAATTGAAATATTTTTAATCTTTTAAATCCAAATGGTATCACAAATTTATTAAAAGAAGATTAATTTATTATTCTCTTTATTGTTATTTTTCTTAAAAATATGTATATTTATATTATAAGTTATATAATTGAATTCAGATAAATATTCAAGATAAGTGATGATGATAACAATAAAGTAGTAGTAGTAGTAATAGTAGTAGTTGTTGTTGTTTTTATACTGTTATTAATACTATTAAAACTATCACTACTCTAGCATATTTTTTAATTATTTTTTTTTTAGGTTACACTTTATGAGTAATTAAGTCTTCTTCTCTTATATTTCAAAATATAAAATACTGAATTTAAATTTAAGTTAATTGATTTTTATATTATAATGCTCATGTGACTTATTGTTTATCAAGATTTTAGTTGTGTAATTTTAAAAAATATAAACGCCAAACAAAATTAGTAAATATTTTTTATATATAAATATAAATTTGCAAGTAAATTAATGAAAAGAATAAATCAATTGTAATATTTAAATGCATATAATTTTTTTTTATAACCTTTTAGAATATCGTGAATATGTAAATGTGATAGAGAAATATATTATATTTGAACACATAAAATATTTGCATTCATTCTTTACACAAATGGTATGATAAATTTTCTTTGTATATTTCAACTCTCAATTGTACTTGCTGACTTCTCAAATAACCATTTTGCATTTTGGGAGATTTACATGCATAAGATTTGTGAAAATTTCAGCTTCCTTAAATATATCTGTGACAAAAGATAAATATAGCGTTAATCACAAAAATAATAAAATTACTATTAAATTAAATCAAGTATGAGAACATGCCTTTCTAATTTATTCAGAGAAATCTAAAGAGCATTACCTATAATTTTTTTAATCCATGGTATGTACATTTGTTTAAAAAAATAAAATATTAATCATAAATAACAATAAAACATTCAAAACTAAATTAACCATGAACAATATATATTGATAATTAATCAAACAAATCTGATGAATATTAACATTACCTGTAATCTTTTTTACCATGGTAGATATATCTGTGGAAAAAATTAGATATAATGTTAATCATAAATAACAATAAAAAAATTAAAAGCTAAGTTAAGCATCAACAGACTTTGATAGTTATTCAAAGATAATTATAACAATAATAATGTAAAAATTATTTTTCTGATATTATTATACCAATAGCTTGTGAATAAAATGATCATATAAATTTTTTCAAGATAAACACAATCTAAGTATGAAAATAATTGTAACTGACAAAAATAAAGAATAAGAAAATAAGAAAGCTTAAATGATATATGTATTGAAGGGGATATATATAGGAGGTTACAAATATGGATATTTATGTCAACCACAATTTTTATCAAATTCAAATTTTAAATATATCAGTTTGTTTGAAAAGATAAGATTCTAAATTATCAGTATGTAATACTTTAGAATTTCAAAACTTTAAAAATATAAAATCATTTGAGAAGTTACATTCAAACTTGAAAACTACATAGTTAGCATTTTATTAGGAACTCAAACTCATTTAATTGACTTAAACAAAAAAAATAAAAAAGAAGACACTTTCTCTTACGACAGTAAATAATTAAAAATTTCTTTTTAATTAATTGTTGACGTAAAGTAGGGAATTTTTTTTAGTATTATTATTTAATTCAAACATTTAATAAGATTACCAAAACATTCTTTTTAGTGAATTGCAGCATAACTATAATTACGTAAAGTTAGGGGAATTTTTTAGTATTATTATTTAATTTAAATATTTAATATTTTTAAATTTATTTTATTTATAAAAAGAGATAATGATAAGAGTTGGGATAAGACTTTTTAAAATTCAAATTCAAATCAAGTCAAGATAAGCATTATGAGTTTGAGATAAAATTTAAAACTATAAAATTATAGAGATAGTTATAATCAGTAAAAATTCAAAATTATTATCGGATAAAAATATCTTTTTAATTGGTGAAAGTTAGATTTTTAATTATTATCTGTCGGAAAAATAGGATTAATAAAAATATTTAATATTATCAAAAACATGATGCCTAACCATAATAACGTAAAGTAGGAAAATTCTTAGTATTATCATTTAATTCAAATATTTAATAAGATTACCAAAAATTTCTTTTTAATTAATTGTTGCAGTAAAGTAGGGAACTTTTTTAGTATTATTATTTAATTGAAATATTTAATAAGATTACCAAAACTTTCTTTTTAATGAATTACTGCATAACTATAATTACGTATAGTTAGGAATTTTTTTTTAGTATTATTATTTAATTGAAATATTTAATATTTTTAAATTTAAATTTTTTATTACAACACTTATATGTTATCCTAATAACTGTCACGTGGCTTCTCAGCATTTTGCCATGTGGCTTCTTCTGGTGCTTCGTCCTTTGTTTTATAATATATATAGATTTTAATCCATGGTGGGTACATTTGTTTCAAAAAATAAAATGTTAATCATAAATAATAATAAAATATTCAAAACTAAATTAACCATGAACAATATATATTGATAATTAATCAAACAAATCTGATGAATATTAACATTACCTGTAATCTTTTTAACCGTGGTAGATGTATCTGTGAAAAAAATTAGATATAATGTTAATAATAAATAACAGTAAAAAAAATTAAAAGCTAAGTTAACCATCAACATACTTTGATAGTTATTCAAAGATAATTTTAACAATAATAATGTAAATTTTTTTTCCTGATATTATTATACCAATATCTTGTGAATAAAATGATCATATAAATTTTTTCGAGATAAATACAATCTAATTATGAAAATAATTGTAACTGATAAAAATAAAGAATAAGAAAATAAGAAAGCTTAAATGATATATGTATTGAAGGGGATATATATAGGAGGTTACAAATATGGATATTTATGTCAACCAAAATCTTAGTCAAATTCAAATTTTAAATATATCAGTTTGTTAGAAAAGATAAGATTCTAAATTATCATTATGTAATACTTTGGAATTTCAAAAATTTTAAAAATAGAAAATCATTTGAGAAGTTACATTCAAACTTGTAAACTACATAGTTAGCATTTTATTAGGAACTCAAACTCATTTAATTGATTTAAACAAAAAATAAAATAAAAAAGAAGACACTTGGTCTTACGGCAACAGTTAATTAAATTCCCTTTTTTAATTAATTGTTATCATAAAGTAGGGATTTTTTTTAGTATCATTATTTAATTCAAACATTTAATATTTTTAAATTTAATTTTTTTATAAAAAGAGATGATGATAAGAGTTGGGATAAGACTTTTTAAAATTCAAATTCAAATCAATTCAGGATAAGTATTATGAGTTTGGGATAAAATAAAAAACTGTAAAATTACAAAGATAGTTCTAATCAGTAAAAATTCAAAATTATTATCTGATAAAATTATCTTTTTAATTGGTGAAAGTTTGATTTTTAATTATTATCTGTCGGAGAAGTAGGATTAATTAAAATATTTAATATTATCAAAAACATGTTGCCTAACCATAATGACGTAAAGTAGGGAAATTTTTAGTATTATCATTTAATTCAAATATTTGATAAGATTACCAAAAATTTCTTTATAATTAATTGCTACCGTAAAGTAGGGATTTTTTTTTTATTATTTAATTCAAATATTTAATAAGATTATCAAAACTTTCTTTTTAATGAATTGCGGCATAACTATAATTACGTAAAGTTAGGGGAATTGTTTAGTATTATTATTTAATTGAAATATTTAATATTTTTAAATTTAACTTTTTTATTACAACACTTAAGTTTTTTCCTAAAAACTATCACGTCACTTCTCAGCATTTTGCAACGTGGCTTCTTCTGGTGCTTTATCTTCTGCTTTATAATATATATAGATTTTAATCCATGGTAGGTACATTTGTTTCAAAAAATAAAATGTTAATCATAAATAACAATAAAATATTCAAAACTAAATTAACCATGAACAATATATATTGATAATTAATCAAACAAATCTGATGAATATTAACATTACCTGTAATCTTTTTAACCATGGTAGATATATCTGTGAAAAAAATTAGATATAATGTTAATTATAAATAACAGTAAAAAAAATTAAAAGCTAAGTTAAGCATCAACATACTTTAATAGTTATTCAACGACAATTTTAACAATACTAATGTAAAAATTATTTTCTGATATTATTATACCAATATCTCGAGAATTAAATGGTCATTTAAATTTTTTCGAGATAAACACAATCTAACTATGAAAATAATTGTAACTGTCAAAAATAAAGAAGAAGAAAATAAGAAAGATTAAATGATATATGTATTGAAGGGGATATATATAGGACATTACAAATATGGATATTTAAGTCAACCAAAATTTTAGTCAAATTCAAATTTTAAATATATCAGTTTGTTAGAAAAGATAAGATCCTAAATTATCATTATGTAATACTCTAGAATTTCAAATTTTTTAAAATAGAAAATCATTTGAGAAGTTATATTCAAACTTGAAAACTACATAGTTAGCATTTTATTAGGAACTCAAACTCATTTAATTGATTTAAACAAACAAAATAAAAAAGAAGACACTTTCTCTTATGGCAACAATTAATTAAATTTTTTTTTAATTAATTGTTGTCGTAAAGTAGGATTTTTTTTTAGTATTATTATTTAATTCAAACATTTAATAAGATTACCAAAACTTTCTTTTTAATGAAATGCAGCATAACTATAATTACGTAAAGTTAGGAGAATTTTTAGTATTATTATTTAATTTAAATATTTAATATTTTTAAATTTAATTTTTTTTATAAAAAGAGTTAATGATAAGAGTTGGGATAAGATTTTTTAAAATTCAAATTCAAATCAAGTCAGGATAAGCATTATGAGTTTGAGATATAATTTAAAACTGTAAAATTACTGAGATAGTTATAATCAGTAAAAATTCAAAATTATTGTCTGTTAAAAATATCTTTTTAATTGGTGAAAGTTAAATTTTTAATTATTATCTGTCGGAGAAGTAAAATTAATTAAAATATTTAATATTATTAACTGCCTAACCATAATGACGCAAAATTGGGAAAGTTTTAGTATTATCATTTAATTCAAATATTTAATAAGATTACCAAAAATTTCTTTATAATTAATTGCTGCCGTAAAGTAGGGAATTTTTTTTTTCATTATTTAATTCAAATATTTAATAAGATTATCAAAACATTCTCTTTAATGAATTGCTGCATAACTATAATTACGTAAAGTTAGGGGAATTTTTTAGTATTATTATTTAATTGAAATATTTAATATTTTTCAATTTAAATTTTTTGTTACAACACTTAAGTTTTATCCTAAAAACTATCACGTCGCTTCTCAGCATTTTGCCACGTGGCTTCTTTTGGTGCTTCGTCCTCTGCTTTATAATATATATAGATTTTAATCCATGGTAGGTACATTTGTTTCAATAAATAAAATGTTAATCATAAATAACAATAAAATATTCAAAACTAAATTAACCATGAACAATATATATTGATAATTAATCAAACCAATTTGATGAATATTAACATTACCTGTAATTTTTTTAACCATGGTAGATATATCTGTGAAAAAAATTAAATATAATGTTAATTATAAATAATAGTAAAAAAAATTAAAACCTAAGTTAAGCATCAACATACTTTGATAGTTATTCAAAGGTAATTTAAACAATAATAATGTAAAAAATATTTTCTGATATTATTATACCAATATCTTGTGAATAAAATGATCATATAAGTTTTTTCGAGATAAACACAATCTAAATATGAAAATAATTGCATCTGACAAAAATAAAGAAGAAGAAAATATGAAAGCTTAAATGATATATGTATTGAAGGGGATATATATATGAGGTTACAAATATGGGTATTTATGTCAACCAAACTTTTAGTCAAATTCAAATTTTAAATATATCAGTTTGTTAGAAAAGATAAGATTCTAAATTATCATTATGTAATACTTTAGAATTTCAAAATTTTAAAAATAGAAAATCATTTGAGATGTTACATTCAAACTTGAAAACTGCATAGTTAGCATTTTATTAGGAACTCAAACTCATTTAATTGATTTTTTTTTTTAAAAAAAAGACACTTGCTCTTACGACATCAATTAATTAAAAATTTCTTTTTAATTAATTGTTGTCGTAAAGTAGGGAAATTTTTTAGTATTATTATTTAATTCAAACATTTAATATGATTACCAAAGCTTACTTTTTAATGAATTGCAGCATAACTATAATTACGTAAAGTTAGGGGAATTTTTAATTTAAATATTTAATATCTTTAAATTTAAATTTTTTGTAAAAAGAGATAATGATAAGAGTTGGGATAAGACTTTTTAAAATTCAAATTCAAATCAAGTCAGGATTAGCATTATGAGTTTGAGATAAAATTAAAAACTATAAAATTACAAAGATAGTTCTAATCAGTAAAAATTCAAAATTATTATCTGATAAAAATATCTGTTTAATTGGTGAAAGTTAGATTTTTAATTTTTATCTATCGGAGAAGTAGGATTAATTAAAATATTTAATATTATCAAAAACATGCTGCCTAACCATAATGACGTAAAGTAGGAAATTTTTTAGTATTATCAGTTAATTCAAATATTTAATAAGATTACCAATTTTTTTTTTAATTAATTGCTGCCGTAAAGTATGGAATTTTTTTATATTATTATTATTTAATTCAAATATTTAATAAGATTTTCAAAACTTTGTTTTTAATGAATTGCTGCATAACTATAATTACGTAAAGTTAGGGAAATTTTTTAGTATTATTATTTAATTGAAATATTTAATATTTTTAAATTTAAATTTTTCATTACAACAGTTAAGTTTTGTCCTAAAAACTGTCACGTGTTTTCTCAGCATTTTACCACGTGGCTTTTCTGGTGCTTCGTCTTCTACTTTATAATACACATAGATAGATATTTTTTCGATAATATTCTTTTAAGTTATGCTTTTAATTGTAAAGTATCACCAATGTTTTATACTAAATAGGTAGATTAGAATTGATTTTTCATGTACTAAAATTTATAATATTGTTATAAAACAAGAAAGAATAAAGAAGAAGAGTAGAGAGAATAGAGAGAGTGATTCTTATTTCTTCTCTTGAGGGACGATTTACAATGAAGGAAACCCTTCTATTTATTTGAAAAATTTTCCCCTAGTTTCACACTAAAAGACAAATACATCAAATCCTGATGGACATCAAATAAATCTTGATAGATCTTAATAGACATTCACTATAATTGATATATATCATAAGACTCCCCTTTGAATGTCTAACAATACGCATATAGGCTGCCTCATTAAAAACCTTACAAGGAAAACCCAGTGGGACGTACAAAAATCTTGAGAATGTCATATATTCTGCTTGTAGAGGTCTTAATCTACTGTTTGGACGTTTTAAGAGGCTTGAAAAAAGTCTAAATTACCCTTGTTAACTTCTAAACGAAGCTGGAAAAATTAAACTGAGAACCCGATTTTATGGGCCACCGCGACGCGCCACTATCACGGTGGCTCACTGAAAATTGACGAATGGGAAATTGGGATCCTCCGCGATGCGCCACTATCGCGATATCTCACTAGAATTTGACAATTGCTAATTAAACCCTCTCCGTGGCGCGAATGATGATGTTTTTCGACTAGCACATAAAATAACCATAACTTCTTCACCGAGTGTCCATTTTGGACGAATCTTATATCGACGAAAATCTTATCAGTTATAGACGTAATGAAAATTTGAAATCTAAGGGATTCCACTGGGAAAAAAAGTATAAACCATTCTAGAAGCCAATGCTTGATATTTTAGGGACAAAATTTAGCTAAGAAAAACTTTGGGGCGTTACACCAACTATGTTCTATGGAAGTTGCGGAAATGAAGATGCTAAGATGGGTATGTCGGCATACTAGGAGGGATAGGATTAAGAATGATGAGATTCAGGATAAGGTGAGAGTGACCTCCATGGTGGACAAGATGAGGGGAACAAGACTGAGATGGCTCGAGCATGTGAAGAGGAGATGCATAGATACCCAGTGAGGTGTGAGAGGTTGATTATAGTGGGTTTTAGGAGAGGTAGAGGAGACCAAAGAAGTAGTGGGGCTGGAGATTAGACAAGACATGGAAAATCTTCAGTTCACCGAGGAAGTGACCTTAGATAGGAGGTACGGAGGTCGCGGGTTAGAGTAGAGGGTTAGTAGTTTCTTGGGAGTTATTGTGATTTTCTGTGGGATAGGCTTGATTGTAATTTAGAGGGCCAGATATGCTTCTTCTCTCTTCCAGTAGTATTAGCACTGTTTTTGTAGTTTCTTGTTCTTTGATTTCTGTTGCCATTTGTTGTCTCTTGTGCTTCGGTTATTGTATTATTATTTAGCTATTGGTACTATCTCTTTCTTTAGAATGCTATGTAATTCTCTCCTTATTATTTGCCATGACGAATTCACTTTCATATTTTCTTTTACATAACTGCCTTGAGTTGCTTTACTTGAGCCGGGATCTATCGGAAGTAACCTTTCTCCCCCTCAGGGTAGGGATCTATCGGAAACAACCTTTCTACCCTCAAGGTATGGGTACACTTTATCCTCCCTAGATGAATATTACATAAATTGCCTAAGATGAGAAGGTGGGGATTTTGTGGATGGAAAGTTAATTTGTTTCTATTCCGCTTGTCTCTTTTAAGGAATCAAGTTTCATGCTTAATAGTTTCTTCTGCGCCACTCTTGATGAACATTCCAAGGAATGAAATTTTTGCATGAAAAGTCTGATTCTAAATGGATTTGTACATTGAATTAAAGGTCCAAAAACTTCAGAGGGTGTGTTTGAGAAATTCTGTTAAGGTACAACGACGCCAATTGCCACCATTTACTTTGTTGTTGGTCAAAAGTATTTTGCATTACTTTATTTATAATTTGTTTCAGATTGAAGCTGCATCTAAATATTCCACAGTTGATACACTGAAGTAGCAGTATCAT
The DNA here is from genome assembly GCA_030864215.1 of Capsicum pubescens. Classification (NCBI taxonomy): domain Eukaryota; kingdom Viridiplantae; phylum Streptophyta; class Magnoliopsida; order Solanales; family Solanaceae; genus Capsicum; species Capsicum pubescens. The sequence continues at coordinate 66,771,412 of CM061541.1, forward strand.
TTTCTTCCTGCTAAGTATAAGGTTAGTTCTTCGGTGACAAGATTCTATTTTAGGTTTGTTGGAAAAAAAGCAAAACAAGTGACTAGCATCGTATCCAACAATTAGCTTTATAATGACGTTCCCTGTAAGTTAAATTTTGTTTGATGATAGTCAGAGATCGAAATTTTCTGCCTAAGCCGCGAAGATGTCCAGACAATGCGTATCTTTTACCATAGAACATTCTTTGTGTTTCTATTCTCATAATCATCATTATATGGCAAGGTGTATTGACTTGTCACACCACTAGAATAAGAAACAAAAACATTGATAAAAGAGGGGAGACGTGATCACAATGATTGTGTTGCAAAGTACTCCCTCAGTTTTATTTTACTTGACTTATGTTGACTTGGAGCAACCCTTAAAAAACATTTATCAGGGGTTTATTTTACCAAACTAATCTTATTAGTTATGCTTTGGAAACCTAAATTTGACTACTATCATTTAATGATAGGGATAGTGTTGGAAGAAAATGATAAACTTCTCTTGATTTCATAAATTTGACAATTAAATTGAAGCAACTATTTTTAATAAGAGGACCAAGTAAAATGAAATGAAGGGAGTAATAATTAGCACGAAGAGTGCAGCATCTTCTTGATGCATCTTCAATGGAACTTCTTTACTAAATTGAAAAAATAACTAGCACAATTAGCCCTCCTTACAAGATTCATTTTTTTAGCTTTCTTAGAAGTATTAATCATGGAAATCTAAGTAGTTGCATCTCCTGATTATTGAAGTAAACATAATCTGACAAAGAGGTCAGGCCACATAGAGGGCTTGTCCAGTTAAGGCTGCACCTACATTGAGTAGCATATTCAATTAAACACACCTACACACCTGTTTAGGCACATTTGGTCTCTTTTCTCTAAATATGTACATGATCAAGCAAGTTACTATATTTGTGGAAATTAGTAATTTAGCATATTCTAGTTCTTCCAAGTTCTCCAATCCCCTTCCACAACCCCATATTTACCCCATATATCAACTATCACCTCTCTTCAGAAAACATTTACCTTCTCCCCAAACCTCCAAAGCCACTTGCTCAACAAAGATTTGTTAAACACCTTTAAGTCTTTAATGCCAAGCCCTCCCCATTTTTTTAGGACAAGTGACAGTCTCTCATCCCACCAGATGAAACATTCTTGCCCCATCCGTCGTGTCTCAAAGAAAATCTCTGTGGATCTTTTCCAACTTTCCTGTGGCCAAAAATGGAGCATGTAACAAGGACATTTAATAAGTAGGAATGCTCAAAAGAGTATTCTCAATGAGCACCTCGTTTCCACCTTTGGACAAATACCTCTTCTGCCACTATGCTTATCTTTTCTCAACCCAAGATAACCGGATTCCATATTGTAACATTCTTGTTCAAAGCACCTAACGGTAACTTGAGATAGGTAGTAGGTAGGGCCCCAACCCTACAATTCAAAACTTGTGCCAGATAGTCAAAGTCAACATCTCTCCTTCTAGAATGATCTCGTACTTCCCCAAATTAGTTTCAAGGCCTGACACCACCAAAAACCAAGTGAGGACTTGACCTAAATAGTCTAGTTGGTCCTATCTATATCGTAAAAAATCAAAGTATCATCTGCAAGCACTAAGTGAGATACCAAAAGTGTTCCAGGCACCCCCAATTGCAACATTAAAACCCTTTGTGAAAGCTCCTATGATAACTTTATCCATTATTCTGCTCAACACTTCCATTACTAGGATGAACAACATGGGATATAGATGATCTCCTTGTCTCAAATCCCTCGAGCTCCCAAAAAGCCCACAAGGATTGCTATTCACCAAAACAAAATATCTAACTAAAGAGATGCAAAAATAAATCTATTTTCTCCATTTCTCCCCAAGCCCCATTTGTAGCATAATACTCCCTCCATTCTCTTTTAATTGTTCCTTTTTCTTTTTTATAGTTAAACGATACAAACTTTGACTAACATTTTAAGATGTATTTCTTAATCAAATTGAAAAAAGGAAAATTGCAATATATAATACTTTTCATGTTGTTTTTAAATATCTAAAGTTTAATTTAAAAAAAGAAAATTAATTTAATCAAATTTAGCTTTGAAACTTAGTCAAATTGACTCATGAAAAATGAGGGGAGCAATTAAAAAGGAATGGAGAGAGTAGCATCCAGGAAACTCCAATTCACATGATCATAGGCCTTTTCAAGATCTAGCGTGCAAAATACACTTGGTACATAGGAGATGGGAGGAGCGTAAGTTTGGGGACAACGGTGGTATGAAGACAATTTATTGAAAGATGTTTCCTAAGCCTACACAAGATTTCTTGCCGAAGAGACTTGACAATACAACAAATTAGGAAAATATAAGGTGGAGAGGTTTTTTGGGACTTGAGATTTAGGAGAAATTTCCATGACTGGGAGGTGACTGAGTTTCAATAATTGTTGGACGTACTCCATAAACAAGTCATAACAGTAGATAATCCCGATGCTTTGAGTTGGGATGTGGGGAAGAATGGTATTTTCTCAGTCAAGTCTTATTATGAGAAACTTTTACTTAGAGAGGTGGATGTTTTCCCTTGCAATGTTGTTTGGATACCAAAGGTACCAAAGAAGGTGTGTTTTTTCACTTGTCTAGCTACTCAAGGGGTGATCTTGGCTTTGGAAAATCTTAGAAAGCGAAATGTTGTTTACATCAGTTGGTGTTATATGTGTAAGAAAACGGTCGAGGACGTGGATCATCTTCTTTTTCATTGTGATTTTACCATAAGGCTTTGGTGGGATATGTTTGGGTAGTTTGATACTTAATGGGCAATGCCAAGAACTGTGAAAGAATTGATGGTTAGTTGGAAGAGTGGGAGGAGGAAAAGACACAAGGCTTGGAACGTGGTTCCACTCGCGTTGATGTGGGTGGTGTGGAGACAGAGAGAAATAAGAGAGCTTTTGAGGGGATAAAATCTATTTTTTCTCATTGGAATACTAGCCTCCTATCCCTTATTTTCTTTTGCTGCACCGGTAGAATTCCAAGCTATGTAGGAGATTGGGTGGAGTTTGTAGAGAATCATTTATTATTGTAGATTCTTTACCTTTTGGTATACCCCTTATATACGACCAACTTTTTGGCCATGTTTTTGAATGAAAGTACATTTACATGATAAAAAGAAACCAGTTCTTCTAATACATACAACAGGATAACAGATTTTTCAAGTAAATATATACTCGTCGTCACCACATCTTTCCCCCTAAAATTTGCCCTCTTTGGTCAGCTTTTCCCGCCGCTTTCCTTTGTGAGAGACCTTTTTTGAGATCTAATGTATGGTTTACAAGATTGGATTTATGAAGAAAATTAAATGAAGAGATTTTCTCCCCTTGTTTTGGGCTGAATTGAATACAAAAAAGTTGGAGTTTCTACATGAGATGGAGTTCAGTCATGAGTGAAGGGAAAGGAGCGGCACGGAGCTGGCAGAGAAGAGTTTCAATATAGGATGCATGCACTGCAAGCTTGAATGCAACAGGGTTGGGAGCCGAAGCAAAAATGAGAGATGGCATTAGGAGTTAAGCTACAGTGATGGGGTGCAGGGTGTTAGATTAGGAACAAAAGAAATAAAATGAGTGATGTGCATTGGCAAACAAGGTGCAGGGAGTTGATAGAATATGAAAATCTCTAGGAGGAAAGAGAGAAGAGGGAGGGGGCGAAGTGGGGACATGGGGTTTATTAAAGCGAATTGAGGAGGAAGGCAACAGGGAATCAGAACCTGGTACAGTGGCAGTAGAATGCATAGGATAGCTATGTAAGATGATATTTTTAAAGGTCCTTGAGGACAAATCCTTTTGTTTTGGCATTAAAATTATCAGGACTAGCTTAGCTAATGCCTGATAATCGTGGGACTGAATGCTAGAGATAGTATACCAGGAATAAATGTAAAAGCCCCTCTAGTTGAGGGGCTAAATATGTAATTGTTCTGGTTTGCTTAATAATGATTTGTGATCATCAAATAATGATTTTGTTTCTGACTCCATTATTTTGCTGATGTTCCACAGGACTGCTATCTTATCTATATTCTGACGGAGATGTCTGGTAGTACATCAATGGTTTTCACCCGCCTATGTGATGCAAATCGTTTTCTGGCTTTGATGCTTCGAAATGTTGGCTTGAGAGCCATACCAATTAGTGGTCAGATGACTCAGGTATACTCTTGAACTTAAAAGCATATTTAAGAAGGTTCACACTTTTTTCTTTGCTGGATCTGTTTCATCCCTTAAATCCCCCCCAATACAAAAAAAAATTATTTTTTACTTGGACATGCAAAAAGGCTTGGAACTCTAAACAAATTTAAGGTCGGAGAGTGCAATATCCTTATCTGCACTGATGTAGCCAGTCGAGGACTTGATATCCCGTCTGTCGATATGGTTATCAACTATGATATTCCAACAAACTCAAAGGTGGATCTTTCTATTCTTCCTGCTGGTAAAGTTGTATGTTGTTTTTTCTTTTCATTGGGTGGTCCTGGATTTATCTAAACTCAACTTCATACTCATTCTTTTTTTTCTATGCATTATGTTCTTCGTCTGTCTCCGCTACATTATTTTCAAATCTAAAAAATGATAATCTTCAGGGAAGAAATTACCCGAGTATCCTGGAGAAAGAGGAGGTTTTGCTACTCTTGGAGCATGTAACAGAAGCCAAGAGGATCTCACTAATGGTAAATTTTGTGTCTTTATTTTTTTGGGGTGGGTGGGTGGGGGAGGGGTTTCAATCAACGGCTAGCACTAGAAGTGTTCAATTTCTGGTTGCACGGGGTAGTGACTGTTACTTTAGCCAGATTAAATCAAATGAAATGAGCCCTAATTTTCATTATTGATTTCCCTTTAAGGACCTAATACTATAGTTGATTCTCCTCTTTCCCCATTTTCGTTAGGCTCAAGAGTTAATGTTAGAGAAGTGATAAGGTAGAGCTAGTGCAGGCATATTTTTATTTTTGAGTGTGTATTGGATGTATAGTTGTTACTTGGAACATGCAACTTTTATATGCATTTCTCATTTGGAGGCGGCGTGGAATGTTGTTAGAGGTGACATGTATGCTGACTTACTCCATGAAATCTTATAGTTGCTCATATTCTGATGTTTGCATGTTGATACATTATTATATTGGTTGATTAATTAGTACTTTGTGGAGGATTTTTGCTAATACATAATGTATCCATGGTGATATATTGCACAATGGAGTTATTACTTATTAGATAATTAATATCCAATCTACATCAACACAGAAAATCAAAGAAACTGGCGGTAAAATGAAACACAGAGGTGGTGGAGATAATGGTGACGAGGAGGTTAATCGATACTTGGGAGGTAAGAACAAGAAGCTATCGAAGAAGCCAAAGAGAAAATAAGAGAACATGTTATTTAGCAAGTCCATTTTTGACGTCATTATTTATTTTATAGTAATTTGACATAACCACAATCCTTCTAACATGATTATGATCATTGCCTCCTAATCCCAGTATGTGCACTACAAAATGGGGAAAAAGGTTGGTGATTGTTTAGCAATGTGGTCAGTCTAATTTCACTCATGTAATCCAAATTCCGATTTCATTGAAATGTATGGCATGTTTGATTTGGATTATATTATGTGATTCAGTTGTTATTTTTTTTTAGTATTTGTGGAGCATAACAAACCCTTCAACATCAAAAAATACAAAATATTTTGTTAATGCCAGTTTATATCCACCTATTATTAATGCCAGTTTATATACTTTCAAAGGTTAAGGATTATGAATCACAAGACCAAAAGTTGAGAGGGAAATTTAACCAAGGAAGACAGTCAAATGCCAGAACTTAATATAACCATGAAAATTACCATTTATACTAGATGAGGTAAATTACAAGGACTTCTGGCAGGAAAACAAAAAGACAAAGCAAAAAAAAAAGAATTATTTATAAACAATGCATGGGAATGTGACGGAGGAGGTCATTAGCAGTTCCATGCCATATTTGATGGGAGTATTTAGTTTAGTGATCTATGTGGATGATGCAACGAAGGCTTTCTTCTTTCAACATGAGATCAAAAGCTTTGTTGATAAAAGAAAATGGGAGTTGATGAGTTATGAACTTCTCCAATTCAAGTTCCTTGTTAATGTATTTCTCCACAACAGAAGGAAGATCGGACCGGGGCTTATAGTTTCCAAAGAATGTTCCCTTTAGAGTCCTTTCATTCAACAGGTTCATAGGGTACGTCTTGAAAACAGCTTCTTTACGGGGAACTCCTACAAGAACAGCCACTACCCAGCCCTGTGATTTAGGATGCGTCAAAGATGTATTTTGACAGAAGGTTATGAGTTAAGCATGATAATGTAATAGTAGAAGAAAGCATACATCATGGACACATTCAAATGCAGAAATCATAGCATCAATGTGGCCAATGCACTCTGCACATCTGTCCACTCCGCCATCAGTCATCTCAGCAATTACCTATCAAACATTTCAAGAAATCAAGTTTTTTCTTGTGCAAACTGATATTGGGAGACGGAAAATGTGCAAGAGTACCTTTTGAACTGGTTTGTTATACTCCTTTGGGTTCACAAATTCCGTTACACCAAATTTCTTGGCTGCAGAAGATACATGAGTAAATTTCCTTTTTTAGACAGTGGAGGATGACTAATCATAGAAACAAAGGTCAATAGATAGAAAAAAAATTTCAAGTTCTAATTTTGAAGCAAAGAGCACACAAATTTGGATATTTTACCTAGCTCAAATCTGCTTGCATTCAGATCAACACCAATAATTCTTGAAGCCCTTGCAATCCTTGCTCTTTTTGCAGCCTATTAAAACAGGATGCAGCCAATATGGCCACTTCAACACTTATTTTGGAGAAAACATATTTAGCAAAGACGAGGACATCGTGATTAGCAATAGAAAGACTCACGGCAAGTCCTACATCCCCCAGTCCAAACACAGCCACACTAGAGCCCTTTGTTGGTTTGGCAACATTCAGTGTTGCACCAAGGCCTATAAAACATGCAGAATTTGACTAGTTAGCATATGAATAGACCCTCTACAGTTTTTACCAATCAAGATAAGAGAATGAAATTAAGAAAAAAAACTGAACTTTGGTTTACCAGTTGAAATTTCACAACTCAGGACGCAAACTTTGTCGAGAGGAGCAAAAGGGTTGATTTTGGCAAGACAACCAACATGAACCACAATGTACTCACTAAAAGTGGAAGTCCCAACAAAATGGTAAATGGGTTTTCCATTGATAGAGAATCTTGAATGTCCCTCACGAATCATCACTCCTTTGTATGTGTTAATCCTCAAGAGGCTGCACATGTTGCTCTCTTCTGATTTGCAGTGTGCACAATTTTTGCATTCACCAGTGAACACTGGAAGTACATGGTCCCCTGGTGCAAGCTCTGTCACTCCCTCTCCCATACTCCCCACAATCCTAAATACCAATAGAAGTGCAGTTATATAAACATCCTTTCGGTTCTTGATAGAAATTATAAAAAAGGTAATTAATATACCTCGCTGCCTCATGTCCAAGAATATGAGGAAAGACTTGATAAAATGCTTAGAACTGTAGAACCAAGTTCGTTGATATGGTCCTTAGATATGAGAGAATGAACAAGCCTATTATTGATTGGAAGAAAATGATTGTTCTTATTACATTGTTACTGATGCAATTGCTACTTATAGAGAAAATAACTGACCTCCACTAATAACCAACCCCACTAATATTGACAGCTGTACACCACTAAATCACAAACAAACAATAACAATCTAACTGACTAGTCTCTTTAAGACTGAATTTTGGCCCTGCAATAGATGAAACATTCAGAATATGTTGATGACACTCAGAAACTTCAATATGGTGTTGCAATTTGTTGTTACTCCTCTGTCAAAATTTTTATCAGGTTTTGACTTAGCACATAATTTAAGACAGTAAATAGACTTTTGAATCTTGTCGTCTTGAACTAAAGATGTATATACTAAAATATCCTTAATCATGTGTTCTTAAACACGACGTGTGGAAAGTTAGAATTAAAGAGTTGACGGAAAAGGTAAGAGATATTTTGAAATGGACTAAAAAGGAAAGTAATATCAGATAACATTTATTTACCTTGACTTCCCAGAAGCAGACATCAGTGTGGCAAAGGGAAGTGAAGAGGATCTTGAGACGAACTTCCATTTGCTGAGGAGGAGCAACATCCACTTCCTCAATGACCAATGGCTTTCCTGCCTCCCATGCCACAACAACTGCAAAGGGAGCAGAAATTCATTTACCTCAAAGTTCCTATTCGCATAACTGACCACACAAATAGAAAAAAAAAGAGCTGAAGTACCTTTGCAACGAATGACTTGTCCAGCAGTGCTTGACATGATGTTTTCTTGATTTCCTTCTTCACTGATTACTGAATTATGAGATGAAGTATAAAGGACTGAAGAACTTAGTAGCTTTTTTGTCTGAACATAGAATGTGTTGGTTTTTTTTTAAAAAAAAGATGACAACGAAAAGGGATTAAAATGACTCTCTTTAAATTGAAATGACTTTCAAGCTTTCAACAAGCTTTCAATGGCTTTTCAATAATTTTATTAAGCATAAGAGGGCTTTAAATAGCCAACTTGAAACAATAAATTTGCATAATTTCAAATTAAAAAACCTAAAATTTCTCAATAACTAAAACAATCTAATCTAAAATTTAAAATTCAAACTAATCTTAATTCTAAATAACTTATTAATTAAAATTTACTGTAGTAACTAAATCAATTTTCAACACTCCTCCTTTGATTTAGTTACTGCAATTTAAAAAACTGCTCCTCTTCAATTTTTACTCTAACAGTGCATGCTGAATTTTTTAATTTTTTTGAACTTGCACTTTTTCTTTTTGATATTGATCTTTCTCTTCTTTCTTTTGATTCTTTGCTGAAAAAACACCATCAACAATCTTGTCTTTTTTCATCCCTCAAAATATCATATAAAAGATAGGTTTCAAGATATGATTTCTTCACCGACCAAATTAGACAATTTTTGTCGGTGAAAATTTTTGGGGCATTCAAAGAGAGACTGCTGCTTGACATCTTTTTGGTTTAAAATAGCTCTATGCTTTAAAAATAAGCACGGGTTGAAAAAGGTAGTCTTGACGGGGTTAAAATGGATAGCCGTGACGGATTAAAAAAGTAGCCCTTACGGATTAAAAATGATATGGTAGCGCTTTGGAAGAATTCACAGATCCCGTAAGATCAATGAAGCTTTTCATACCACTGTTATTTTTTTTTTAAAAAAAGATGAGCAGCGAAAAGGGATTAAAATGACTCTCTTTGGATTGAAATGACTTTCAAGCTTTCAATGACTTTTCAATAATTTTATTAAGCATAAGAGGGCTTTAAATAGCCAACTTGAAACAACAAATCTGCATAATTTCAAATTCAAAAACCTAAAACTTCTTAACAACTAAAACAGCCTAATATAAAATTTAAAAGTCAAACTAATCTTAATTCTAAACAACTTATTAACTAAAATTTACTGCAGTAACTAAATCAATTTTCAACAGAATGAAAGTTACGCTGATGTATAATGATGATGCAGAACATTTCTCTTTCTGGGGTATTTATACTTAAAATTCTTGATCTGAATAGGAAAAAATAGTTTTTTGTTAGGATGGCATAAAATATTAGTTGGGATAGGGAAGTGATTTGTTTGAACTGAAATTTCCATATAGTAGGCTTTGGCTTTTGGAATTTTTGCATCTGTTTTTTAGAACTGTTTGTTTGTTTGTTTTATTCTTTGTCAAGGTGTAAGGTGGCTAGTTTATATTTGCCACAATACACAAATGCACCCTTTACCTTGAACTCAGATGACGTCTATGTGCATCATTTTTGGACGTGTATATGCAGATATTTAAATTATCATAAAATTAAATAAATATACGCATGCATTTTAAGTGACAAATCTTATGCAATTTGATAAGTAGGACATCTCATGCAATTTGAAATATGACTTTTTAAGAAGTGTTTCTCAAAAAAAAAAAAGTACGTTTGGTGAAGGAATTTGTGTTTGAGCAATAAATTTTTAAAAAACTTTGAGCAGTAGTGTTTGGCTAATAAATTTTAAAAACACTTTTTAACAACATTTAGTGTTTGCCCAAGTCAATAAATAAATAAATTTAAAAAACACTTTTGAGCAGTACTGTTTGATCAATAAATTTTAAAAATACTTTTGAACAATATTTAATGTTTGTTCAAACTTTTTAGAAGTACTTTTGAGTACAAGTGCTTATTTTCTTCCAAAGCTTGGACAAATACCTCACTTTTCTTAAAAATAAACATTTTTTCAAAAAAATAAACATTTTTGAAAAAAATAAATTTGGCCAACTATGCTCTAATACTCACATCCTCTCCATCTCATTTATGTGATACTACTAGTTTCAATATTAATTTAATTAATTTTAAATTAAATTAAAATAGCTTAATATTTTATAATTAAATTTAATTATTCAAAAATTATATTAAAAATATTATAAATTTAAATTTAATAAATAAAACGATATACACTAAAATATAAATCAAAATACACATGAATTCAAATTTCGAAAAGCAAAAAAGTATCATATAAATTCACACAAAGAAAGTAATGATATCACCCCAAAACAATAATAAAATAATAGATCCCACTAATTTGTTTTTCTTCTTTACTAGTGTTGAAGGTATCCAGGATAAATAAACAAGTTGTTCCACAAAATCAAATTTAATTAGCAAATTGCAACCTGACATAGTAAATGAATAAGCATAATAATAAAATAAATTAATATGTAACAGTTTCACTTTTGAGTTTTGACTACAACAAATAATAATGAACCGGTTTTGACTTTTTCTGCCACCGGTTTTCTAAATCTTGGCGCCTTTGATTATGAGAGTAATTAATTAGCTTACCCGGTTAACCCCTCCTCCAATAAATACTTGCTCGAGAGAGTTCATTATGTATGAAATAATCATAGTTAAATAATAAAAATGTGTGTTATATACTTATTTATTGATTTGATATAACTGACAAAAATATAATGTATAATGTATTATTTTTGCTTTCATTTCTCTAACGCCTTTTAGAAATGAATTGTTTCCACCTCCAATACTTTTTCCTAAGCTTTTAAGTTTAGGATCATGCTACTCTGTTCCCTAAAGTTCCTATTTTACCAAATTAACCCCGTTACCTGCCTATGTATCCAACCACATATATACGTCCAAACTATTTATCTAGTTAGTTGGATATCAATAGTTTTATTTTAATGGAAAAGGATAGAAAATGCCTCTAGCACAACATAAATAGCTAAACAATATCCTTCTATCTATTAGTTGACAAAAGTTGAGTAATTTTTGTGATATTACACAAGAAATTTAAATGACTTAGATATTATCATTAGCTAAGTGAATTTTGTGCAAAATAAAGATGAGTGAGTTTTGCGACAAAATAAAGTTGAGCAACTTTTTAAGATATTAGTTTCTAGTTGAGTAACTGTATGAAAAAGTTAACTCGATAAAAGCACGACAACCATCGGAATGCAGCATTTAAACTAACAACAATAGTTCTAGTGTATTGATCGTACACGTGGGTTTGGTGAATGTGGTGTGTATGCAACCTTATTCCTATCTTGTGAGGGTAGAGAGGTTGTTTTCATTAGACCCTCTACTCAAGTAAATCATGTAATTAAAAAAGTAAAGTAAATACAATAGCAAAAAAAGTCACCCCAAAAACAAAGAAGAAGAACACAATAGCGACCATAAAAGAATATTGAACTAGAGAAAATAAAACAATAGATAATACTAAAATCTAAAAATAAGATACTTGGAGGGTAATAATAACAATAATAAAAAAGAAACTAGACAATGCTCGACGTACTGACCTTCTACATTAATCCTCGACCTCCAAATCTTCTTATCTTGAGTCATATCCTCGATAAGTTGCAGGTTTCACCTACATTGTTTAATCACCTCTTCCACGACTTCGTCGGCATATCTGATACGATTCCGATTAGGAGACCTACACGAAATAAAATTCAAAACAACAATAAAATAAGATAGAGGTGAGAGTAGATGAGAGATAGAGAAAATAGATCAAATATCAATTAAATAATGAAAATGTGCAACAACAGAATGGATACCGTCACTTGCCAAATAACACTAAGAAGATAAAATTCGAACGAGGGACAAATAGACTTGAATTCAATGAAAAGAGAAACTCATTTTGAATACACAAATAAGTAACACTCTAATGAAATCAAGGTAGAAGTTCTAGATCAACAATAGAATCCGCCCATCACTAACCTAAATTACACTAAGCTATTCTACTCTAAGATAGGTAATCCGCCTTCTAAGAGAACTACAACATCAATATTTCTTCTCAATTCAATATCTACAATAAATAATAGCTAAGAAATCTATTTATAGTTTGCTCTTACAAACATAACCCAAATATGACTATTTAAAATAGGGCCCAAAAATATCCTTAAAATGGAATCTAAACACCTACAATTAAAACATATGTTGCCCAATCCACTAAGGGTGAATGGGCCGCTCCTCCGGTGCATTTGCCACTACTTTAGGGTGCGATGCAAAAGTAGAGGTGAATGCTTATCCATTGGCCGTGTCTTCAAGCTGTTCCGCCAGTTTCATGCTCTTTTTTTTATCCCATTTGACATTTTTATCATGAACATATATTTTCTCGTGCTCCAAGCTATTATTCATATGTGGAAGACCTTTCATCGATGCTCATTAACATCAATCCAAGATCCTCTTTGTATTCAATGTGAGCTCCAAAAGGCCCTCACAATTGATGTAAGACAATATCGTCACACTATTACTACCACTTCTTATACCTATTATATCCAACCTCTTACAACTTCTTACAAGATCGTCATTGCATCTTCTTTTACATGTACAAACTATTTCAGTCTCACTTTCTCATCTCATCCACCACGAAGGTGTAATGCCCCGAAACTACCCCCTAGACGTCACACGGTGCTTAGAATCAGAAATGATCCTAAGCTAACCCATGATACTTGTATAACTCGTGAGCAACTGAATATGTTACATAAATCTGAAAAAAATAAGCGAAAAAGATGTCTTTGCTGAATATGTTCAATACAAAACTGTTTAAAATATTTACACTCTGATTATACAAAATAAATCTGAAAGTAAATACATCAGCTCTGAATGACCATCTATGAAGCCTCTACTAATACTGACTATAGGTAACCGGGACATGACCCCCAGTTATCCTTAATCAATATGAATGAATAAAGAATGATACTGGAACTATAGTTAACTTGAGTCCTCGAATCAAAAGAACGCGTCACCTGTTAGCTGAAAGCTGGGAACTATCTGATTATGATGTGTAGGCTACTACTGGTACATACATTATGAAACAATGTAGCCACATATACGTATATGTGGTCATTACTTCTAAAATATACTGAGTATATGGGGTGAATGCATAAGTAAAACAGAAACTAAATACATACTTTTAAATCATGCATGCTAAGTGTAAAAGGACTCACCTTAGACATGAATAAAACTGAAAGTTGAAAGATCATAAAACATGAATAATAAAGCATAATAAATAAACTTAGTGAGTCATTACACTTAGGTTCTAAAATCTTTACTTTTATTATTTCTTATGAGAGATTCTTCTAACCGACATAAACTATGTGAGCTACCATGAAATCCAATGTCTTACCCACGTTGGGGATATTTATTCTACCCTTGCCATCAGAATAGAACTTTAGCTTAAGTGATCACTGAACTTTATCCATATTGAGAAAAAACTTAACCTACGGTGGCTCGTAGTTTCTAGGAATTAGGATACGCTCATACACATTCCTTTCTCGGTGTTAAATACTATTCCCAAAATACTTATATGCTCATACTTTAAGTAATCAACCTTAAAATAGCATAAGGGTTTATAGAATGAAAATAAGTTATGTTTCTCTTTACTTTAAATCATAATCAAGATGAACAGTTGTGGATTTCATGTCTTATCTATAGATCAAAAGATCAATCTTTCTTTAAATCATGTTATAACACATATCAATGGAGCTTAAGAGCATAAACTTCTTGTAAACTTAGTACTTGTACTTAGAACTTAGAATTCATGCTTTGTTTCGTAGAAATTCATAATAAAACATTAAGCTCAATAGTCACCTTGAAATCTTTCAACAATATCCCAGACAAGATAATGAAATTCAAATCACAATATAAATCTCACAAGTAAAAACATAAATATACATAAACCTTATTGTACTTAAAGCTTTCAATCATATAGTAGTGTCATAATTCAAGAATATAGTTATTTGGGTATAAACCCTAATTTAAAACAAGTATGTTAAATCTCAAAATATTACACTTTTGGCACAAGGATGGAAGATTATCCTTGTTCATAAACCTCACATACCTGGACTTCTTGACTTTCTTGAAGAGAACTTAGACTTGGAAACCTGAGAGGTGATTTTTAAAGAAGAAACTCTAGCCTTATTGTTATTGAGAGTGGGAGAAGAAAGAACGTGTTAAGTGATTGAGGATGGGGAAAAATAATGCCTTATTATATTTTTAAGTCATGGGTTGAGAGTTTAAAGAGGAGAAAAGACCAAAAAAACTCTTAGGAACCTTCTGAAAATCGTTTGGAAGCAGTCCCGACAACTTAGGTCATGACTCATAAGTTCTGGGTATGAGTCGTGTCTTGAGTCATCATCAGGAACCCAGATTTTGACCCCTACTACCATGGTGAAGACTCCTCCTGAAAACTCGTAGGGTCTGCTTACGAGTCATCATTAGGAGTCGTAACCACTGGCAGCTTTGACAGTGCTTTAGTAATTTAGCCATTACTTTTTACCCCGATATCAAATTAAGGCAAAATTGGTATCATTGGAAAGATAATTCAATTATATATTTGTTGGTGGGTCTTGAAATAAAAAATTCTTAGTATAACAAAAGTTATTCTCATTTGAATATGACTATAGTTATATACATCCCAAGAATTTAATCACTAAGGAATATTTTGACTTGTTTATGAGCTAGGAGCTATTTGAGGACTTAATATATGTCCAAGTAATTTATAAAGCTATCAATACATGAGGCTTGAATCTTGGATCTGGTAAGGATACAAGTCACATCTTACAACTCGTAACAAGTCATTATGGCTTGTAGCCACCACTCATAAGTTGGACAGAAACTTAGGGGACCTATACTATTGACAATATAACTCCAACTATAAGGCTCGTCACCTCTTGGAATGACTCCTAGGGTCGAGTTATACAAAAAACAAAACTTTAATCATTTCACATTGTCTTAGTTATGATTACATCATAAGACTCGTGAGGAGTACTCACGATTTAAGGAATGAGTCGTAGGTTCCACAGTGACCTTGAAAGCACAGGGTATTACAAATCTCTCTCTTGGGATCATTCATCCCCGAATGATACTGACTTTGCTGAAATACTAAGGAAAGGCTGAGATAGTGTACAAAACACTTATGAGCTGAATCATGACTTAATATCTGAATCTAAAACTGATGCATGATGCATAGACTGAGCTAAATTTATAATTTGTAAGGATGCGAATATTTTACCTCATAAAATAGCCATACTCATGAAACTTTGGATAGTAAGACTAGATGGAAGGATGGAAAACCATAAGATCTTATCTGTTTGATTGCTTAACTGAATTTCTGGCTATATAGACTGTATCTGTAATACCCCATGTCTGGAAGACTCTTTGCATCATACAACTTATTTCTTTGAGTTGTACAATCAATATATGAGCTATATGTGGAAGTTGTATCTAAGACAGTGCAACATGGTAGATATTCTATTGTAGGTAATACTCAATCCTTAGAGTCATAAGATCATCATACGAGTCGTACGAAGGTAATTCATAGGTTCATTAGTGTAGTCTCCTTAAGATCCTATCCAAGATACGATTTGCTGGTCATAAATCGTATAGACAAGTAACGAGTCACAGGTGTAACTCGAATGTTGATCAGTTTGTTCTACATTTGTCATTACTTAGCCTACGAGTCATGAAGACTAGTTGTACCCACACCATATGAGTCATATGGTTGACTCGTATAGACTGAAGATCAATTTTTATAAAGTTCAGCTAAGGGCTTTTTGGTCTTTTCCTCTCTTATAACTCCCAACCCATGACCCATAACCCTTAAAAAGGCATTATTTTCCAACTCTTTCCAATCATATTATAATACTTACCTCCTTCCATCATCAAGAACATCAAGATTAGGGTTCATTTTACACAAATTCGTCCTTCAAGTCCCAAGGTTCAAATTCTCTACACAAGTCAAGAAAATTCAGGTATGTAGGGTTTATTAACCAGATTATTCTTTCATCCTTATGCCCAAAGTGCATGGTTTTAAGATTAAATTTATTTATTTTGAAATAAATTTCATACCCAAATAGCCATAACCTTGAATTATGAAACTACCATGAGAATGAAAGCCTTCTGTGCATCAAGAATTGTATATATCTATGTTTTGACTTATAAAGATTTATATTGTAGTTTTAGTTTCATTATATTGACTGAAATTATTGAAATATTTCAAGGAGACTATTGAGCATGAAATTTTGTTATGAGTTTCTATAAATTAAAGCATGAATTCTAAGTTCTAAGTACAGGTATTAAGTTTATGAGAAGATTATAATCTTAAGCTCCATTGATAAGTCTCATGACATGATTTAAAGCATAGATTGATCTTTGATCCTAAGATAAGATATGAAATCTGCAGTTGTTCATCTTGATTATGATCTAAATTAAAAAGAAGCATAACTGGTTTTCATTCTATAAACCCTTATGCTATTTTAAGGTGGATTTCTTAAAGTATGAGCATATAAGTATTCTAGGGGGTAGGATTTAGCACCGATAAGGGAATGTGCATGAGTGTATCCTAAATTCCTAGAAACTACGAGCCACCGTGGTTAAGTTTTTTTTCCCAATATGGATGAAGTTCAGTGATCACTTAAGTTAAGATTCTATTTCGATGGAAAGGATATAATCGTTCTCCCCAACATGGATAAGATGTTGGACTCCAAGGTATCTCACATGGTTTATGTCAGTTAGAAAAATCCCCCCAAAGAAAGAATAAAAATAAAGCTCTTAGAAACAAAGTGTTATGGGTCACAAAGCTTATTCTTATGCTTTATTATTCATGTTTATGATCTTCCAGTCTTTGTTTTATCAAAGTTCAAGGTGATTCATTTACACTTAGTATGCATTATTTGAAAGTTTATAGATATATTCAATTATCGTTTTACTTATGCATTCACCCCCACATACTCAGTACATTCAAGAGGTATTGACCCACATATATGTCTCTGTTCTACATTGTCTTATAATATAGATTCTGGTGCTTATTTTCAGCAACGTGATTGATTATAGGCATCATCACCTATATCCTGATATTTGGTGAGTCCTCATAGTCCGAGGACCCAGTTTATCAGACTTCTGTTTGTTGATAAAAGCACTTTAGTTATTTGATTTTAGTTTAAGTCCGGGTCAGCTGAGGTCTATTCCATTGGCTCTCTAGTTATGAGTAGAGGCTTGTCAGACTATTTGTGGCTTATGTTCAAAGTGTTTGTTAAGGTTTCCAAGTTAAGGACTTTCTTTCAAGAAATAAAAACTGTTTACCTTCAGTTTCTATTTAAGTTAATTCACCTTTTGTGTGAGTTGTAAGATTAGTACGTATCATGGGTTAGCTTAGGGATATTTATTTTCTTGAGCACTGTGTGACATCCAGGGGTACATTCGGAGCGTTATGGAATCATACTAAAAGTTTATACTCAACTGGAGTATTTCTTCAATGCTCTTTTCAAGAAGTTCTAATAACATTAGGGAGCAATGCGTTTTGGGCATGATCTGAATAAGATATCTGAATAAGGAATCTTAACATGGATACAACTCTATAATATGGAATATAGGCCTATAAAACATAAGCTAGGATAAAATTACTAAGCCTTGGGAAATGCAACTACTAATTTTAAGCTTAACCACCCTTCTAAAATATTCCCTCATTTTCCCCCTTAAATACCATGCTCATTTTATTCAACTTATAATTCTTACATGGGTACACATAACCATTCCCGCCAAAGTTTGAGTTGAATTATGTTTCTTCACCATGTTCAAGCCTAACTCGAAATCACAAGTTACTACACATAACACCATAATACTAGTCTAAACATGAATTCAAAGAAAGAATAAAAGTAAAGCTTTTATAAACTAAGTGTTATGGCTCACAAAGTTTATTCTTATGCTTTATTATTCATGTTTATGATCTTCCAGTCTTTGTTTTATCAAAGTTCAAGGTGATTCATTTACATCTAGTATGCATCATTTGAAAGTTTATATGTATATTCAGATATCATTTTACTTATGCATTCACTCCCATAGACTCAATACATTCTAGAGGTACCGACCCACATATATGTCTATGTGCTACATTATCTTATAATATAAGTTTTGGTGTTTGTTTTTAGCAACAAAATTGACTTTAGGCATTATCACCTACATCCTAATGTTTGATGAGTCCTCATAGTTCGAGGACCCAGTTTATCAGACTTTTGTTCATTAATGAAAGCACTTTAGTTATTTGATTTCAGTTTATGTTTGGGTCAACTGGTGTCTGTCTCAGTGGCTCTCTATTCATGAGTTAAGACTTGTCAGGCTATTTGTGGTTTATGTTTAAAGTGTTTGTTAAGGTTTCCAAGTTAAGGACTTTCTTTAAATATATACAAAGTATTTACCTATAGTTTCTATTTAAGTTAGTTCATCTTTCATGTGAGTTGTAAGATTAGTAGGTATCATGGGTTAGCTTAGGGCTATTCGTAGTCTTGAGCACCGTATGATGTCCAAGGGGTACTTTCGGTAAAACACCCTGGGTTTTGGAACCTTAGAAAATTTCCTATTTTTTTGGTTTCTGGACAAGAAACGACTGGGGGGTACAAGTCATATGCTGGGGTATGGTTGGTAAGGTTGGGTCATACACTAACTAGTGATGGTTGGTGGGTTGGATTAGTTTCTAGAATAGGTACGACTTGGGTTGGTATGAGTCGTATGGTCGAATACATACCGTATCGTTTGGTTTTTGCTTCACTTAATCTGATACTTAGTAAATTAACTTGGATCTGAGTATGAAGGGCTCACCATGGGTCATGAGATAGGGTATGAGTTATATTGTCCCACTCGTATATTGGATAATATCAACTCCTCTTGGTTCTATTATGGGTACGGGTTGAGGGTACTAGTCGTATCCGTAGATACAGTGGCTTGCATAGTCGTATGTTGACCAGTGTAGGGTTCTAAGGGAGGTCTAGGATATGAGTGGCGGGTACTACTCATATTGAAGGGTATGAATAGTATGGTCGAGTCGTACCCACCCGCAGGGTTTTTATGCAGTTAACTTGCGGGTAATCTGGACATTTTCCCTCTTAACCTATGATGACCCCACAACTTATATCTCACTTGGGAGATTATTTTCCCTATTCTTCTAATCCAAAACACTTAGAAACACTTTTTAGTTCTCTGAACAAGGTGGTGCTCAACAGTAAGGTAGTCGGGATGACAGTAAGTTGCCAAAGAAGAAGTGGGGGAGTTCTGGTTCCTTCTTTACAGCTAGTTCTCCTTACCCAAAGCCTTCGAGTGATAGGCATCAGTAGGGTGGCAATAATTTTCGGGCACACGATGTCCAATCTCATGCAAGTGGGGCTCAGTTGGCCTCATCATGCCCTCTTTGCATATGCTTAGAAACTATTCGGTTGGTAAGGGTTCTCCGGGAGCAAGTAAGGCTTCGATTTCTTCATCTTCTGCTCCTGCACCAAAGGTTATTGCTTCTGCATTTGTTTCTGCTTCTGGTACTGGCACAGGTCAGAATAGGTTATATGCTTTTGCAACTCGACAAAAATCTGAGGCATCACCTAACATCTCTAAAGGGTATCTCTATCATCTGGTCTGGGTTAAAGATTCTAACTCAGAAGGTTTTTCCTTACATTCGGTCTTGGTGGTAAATGAGTTTCTTGAGATCTTTTCGGATGATCTTTCTGGTGTTTCTCTGGATAGAAAAATCGAGTTTGGTATTGATTTTATTCTGGACACTCGTCCAATATCCATTCCTCCTTATAGAATGGCTTCGGTTGAGTTGAGGGAACTGAAAGAGCAACTTAAGTATCTTTTGGATAAGGGTTTCATCCGTCTTAGTGTATCCCCATGGGGTACACCGGTTTTATTTGTACTCTATGTGGGTATCATCAACTTAAGATTAGGGAGAAGGATATCCCTAAGACCGTTTTTCGTACTCGGTATGGGCACTTTAAGTTCATGGTAATGTCATTCAATTTGACTAATTCCTCGACGGTATTTATGGATTTGATAAACAGGGTGTTTCGGTATTTTCTAGATCTTTTTTCATTGTGTTCATTAATGACATCTTGGTGTATTCTAAGAGTGAGGTGGATCATGTTAATCACCTCTGTGTGGTGTTGCATGCCTTAAAGGAGCAACAGTTGTATGCCAAATTCTCCAAGTGTGAGTTCTGGTTGAATGTTGTGACTTTTCTAGGTCATATTATTTCTAGTGAAGGGATCAAAGTGGATTTGTAAAAGGTGGATGTGCTTAAAAGGTGTCCTCAACCCATGACTCCAACCGATATTTGGAGCTTCTTGGTTTTGGTTGGGTATTATAGGTGGTTCATGGAAGATTTCTCGATGATAGCTTCCCCATTGACTAAGTTGACTTAGAAGAAGGAAAATTTTTCTTAGTTGGATGTTTGTGAGGAAAGTTTTGAGAAGCTGAAGGATAAGCTAACTTCGACTCCAGTTTTGACATTACCTGAAAGTAATGAGGGGTTTGTGGTTTATTATGACGTATCCCGGGTGGGGCTTGGTTGCATTTTGATACAATATAGGAAGGCGATTGCCTATGCCTCCAGGTAGTTGAAGGTATATGAGAGGAATTACCTACTCATGATTTGGATCTTTTAGCGGTGGTTTTGCTTTGAAAATTTAGCAGCATTATTTGTACAGAGTGCACGTGGATATCTTTTCTAATCATAAGAGTCTACAGTATATGTTCACTCAGTAGGAGCTAAATCTTAGGCAGAGAAGATGGTTGAAGCTTCTCAAGGACTATGATAGAAGTCTTCACTACCACCCAGGTAAAGCTAACGTGGTTGTTGATGCTCTTAGTAGGTTATGAATGGGGATTTTGGCTCATGTGGAAAAGAATAAGCGGGACTTGGTGAAGGATATTCACTGCTTGGCTAATCTTGGAGTTCGTCTCTTGGACTCAAATGATGGTGGTGTGATTGTTTAAGAAATAGTTCGGTTATCTCTTGGCATGGAGATCAAGGAGAAGCAAATTTTAGATCCTATCTTGATGAAAATCAAGAGTGATATTGGTAGGCAAAGAGTGATGGTGTTTGAGATTAGTGGTGATGGTACCTTGAGGTACCAAGGGCAGTTATGTATTTTTGACAGTGATGGTTTGTGATAGAGGGTTTTGGTTGAGGCGCATGCATCGCTCTATGTTGCTCATCTTAGTTCTTCCAAAATATATCACAATCTCAAGGAGATATATTGGTGGAATGGTATGAAGAGAGATGTGACTGATTTCATGGCGAAGTGCATGGTATGCCAACAGGTCAAAATTGAGAACATGAGGCCTAAAGGGTTGTATCAAGAAATTAAATTTCCTGAATGGAAATAGGAAGTAATCATTGTGGATTTCGTTACCGGTCTTTCTCGGTCTCGAAACCAATTTAATTTGATTTGGTTCATCGTGGATAGGATGAAAAAGTCCACTCACTTTTTTTTGGTGCGAGCTAATATTTCGGCTGAGGACTATGTAAGGTTGTATCCTTATAAGATTATAAAGCTGCATGGGGTACCTGTTTCTCTTATCTCTGATTGTGGTACACAATTTTTATCTGACTTCTGACAGTCTTTTCAGAAGGGGTTGGGTACTAGGGTTAGTTTGAGTACTGCTTTCCACCCACAGATGGATGGACAAGCAGAGAGGACTATTCAGATATTGGAGGACATACTTCATGCATGTGTGATTGATTATGATGACAATTAGGTTGAGCATTTACCTTTGGTAGAGTTTTCTTATAATAATAGCTATCATTTTAGTATTGTCATGGCCCCTTTTGAGATGTTTTATGGTAGGAGGTATAGATATATTATTGGTTGTTTTTTTCTTGGTGAGACGGATATGTTTGGTTCGAATTTAGTTTATCAGGCTATGGAAAAGGTGAAGGTGATTTGAGATAGGCTTAAGGCTACCCAAAGTTGGGAAAAGTCCTATACGGATGTAAGGTATAGAGACTTGGAGTTCGAGGTTGGGGATAAGGTGTTCCTAAAGGTATCTCCTATGAAGGGAGTGATATGGTTTGGTTAGAAGGGAAAGTTAAGTCCACAGTATGTTGGTCCTTATGTGGTTTTACGAAGGGTTGATAATGTGGGTTATGAATTGGAGTTTCCTTTTAGTTTGAACTCCATTCATCCGGTATCATCTCTATATTAAGTGACTTGGTGATTCTTCTTCGATGGTTTCTTTAGAAGAATTGGATATCTTGGATTCTCTATCTTATGAAGAGGTCCTAGTTGAGATATTGGATTGGTAGGTTCGTCGGTTATGGACCAAGGATGTGGCTTCGATTAAGGTTCTATGGTAGAACCATAAGGTGAAAGACACTACATGGAAAGCGGAAGAGGACATGTAGTCTAAATATCCACATGTGTTTTTTGCTTTGGATATTTGTGCGGAAGGTATGTGTTCTTGATCACATCTTTATTTTATAACTTAGTTAAGGGTTAGAATAAATCCTTGCATATTTATTTTCTAACTTGGTTGAAGGTTGGATTGATATTTAATAACGCAAATGAATCCTGCTTGTGTTTGACCTACCTTTTTCATCATTCGAAGATGAATGATCCCAGTGGGGGAGACTAAAACACCCTGGGTTTTGAAACCTTCGAAAATTTCCTGTATTTCTTGTTTCTGGACAAGATACGACTGGGGGGTACAGGTCGTATGCTGCAGTACAGTTGTTAAGGTTGGGTCGTACACTAACCAGTGATGGTTGGTGGGTTGGATTGATTTCTAGAATGGGTACGACTTGGGTTAGTACTAGCCGTATGGTCAAATATGGGTT
This sequence comes from Capsicum pubescens, assembly GCA_030864215.1. Lineage (NCBI taxonomy): Eukaryota > Viridiplantae > Streptophyta > Magnoliopsida > Solanales > Solanaceae > Capsicum > Capsicum pubescens. The sequence continues at coordinate 66,794,614 of CM061541.1, forward strand.
GTATGGTTTGGATTTTGCTTCATTTAATCTGAGACTTAGTAAAGTAACTTGGATCTGAGTATGAGTGGCTTACCATGGGTAAAAAAATAGGGTATGAGTCGTATTATCCCACCCGTATGTTTGATAGTGTCAACTCCTCTTGGTTCTGTTATGGGTAAGATTTGAGGGTACTAGTCGTATCCATAGATATGGTTTGGCTTGCATTGTCGTATGTTGAATAGTGTGGGGGTCTAAGGGAGGTCTAGGATACGAGTAGTGGGTACCACTCGTATTGGAGGGTATGACTAGTATGGTGGACTCATACCTACCTGCGGGGATTTTATGCAGTTAAGTTGGGGGTAATCTGGATATTTCCCATCTTAACCTATTATGACCCCACGACTTATATCATACTTGAGAGGTTATTTGACCTATTATTCTAATCCAAAACTCTTAGAAACACTTTTAAATTCTTTTTAAGTCTCTTGGGTAAGAGAAGGCTAGGGTTTCATCTAGAGGAGCAATTTGGAGCTTGATTGGGTGATTTCTCTCCATAATCTTCATCATCTAAGACAAAATACTTCTCCCTCATTATTAGTTCCAACTAAATGCATGTTTATACAATGTTTTCATGGTATGATTATTATATGATTTTTGGGTTTTCAAATATATGTTGGGGTTCTGGTGTTAAATGCTTGGTCATGGTTTTCCCGAACTAAGGAGACATTCTGGCGGACGCTCCTTATCTTACATAGGTTTACTACGATCCATACCCAGTGAGATATACATTGCCCAAATGAAACCTAAAATATGGGATGGGTGATCCATACGATCATTTAGCGAGGTTCAATCGGGATATAAAAGTCGACGCTCAATCGTCGAAAGTGAGATCTCTTTTAGTTACATTCTTTAATGGTGGTTTGGACAATTGGTTGCATATGAATGGTTCATTGGTAATTGGATTTGGTTTTGGAAACACTATGTCCCCAACATGTTTGATAAAAAGCCTATGATAATGCTTTTACTATATTATTGGACTTTTAATGGAACTATTGCATGGTATGGTTTGGTAATGGGACCCTAAATGGTATAAATGGTTTAAATGACTTGGAATGGTTAAATAGTATGGTTTGGTGGTCATGGTTATGGTTAATTAAACTTACTTGTGGGGTACATAGGATTCCCCCACTAAAACATAATAATGGAACACTTGTGAGGTACATGAGATTCCCCCAAGTTAACTTGATAATGGAATCTACGGGTGCATGGGAATCCCTTTTCATAAAAAGGTTGGCTAAGGACATTGCTTGCAAGCTATAGTCATTATGACGATAACACTACTCATAGCCTTGGTTAATAATAATGGAATAATGGTTTGGTTGGTTGAAAATGGTTTTAATTGGGGAATAATGGCAGGGTGTGACAGCTATTCGTGAAGGTGCGAGTCCAATGGAAGGACACTGGAATCTCATATTTGCCAACATGAGGGGTTGGTCATAGAGACCATATATGATACTATGAGGCACATGGGAATCCTCTAAGTACATTGTACATATATATCATGGAGAGCGAAGGGTACTAGGGAATCCCCTACTCTTATGGTATCTCTGGTTCGTGCGGCTACACGCACCGGGTTCGGTTAGGGGAGGTTACACTGGACCTATATAGGCCGTGGGTGGATTTAGGATAGATAATCTACACATATCCAGGTTAATAGTTTTAAAGGCATGCTAAACCCGATTCCCTTTCCCGGTATGGTTATATATATATACATATACATATATATATATGGTTTGTATGCATATGGTTAGTTTACTTAGTATTACTGGATGACATTATTTTATCCTTATCCTGAGTACTTGCTAGCATTCACCCGCTAACCCATCCTCGGGCGGCTGTATCCCCACGCGATGCGGGGATCGGCCATTCTACTCCTCCTGCTTAGTGCTCAGACTTGGAATCAGCTACTGGATTGAAGTAGTAAGCTTCAATATTCTGGAAGGAATCATTTCATGTTCATGGATATTTTTACACACTTTGGTTTATTTATGGATATTGATTTTTGCTATGGTTGAGGGCTTGTCCTAACTAGATATTGGTTTTCTTTTGGTTAGAGGCTTTTGTGGAACTACTATGGGTTGGTATGGGCTATATCGATAGCGGTGTCAGCCTTAGTATTGGCATTGGCCTTGGGGCTGATATCGTTGGACTAAATTTCTCACTATTCTATCCTTTTATATTATGTTATGGAACTTGGTTTGGTTATTGTTATAGTTTGGTTTGGCAATTGGTTATTAGTATGGGTTTGGACGATTGGACTCGTTTGGGTAAGTCACGGTCTTATACCTATCCTAAAGTTTGGAAAATGAAGAAAATATGCTATCTTTTTATATTTTTGGAATTTATCTGACCCAGGATATAAGTGGGATAGTTGGGTTGGGTATCAGGGGTGGTCTCCGGTCCTGGTTGGACTTGAGACACCCATTACGATAAGGCCTCGGGTGGGTCGTGTCATTCGGGGCATTAAAAACTTGATATTAGAGCCTAAGGTTTTAAAGAGTCCTAGGTAATCAGACAAACCACGTTACGTAGAGTCTTGATCATGAATGTAAAGTGCACTACATTTATGAGAAGGAGGATAGATAATAAGTTAGGAATCATCATTTTTTCATGATTTATTATGCTTACAATTGTCCTTTTCTGCCTTAAATCATGCTTTTACGTGGTAGAATATGACTCCTCACTGAGATGACACACGCAAAAATAGTGATGAACCACCACTGCACACCAACCCTCTAAATGAGAATGTGTCTCTCATTCTGAATTTTGGACTGCCTTTCAAGCATTGGCCCAAGCTGTGAATACCAATGTTCAGGGAAACCAACACGCAGCGGTTCCATTTCAGCCGAATGGTAATTTAGTTGCAGTTAAAATTCGAGACTTCATGAGGATTAATCCACATGAGTTCTATGGGTTAAAGGTGGATGGGGATCCTTGGATGGGGATCCTCAACTCTTTATTTATGAAGTGAGAAAGATTACTTAGCTTATGCATGTTACTAAAGAGGAGAGTGTAGATTTGGAATATTATAGACTGAAGGATGTTGCTTATGATAGGGTTGTTATGTGGAAGGGAGGTAAGGGTGAGAATGCAGCTCTTATGAGTTGGTAGTTTTTTCAGAGTGATTTTTTAGATAGGTTCTTTTCGCGTGAGATGAGGAAGGCTAAGGTGGAGGAGTTCATAAACCTGAGGCAGGTCTCTATGACTATAAAATAGTACTACCTTAAGTTCACTTAGTTATCTATATATGCTCTCAAGTTGTTATCTGACTCTAGAGCTCGTATGAGTAAGTTTATTACTGGGGTGTCCGATTTGGTGGTCAAAGAGTGTAGGACTGCCATGCTGATTGGGGATATAGAAATTGCTCGATTGATGACTCATGATCAAAGGATTGAGGCAGAAAAGTTGAAGAAAAGAGAAAAGATAAACAAGAGGGATAGGACTGGATAATTTGAGTATAGTCAGCCAAGGTCTAGAGGGGGAAGCGGTTCGTAGTTTCAAGGTCATTCATCAGTGCCTGTGCCATCTTCAGAAGTGCCCCTGTACCTAAAACCAAGCAGGAACAGTGGGGTAAGACTCCGAATTCCAGTTCTCAGAATACTGTAGTTGGGAGGCCTAGTTACCCGACATATGCAAGGTGTGGCAAGACCTATCCTGGTGACAGTTTGATGGACAAAGAGGGTTTCTATGGTTATGGAAAGCTGGCCTATAGAATCAAGAAGTATCCGTATGCTAAGTAGAGAAGTAGGGATGTTCATCCTCGAACTCAGGTTACTAATCCACCAGCTCAGGCAGGTCGCCCAGTTCCTCCACAGGGCGTATAATCCAGGTGGCAATCAGCCAGAATCGGTTCTATGCTTTACTATCCTGTCAGGGAGCAGGAAAGTTCACCAGATGTTGTCATTGGTATGCTTCATGCCTTTCACCTTGATATATATGTGTTGTTATACTCGGGATCAAATCTCTCTTATGTAACTCCATTGGTTGCTGTGAATTTTGGAGTAGGTCCTAAAAATCTCTCTAAGCCCTTCTCAGTTTCTACCCTAGTGGGTGAGTCAGTTGTTGCAAGACGAGTCTATAAGAAGTGTACTATTATTGTCCTCTATAAAGTCACACTAGCAGACCTAATAGAGTTAGAGATAGTAGGCTTCGATGTTATTATAGGCATGGATTGGCTCCATTAATGCTACACATCCATAGATTGTCGCACCCATGTGGTAAAGTTTCAGTTTCACGATGAAGAAGTTTTTGAGTGGGAGGGTAGTTCTGTGTCTCCCAAAGGTCGTTTCATCTCTTACCTTAAGGCCATAAAGTTAATATCAAAAGAGTGTATCTATTATTTAGTCCACGTTAAGATACTAAGTTTGAAGCTTCCAACAGTTCAATCAGTTCATCTAGTTAATGATTTTCTCAAGGTTTTCCCCGAAGATCTGCCAGGGGTACCTCTAGATTGAGAAATAGAATTTGGTATTGATCTTCTTCATGATACTCAGCCAATATCTACCTCTCTATATCGTATGGCCCTGGCCGAACATAAAGAGTTAAAGAAGCAGCTTAAGGACCTCTTAGATAAGGGTTTCATAAGACCTAGTGTTTCTCCGTGAGGTGATCCAATCCTTTTCATGCGCAAGAAAGATGGTAATCTCAGAATGTGTATTAATTATAGACATCTAAACAAGGTTACCGTCAAGAACAAGTATCCCATTCCTAGAATCAATGATTTGTTCGATCAACTTTAGGGTGCTCGGTGGTTCTCCAAGATTGACCGTAGGTCAAGATATCATCAGTTAAACATTAGGGATCAAGACATTCCGAAAACAACTTTCCGAATGAGGTATGGCCATTTTGAGTTTGTGGTTATATCGTTTGGACTGACAAATGCTCCTGCAGCTTTCATGGATTTGATGAACATGGTCTTCAAGCAGTACTTGGATATGTTTGTCATTGTCTTATAGATGACATATTGGTGTATTCCAGGAGTGAGGAAGAGCATGTAGATCATTTAAGAATAGTGCTGCAGACCCTCAAGGACCGTTAATTATAAGAAAAGTTTGGTAAATGTAAGTTTTCTTTGGAATCTGTTACCTTCTTAGGACATGTTATTTCAGCGCCTGGTATTCATGTAGATCCTCAAAAAACTAATGCAGTGAAGCACTGGCCTAAACCTATCACTCCATCTGATATCAGGAGCTTTTTGGGTTTGGATGGGTACTATAGAAGATTTGTTGAAGGGTTCTCCTCTATAGACACACCATTGACTAAGTTGACCCAAAAAAGTGAATTTTATATGGTCAGATAAGTGTGAGAAGAGTTTCCAAGAGTTGAAAGATAGATTGACCTTGGCACTAGTTTTAACCTTGCCAGAAAAGTTAGACGGATTCGTAGTGTATTGTGATGCGTCTAGAGTTGGATTAGGTTGTGTGTTGATGTAAAATGAGAGAGTGATAGCTTATGCCTCTAGGCGACTTAAGGATCATGAAAAGAATTCCCCAACTCACGATTTGGAGTTAGATGCTGTGGTTTTTACTTTGAAAATTTAGAGGCACTACCTTTATGGTGTGCATGTTGATGTTTTCACTGATCATAAGAGTCTTCAGTATGTATTTTCTCAAAATGAGTTGAATCTTTATCAGAGAAGTTGGTTGGAGTTGTTGAAAAATTATGACATGAATGTTCTCTATCATCTGGGTAAGGCTAACATAGTGGCAAACACACTAAGTAGGTTGTCCATGGGTAGTGTGTCTCATGTGAAGGAGGAAGAATGGGAGTTGGCTAAAGAAATGTATAGATTGGCTCATTTGGGAGTATGTTTGTTCAACACTGATGATGGGGGAGTAGTAGTTCAGAATGGTTCAGAATCATCTTTGGAAGTGGATGTGAAGGATAAACAACGAAAGGATCCCATAATTAGCTAAATATTAGAAGCAGTTCAGTAGCAGAAGGTTGAGATTTTCTCCCAAGGGGAAGATGGAGTACTTCTCTATCAAGGTAGACTTTGTGTTCCAAATGTAGACAGGTTGCGGGAGAAGATACTAGCCGAGGCTTATGGTTCAAGGTATTCCATTCATTCAGGTGCTACTAAGTTGTATCCCAACTTATGGGAAATTTATTGGTGGAATGGTATTAAGAGAGACATAGCTAAGTTTGTAGCCAATTGTCCCAATTGTCAGCAAGTTAAGGTTGAACACCAAAGACCGGATGGTACGTTGCAAGAGAAAGTATCCCTACTTGGAAATGGGAAGTAGTGAATATGGATTTCATCACAGGGTTTCCTCATACAAGACATCATCATAATTCAATTTGGGTCATAAAAGACCAAATAACTTAGATAGCCCATTTCCTACCGCTCAAGACTTCAGATCCCGTGGAGGATTATGCCAAGATGTATGTTTGTGAGTTAGTAAGACTTCATGGGATACACTTTATGGTTAGATGTATGTTTGCGAGTTAGTAAGACTTTATGGGATAACCTTATCCATCATTTCAGACAGAGGCAGCAGTTCACTTTGCAGTTTTAACAGTCTTTCCAAAAGGGCCTTGGTTCAAAGGTTAAGCTTAGTACTATATTTCATCCGTAGACTGATGGTCACGCTGAGCATACAATTCATAGATTAGAAGACATGTTGAGGGTGTGTGTTCTTGACTTTAAAGGAAGTTGGGATGACCATCTACCTTTGATTAAGTTCGCTTTTAATAATAGTTATCATGCTAGCATTCAGATGGATCCATTTGAAGCGTTGCATGGGCGTAGGTGTAGGTCACCTATAGGATGGTTTGAGGTCAGTGAAGTGGCTTTGATTGGGCCTGACTCTATTCTTGAAGCTATGGAAAAAGTTCAGTTGATTCGTGAGAGATCAAAAATTGCTCAGAGCCGTCAGAAATCGTATACAGATTTAAGAAGAAAAGAGCTCAAGTTTGAAGTAGGCGATTAGGTATTCTTAAAAATATTGCCTATGAAGGGAATAATGAGGTTTGGAAAGAAAGGGAAGTTGAGTCCATGATTTGTTGGTCTCTATGAGGTAGTGAAGCGTGTAGGAGAGGTTACGTATGAATTGAATATTTCGTCAGAGTTAGCTGCAATTCACCCAATGTTCCACGTTTTGATGATGAAGAAGTGCATTGGAAATCCATCCTTAGTAGTTCCCCTAGAAAGTATTGGGTTCAATGATAACTTGACATATGAGGAGATTCTGTAGAGATACTTGATAGGCAGGTTCGAAGACTAGGAATAAGGAAGTAAAGTAAGTAAAAATTCTTTGGAGACACAGCTGGTTGAAGGGGCCACTTAGGAAGCTAAAGCAGACATGCTGACAATGTATCCGCATCTAATTTCCTCCAGTTTCATTCCTACCTAAGGTAAAATGTTTTTTCCAGCAAATTCTTTCTCCTTAAGTCCGTTTAAGTGCTCCTGTATTGTGTTTTATGTTGTGAGAAATTAAACCCTTGTAGTAGTGGTAAACTTGGTTGTAAATACAGTGTGGAAGTGTTGTTTCTTATCAAGTCCTAATACTAGATGAATCACATTCGAGGACGAATATTTTCAAAGGGGAGATATTATAATGCCCCGTGTCTGTAAGACTCTGTGCCTCATACATCTCATTTCTCTGAGTTGTATAATCAATATACGAGTGGTATGTGAAAGCCGTATCCAAGAAAGTGTGGTATAGTAGACATTCTATTATAGGTACGACTCAACACTTAGAGTCATAAGATCATCATACGAGTCGTATGAAGGTAAGTCATAGGTCCATCAGTGTAGGCTCCCTAAGATCCTTTCCAAGATACGATTAGCTATTCACATATCATCTATACAAGTAACAAGTCGTAGGTGTAACTCGTATATTGATTAGTGTGTTCTACCTTTGTCACTGCCTAGCCTATGAGTCATGAATACTAGTCGTACCCACACCATACGAGTCTTATGGTTGACTCGTATAGACTGACGATTAATTTCTGTAAAGTTCAGCTAAGGGATTTTTGGTCTTTTCCTCTCTGATAACTCCCAACCCACAACCCATAACCTTTAAGAGGCATTATTTTGATCCTCTTTCCAATCATATAACAATACTTACCTCCTCTCATCATCAAGAACATCAAGATTAGGGTTCATCTCATACAAATTCATCCTTCAAGTCCCAAGGTTCAAACTCTTTTCACAAGTCTAGAAAATTCATGTATGTCGGATTTATAAATAAGGTTATTCTTTCATCCTTGTTCCCAAAGTACATGGTTTTAATATTGAATTTATTTATTTTGAAATAGGGTTTATACCCAAATATCCATACTCTTGAATTATGAAACTACCATGAGAATGAAAGCCTTAAGTGCATCAAGAATTGTATATATCCATGTTTTGACTTATAAAGATTCATATTGTAGTTTTAATTTCTTTATCTTGACTGGAATTGTTGAAAGATTTCAAGGTGACTATTGAGCATGAAATTTTGTTATGAGTTTCTATGAATTAAATCATGAATTCTAAGTTCTAAGTACAGGTATTAAGTTTATGAGAAGATTATGATCTTAAGCTCCATTGATAAGTTTCATGACATGATTTAAAGCATAGATTGATCTTTTGATCCTAAGATAAGATATGAAATCCGTAATTGTTCATCTTGATTATGATCTAAATTAAAGAGAAGCATAACTGGTTTTCATTCTATAAACCCTTATGCTATTTTAAGGTGGATTTCTTAAAGTATGAGCATGTAAGTATTCTGGGGGGTAGTATTTATCACCGAGAAGGGAATGTGCATGAGTGTATCCTAAATTCCTAGAAACTACGAGCCACCGTGGTTAAGACAAGATGTGGGAGGTAGCATTTAACTGACATGCCCTTGATACCCCCTTATGGCCGAGTTGGGGTCCAATCTGTAACCCCAATTGGAAGGGTGTCAATACCGCGTCACTGGTAAGGACAAGCTATGGGCGACCCTTATCTGATAGCATCCCTAAAAGAAAATGGTGGGGCCCTTATCTGATAGTGCTTATCCACCTCATCAACCCTCATCAAACAGTGTTGATGTCTCAACCTATGCTGGCTACATAGTTCTGGAATGTAAGGATGACTTCTAAGGATCACACCATCATCTGATAGTGTGTGTCCCCATCCTTGGGTTCACTCGGTGCTATTTCCTACTACCATCTGAATGGACACTAAACATGATTTACTGAACTGAACATGAGCTGAGTTACTAAGTTCCGTTGACTGATGGAATACTACTGATATCTGACAACTGACTGAGTCATGAGATCATAGAGATTTTTCCTGAGTCATAAGACTATCTGAAGTCTAAGGATTCATAGCTTTACTTAGAGTATCATGAAAACATGACATGGCTTAGGTACACAGCTAATGTTTCGGGTACAAGTACCTCCAGGACTCGATGGAAGGAAAACTGACAAAGCATGACTTACTTGAATACATAATAATCATCATAATACATTTACTGAAGCATTTCATCAAACATGTGATAGGCATAATTTTGTACGTACATAGGGATTTCACGATATCATGCTAATTAAACACTTTCCCTTCATCTAGGCATTCAACCAAACACATAGTAGGCATAGAATGTGTAAACAACATCATACAACAATTAACTGTCGTGATTCAATTCCAATTTAATCATTCAAGGGTTTAGTCCTAGGGTATCATGAACCTATACCGTTACAAATAAACCCATATGGAATTTAACACTCATTCATGGAATACAATTCAATTACTCATTATCAACATGAACAAAAGCAACCCAATCATGAACTTCATAAGAAAACCCATAACTTGAATTTAGAAAAGGGATTCTTGGGCTTCATAGATGAAAAGAGTCCATGAATGAACACTATGCATACCTTAGTTCGTGATTTCGTGAAGATTGATGGTGAAACCTTTTTGAATTTGAATCTCCAATAGAAACCCTAGCTTGTTCTTGAGAGAAACTTGAGAGAAAATAGTATATTTAGGGTGAATAATAGCTAAATTACGTGTTATTGGGTTTAAATAGGGGAAGGAAATTGACCCTTTTAACCCTGGACGCGTCTTGTAATTTTAGTAAAAATTTCCCAAACTAGGCCCCTGGCGCGACGCGGCGTTATCATTCCGTGTCACTGGAAATTGAAAATTGGGAAAGTGAGGGATTGCGTGACGCGGAGCCATCGCGTTTCCCCTTCCTTCGTGACTTAGAACTTTGGTGCGACGCGGGGGAAATCGCGTTGAGACACTGGAAAAAGGACAATTCTGAATTTGAGTGCTGGTGCGACGCGTCATAATCGCGGACACCTACTGGAAATTTCCAAATGCCATTTCCTCTTGTGGCGCGCCGCGCCACTGACTAATATGACGCTTTTTTACGACGGGAACTTGAAATAGTCATAACTTCTTACCCGGTTATCGGATTTAAGCGAATCATATATCGATGGAAAGCTTATTGAATTTTCTACATGAAAAAAGTGAAAATATTGAAAATTCCTCATGGAATAATTATTACTCACTTTAGAAGCTAATACTAGGCATTTTTGGGACAATATTTTCTAGAAATCTTCGGGATATTACACTTAAGGAATGAGTTGTAGGTTCCACAATTACATTGAAAGCACAGGGTATTACTGAAGGGCACTCCCACATTGACTCAAATAGATTTTGTTTCTATCCTATTACTCCTATTATGCACACACATCTATGTCAACATTCTCATTTTTTCTACTCTCATCTTTTGAATATATGAGTTCTTGTCAAGACAACACTCAGTCCCATATAACATAGATAGTTTGACCATAACTTTATAAATTTACCTTTAAGGCTTAGTAACACATTTTTATAATATAAGATTCCATATGTGAGCTTTCATTTAATCCACCTTAATTACTCCAATACGACGTGTAACATTATCTTCAATCTTCTTATTTCTTAGATTCTTAACCCTAAAGACTTGAAACTTCCTTTCTAAGGAATGACTTGCATCTCAATCCTTACTTCAATATCCGCCATATGAGTTACATATAAAATCGAACTTGCATTTTAAGTATTTTGCCTTAGTATTTCTCAATTAAAATACTTTAGACTCCTGGATCTATTTCTAAACCTTCAATCTATTATTAACTCCATCGCAAGTCTCTTTAATCAAACTACGTCATACACAAATAGAATACACTATACACCCCTCCTTAGATATATTGCGTTAGTTCACACATCACCAAAGAAAATAGAAATGGGCAAAGAGTTGATCCTTAGTCCAACCCCATCATGATTAGAAAGTGAATTGATTCTTCTAAGTCGATTCTTAATTTCATCATATATGTCCTTGATTGCACTAACGTAAGCTACAAGTATATCTTTATCCTTCAAAAATCTCTAAAAGATCCTCTATGAACTTTGTTGTGGCCTTTTTCAGGTCAATGAACACCATATGTTAAACCTTCTTCCTCTAACTATTCTACTCCATCAATCTCCTTGCAAGATCTATAGTTTCTGTAGTTAAATGCTCCAACATGAATTCAAATTTGTTTTAAATGATAAATACACTCCTCTTTATCTAATCTCTTTCGCCCGCTTCCAAACTTTCATAGTGTGTTTTAGCAGCTTGATACCAATATAGTTATTATAATTTTGAATATTGCTCTAATTTTAATACAATAGGATAATTATCCTCCACGTCTATTCTTCGAGCATTTTTATGTCTTAAAATAACGTTAAAAAAATCCAATGAGTTATTCCATACCTGTTATACCTATGCTTTTTTAAAATTCCACCAGAATCTCATGTGATCCGTTCTCCCTATACCTTTTCTTATTACGAATAACCTCCTTAATCTTCTCAGACTTGATATATCTACAATACCCAAAATCAATTGCTCTTATAGTGACCTAAATAACACAACACAATATTTTTGTCACCCTTTTTATTCAAGAATTATTGAAGTATGTTTGTCATTTTTGTGTATTAATATGCATCTCTTTCCATAATACCTTTTCCAGAGGTAAAGCTAGTGAAACATTTATGTCATGACCTCATTTCTCAGGTTATGATGACACCTACTATAACCCACTAATAGGTGCCCGTAGTCCGACATAACTAGTAACCGACTATCAAAAGGAATGGAGAAAATTACAAAAAAATATATAAATAAAATACTAATATGGAATAAAATCCCAAGACCTGGTGAAGTTAATACAAGAGCCCCTAATACAATCAGAGTAAAAAGTGAAATTCAAAATAAATACATATACAAAGATATCTCTGAATTCAAAATAGAGATTAGTCTAATCAATACGAACGAGAGCAGGAGTACTCCAAACGTCAGGAGCTCACCCTAAATCTCTGATCCATAGCTGCTCTGCATGATGGACACATCAATAGCGAGAACTCATGCTATGGTTTGCAGGCTACAAAAGTGTAGTATGAGTACTAAAAACATGGTACTCAGTAGGCATCGACTGATTGAGATCCAAAGATAATGCAAGCATAAATAACATGTAAAACAGGAATATAAACTACAATCAACTATCCAAGAAACTAAACATAATAATTATAAGGAGCAATAAGGATAAACTAGAATATTCTAATAGTGTTCAGGAACTAAAGTGCAATACCGATATCACTAGCCAATACACAAGTGCGAAATGAAGGAAGGATACAGACTACTAATACACATCCAAATAATATATGTATGATATGAATAAATAAGAAAAGAGAAGGATATATACAGTAATATCATAAACACTAACACACCCCTATATAGGACTAAACTCAGCGATAATAACCTGAGGAAACCAATCTAACCTCTCGAGGATCATAGCCAAGAAGGAAAGCTAATACTAGCATAATCAGGATCTCTAACCAAATGATGACTAAACATGAGATAATCTAATAATAACATATCTTACTATAAGAAAGAAAAGGAATCAAAATTGTACCAACAACCTCAAAAACCTATCCTTAATCATCCTGCCATGAACTAATCATAATAATCAATAATAAAATAACCGGTTAGTTCAGACAAATAATAAACCAAGTGGGCCCCCATAAGCCCGAAAGATTCAAGCAACACTCAGCAAACAACAATCATAGTTAATACTTATACAACCCCCCATAATATCGATAGATATAAGTACCAAAGAATTATACTGATGATAGACAATGTATATGAATGAACAAATACAACTTAAATCGATAATGTCATATCCAATCAGAGTTCCTAATGTACCATGTATATATACCTCCTCCAGCTTAGTAGCTCGCAAAGGCATGACCTACAACAAACATCCTTTTCTGGCACTATGGCTCACGAATGACAAGGCTCATAGGGGACTCGGGATATCCATATACACTATCCGATCCCAAACTAGAACTTTCAAGAATCATCATAATCAAACTACTCCGTCTAGTACCATATATATATATATATAGTATGTTCCAGGACTCAAATTATGAATAAAAGAGTGTAAAGCTGTAAATCTATTGTTCGAGATAAATATTGGGCCTAAATATTTATAATAGCGTAGAAAAGGTAGGAATCTGTCTCAACTGAAGTAAATAGTAGTGGTAAAAGAGTGAACTAATAATGGAACAAAATCATCCTCAGTATAATTTTTAAAATAGCTCATTTAGTTTCAAAAGCTCATAAATCATTAAATAAGGAGGTACAATTTCCATTGTAAAAGAATCTATTTTAAAAGTGAAAAGTAAAAATAAATCTCTTTTTAGAAAACATTAATAAAATCAATTATTTGGTAGGAGTCATACTACTAAGTAAATGCAAATGCGCCTAAAGTATGCATATCATCACTAATATCCAAACAATACGACCATAGGCGTCTATACATCCATAACAATAACCACATCCTTTATAAAAATAAAGTACTAACCTGGTGTCCAAATAGCATCGTAACCACAACCTTAGTCCCAATAATACATAATCAATATCATAAAGGCTCATAACTCAAGAAACTACGGTAATCAAGAAAATAAAATTACTAAAAGGATCTAATCGGAGAAATATCACTCAATTCACAAAGTCAAATGGTAAGTCTTATACTAAAGGATCATTCATCAATCTATGGCTAATCAGTTCTATAATCAAAGGAAATAGGATTCTAAGGCCATAACAAGTATCCTATGCTAAGGTTCGGATCACAATTTCCTAAATAGGCTAAGTCATGATATAATAGTCATAGTCCCATACTATAATCCCTACCTAAAATGCAATCTATTCAATACACAATCTAGTAAAGAAAAGTAGACCGAAGCCCATATCAATTTCGAACTGCAATCCTAAATGATTCACAAATCGCTCATCCTTGTTTCTGATTCCAAAAGAGAGTCACACTATCAAAATAATAATACACATATTAATAGGAGTAAATCAATATTCATATTTCTATATAAAACTCCATGCCCAAAATCGGGTCAATAATGGACCCATGAGTCCACTAACGAAATTTCAAAATTGAATCCTTCACAAGATCCCTTGAAGGACAAGGAAGGTGTGTTCAAAAGTTGAGCACAAATGGAGTGTAAATAGGGAATCAAATCAACCGCGAAGATGATGAAAAAAAGAGGAAATTATAAGAACTAAATGGAGGATTTAGACCGATAACTTACGAAGAAATTAGTGGGAAATGGTCACTTCACCATCCTCTACAAATTCCTAGATCTAATCAATGATTTCCCACAAGTTTTTCTAGATCAAAGAAATATTGGAGGGATGTGATTAGACATGACATGGAGCAACTCTAGTTTACCAAGGGCATGACCTTAGATATAAAGTTGTGGAGGAGAAAGATTAGGATAGAAGGTTAGTATTAGTTTAGGATATTTTATCATTAGTTGTATCACTTGGTGTAGCTTGTATTTGGTATTATTGGATGTATTGATTTCTATTGTATTTTGTCCTTTTAGTATTCCTTGTCAAGATTATTTTATTTTAAGATGGGGATCTATCGGAAACAACCTCTCTATCTCACCTCTGATGTAGTGGTATGGATTGCGTACACTTACTATCCCAAAACCCAACCCTACTTGGTGAGAATATATTGGGTATGTTGTTGTTGTTGTTCTTGAGCTGCTATAGCTAAAAATGATGGAAATAGGTGAGAAAATGATGAATAATTGGGAAGAGAGGATTATATACTTCTACACAATTGTCCTTCACAATTGCGGAGGCCAAGGGTCGCGATCATGATGCCTGGTAAGGTTACCTCTCCTAAGCATGACCAAATATTCCACGAACGCAAAGGCAAAGGGGTTAGAGGACTCCGAACGTGACACAAGGTGATCGCAAATGCGAAAAAGAGATGCGAATCAGATCGGGCAAACTTCTTTCCTAACACGAAGGAGAAGGCTCGTGAATGCAATGGTCAATGTCATAACCCTTTTCAATCATGGACTACCCCTTACAAATGTGAAGGGTAAATAGACCCTGCATCAGAAGCTAAAAAACAACAAAAATTTAAGTCATCATGGACTCAATCCGAGTGCTCAAAATTCATTCAAAATTCCATGCACGCAAATGAACTATGCTAATCTTACCAAATTTGATATTTTAGACTCTGTAATTCTATTTTTCATTAACTCCACCCAATAGCCTATAATGAGTCTAGAAGCCTTAGGACCATAACTAAGGTCCCCTTCGCCTAAAATCAATGTTTTAAAGTTGATGATGTTGTCGAATTTCTCATTCGAGGCAATTTATTAAAAGTTTTAGTCTGAGACCAATTTATTAGAAGTTTTAGTTCGAGGCCAATTCTTTAACAGTGAAAGCTCCAAAACAGAAAATTGAGCCTAAAATCTAAAAACCTGTTCAGTAACCAAACTGATAGTTCCGACAAGTCGTAAATGACCTGTAGCCACTGTGGGAAGGCTTAAAATGCTGAAAATGTGCAAAAATTGAGAAAATGACTTGGAGGTTCATTACAGTTTACTTTAGGCCCCCAAAATATTATAGCCAAAAAAATAATTTTAATGGTAGATTTTGTGATTTATTTTCATTTAAATCAGTATTAAATATTGTAAAAAAAGGTTTTAAATTTTACATAAAAAAGAAAGAAAGAAATGTTATCTATCTTTTACTAAAAATATTTTAGAACTCTGAATTAAATAACCCAACAATAACATCTAAGATAATGTAATGCAAACACATTACTAACATCTTATTAAGTAGAATTGATCTATAATTTTATATTACTATGGAGTTTAACTAAAGGATTTATGTCATCTATGTTAGAAATAACAAGTATATAAAAATTTAAAAGTTAATTCTAAATTACTTGTGAATATTTGTATATATTTTAGGTCTTTTATTAAAATTTTGTGTTAGACCATTAATTTTAGAGATAATTGCAAAAGGTAAGACTAGCAAATATATTTTACAATTTTGTAGCCCGAAACATACATTTCATTTTATAGCTCAAAGCGCGGATTGAACCATAAGGCTAAAGTAACCTTTTTGAATTTAAGAATTAAATTTTGAATTATGCAACTAAATACAGTGTCATAAATAGGATCAATCGAACTAATATGGTATCATAACAAAGCAACTGTGACATTGTCATCTTCAAATTAAAGGGCAAAAAAATAATAATAGAGAATTACGATGCTTCTATCAAGATTTCTCACTTTCAGGTCCACGTTTCTTAATCTTTCCTCTATAATTTTGTATATTCATACCCAGTTTCCTCATTATCTAAAAACTCTCCATAAGTGTAAAATTCAATTGGAGATTCAATTTGAGTTTGAAATTTTTGATGTTACAGATTCAAATTTTTTGGATACACAAGTATGAGAAATTCTTCAATGTTTTCACATCAGTAAGGAACAAAGAGTCGAAGTCACTGAAGTATAATTTTTTTGGATGTTTATCCAATGTTGAAGCTCGAAGTCGTAAATAAAGTTATGTTTTGAGTGAGAATGATTATATGGTAAAAAAAGATCGATTATGTATTGAGGAGCTTGAATCTGAAATTTTGGATGATTTGGTATAGTTTAGAGATGTTTTTGGACCAATTAGTACTTGGATTCGAGGAAGAAGACGAAGTCCATTTTTGTGTATACATTTGTATAATGCCTTGTATATTGTTGTATATACTGTACACTATTTTTATTTCATTGATTTCTTGTTCCTCTCCGTTTTATACACACTTATACAATGTAAATACATTGTCTAAACATTATACATACATGTGTATATATTTGTATAATTATATATATACAAAATTATACAATAATGTACAAAATTATAAAAAGTGTATAATATTTTATACTGCGTGTATAAACCTCAGATGTAGTGACGTCACTCATTTTTGTATACAATATTATATATTATTGTATATACAATACAATCTTTTTATTTGAGTGATTTTTCTTCTTCCTCTCTATTTTATACACACTTTTACAATGTAGATATATTATTTAAACATTACACACACACACACACACACACACATATATATATATATTGTAACGTCCTGAATCTGGTATCCAGAATGCTACATGGTGCTCATGACCCCAAGGACTACAAGCTAACCCATGACTGATATCTGTAACTGAGCACTAACTAATACATTGTAAATATGCGGAATATAAGTTGTAAGGCCATAAGGTTCAAAACTGAACTAATACTGACTATAATACAATGTCTGTAATGGGATATGACAACACCCAAAACTGAGATAAACTGTCTGAAACATGCTGTAGTCTGAAAGCCTCTAAACTATCTGAAAACTATGGAGTTGATGGGACATGTCCCCAACTAACTCCGAACTATTGAAATAAACTGAAAACTAAAATATTAATGTAATCATCATGTCCTCGAAAAATGAGGACTCACAGCTGACTCTGACTGCTGAATCGGGATGCTACTGATGCTCTGGCGCTCTGCTTCTAAACCTATGGTATAAGACACCATAGCACAAATGCGTCAGTACTTTGAATGTACTGGTATGCAAGTGAGGTAGGCTGAATGCAAGGGGTTTCATATGCATGAACAATACCAACTGAACGACTAACATAAATGTAAAAATACATGCATGCATACATAAATATATCTGACATCGTGATAGGACTGAATATTGAGTTCTGACTACTGAGTTTACTAATAACATGGATTTACTGACATCTGAGCTAACAAATACTGAGATACTGAATAATTGAGGGACTAATACTATGTTACTTATACATGAATAACTCTGTCTGACAGTTCTGATTATGAAGAACTGGTCTGGTTGACTGTATCTGACAGTCCTGAAGCTAAATACTGATAACATGAGTTCTGATAATTGATATAACCGATAACATGAGTGACTATATCTGACAGTCCTAAATCTGATGGAACTAGCTGAGTTCCGTACTGTATCTGAGTGACTGTATTTAACAGTCCTGAAATCTGTAGAACTATTTGAGTTCTATTACTGAGACTGAGATTGAAAACTGAGACTGTGGGAAGTAATCATCTAATCTGCATTCCCCATACTAAGCTAACCGGGGTCCAACCTATAACCCTAGTTGGAAGGGTGTCAGTACACCGCCACCGATAAAGACAACTGCTGTGGAGTCAGTCCTAATCTAGCGGGTGACTCCTGGGATCAGTCCTATCTAACGGGTGACATCTCGTACCTATGCTGGCTATGTAGTTCTGGAACTTAGGGATTTCTTCTAGGAATCTCAGTCCTATCTAGCGGGTGAGTCCCCATCCCTATGCTTGCTCGGTGCTGAATCCTACTCCCATATAAAAGACACTGAACTGATTAACTAAAATGAAGTGATTATCTGAACTGAGATGATACTAATGGTATTATTTAGTGAAGCTAAACTGAGTTTACTGAGTAGGACTGATCTGATGGATACTGAATTTACTGAGATTTCCTGAGTCATGAGACTGACTAAATTCTACCGATGACTCACTAAATTCTACCGATCATGGCTTGACTGAGATTATCGTAAAAATCTGACATGGATCTAGGCACATAGCGAAATTATCGGGTACAAGTACCCCTAGGACTTGATGGAAAGAAACTGACATAGCATGGTGTACTTAAACACATGACCAACAACACAATTCATAATTCATATATTGAAGCACTTCATCAAACATGTGATATGCATAAACTTGTACATAAATGGGAATTTCATAATATCATGCTAGTTGGGCACTTTTCCTTCATATAGGCACTTAATCAAACACATGGTAGGCATAATATATGTAGACAACATTATACAACAATTAAACATCATGATTCAACATCTAATTTCATCATCCTAGGGTTTAATCATAGGATCACATGAATATACATCGATATAAATCAATTCCATATAACATTGATCACCCAACATAGATTTGGATTCAATTGATCATTCTTAGCATAAACAAAACAAACCCAACATGAAATTCATAAAGAAATCCATAAACTTGAACTCCAAAAAGAGATTCTTAGGCTTTATGGACGAAAGAAGTCCATGAATGAACACTATGCATACCTTAGTTCTTGATTCTACGAAGATTGACAGAGAGATTCTTGAATTCGAGTCTTGAATTTGAATCCCCAATTGAAAAACCTAGCTTGTTCTTGAGAGAAACAATATATTTTGGGTGAAATATGGCTGAATCACGTGTTATTGGGTTTATATAAGGTTGAGAAATTGACCCTTTTAACCCTTGGACACGTATTTTATTTCTGAGAAAATTTCCCGATTTGCCAAGCTGGCGCGATGCGGAGATATCACACTGTGTCACTAGAAATTGCCAATTGGGAACTAGGTTGATGGCGTGATACGGTGAAATCGCGTTGCAATACTGGATGGGACCTGGAAGTTCACCACGACGCAGTGGTATCGTGCTGAGACACTGGAAAAAGGACGATTCTGAATTTGAGCCCTGGCGAGACACACCATAATCGTGGAGTCTCATTGGATTTTGACGATTGCCATTTTGACCTGCTCCGTGATGCGCTGATGGCTCAGGTGGGACACTGTCTTACTAAAATGGCTCTAACTCTTCACCCGGGTGTCGAATTTGGGCGAATTTAGTATCGATGGAAAGCTTATTAATTTTTTCACATGACAAGAAGTGAAAATCTTAAAAATACCACGTGTATAAAAGTGGACTCATATTTAAAACAAGTTTTTAATATTTTTTGGAATGATTTTAAGCTAGGTAGAAGTACGTGGTATTACATATATATATGCACTAATTTGTAAAATTATGTAATATTATTGAATAATTTTATATATGACATTATGCTAAATTATAAGAGGTGTATAATACACTCATATTCAATACTATACAATATTACATATTATTATACCAAAAATCAACTTTATCTTCTTCCTTGAATTCAAGCATCAGATTCATTGAAAAACACCTCAAAAAACTGCACCAAATTGTCAAAATTTCAGATTTAATTTCTTCAATATATACCTGTTCTTTTGTAGCAATACATGATCGAAAAGAAGCTTATTTACAAAATTGATGGAACACGACACACGTCTCTCACTTTCAGAAGATACACACACATCAGACGTGATACAATGGGTTTACACAGAGAAGAAAAACAAAACAGAGAAAAAAATGGCATCATCTTCTTCATAACCTGCTCTCAACCTCCCTAAATACCACCTCACTCCACCCTCAAATTCCACAATGCCAAAGAATCAAATAGCTCTCTCCTTTGCTCAATTTTTCAATTTCTCTATTTCAATCACGCCCAACAAACAACACAATTCAATATGCGTCATTAACACCTCCTGACAAAAAATATCAACTGGACTTATCTTTTTCATTCCTTTTTCCAGAGAATTGACACAGACCCATCAAAAATATCTTCCTCCATTAATCTCTCCAAAACCCTATTGAAATACCTCCATTAACAACAATACACTCCTACATTCTCACTCCGTAATTCGACAAAAACAACCCCACTAACACAAACCCATAATTTTATCACCCCAACCGCCTAACACCAACCCAAAATCGCTGAAAAATTTTCTTCACAAACTATATACCATTAACGACTAACCACTCGTAAGGTAAGAAGATGGAATGGACTACAGATTAAAAGGTAACATTTTGGACCTATATAATTGGACCATTTTTATAATGTAATATACAACGAGCTATATTTTGTAATATAACATTAGTAATTGCGCTTCTGTATAATTTTTTCTTAATTTTATTTAGATTTCCTTGACCTTTCCATCCTCATCTTTAATGCACTTCAATTTGTTCAGGTTGTAAGTTCTTTTTTCGCTTTGACGATGCATTATTTAAACCCCATATATTAATTACTGTGAATTCTTAATTGGAGTAAATTCTAAAAATGTAGTTGTATTACTGAGACAATAATCCTATGAGAATACCTTCAGCTATCCATCAGAAGTAAAGAAGAAAACTTTGATCTATTGATTTTAGTAAGAAGTACAATTTCGTGTATCATTTGACATTTCTTTAAACACTTAAATTTTGTACTTGAAAATTTTTGTCCAAAAGATGTTGAAGTTTTCAAAAATTAATGTGTTTAGGTAATTGTATTTTTTGACTAATATAAGTTAAAGATTTATGGGTGAAAGTTATACATCAAGTTCAAAATTTCAAAAACAATCTCAAATAGCCAATTTTTCAAATCATAACTTGCAATTTTATTTTTGCAACTTGTTCAAAAACATAAAAGAAAAAACAAAATTATTTTTGCAAGTTGAAGATTAAGTATCAGAGCAATAAGTGGAGGAATCTTGAATGTGGCTAGGGCTGGACATATTTTGGTTCAAACCGAAAAAATTAAAAAACCAAACCAAAATTTAATTTTGATTTTTCAATTTTTTGGATCGATTTCGATTTCAAATTTTAAAAATTTGGTTAAATGATTTGATTTTTTATTTTTCAATTTTTTTTATTAAATCAAAAAATCAAAATTATATAAATAACATATATATATATATATTATATATATATATATATATTGTATTACTATAATATATAATAAGTAACCCAAATCGCCAAACGTCTTACGAGTTATATGGCTAACCTAACTTATTTCAACACTGATTGACGATTGTTGACTTGTTTTATATGCTGTTTATGCAAACCTATACATAACAAAGTTACAGGAAATTACATGGTATAGCCTCAATAGTGAGTGACTTTGAATTTTTGACCCCAATAAAAAGTCTTTAAAGACTAGCCTTCCTTCCCTTTTTAGTATAGTATAAGTACAATTTTGTTGTCCAATTTTTCTGGAACCAAAACGTCACACGGTGCTCATGATCCCGAAGGACCATAAGCTAACCCTCTACTGATATCTATACCTGAGCACTGCATAATATAGATAATAAATCGGAAACCAGCCATAAGGTACAAAACATCTAAAAACACTCAAAACTAAAAACTGAATACTGATACATCTGTCCAAAAAGCCTCTAAAATGTCTGAACTGTGGAGTTGATGGGACATGCCCCCCACTAACTCCGTCTATTGAAAATAAACTAAATCTGTTGCAATAATAAAATAAGGACCATCCTCGAATGAAGAGGACTCACTGCTACGTCTACTGCTGCTGACTGGGACTGAGCTGCTAAGGGTACTCTAGATCTCGTGCCTCTGAAACTATGGTGTCAAATAAAACACCATAGCGCAAATGCGTCAATACGAGAATGTACTGAGTATGAAGATGAGGTAAGGCTAAATGCAAGGCTTATGCATGAACAATTACTTAATCGAATTATCATGAGAGTACTGAATGAGAACACATGCACGAATGCACAAATCATAACTGAAATCATCGTGACTCAAAATACTGCAACTCGGGTACTGCTTTACTGTCATCTGAACTCACTACTAATACTGAGATACTGAATAGCTGAATCTCCTAATATTGATAACTGAGTACTGGAGTTGTGATCAGTCCCTTCTAGCGAGTAATCTCGGAAACTGATGTTACTGGAGATGATTAACTGAATCTACTCACATCAATGACTGCACTCTGAGCTTGCTACTCTCGACTGACTAAATCTAAGATCAAACCTCTCTAACGGATGATCCCCAAATCTACTATCAATAATAAGAAATGATTGTGTCTGAGATCTAAACTATCTAGTGGAAGATCTCTAAATCTGATAATGAGAATACTCAATTGAATCTAAGAACGAGATCAGGCCTATCTAATGGGTGATCTCTGGATCTGATAATGAGATTACTCAACTGAATTTGAGACTGAGATCAAGCCTATCTAACGAGTGATCTCTGGATCTAATAATGCTGATACTGAATAACTTTATGAGGGACCAGGCCTATCTAGCGGGTGGTCTATAAATCTATGGAACTATCTGAGTTCCTTACTGAGACAGGTGACTGTATCTGACAGTCCTGATTTTTGAGTTCTACTCTGAAGATTGATACTGAAACTGCAACTGTGGGAGTGCTCACTTAACCGACATGCCCCGAATCTGAACTGGTGCGGTCCAACCTGTAACCCCAGCTGGAAGGGTGTCAATACCGTGCCACAGGTAAAGACCTCAACTCTGGTAAAACCTCTCTAACGGGTGACCCTCATAGGAAGTCAAGCCTAAGGCAGTATAATAGTCAAGCCTTTTCCTAATGGGTGACTCCTGCATCCTGCGCTGGATACACAGTTCTGGAGTTCAGAGATTGTTCCTAATAACTCTTCCTCTCTAATGGGAAGCTGCCATCCCTGCACTTGCTCGGTGCTAGATCCTACTTCCAGCTGAAGGACTCTGAACTGATTCTTAACTGAACTTAGACTGAGCTGAGTCTATTACTGATCGTATTTCTTGAATGATCTGACTGAGTTATGCTGAATTCACTTGGTTCCATATCTAATGGAATAATACTGAATCTCTTTATTTGACTAAATGATACTGAGCTCAAGATAGATTACTCGAATACTACTGAGGACTGAACTGAACACTTGAATACTACTAGATCTGAGCTGAGTACTGAACTGAGGCTAGAACACTAACGATACTGAGATTACTGAGAATACTGAGATTTCTTATGTTCTGTATCTATCTGAGAGTACAGAGTTTTATAACTCATTGAGTTCTGAGAATTGCGGCTTGACTGAGATTATCGAGAAAACTGACGCGGGCTCTAAACTGCAGCTAATTTGTCGGGTATAAATACCCCCAGGACTCGATAACATAAAAGTAAAACATAGCTATTCTTGAATAATGAAGATCATGGACATTCATTAACCACCACAATAACTAAAGCATCTCTTCAAGCATTTAGAAATCATAAACATGTGATAGAATAAGGAGACATACTATTGTCTCATACTCCATCCAACAAGGTCTTGCATCAAACACTTAGCATGTATTAAAGTCTTAACATGTATCGAAGAGCACATAATTGGGGGAATTTCATGATATCATATCACAATTCATTCACTAAGGCTTTTCAACAAACACTTGGCATGCATAGGCTTGCACACAATTGGGGATTTCTAGTCAACATGCTATAATGACTCTAATTCTTTCACATAAGCATTTTATCAAACATATGGGGAGCATACTTTGCTTATTCAACAACTCCTACACTTAATTGACATGAACACATCACTTAACAAGCAACTTGAAGAGGGTTTATCATGGACATCACATGAATATCACATACTAGGGTCAAAGCTTGAAAACCTTGTAAACAAAACATGAATTAAAACTCAATAATAGCATGAACTCCAATTTCAATTCACATGAATCATGAAAACTCATAAACATAAGAATCTTTGAATTTAGAAAAGCATTCTTGAGCTTCTTGGATGAAAGGGACCCAAGAACCAACATCTGCATACCTTAGGGAAACTCTTTCTTGAAGGTTCTTGGAGAGATTCTTGATTTCTTGATTTCTCTTGATTTTTCTTGAAGAAGAAAAAAGGGTTTTGATTTTGTAGAAAACCCTAGTTTTTGATATTGAAGATGAGAAATGAAGTTGTGAGCCTTGATCGGATATAAATAGGGGCTGAAAAGAGTGAGAAAGGACTAAAAAGTTCTTTTGAAATTGACTTAAAAATACTGAACGGGGGTTGCGACGGTCCGTCGCTTAGTCTGATGGTCCGTCGGATCGTCCATCATACATCAGTCAGAAAAATAACACACTACCTCAATGCTACGGTCTCATCGACGGTCCATCACACGTTGGCCAGGATGAGGCCACACTGCCTCAACGGCGACGGTCCTAGCAACGGTCTGTCGTCCTGGCCGTTGCACTTGGGCCAGAAAAGGGAGTTACTATCATGGTTGCGATGGTCTGGGCGAAGGTCCGTCACAAGTTCGACGGTCCGTCAACCCGACCATTGCACCTGGGCGGTTCCGACTGCTTTCTGTAAAACGGCCATAACTTTCTCGTTCGATGTCGGATTTTGACGAAATTGGTATCGACGGAAAGCTTATTCAATTCTCTACATGTCAAAAATTCGATATTAGAGAAATTCTACACGGTTAAAAATATTTCTCACTTGGGAAGACACTTCTCAACCTTTTAGGGCCGGATTTACACTTCGCTGAACACGCTCTAAGGATCAGACTACGAGAGAATTTTGCGGTGTCTTACATTTGCCCTCTATATTTCAAATATTTTTAAACTTTTCATACTCATTGTCTCTTAAATTCTATTTACATTATTTTCACTGTTTTTATTTTTCTCTTTAATTTTATTTTCATGTTTTGATTCATTTTTCTCAACCTTTTATTTTTTTCTCTTTTCTCTTTTTTCTTTTTCTCAAACATTATCTATTTCTTCATTTTTTTTCTTCTTTTTTAATTCATTTGTCTCAACCTTTATTTTTGGCTTTTATCATTTCTCTTTTTTCTCCTCATTTTTCTCAAACTCTATTTTTATTTTTTCCTCTCATTTTTATTTTTCTCAATTTTTTTAATTCTTCACTTTTTTCTTAATCTTTATTCTTTTCTTGCCTTTTTTTTTGTCAATCTCATTTTTTTATTTATCTATTTTGTTTGATTGTTTTTTTCTTTTTTCTCAACTTCTATTATATTTTGCTAATAAATAAAAAATTAGATAATCCGCAAAGAGATCTTTTTTTTTTACATCAAAGCAAATTTGGGATAAGTTTTGCCTCTAAGACAAAAATTATAGAATAACTCATAAATCAAGACACAATGTGGTAGTGTCAAGTATTGCTTGTGGAGCATAACTTGTTGTTTGAAAATCCTTGAGTTAAGTCTTGCTTCTAAGACAAGAGTTATAGAACATCTCATAAATCAAAAAGTAATATGGTAGTATCAACACTTGTTCATTGGGCGTAACTTATTTTTTTGGGAGGTTCTTAGGGCTAAGTTTTGTGTAGAGGAAAGACTAATAAAGCATCACATAAATTAAGACACAATATGATAATGTCAACTCTTGTCCATGGGGCGTAACTTGTTGGCTAAGTCTTGTCTCTAAAACAAGATTTATAGAATATCTCATAAATTAAGACACGATGTGGTAGTATCAACTCTAGCCCATGGGGCGTAACTTATTGTTTAAAAGTCCTTGGACTAATTCGAGCCTCTAATACAAGAGTTAAAGAACATCTCACAAATCAAGACATAATGTGGTAACTTTTACCCATTGGGCATAACTAGTTATTTAAAAGTCCTTAATTTATAAAACATCTCATAAATCAATACACAATGTAGTAGTGTCAATTTTTTTTTGTGAAGCATAACTTGTTGTTTAAAAGTCCTTGGGCTAAGTTTTGTCTCTAAAGCAAAAGTTATAGAACATCTTATAAATAAAAACATAATGTGATAGTGTCAACTCTTACCCATGGGACATAACTTGTTATTTGAAAGTCCTTAGGTTAAGTCTTGCCTCTAAGGCAAGAGTTATAAATATCTCATAAATCAAAACACAATGTGGTAAAGTCTAACTCTTGCAAATAAGGCACAACTTATTACTTGAAAGTCCTTGGTTTAATTTTTGCCTCTAAGGGAAGAGTTATGAAATATCTCATAAATCAATACACAATATGGTGGTGTCAACTCTTGCCCGTAGGGAATAACTTATTGTTTGATGGTTCTTAGGCTGAGTCTTACCTCTAAGACAAGAGTTATAGAGCATTTCATAAGTAAAAATCAAATATGTTAGTGTTGACTCTTGTTCAATATACGTAACTTGTTTGAAAATTCTTTGGATAAGCCGTACCTCTAAGGCAAGAGTTGTAGAATATTTCATAAATAAAGACATAACGTGGTAGTGTCAACTATTTCCCGTGGAGCATAATTTATTGTTTGAAAGTACTTGATCTAAGTCTTACCTCTAAGACAAGAGTTGTAGAACATCTCATAAATAATAGTGTCAACTCTTACCCATGGGGTATAATTTGTAGTTTGAAAGTCCTTGAGCTAAGTCATGTCTCTAAGGCAATAGTTGTAGAACATCTCAAAAATAAAAACATAATGTGGTAGAGTCAAATCTTGCCCATAGGGCATAATTTATAGTTTGAAAGTCCTTGAGCTAAGTCTTGCCTCTAAGGCAATAGTTGTAGAATATCTCATAAATAAAAATATAACGTGGTAGAGGCAACTCTTGCCCGTGGGGCATAATTTATAACTTGAAAGTCCTTGAGCTAAGTCTTGCCTCTAAGGAAATAGTTGTAGAACATCTCATAAATGAAAACATAACGTTGTAGAGTCAACTCTTTCCCGTGGGGACATAATTTGTAGTTTAAAAGTCCTAGAGCTAAGTCTTGCCTCTAAGGCAATAGTTGTAGAACATCTCATAAATGAAAACATAGCTTGGTAGAGTCAACTCTTGCCCGTGGGGCATAATTTTTTGTTTGAAAGTCCTTGAGTTAAGTCTTGCCTCTAAGGCAATAGTTGTAGAACATCTCATAAATGAAAACATAACGTGGTAGTATCAACTTTTGCCCATGAAATATAATTTGTAGTTTGAAAGTCCTTGAGCTAAGTTTTGCCTCTAAGGCAATAGTTGTAGAATATCTCATAAATGAAAATATAACGTGGTAGAGTCAGCTCTTGCCCGTGGGGCATAATTTATTGTTTGAAAGTTCCTGAGCTAAGTCTTACCTCAAAGGTAAAAGTTATAAAATATTTCATAAATCAAAATACAATGTGGTAGTGTCAACTCTTGTCCATGAAATAAAACTTGTTGTTTGAAAATCATAAGTCTTGCCTCTATAATGTGGTAGTGTCAACTCTTGCCCATGAAACGTAGCTTGTTTTTTGAAAGGCATAAATCTTACCTTTATAATGTGATAGTGTCAAATCTTGCTCATGAGAAGTAAATTGAATAGAAGAAATCAAAGAAAGGAACAAAAATAATAAAAATTGCGAAAAAAAGAAGAAAATAAAGAAAAATATTTAAAAAAAAAATCAAAGAAAATGTAGAAGTTGAGAGAGAATGAAAAAAATGGTTGATAAAAAAAAGATTAAATAAAAATAAAGACCGAGAAAAAATTTAAAATAAAAAATAAAAAAGATTTTTTTATAAAAGTAGACATTGAGGGATGTAAAGAAAAAAAAGTAAGGGTTGAGAAAAACTAAAAAGAACAAAAAAAAGAGGAAATAAAAATAAAAAATCAAAGTAAAAAAAAAAAGAAGTTACGAGGAAAAAAGAAAAAAAGTAAGGGTTGAGAAAAACAAAAAATAAAAAGAAAAAAGAAAAAATAAAGTAAAATTAAAAAGAGAAAAATAAAATAAAAGTTGAAAGATATAAATATGGAGTTGTTATCCATTATGAGGATCATTTATGTAATTTACTCCATTGATCAGGGGCAATTTCGTCCAAAAAATATTAGTTAATAGGTAAAGGCTATTTTAAGAATTTTTTTTATTTGGGGCTAAACTTTGAATGTCACCCCAATTTGGGTCTATTCCTGAGATTTACCCACGGAGTTATTTACCCACGAAGTTATGTATTATGTTAAACTTATGACTATTTCATTTAATTTCATCCATGTAGAGTTATTTATATTTAAGAATGAAAAATAGGTTTAAAAAATTATTTTTCTAAAAGAATTGCCAATTTTAAATGTCCAGTTATGAAAAAGAAAGACTCACTACTTTAATCTTCAAAATTAAAATAAAAATTTGTAATAATCGAACCGAATTTATAGAAATCGAACCAAACTGGATTTATTTCGGTTTGATTACGGTTGTCATTTTCATTAATCTGAAAATTAAAAGTATCAAATTGATACTCCCTCGGCTTCATAATAAATGAATTGTTGGAGTATTTTTGGTGTTTCAAAATAAGTGAATCATTGAATTTATTTTTCAAATTTACCCTTGAGGATTTGACAACCAAGGGGCCCATCAACTGAAAAAGAATAAAATAAATATGATTTTGTACTTTGAACAAGGGTAAAAATGGAAAATTATGTTAAATTTATGTCTTTGATTCTTTTTCTTAATCTGTGTGCTAAAGTCCAACAATTCATTTATTATAAAATGGAGGGAGTATTAAACAATCAATCCGAACAGATCGAATGTCCACCCCTACATGTGATACGTAGACAATTGGTATTGGTGAAAAGCAAAATTCTTAAATCTACTAAAAGGACCAACTATAAGAATACCACTAAATTGATGGAAACCATCAACTGACAAAATACAACTGTTTAAGAGCCTGTATTGACTTACCTATTTCATGTGTCTTCAATCACTTCATAGTATTGAATGACATAAAATATATTTCAAGCACGCACTTTAAACTAAAGTAACAAAAATAAGTAACTTTTGCTCATAAGTTGTAACAAAGTCAAAATTTTAATTAAGAGGGTTTAAAATATAAATTATAAAGAATTAAATACACGAATTAATCGAATAGGGTTCAACAACTATTATATATACATAAAAAATAGTTTCAGTCATGTATAAATAATATAATTTTCACCGAAGAACCCCTTACACCAAGCTAGCTCCACCACAGCTTATAAGCCATCCAAACAGGATATATATATATATATATATCAAGTAAAATACATAAAAAAAGATATATATATCCAACTTATTCCTAACTTCGTTTCAAAAATAGGTACTCTCTCCGTTTAAAAAAGAATGACCTAGTTTGACTTGGCACGAAGTTTAAGAAAATAAAGAAGACTTTTGAATCTTGTGATCTTAATTAAAGATATGTCAAATGTACCAAAATGTCCTTCAATCTTGTGGTCTTAAATCTGCCATGCGGAAAGTTAGAATTAAAAAAAATTTAAAAAAGGAAAGAACAAAACCGGGACTTGTTCATGGCTGAAAAGAACAAAATCGTGAGAACCATAAATGGTAAAAGGCTGGATGTGTGACATATGTTGTCTAGGTGTACATTAAATCTCGACGGTTCAAAGATATCAAATCTACCGATTGACCGAGTGCATCTGATGCATGTTCACTATGGAAAGTTCAAAGGGAAACACACTTATCCAGATGCAATCAGATGCATCTAATACATCAATTTGTATAATCGAAATCTTGAGTGGAAATCAATCTTAGTATCCTGAATGTTTGTTAGGTAATTACTGAGATGACTAATGGTGAAGTCCGACAGAAGTGTGGAGTGCATAGGCTACATTGATGCTTTGATTTCTGGATTTGAATGTGTTCATGATGTGTGCTTTCTACTATTCTATTTTTGTGTTTAATTTAATATAATTTTTGTTCATAAAAATAGGTGATTTATTAAATTGTCACTCAACTAGCAATTATTATCTCAGAAAGTCACTTTATTTATTAAAGGATGACTTCTGAGATGACCACTATTAGTTGAATGACCATCTGAAAAATCAATCCAAAAAAAAAGTTGATAAAGACAATATCGAATGATAGGGCTGGGGAGTGGCTTTCTTCCAGGAGTACCCCATAAAAAAGTTTCAAAATGTTAGGACTATAGTGGATATGCCCTAAATTCAATCTCGCATATGATGATTCAAACATATTTTATAAATATTATTTTATATGAATATATGACATCTAATATTTTTTTATAGTTATGTCAAATTGTTTGATTAGTATGATAAGGTCCTTGATTAAGTTTTGAACCTTGACATCATGATGGAGATCGTGATAATGAGTGAGTCATGTTTTTTATAACTTAATCTAAACTTGTTCTTGATCATGGGATTACTGAATAGAACATTAGATCAATATGTACATGATGATCTTTGAAAAAGCAGAAAACTTTTTTTATAAGAGCAATGGTTTTTAAACGAGCCATTTTTCTTGAAAAAAATTATTTTTTGTAAGATAAAAATTAATTGATCTTATTAACTTAATCACAAACATGAAGGATACATATAGAGATATGTTCATTGAACAAACTCATTGAATAATTCTTAATGGTTAGATTACTATAAATTGTCACTAGATATTATCTTAAAGAGTGTGATGTGAGAGTTTCCTTTGACCTGAGATCATTATAGTAATTAATAAGTTATTTATTATACTTTGATACTTGACATTCATGTTCATGCGGAAATAGTTGAAAAGGACTATTGGGTATGGTTAAATGCTTGTAGAATTAATAATTGATGTAAGATGAAATCTTCAACTCTTGGTGATGAGTTTAAGCTCTATGTTGTCATGTATTATAAACGACTAATCAAGACATTGCCTAGGACAATTGAATAAAAGAAGAAAAGAATTTCTTGGGTCATTCAGTAGTCGATTGTAATCTGACATGCACATATAGTTGATCACCTATTGAGATTTAACAGTTTGACCATATCCTAAGTGATCCGGAGCTATAAAGAGAGAAGAAAATACTACATTATTCTTCTACAGGTCCCTGAGAGTATTATATATTTCATGCTATTCGTCCGTTAAGGAGTGTTGCTAGACGTCAATCTTAATTAGTATATTGATATGATCAATTTACTACCTGCTTAGTTTTGAACCTATGGGATTGCACAGTAACGAGTGTTTCGATTTTTGTAAATGATTTAATTAATTTATTGTTTGATGATTACATTAGAGAATTTAATTAGTCAAATAAATAAATTATTAGTCCAAATAAAATATTATTAGAATAAATATCATGCTCTTTACTAGCATCAAAAATGCAATTAATATTGTGAAATAAATTAAAGTTTTCTATTTAGAATAGAAAACTTAAATTGTATCCCTTGATGAAAATATATTAATGATATATATTTAACAACATATTATATAATATACGATATAATATAAATAGTAATCCCTCCATTTCATTTTATGTGTCATCATTTCCTTTTTAGTTCGTCCCAAAAAGAATGTCATCTTTTCTTATTTAGTAACTATTTAAAGACACAGTTCCACATTTATCCTTATTGGTCCCACATAATTAAAAAAAAAGATAGTAGCTGTTATAAAACAAGAAAGAATAAAGAAGAAGAGTAGAGAAAATAGAGAGAGTGATTCTTATTTCTTCTCTTAAGGGATGAGAGATCATAAGATTATAAATACAATGAACGAAATTCCTCTATTTATAGGGAAAATTTACTCCTAGTCTGAGTAAAAGACGGATGCTTCAAATCCTAATAGATATCAAAGTAGATCTTGATAGATCTTGATAGACATTCACTATAATGTAAATACATTTATAACACTCCCCCTTGAATGTCTAATTGGTAGATAATGTGTCTCGTTAAAACCTTACTAGAAAAAACCCAGTAGGAAAA
The DNA here is from genome assembly GCA_030864215.1 of Capsicum pubescens. Taxonomy (NCBI): domain Eukaryota; kingdom Viridiplantae; phylum Streptophyta; class Magnoliopsida; order Solanales; family Solanaceae; genus Capsicum; species Capsicum pubescens. Next base: position 66,827,269 of record CM061541.1, read on the forward strand.
AAAAAATCTAGTGAAGAAAAAAGAGTACACATCTCTAATAATACGCATTTCGGCTGCCTCATTAAAAACCTTACAAGGAAAACCCAATGGGACAAAACCTTGTAAGAGAAAAAGAGTACAACGCGTATTAACTCCCCCTAATGAGAACATCCTTGACCTTTGCATCTCGATCTTGTGCAGCATCTTCTTGAAAGTTTTACTTGGAAAAGATTTGGTGAATAAATCAGTCACATTGTCAGTTGATCGAATCTTTTGCACATTAATATCATCATTCTTTTGTAGCTCATGTATGTAGAAAAGCTTTGGCAAAATGTGCTTCGTTCTATCTCCATTTATGAATCCTTCCTTGAGATGTGCTATGCATGCTGAATTATCTCTGTATAAAATTGTGGGTAGATTGTCATATTTCACACCACATTTTTCTCGAATGAGATGTATCATGGACCTCAATCATACATATTCTCGGCTTGCTTCATGAATAGCTATTATCTCAGCATGATTCGATGAAGTGACTACGATAGACTGCTTTGTATATCTCCAAGATATGACAGTACCACCACATATGAACACATAGCCTATTTGAGACCGAGCTTTATGCGGGTCAGATAAGTACCCAACATCAGCATGACCAATACGATCGGGACTGCAATCTTTAGAATAAAACAAGCCCGTGTGTTTTATCCCATTTTGATGTCTCATAGTAGGAGCAGAAATATACCTTGCTAACAAATTGACTGAAAATGCTATAGGCCTTGTAGTATTTGCAAGGTACATGAGTGCATCAATTGCACTAAGACATGGTACTTCATAACTAATCCAATTCGATATATTTTGAATTTCAACAAATAATCTATTGCTTTGAAAACTCTCCAAGAGTTTCAATGATGTTCAAGAAATAAGCTTATACAATATAAGGATTATAAATAAGTTTCCAGAAACTTTTATATACTTCAAGCAGTTTGAATCCTTAAAAGTTTTCACATAAGTTTTGTCAAGTGACAATATTCAACATTTCATGAGTGACATTTTCAAGTGTCTGGACTGCAAATCAAATAAGTTTTACGCTTACCAAAATGCATCCTTTCATGTCACTTGATAAATGTTTCTACGTCAGCATGCTTAAATAAACGTAGAATTCAGATTCTCGTAATCTTTCACAATATTGTGCCAATATTGTGTCAAAGATATTGATGATATATCATTTTGTATCGGTTCACAATGGACATAACATTTTGAGATCTCATCACTTCATTATTTTCAGGTACATGAACCTCTCATAAGATTTCAAGAAGTGGTATGTCGTAGGCTCTTCAAGAGCTCATTGCCTTCTTATTTTGATTATTTACTCCTTATTTTTCAAGGACTATTTCATTTGGAACCGATCAGTCTACCACGCTTCACGCATGTATAGACTTTGTCCTTTAGGAACACAAAATAAGAGCACTTGCGCTTAATATGGGATGCTTTCAGTATTTGACTTGAATTATCTTTTGGATGAGGATATGGTGATAATTCCTAACATATTTCATAGCGCTTCTAATCTCCCCCTTATGTTAGGAAAACTAACATACATTCTCTACTTCTTTGAGAAATCCATCGTTGTGCATTATGGTATATTCATTAATCATATACCGCACATCAAAATTATTAGATGGAATAATTGGTTCCCGACCTTGAACCAATTGAGAGAGAAGAAATAATCATAATTTATTGGTTTAATGCATACAAATGCTATTGCAATATATCATATTTCAGACTAATACATTAAGTTTTGTTCTCATTAACAATGGTTTAGATATTTATCGAAGACATTCAATGCTAAACCATCATCATCAAGATAAATTATCTTGATTACACAATCTGAAAATTATGCTCAATTTATATTGAACAAGTAACTTTATGAATGTCAAACGTAGGTTGACCATGAATGTACATGTGATCATCTTATTGATGCATCTTTTCAACATATCACATGATAGGTGAACGGGCCCTTACTCACCTTTTATAATTTTCAGATTTGAAGGGATCCAATCCCAATATTAGTTGGTCCAACCAACTTTTCATGAGAACAAACGACATAAACAATTCTTGAAAAAACTTCTAGTTCTTCAATACATACACATCTTCGAGATGTCACAATCGTTCATATCAATTTATAAACTTTTATTCTAGTAAACTCTAAGTTTACCATGACATGTACTTTTTCTTTAGTAAATTTCAAATTTACTATTACATGAATAAATTTCAGATTTACTACTTCAGAAGTAGATTTCAAAATTATTCAACCTCTTTTGGAGGTGAGTTGTGATACAATCACAATCAAGTGCACGTTTGCATTAATAAGTTTTTCATTCCCCAGGAATGGAATATAATCGTGCGTTAAGTCTATCAAATTATGATAGCTTATAACCTCTTTCAAGATTTTGCTACTTCAGAAGCAAATCGAGGTATACATATAATGTAGAGAATTTTTCTCTAGCATATCTTATAATCATATAAGCGTGTAAAAATATCATCACTTTTGATGATCATTATCATACTGTCCCTCCACGCGTATATTCGTGCATTCAATCACTTGTCTTCTTTCAGACATGTTATGCACTGCTACCACCTACACCTCAAGAATGAAGTAAGTTGTCATATTTCAGACTTATCATATATTGCTACCACATTCACTTCATGGAATGGAGCATATTCAATGGGTCGAATTTCATGACTTTTCATCAAATACTCATTATTTTGCCTTAGCATCATAATATATTAATATAGTGCATTGAGATTCAAACTCAACGTTTTATCCATATAAAGGCGTCTTAGGCATAAATCGATGGGACTTGAACCCAACATATTATCATCTCTTTTGATAATATTGTTCTTGAGAAATAAATTCAAAATATAAATGGTTTCAAACCAATTATTTTTCCTCAAATCCAACAATAATTATATTCTTAATAGCAAAAGACAGATAACATAAGAAATTACTAACCTTGAAATTACCTTTAGATTTATAATCTCACCTTATTTGGCAGGATCTCGTGTTGATAATCTAAATTAGTTAGAGACTCGAAAACTTATAGAAAATTAGTTAGTAGCAAAACAATCTCAGTTATCTCAATATTATTATAAAACTAAAATTTTATAATATCAATATAGTGGCCAGATCTTGAGGCACTATTGACATGATTATGTCATATGGCATATCCTTTATTTTATATTAAAAAGTAGCTTTCAGCCATATAATTATTATTATTCTCATAAAAATTTCATGTGGATTTTTCTTCAAACACAACCAATTTAGCACGTAATAATTAGCAAGCCATTCATTTACCTTGTGTAGCCACGTACTCTACTTGCAAAATAAAAAACAAGTGAGTATCGACAAATAAGGAAAAGAAACAAAAGTTGTTCATATTCACAAGTGTTTCAGTTACAAGCTAAACCATTGTATTGTGATTTACGACGTGTTTCATCACGGAATTTCAAAAACAAATATAAATTTATTATAAAACAAGCCTTATGGCTAAATCAACTTCTTATCGTACCAAATATTTAAGCTTACCGAACAGATCTCAATTGGTAAGAGACTTCGTACAGATCTCAATTAGTAAGAGACTTCGTGTTGATAACGTGTTATAAAACAAGAAAGAATAAAGAAGAAGAGTAGAGAGAATAGAGAGAGTGATTCTTATTTCTTCTCTTAAAGGATGAGAGATCATAAGATTGAAAATACAATGAATAAAACTCCTCTATTTATAGGGAAAATTTACTCCTAGTCTGAGTAAAAGACGGATGCTTCAAATCCTAATAGATATCAAAGTAGATCTTGATAGATCTTGATAGACATTCATTATAATGTAAATACATTTATAACAGTAGAACATTTTTTGATAAAGAATAATTTGGTAAATATTATCAAGTCTTTTCTTATTTTCTAAATTTCGTGCTCGGTCAAATGGCGACACATAAAATGGGACAGAGGGAGTATTAAAGAAAAGGATTTTTAAGTTTGGTAATCCAATTTTGAATTGGAGACTGGAGTACATGTACACGTTCCTCCATTCAATTCTAATTTGATCTTGAAATTTGGTTTAAGGGTGTGTTTGGTATGAAGGAAAATGTTTTTCATGCAAAATATTTTCCAGGAAAATGTTTTTCATGAAAAATATTTTCCTGGAAAACAAGTTGATTTCTTACTTGTTTTCTTATGTTTGGTTGGTGGATGAAAAATATTTTTTGAAAAATATTTTCTAGTATTTGGTTGGTGAATGAAAAAATATTTTTCAAAAAATACATTTTAGTGTTTAGCTAAAGCGTAAAAATACATTTTAGAATCTTTTTTAAAAAATAAATTAAAAAAATTAAATTATTTTTGGGGAAAGGAGTTGGTAAGCGGATGGGTGGGGGTGTCAAAATAGGCAGTAGGGGTGGGGTAAGAAAAAGTTTAGAATTTTTTTTGTCAAAAAAAAATTAAAAAAAATTAGCACGGGGTGGGGGGTAGGGGTGGGAAGGGGGAGTTAGTAGGAGTTGGGGGTTAGGGTAGGGGAGTGAGGAGGAAGGGGAAGAAAAAAATTGAAATTTTTTTAAAAATAAATTTAATTTTTTTTAGGTGGGGGGTGGGGTGGGGGAAGGGATGTGAGAAGGGGCTGGTAAGGGGGGGAAGGAGGGTAGGGGTGGGAGGTAAGAGAAAAGTTTAAATTTTTTAATAAAATGTAGATATTATTTTTGAAAGGGGGCTGGTAGAGGTAGGGGATGGACTAAGAAAAATTTTTGAAATACTTTTTAAAACAATTAAATTTTGGGAGGGGGTGGGGTAGGATGGGGGTAGGGGTAGGGGTGATGTCGGGGTGATAGGGTATTGGGGGCGGGGTAGATGATTTTGAGAATTGTATGAACATTTCAACTTTAAAGTGAGATTGAAAACAAGTTTTGGAAAATATTTTCCTTTCTTTTTTAAGGTAAGTCATTTTCCTTAGATTTAAGGAAAAAAGTTGGTTTGAAAATATTTTTCAAAACATATGAGCCAACCAAACATAAGAAAACTGGAAAACATTTTCTGAAAAATATTTTTCATCATAACAAACACACCCTAAGACCTACGGACTACGGTAAGTCATAACTGACTTTGCGTAGAAGTCCAATTAAGCCTGTCAAACAGGCCGGACTGATCCGACCCAGCTCGGACCACTTACAAAAACCCGCCCGGTTTGACCCGTCCCGATCATCCCACGGGCCGTAGGATATCGGGTCCCGGGCTAGTTAATTTTTTTAGTTGGGCCCGATTAACCCAGCCCGGACCAAGCCCGATCAAGGCCCGCTGGTTAACCGGCCCATTTAAGCTTTTTTTTAAAAAAAAAATGGATTTAATTATAACTTAGTTTTAATATATTATTAATTTACTATCAAGTATTATTAATTTATATATGTGTATATATATCTTCTATAGACGTGTATATTTAACGTATATGTGTGTATATGTTTTATAAATTAATATATAACTATATATATAATTATATATTGTAGTATATATATATATATATATATATATATATATATATATATATATATATATATATATATATATATATTGTAGTATATTTTATTTAAAGTAGTACATATATATTGAATGTTACGTGTATATGTGTATATATCTTCTATAAACGTATATATTTAACGTATACATGTGTATATGTTTTATAAATTAGTATATAACTATATATATAGTGTGTGTATATATTGTAGTATATTTTATTTAAAGTAGTACATATATTGAATGGTACGTATATGTGTGTATATATCTACTAAAGTAGTATATATTTAACGTATACGTGTGTATATGTTTTATAAATTAGTATATAACTATATATAGTGTGTGTATATATTGTAGTGCATATATATTGTAGTATATTTTATTTAAAGTAGTACATATATTTTGAATGGTGCGTATACATGTGTATATATCTTCTATAGACGTATATATTTAACATATACATGTGTATATATTTTATAAATTAGTATATAACTATATAACTATATAACTATATATATATATATATATATATATATTGTAGTATATTTTATTTAAAGTAGTACATATATATTGAATGGTGCGTATATATGTGTATATATCTTCTATAGACGTATATATTTAACGTATACATGTGTATATGTTTTATAAATTAGTATATAACTATAACTATATATATATATATTGTAGTATATTTTATTTAAAGTAATATATATATATATATATATATATATTGTAGTATATTTTATTTAAAGTAGTACATATATATTGAATGTTACGTGTATATGTGTATATATCTTCTATAAACGTATATATTTAACGTATACATGTGTATATGTTTTATAAATTAGTATATAACTATATATATATATATATTGTAGTATATATATATTGTAGTATATTTTATTTAAAGTAGTACATATATATTGAATGGTACGTATATATGTGTATATATCTTCTATAGACGTATATATTTAATGTATACATGTGGATATGTTTTATAAATTAGTATATAACTATATATATATTGTAGTATATATATATATATTGTAGTTTATGTTTTACTTAATGTAGTACATATATATTGAATGGTGCGTATATTTGTGTATATATCTTCTATAGACGTGTATATTTAATGTATACATGTGTATTATTTTATAAATTAGTATATAACTATATATATATTGTAGTATATATATATATATATATATATATATTGTAGTATATGTTGTACTTAATGTAGTACATATATATTGAATGGTGCGTATATTTGTGTATATATCTTCTTTAGACGTGTATATTTAATGTATACATGTGTATATGTTTTATAAATTAGTATATAACTATATATTTATATATTGTAGTATATACATATATCGTAGTATATGTTTTACTTAAAGTAGTACATATATAATGAATGGTGAGTATATTTGTGTATATATCTTCTATAGATGTGTATATTTAATGTATACATGTGTATATGTTTTATAAATTAGTATATAACTATATATATTGTAGTATATCTGTGTATATATCTTCTATAGATGTATATATTAATGTATACATGTGTATATGTTATATAAATTAGTATATAACTATATATATATTGTAGTATATATATATATATATTGTAGTATATGTTTTTCTTAAAGTAGTGCATATATATTGAATGTTGCGTATATTTGTGTATATATCTTATATAGAAGTGTATATTTAATGTATAAATGTGTATTTATTTTATAAATTAGTATATAACTATATATATATTGTAGTATATACATATATTGTAGTATATGTTTTACTTAAAGTAGTTCATATATATTGAATGATGCATATATTTGTGTATATATCTTCTATAGACATGTATATTTAATGAATACATGTGTATATGTTTTATAAATTAGTATATAACTATATATATTATAGTATATATGTGTATATATCTTCTATAGACCTATATATTTAATTTATACATGTGTATATGTTATATAAATTAGTATATAACTATATATATATTGTAGTATGTATATATATTGTAGTATATATATATATATATATATATATATATTGTAGTATATGTTTTACTTAAAGTAGTACATATTTATTGAATGGTGCGTATATTTGTGTATATATCTTCTATAGACGTGTATATTTAATGTATACATGTGTATATGTTTTATAAATTAGTATATAACTATATATATATATATATATTGTATTATATATTTTATTTAAAGTAGTACATATATATTGAATGGTGCGTATATATGTGTATATATCTTCTATAGACGTATATATTTAACATATACATGTGTATATGTTTATAAATTAGAATATAACTCTATATGTATACTTATATATATTGTAGTATATATATGTTGTATTATATGTTTTATTTAAAGTAGTACGTATAGTCGTATATATTGAATGTTACGTATATATGTGTAATTGTGTATATGTGTATATATTTTTTAAATTCTAATGTAGTATATACTATATATATAGTGTATATATATTGTTTAACGTATTTAAAATGTATATAGGTAGGTATATATAGTGTATATTGGATTTTTTTTGACCGATTTTTTAACCGGGTTTGACTGGGTTTAGGTGGGTTAGATCGTGTTGGGTTAAGTGGGCCGGGTCAGAGTTATTTTTAAAATTTTTACTGTTTAACCCGAAACCGGCCCAGCCCACAAACCGGTTAATTTTAATGGGCCAATTTCGAGTTGACCCAGCCCGACCCACTTAACACCCTTGAGTCCAATTTATAGACCAATTGGGCATCATAGAATCCTTCATAAAAAAATATTCAAGTTCCTTATGTAATGAACGTGTAATCATTGAGAATAGGATTTTTAAGTTCTCCCTTGGAAGTTTTCATAAAAGTTTAATAATTGAACTATATTTTTACTCCAAATAAATTATTAACTTAATCAAATAGAAAAAAATAAGTAAATTATTAACTTAATCAAATAGAAAAAATATTTATAGATGATACTATATAAAGGGTGATGCAAAAATTCCAATCAACAAGTTTTTATTCATTATAATACAAGTTCTTGAAAACAAAAAAATGTATTATGAAAAAGGTTTTGCACAATGAGAAAAAATTTATCATGAAAAATTTTTACACTATGAGAATAGTTGTTATGTGAATAACACTTTATTGAAATTGTGTGATTCCAATACCAAATCAAGAGAGAAAATATAATTGACAACAAAAGTGTTGATTCGTTTATTGTGGGTTGAGATTTTTGATAAAAGTATGAACACAATATTCATAATCCAATTTGTTCGAAAGTTTCGTTGAACAAGAAATTGATAGCAATGATTGATCTAGGTGTGAATACGCATAGAGTCTTCATACTATTAAAGAAATTCTGCGCTACGACTATCATCAACAAGTTTGCCTTGAAATCTACTATTTGTATGCGAATAAATTTTAAATGCAAATAAATTTATCTAGAGTTGCTTTTGATCTTCGGCTGTGTATTACGAACATCCTGCAACTTTACACAAAAACATCCTCTGAAAGGACTCAAAAGGCAGGACAGATCTAGTGGCTGGGGTGGGGCTTCCTAGGAACCCAGTAACTTTCGTGTGAATCTAGTATTTGTGTAGAGAAATCTAGTAAATACTCCCTCCGTTTTATTTTAGTTGGCCCTCTTTCTAAAAATATTTGTCCATTTGATAAAATCAAGAGGATTTACCTTGGTAAAATACTATTCTTAACATTAAATAACTAAATAAAGTGTATTTACTCAAATTTATATTTTCAAAGCATAATTAATAAGGTTAATTTGGTAAAACAAACCCCTAATTAATATTTTTTAATGAGTGTGGCAAGTCAACATGAGCCAACTAATATAAAACTGAGGGAGTATATAGGAAATTTGGTAGAGGAACTTGTAAAAGTTTTATTTACCTTTTTCCGTGACATTGGAACCCCACAAACTTTAAATCCACTAGAATTGAAGAAGCTCATCATTCATCAACTCCCATTTTCTGAAATTAATGAGGCATTTGATCTCATGTTGAAAGGAGAAGGCCTTCGTTGCATCATCTGTATGGACCATTAAGCTTATGTAAGTATTTCCCCAACAACAGTGTCCTTTGCAAAAGTCTACAGCGACAATGTTTTCTTGCTTTAGTATGTTCATGCTTTTCCTTTGAAGTGTTGGGTTCGAAATCGAGAGGGCGTCATGCGGAAGTTATTATTTGCAAACTATTGAGACGATAAATCAGACGAAAAGAAAAACATACTAAAAACATGATGATTATATAGTTTGGCCAATCGACCTACATATAAAAACCTAATATAAAAGAAAACATAAAACTATTAGAGAGAAAATCTCCCCCTAAACAAAACTCTTTAAACTACTACATCGCGGATGCTATTGTGTTATGGTATGAGAAGGGGATCTTCTATTTATAGATGTCCAAAACCTTTCCTCCAAAAAAGAGGTTAACCAAAGATCGAAAAGAATTATATTTTTTCCGTTCAGGAAAAGTAAAAGTAATTATGATAACTTTTATTTTCCTTCTAAGAAAAAATAAAACTTAAATATAGTAAGAAAATCAGGACAAAAATCCTAACATCAAGAATTCCTGTAATTAGTCTGGCCTTGTATAACATATCATTTCATTGTTGTATATAAGTTTTGGCCTTGTTATATATTAGAAAGCTACATAAAAATATTATAAATCAGAATAGTTAATAATTTTAAATATTTATAAGATTTATAAGGAAATTTCAATCAAAGAAAAACTTGATTGATTATTGAAATTTCAATTGTACCAAGTAAATTGAGACAGAGGGAGGGAGTACAACTTGTAACCCCCCCCCCACCCCCCACCCCCACCCCCCACCACCACCACTTTCAGATTTGTAGCACATAATCCTTGACTTTCGAAAATACTGATTAAAACTACTAGTCGCACGAGGCCCGTGCTAAGCCCAGGCCCAAACACTAAATATAACAAATATAATTTTAATTGATTGAATAAGCATAATTTATGTTATTTTTGTGACATAATTAATTTAACGTATTTGCACTTAATTATGTTTTTTTTATAAGTTTCATAATTATTATGTTCCTTGGTCAAATAATTGGATAAGTTTTAAACAAAATAATAATTTATGAGGAAGCAAGTTTAGCGTGAAATTTTTGCCAAATTCAAAAGAAAATAAGTGATTTGATATTATATAAACTAACATGATAAATTATGCTAATTTAATTCGACATTTTTATGAACTGCTGAGCATGCATTTTTCTATATAAATTGAAAAATATATATTTTTTTTATATTAATTAACTTTTCACTCATAATTCTTTCTGTCATGATTTTATGCTAGTTAAATGTGATGATTTAAGCTTCGTCTTAAATGAAATTTCACAAAAAAACTTAAATTCACTAAACTTTATTCAAAATCAATTTAATTCTTTCTTTCTATATGTGTGACGCTTAAAAATAAATTCTGAGTTTACCAACAAGAAATTTCAAAGACAATTCAATGTCGATCAATGACGCTACCTTCATTTTCAACATTATATGACGTCATTCACTAATTTCTACTTATAGTATTTATAATGCATGTTTTAAAGGTGTAGACAAAATTATCTATAACATTTTTTATTGAATTCTAAAAAATAAATTAGAAAAAAACAACTAATGACATGAAGATTGTATTTAGTTCAACATGAATAATTTATAATCTTCTTATCCCGAGGGAGGCAGGAAGGTACCGCTTCTAGAATGGAAGTTTCTCCTTTACTTTTTTTAGAGCGTATCATTATTTTTAAATAAAGAAAAGGTTTATGGATGAAATAATTTGAATGACAAGTGGTTACGGTAAACAAGAAAATAAGGAGACAAGACAAGAGGTGAGAGTTTTTCATTATTCCAATTATTCAAGTATACAAGTGTATACAATATGAATTCTTATACCTCTATTTATAGTGTCAAATGGTATCAAAGCCTCGTTATTTAAAAAATACAGAAGTAGCATACATGTTTGAATTTATGAATTTAGATTGGATTTACTTGACAATAATTAATATTGATTAATTATGAGAAGACCATTTAAAAACAAAGAAGCTTTTAGAAAAATTAAAGAATCTTTAATTAGTAATTATTCAAAATATATAAGACTAAATAAAACAAAAGAAAACCCACAAAGACTAGCCTACCTAATTACCTTAGTATCTAGTATTGAAGCAAAATTAATAATCCATTTAAAATCTAGGAGAATGAGACACATACCACCTAATTATGATAAAATCAGATTTAGGTATCCGCCAAAATACTATAAATACGGTTTAAATGAATAAAATACAAAAATACAAAGAACTAAAATAAATTATTTCTGAAAAACGTAAAGAATTAAAAATAAGAATAGAAAGATTAAGTTATAATATATTTGCCGGAGTTAGTCAAAACTCAATAAATGCACAAAAAGAGGAAATATCAAATTTAGAATCACAAATAGATAGTTTAGAATATATATATCAACATGAACTATTTACAATTAAATGAACAAAGAAGAATTTATAATAGACGAAAAAATATATGAAAATCACGAAGGACTAAAAATAAGAATAGTATTTTCTAATATAGGGAGAAGATATAAGAAAATAGGTGAACATTTATATTTAATGTTAGAAAAAGAAGAATTAAAATTAGAAGATAAATTGACAGCTATGGTAAGAATAGAAAGGAAAAACGAAGAAATAGATAGAAAAAAGGAAATAGAAAAAATAAAACAACAAACTACAGAAGAAATACGAAAAATAGAAGAAACTAAAAATAGTAGGATTGCTGAATTAGAAAAAGAATTACAAATGTTAAAAGATCTGTATGAAAAAGGACAGAAAGAAAAAGAAGAAAAAGATAAAGAACAAAAATTATTAAACGAAATAAATCAATTTAAAGAAAAATTAGAAATAGACAATAAAGAAATAAAAGACAAAGAATTGGAAATAAATAATATAGATGTTGAAGAAACAGATAATTATGATTCAGAAGATAGTGAAACATATACAAAAATATTAACAAATACAAAAAAATTAGAAATCAATGAAAAACAAGAAGTAATTAATGAAGAAAATTTAGAAAATATCAACACAGAAATAAATACTCTTGATAAAAAAGAAGATCAAAATATAATACCTAGTACATCAGAAATAAGGAAACCTACATATTATAAGAATAAGTTTAAAAGATATAATCTAAAGAATGAATATGACAAATGGACACCAAAACAAATAGTTAATAAAAATTATAACTTTTTAGACTTAAATTGTGTAATAGATACAGAAAAAACAATACAATTATCGATAGGATATATGACAAAACAATTATTAGATAATAATATAAGTGTAATAGATGCACCAGAATATATAGAAAGAACACTAATAAGAACAGTGAAACTATGGTTTTTAAATCTAACTGAAAATAGTAAAAGAATATTAAGAACCGACAAACCCACAGAAGGAACATCATCAACAAAATTAACACCTATAGAATTATTAAAAAAATATGAAACAGCTATAAAAGACGAATTTAGTAGCATGACAACAAAAGAAGAAGAACAAAATGAAGAGAAAGATATAAATAGGAATTTAATGTTAAAATTAGCAATATGTAATATGTGCTATATAGATGAATATACTTGCGCATTTAAAGAATATTATTATAAAGGAGCATATAATATAGAAGAAAGTAAAGAAATAAGAAAATTATATTTTAATAAATTACCTGAACCATTTAGTTCAAAAATAATAAAAAGTTGGGATGAAACAAAAACAGTAGATACTCTAGGAGTAAGAATAAATTTTTTACAACAATGGTATAGAAACCTATGTGAAAAATACAGAGAAGAAATAAAAATGGAAAAAACATTAATAAGAAATTTAGCATGTTGCAAAGATAAAATAGCACCTCAATTTGGATGCGAAGATAGATATTATAAAAAAAAGAAAAAGACATAAGAAATATAAGAAATACAAAAAATCAAAATATAAGTATAAGAAACCAAGAAAAAGATATTATGTAAAAAATTATAAACATAAAAGACCATATAGGAAAAAGAAATCTATAAAGGAATGTACTTGTTATAATTGCGGAAAAATAGGACATTTAGCTAGAGATTGTAAATTACCAAAAAACCCAAAAAATAAATAAATATCAGAAATAAAAATAGAAAATATAGAATATATGCAGATAGATTATATAGATTACGAATTAGAAAGTGAAGACAGTATATATGAAATTTCAGAGAATGAAACAGATAACGAAATAGATAGTGAATTAGACGAATTAAATGACTGAAGAAGATATAAAAATAATAACAAAAGAAAAATATTTAAATGACGAAGGAACAAATCAAAAAATAATATTTGATAACAATGTATTTGATGAAATAAAAGGAAAAGAGTTAGACTTAAGTGTAAAAAAAATATTTAAAATACCAACAATAAAAAATATATTTACCAGGAAAAAAGAAGAATATTATGTAGTAAGCCAAAAGGAACATGTAATAGACTGTAGATATGCAAAAGGTAAAGCTAGTATACCACTAGTAACAAAAAGAATAATTAATAAAGAGATAAACGATATAAAAAGTAGAGACCTAATAAAATATGTACACCTTGGAGGTACAAAAATATTAATAAAAGCATGTTTTAGAGAAGGAATAGATACACCAATAGAATTATATTTAGCAGATGATAGAATTATAAAACCTATAGAAAAAAGTATAATAACTGCCATAAAAGGAAATTTAATATACCAAAAATTTAAATTTATAGTAAGTGTGAATTATTCAGTAGCAGTAATGGATAAAAATATAGACAAATCATTAGTATTATATTGAAAAATATCAGGAATAGAATTAACCCCAGGAAGTAAAATATTTACAGCAAGATGTAAAAATCTATATGTATTAACAACAAAACATAAAATAACGGGAAAATATAAAATTAATAAAATACAAATAGAAAGCCCTTTTGAACAATTTGTAAAAACCATTGATAATAATGATTATAGTTACAGAAATATAGACATAGAAGAAGATCTAGAAATAATAAATGATAGAATAAGTACAACAAAAAGAATAGCTTATGATAAACCGGAATCATCAAGCTCATCAAAAAGAACAAGTTATGAAACACGTTCAATGGATAATTCAAACCAATATTACATAACAGGAAAGGTAAATGAAAAAGAATATTTAATACTCTTAAATATAGGACAAGAAGAAAATTATATAGCAAAATATCTAGTAAAAAATGAGGAAATAAAAACTGACAATAATATATGCCCAGATCTACCAAGAAGTTTAATAAATACTAAAAATATAGCAGAAAAAGAAATAATAATAGGAATAAGAAAAATAAAAATAGAATTTGAAGTAAAAGAAGAAATGCAAAAAACAGACATAATATTAGGAATAAAATGGTTAGAACAAGTAAAACCATATAATATAGAACATACACAATTAACTATAACATATAACAGAGAGAAATTATTCTTAAGAAGATCTTTAACATAAAGTGAAAATATATGTATTAATGAAGATAGTAGTAGAAGGATATTACAGTAGATATTATACGCCTATGATAGATGCAGGAGCAGAAGCTAATTTATGTAGACATAATTGTTTACCAGAAAGTAAATGGGATAAATTAAAAACACCAATAATAGTTAAAGGATTTAATAACGAAGGAAGCTTAATTACTTACAAAGCTAAGAATGTAAAAACACAAGTATGGGATAAAATATTAACAATACAAGAAATTTATAATTATGAACTAACATCAAAAGATATACTTTTAGGAATGCCGTTTCTAGATAAATTATACCCACATATAATAACTAGAACAGATTGGTGGTTTACAACACCATGTAAACAGAAAGTAAGAGCAAAAAGAGTTAATAATAAAATAAGAAAGAAAACTGATTGGATAAAAGGAAGTGAAAAAATTACACAAAAGTTAGAAAATATAAAAAATACTGAAGATACAATAGAACTAGTCGTATTTTCGATAAATAAAACAGAAATAACTATATTTTCAATAAATAAGATAGAAATAATTAAGGAAAAATTAGAACAATTATATAGTGAAGATCCATTAAATGGATGGGAAAGACATAAAACCATTATAAAAATTGAATTAATAGATAAAAATAACATAATAACCCAGAAACCATTAACATATAATTTTGATGATTTAAAAGAATTTAAAATGCATATAGAAGAATTATTAGAAAAACAATATATACAAAAAAGTAATAGTAAACATAATAGCCCAGCATTTATAGTAAATAAACATAGTGAACAAAAAAGAGGAAAAAGTAGAATGGTTATTGATTATAGAAATTTAAATGCAAAAACAATGACTTATAATTACCCAATGCCAAATAAAATATTAAAAATAAGACAAATACAAGGATATAATTATTTTAGTAAATTTGATTGTAAATCAGGATTTTACCATCTAAAGTTAGAAGAAGAATTTAAGGAATTAACCGCATTTACGGTACCACAAGGATTTTATGAATGGAATGTACTACCATTTGGATATAAAAATGCACCAAGTAGATGTCAACATTTTATGGATAGTTATTTTAAACAACTACCTAATTGTATAGTATATATAGACGATATACTATTATATACAAAGACCAAAGAAGATCATTTAAAATTATTGAAACAATTTACGGATATAATAGAAAAATCGGGAATAAGTTTAAGTAAAAAGAAAGCTGAAATTATGAAAAATCAGATAGAATATTTAGAAATACAAATAGATAAAAGTGGAGTAAAAATGCAACAACATATAGTACAAAAAATAATAAATTCGAAAGAAGAATTAGATACAAAAAAGAAATTACAATCATTTTTAGGATTAGTAAACCAAGTAAGAGAATATATACCAAAATTAGCAGAAAATCTAAAGCCCTTACAGAAAAAATTAAAAAAGGATGTAGAATATAATTATAACGAAGAAGATAAAAAACAAGTTCAAAAAATAAAAATACTTTGTAAAGAATTACCAAAATTACAATTTCCAGATGAAAATAGAAAATTTATATATATAGTAGAAGCAGATGCTAGTGAATGTAGTTATGGAGGAGTACTTAAATATAAATATGAAGAAGAAAAATTAGAACACCACTGTAGATACTACTCAGGTACTTTTAATGAAACAGAAATAAAATGGGAAATAAATAGAAAAGAATTATGCTCATTATATAAATGTTTATTAGCATTTGAGCCATATATTGTATATAACAAGTTTATTGTACGAACAGATAATACACAGGTACGTTGGTGGCTAACAAAGAAAATACAAAATTCAGTTACAACAAAAGAAATTCGGAGACTAGTATTGAATATATTAAATTTTACATTTACAATTGAAGTAATTAGTACTAACAAAAATGTTATTGCAGATTACATATCAAGACAAAGCTACACAGACTGACATAATAGAAGAAGATACTCTAGAAAAAATACTCAACACCCTAACTACGCTTTCAATGAAAGTGGACAGTATGGGTAATGAGATAGAAAAGCTAAAGACTAATGAAGATAAACTGAAGTCTATAGCTACAAATCAGCTAACTCAGCAGTGTGCAGAGCTATGTCGATCGGAAGACATTAAAATTCCAGAGCTAGAAGGAGACGTTGGGATACTCCATAAAACCCATAACATTTATCAATCTACTTCTGCAGGTACAAGCAAAGGAGTTAGGAGAAATACAAATATGAACCTAAACAAGCTATTTGATAAACCATTATTCCAAATACACCAAAAGATCCTATGTTTATACCCCCACAAATCACCACATACCGAGAAAGTCTAAACCAAGACAAAAAGACCTACAACCATACAGCCCGAACAGACATAGAAAATATTTACAAAATACAAACCTTCTTAAATACCAACCCCAGAGCTATAAACATCCAAGAACCACATACAAATTACATAACCCAGAAGCTAACCGGATACAATAAGCTAATTGCTTTGCCCAAAACCAAACCAGGTCTAGTTAAAATCTGTTACGAATATGGACTACTTAGCACCATATATACCCAAGACGGAAATGAAATATCCAATATACCAGAAATATATGATTCATTTAACATTTTTAAAAGAATAACCAAAGGTAACCTATTTTTTATAAAATTTTATACGGCACCAGCAGAGATATTGTATGATGAAGTTAAATCACCTATACAAGTTGTAAAAATAGGAATGACCCGAGATATGATTATACCAGAAGATATTACTCAACAACCAGAAATACCTAGAATTGAGATACCAAATTTTTATGCAAATAAGAGAATTATTGGATTATCTACGATTCTTCAAGAATTAGCAAATAATTATCGCAACAGAAATCCCATATGGAGTTATTATTCAAGAGGTAATGTAATAATATACTCAAATTCAAAGGAACTACGAGAAGCAGATATGGAAGACGTAAGGCAATGGATCTTGACTTTACTCAATCCAGAGAAAAAACCTATCGCCAGAGCTATTAAAGAAAAATTTATTTCGGAAGAATTATTAACCAGATATTGCAAGTTAATTGGACATAAATATCCAGACCATCAATGTTCAAAATGTAATGGAGAAGATAATATTGTCCCAGAAGTTCAACTAGAATAATCAAGAAGATAAGCATGCCAGCTGGAAAGATAAGAGAAGAAGCAATAATTGAGATATAGCAGATACGACAGCATCAACGGAAGACAAGATATTGGATCATTTATTGTATAGATTTTTTAAGTCTTTACGTAAATTTGTTAAGATTGTAAATTAGCATTTATGTAGACTTGGACTTTTCTTAGCCTTTAAAGGCTATGTATAGGCTTTTTAGGTTAGGTAGCCTTTTTAGACCTTATAGCCTTTTTGACTTATAGGTTAGCATTTAAAAAACGTGTAAAGATGATTGTAAAGTTTTTTTCGTTCTATAAAGGAAGGCAACTGAAGGCATTGCAAGGCAAGCCTTCATGTGTTGAAGCAAATACTCTCTCCAGTCCACAACAAGTATTTTGCTCAGTTAATTAAAAAACAGATTTATTTCAATGGAAAAATCTATGGAGGAACAAAGCTCAGAAATATCAAATCTACCCGAACAGGTATATTTATTTATGATTATGAATAGCTAAATTCATAATTCCCAACAATCATGGTATGATAAAATAAATTCATGTTAGTTACTTTATAGTAGAATTATTCGAAGAATAATATGTTAAGAAGTTTATTAGCAAAGTGAAAACGGAGAAAAATCCCTAAGAACTATGCCATCCTAAAGGTGAAACCAATAAGGCAAGAAGCCGTGGTGGGGAGTAACCAGAGTAGAGGCGATGTTTAAGGGAAAATATCCAGATTACCATGCTAATAGTGACCGAAGAACATGTTATTTAAGAATAATCTAGTATATAGTAATCTGAGATGACCATATTTTGTTATGTACATGGTTGAAGGGAATATTTTGAAAAAAGCAATTTTATGAAAATGAATAATTATTTATCTGATGTGATGGTAGATAAATTTAAAATACTTATTTTGTATGCACTTAAAGATATAAAAGTAGTAGATATAAGAAAAATCATATTAGAAAAAGCATTTGGTAAATATTACATGACTAGAGTAAATTATATACCATACCTACCTAACTACTCTTACAAATACTTACCATGATAAATTACATAGAATTTTTAGAAAAAGATATGAGAAACATACAGTTACTAGAAAAACAGATGAAAATAAATATAGACAAATACGTGGAAAATAAAGATATAAAATATATAGAATCCCTTAATAAAAATATGCAAGAACTACTAAGGCTAAAACAAACAACTACAAAATATTATAATAAAATATTTTGTCAATTTTAAATGATAGATAATCTTAAAGTCTTAATCTTATATATACTTAGAGATATAGAAATTATAGATATTAAGAGAATAATATTAGAAAAAGTATTAGACTATGAAATTGAAATTATGAATTGGATAGCACAGTTATACCTAGATAATTACCCAGATGGATATTATTCAAATTAAAAGATGTTAGAATATATAAAGAAAATTAGAGAAAGGCAAAATTGGATATATGAAGAAGTTAATTACAGAAATCAACTTGAAATAGAGAAAAAACAACTAGAAGAAAAATTACTTAAAATAAAATTAACCTTAGAAAAGGAAGATACAAGTAATAATTTATTTAATACGTACGAAAAATTATTTAATACAGATGGAAAATTAGTTATACATGAACAACAAATACTAATTAGTCAGATAAAAAATATAAACCTACGCATTGAATATAGCAAAGTTAGAATAAAATACTACACAGAAATTGCTAAAATTTCAATAGGATAAAATAATAAACTAAACAAATTAATGAATACATCTTACGAAAAGAATAAATCATTAAAAGAAATAGAAACCCAACTATATAATTTATACCTAGAATACAAAAGGTTACATATTACTAACGAGGATCCTAAAACACTAGATAATTTAATTACGATAATATCTAATCTAGAATATGAATTAATAAAACATCTTAAGTCAAGAAGATAAAAATGAAAATTATTCCAATCAATAATATTCATTATAAAAATAAATACCTACGTATTTATTATCCAGTTAAATTATCGCACCTAATCCGCAGTTAAATTATCGCACCTAATCCGCATTGTCGAGGTTATGGATATAAAAGGTTACACGATTAATGATCATGAATGGTGGAGATTATCTTCATAAATGGAGGGAAGTAATAGAGATAAGTAGTGAAAGTAACTTCTAGAGTAGTGGACATCCACATGTATTAGTTTTACAACAACATATATAAAAGATCAAGAGTTAATTTTTTTCAATTATATCCTTAGTAATTAATTTTCACATTAATTGCATAAGATTCATGTAATCAATATTAAAAAGATAATAAGGTCATATTAGTTAATTTTCACCCCTTATTAATTTTTTGTAAGTGTTGTGCAAAATATATACATGTCAACTATTTTGAAATGGAAGAATTGCATGTCAACCATTTTGAGACGAAGAGAGTACTAATTAAGAATAATTTGATTAAAATATATTTTACTTTCAAAAAGTGAGTGACTTCAAAAAAATTGTACATATTAAAAACACCATAAAATGAAAAGAAAATCCTTAAAGAAATTACACTCTACTCAAAGTATTAAAAAAATATAACATTAATTAGTACTCCTATCATTTCCTATTTATCTATAAGAAAAATCAAAAAACTAAAGTGAATGTTAATTTAAATGAAGGGTATTTTAATTAAAAGATTATATATTAGGTGACAAGAAAAGATCAATTAAAAACACACAAGTGGGACAAAAAATGACAATGCATGGTAAAAAGTCAACTACAACAAAAGCAAACTACAACAATTATGTGTAAGCATAAAAATGGCTATCAAAGGGTGTGAGGACTACCAAAATAGGGATTCTCCCTTATATATAAGAGAAATGAAGTAAAATGAAAGCACTGCTTTCAAGTTTCCATTCTAATTTGGGCAAACAATAAAAAAAAAAAAATTGACTATAAAACATATCAATAGTTGGATATATAATTACAAGACATATCGACATAAATATATAGGAAAAATCACATAAATATACACTCTAAGAGTAAATATTACAAAATCTACCACTAGTTTTTTTTTATTTACAAAATCTAGCTTTTATTTACAAAATCTACCAACTATTCAGTTTTTTTTTTCCTGTCAAATTAGTTCACTTTAAATTAAAAATCCCAACCATTTTCTCACATTCTTTCTGCGTTGTTCATTAGTTTTTTTTAAAACATAAAATTGATCTAGCAAAAAAAATTATAATTCTTTATTTCAACTTTCAAGATCCAGAAAAAAAATTATAATTATTTATTTCAACTTTCACAACCCATCTTTCGAGCAAGGCGTGGAGGCTACCGAATCGTCATTTTCGGAGTCAAACTTCAATGGCAGCAAAACTTCAAACTGCATGAGTTTTCAATTGTTCATCGAAAAACTGATGGTGACGTGGGTTAGAAATTTATTCTATATTTGAGATTTTGGTCCATGTCCATGACAACATTACTTCAGTGCGTTCAGAACTTAACATGCTTGATAAGTTGTTCTCGATGTGTTTCCCCTCGAGCACTGGATAGAACTTAAACCAATTTTTTTCTCAAGTGCTTTGTTTCATTGAAACTCACATAGATGGACATGCTTATGTGTGGGAAATTCTTATTATTTAATATGTTAAGCATTTTTGAAAAAATAAAACTATTATATTTGTAGATAACAGGTACCCATGTCTTGCCCAATTTCTTAAGATGTTTGCTAAAGCTTTTCTTCCGTGGTTTTCAGGTTTTGAAGTTATAGAAGACGATGAACACGATTCTAAAGAGAGTGTTTTGCAGAGATATTTTTTACGGGAATGGAAGCTTGGTGTTGAAAAGGAAGAGTGTTGAAAAGAAAAGAACCGATTAGATTAGATCTTCTGGTAGTTTCGAGGAGTTTTGAGAATTTTCTGATGACACCGGCTGGGAAGGATATCAATGATTTTATGGTGCATGAATTGTATAGAAATTGGTGTATTTATTGTGTAGTGTTTGAATTTTATAGAAATTGGTGTATCTATGGTGTAGTGTATGAATTGTATAGAAATTGGTGTATCTATGGTGTAGTGTAAGAATTGTATAGAAATTGGTGTATCTATGGTGCATGAATTGTATAGAATTTGGTGTATCAATAGCTTTACGGTGTCTGAATTGTATAGAAATTGGTGTATTAATAATTTTGTATCAATAATTTTATGGTGTTTGAATTATCTAGAAATTAATTTATCAATAAATTTTTTTTATGGTGTCAGAAATATATAAATATTGGTGTATCAATAATTTTATAGTGTCCAAAATGTATAGAAATTGGTGTTTCGATAATTTTATGGTGTCCAATCTATATAAAAATAGGTGTATCAATAATTTTATGGTATATTAGAAATTTTTATATAAAAATTGGTGTATTAATAATTTTATGACGTTCAAAATGTATAAAAATTGGTGTATCAATAATTTTATGGTGTTCGATCTATATAGAAATAGGTGTATCAATAATTTTATGGTGTATATAATTTGTATAGGATGTGGTTTGAATCAACAGGAGAATTTACTACCATTAATGATGTTTTCTCCTAAAAAATATTTAAAATTAAGGTCAATTGAATTAAATAAATTAAATCTGAAAACATAAAACAAATATCAAATAAATGTAGTGTTTTTTCGTTTGCCTTATTTATTATTTGTTTAAAAAAATTGATGAAAAACAAAATAGGAGAATTTGTAGGGTAAAATATCAACTATTAAATTACCCCTTTAAATCATGCTATTTTATTTATTGTCTTTTATTTTTTCTTTTGCCTTATTTGGTAGATTTTGTTATATTTTTATTGTTATATTTTGTAAAATAGAAACTATGGGTAATTTTTGTAATATTGACTCTTAAAGTGTATATTTATGTGATTTGCCCTATTCCAAATGCACAAGGTCAATAGTCAAATGTATCTGAGATACACAATTCAAACTCATAACCATAGTTGCCGCCCTACTTCATCTCCATTATCTCCATCCGCCACCATCGCTTATGAAAACCACCAGCAGAACACCACCAAACAAACCTCACTCACCACCACACAACAAATCACCAGCCAATCTCCATCACTGTCGGAATTGATTTATCCATCAAATCTACGACAGATCTAATTCCTCCATTCACCATTGTTGAAAATTGATTCCTCCCTCCATATACAACGAGATCCCTCACCGCCGGAGTAGCCTTCTCCCATCGTTAACAGATCTGATTCCTCCCCCCACCATCGTCGGATGACGATTGAGCTCGAGCTAGATCTGAAAACTCCAATAAGCTCGAGCCAGATTTCAACAATGGTGTATCTTTTGATTTATGTGAATTCGTGATCTTTTGTGTATCTTTGTGAACTGAAATTTGTGTATCTTCATGATTTTTGAAATATATCTATTCACAGATACACCAATACATTACATACATCAAAGTTTTTTAGTTTTTGATTCTAGACACATGAAATTCATATTAGATACAGACTAGATACACAGTCTCAGATAGACACTTAGATACTTAGGGTGGTTTGGTAGAGTGTATAAGATAATACAGAATATATTGTATTAGTAATATTGAAATTAGTATTGAAGAGATTAATAATATTGAAATTATTTTTTATGCAGTGTTTGGTTTGATGTATTAAAAATAATATGTATTTTTTATATTTTAAAAGAAATATTATTTGTTTACAAAAATACCCTCGATATATTATAACTTTGTGTATTTTCTTTGTAAAAGTTTATTATTCTTTTTTAAAAATAAAAAAAGTTAACAATATAACTAATTATTTACTTTAAAATTTTAAGATTTAATCATTCACTTACAATTTTTTTTTTAATCATCTTTTCTTTATTTGTTCATCATTTGCTTGTTGTTCCCACTTTGTGGTGTTTTTAAGTTGGAGGGAAGTACGCATAACTTTTGGATGAGACAATAAAATCATTATTAACATAAAATTGTATTCTATAGTGTGTTAAAATTAAGTAGAAAAATCATTTTTATTTATGAATATCCTATTTACAAAATTAAAACTTGTATGCAATTTTTTTTTGGATTTTGACCAATAAATATTTTTTAAGTTAATGAAGTAGTTTTTTTATAACTAAAATTATTTGGAGGGATATTATTATTTTGATAAATTGAAAGAAGTAACTCATATTGAATAAATTGAAAAAGATTTAGAAAAAAATTAAAGAAATTTGAGGACATTTTTGTAAATAATAATAAAATTTGTAAACTAATTTATTTGAAAAATTTGAGGGATATTTTTATCTTTGCACATACTAATCCCATGGTATTAAAACCCATGTATTACTAATACCACCATATGTGATGTATTAGTAATATACTCTAGGGAAAAGACATCGTTTCCACCCCAAACTATACAAGAAAAATCGAAGTCACACCTAAACTATACTAGTGACCTATTACATACTTAAATTATAAAAAAGTGGAACTTTTTACCCCTTAAATTCGACGTGGAAAAAACATAATTAATTAAATTAAAAAAGGCGCGTCTACATTAAAAATTAATGCAAAAAAAATAAGAAAATAAAATACTTACTCTACCCAACCCCCAGCATCCATCTCCCCCCCCCCCCAAACCATCATCTTCTTCATTATCCCCCACCCCCAAACTCCAACCCACCCCAACCAACATATCTTCTTCATCACCCCCACCCTCAAACTCCAACCCCACCGAATCAATGTCAATTTCACTAATTTCAAAATCTTGAAACAAAATTCGAATTACTAATTTCGAACTAAGCTTAAACGAGCTTGCCAAAATTCAAATTGAATTTGTTGTTTTCACTTCGCCGATGTTCCGGCAAACTCAAACGGTGACGAATATCCCCATATCCACTAATCCCAAAGATGAAGCACCAAATTATCCCCACATAATCACCGTTGAATCTTCCCTTTCCAACCCCAATAAGGGTGCTGGTACCACCACTACCCCTTCTTCCTCATCGTTCCCAAAAAAACACATCACCACAAACTCAGAAATACAATTGTAAATATCCAATAAAAAATCACAAAACTCAGATAGATTTTCTCTAATTACTCAACAAATTGATCATAATTTCAAGAAAAACTAACAAAATTCAGATGAATTTTTTTTAATTACCCAACAATTTGATTACAATTTCACTAAAAAATCACAAAATTCAGATGAATTTTCTTTAATTCGGCGATTCGAAAGTAAAATTGAGGAGAAAATGATAAAAATTGGTTGATGAAAGAGGGGTTGACTTTGAAAACTTTCAGTTCCAAGTTGCAACACCCGATCGATCTCGAAGCTGTATACAAACTCTACTCTCCACCGCATACAAAAAAAGGTAATGAATAGAGAAAAAAGATGGGAGAGAAGACTAGTATAGTACTAGTCCAAAGAAGAGAAGAAAGAGAAAACAAATATAAGGGGACATCAGTGAAAAAAATGGCAGTGAATGATGAAGAAGAAGAAAGAATAATGGCAGATGAAAAAAATAAAAATAATAAGGGGATTTTGATATTTTTTATTATTTTTTTCGTATAATACTGACGTGGCAGCGCGTGTAAAACACTGCACCATATGCAAGTGGTATAATGCTTTACATGGTGTAGAAAGTTTCACTTTTTTATAGTTTAGGTGTATAATAGGTCACTAGTATAGTTTAGGTGTGGCTTCGACCTTTTTTGTATAGTTTGGGGTGAAAATGATGCCTTTTCCATACCATGTAGGGTGTATAACTAATGTACATGGTACTAGTAATACATTGGTCCAAAATCCTACCAAACATAGTACTAATTAATACCACATTTAATACATGGACTATTTCTTCTAATACGTCCTACCAAATGACCCCTTAGTCCTAGATACACGTAAGCATAAGCAGAGATGCCAAAGATACACGCGCCCTTAGTATGTTTTGTAATTTATTTAAAGTTAAGGGAGTTGTCCCTCATATGTTTATCTATTTCTATTATTCGACCCACTTTTTTTAGTCTAAGTTTTAATTAATTACAAGTCATAACTTTTATCCTTAATTAAATACAATCTATCGGATCTTCTTAATTATACAGACTGAAACGGGGAAAAAGAGATAAAAAATGCTATATCTCGATCAATTATTTGCTCCAAATTAGAAAATTTTCAAATAATAAATCAAACAGAAAAGGGTTAAAACAATCCCTGAACTATTTGAAATAGAGCAAAAATATCCTCCATTTGTTTTTTGGCTAAAAAATGCCTCTTCATTATTTTTTGGCTTAAAACTACCCCTTTGTTAATTTTTTGACCAAAAAATACCCCTCACTTTAACAGAGTGCCACCAAACATCCACGTGAAAAAATTATCCCATGTCCAATCCACGTCAGCATCCCATTATGAAAAAAAGGTCACAACTACCTCTGAACTATCTGAAATGGAGCAAAAATACCCCTCTGTTTCTTTTTTGGCTAAAATTTTTTTCTTTTTAGCTCACAAATACCCCTACTTTAATGGAGTGCCACTACACAATGTAAAAATTTTTTGGGAAAAAAGACATTGTATAGCCTTTTTTAAAAAAAAATATCCCAAGTTTGGACATATGGACATATGTGTCCTGTTGGCAAAATAAAATGCCACTTTATGGCCATTGGGCCATTTGACTATCTTCAGCCCTTCCCTTTGGCCATTGGGCCATTTTCGGCCCTTCCCTTGGCCATTCGACCCTAAACTCGATTTTTTTTTGCTACAAAATTTTTAACTGAAAAATATTTTGCTTTTTTTTATTGTTTAAAAATAATAATTATATATAATTATTTAAAATGGTATAATTGTTATATACAATATGTATTTATATAAGATATATGTATAGAAATTATATAGTTCTATAAAATATGTATATGTATTGAATATATATATAGAAATTCTATAAAATGTGTATAGAAATTTATAGTTGATGTATAAAATACACATTCGAATAATAATTGCAGCTAAAGGTTGTATAGAATGTGTATAAAAAGTATATAATTTCTGTATAAAATGTGTATAAAAACTATATATATAAGCTATATAGAAACTGTATCATTGTTGTATAAAATTTGTATAGAAACTATATAATTATTGTATAAAATATGTATAAAAATTGTATCACTGTTGAATAAAATATGTATAGAAACTGTATCATTATTGTATAAAATCTGTATATGTATAAAATGTGTATAGAAATAGTATAATAATTGAATAAAACATGTATCTAAATAAGTATCAATATGATATTGGGGTTGAATCAATATGGGTGTAAGGGCTGTATCAATATGGTTATAGGGATTGTATCGATATGATATAATGATTGTATCAATATGGTACAATATATGATATTTTTTGTCTATGATATGTGTAGAAACTATATCATTATTGTATAAAAATATTTATATCACTATTGTATTATGTTGTATATATGTAGATATGTATTCTATCGGTCCACAATAATACAATTAAGAAAATATTTTTTTAAAAAAAACAAAGAGCTGTAAAAAAAAGGTCCTACCTGAAACCTCAAAACACACCCAATTTCAAACAAAACTCAATTCCAATTGAAGCTGTTGTTGTTATTTGCATGAATGAGCAAATGAAAAAATTTAATTGGTGTTCATGATTAATTGGAGAAGAAAGTCAATTGTGGGTGCATGTTCATGATGATGTTTACTAAAATTAAAAATTAATAGAAAGTATTTTTTATTTTTAAAAAGGGAGCAGAGAATTAAAAATACAAAATCAGCAAAATTAAAAAAAAAAAAAAAGTCAAAGAAAGCTGAGCAACTGCCAAATGGCTAAGAATGGAATTTTGAATTCATGGGCTATTTTCGTGTCTTTTTTTTTGCCTAGAGGATATTTTTGTCCTTTTACCTAAAAAATTACCACATGATCAGGATATATTAGCATCCCATTTAATACCCAGACCCACTTAACCATCGAACTTAACATCTCAATTAATACCTGTACTCGATCTATCTTTAAAAATTCGACACATCCTTACTTTAACTCCCTGAAAAATATCAATGCAGACTAGGAGCTTTGAGGAAAAAGAAAGCTCTTAGTACATGGGTTTAACTCTCCCATATTCTTTGACATGATAAAGACGAATTGCGTTTCAACCCATGTACTAAGCGCTTTCTTTTTTCTCAAAATCCCTAGTCTGCATCAACTCTTTTTCAGGAGAGTTCATGTGAAATGAAGGGTGGATCTATCTTTATCCTTTACTTATGAAGACGAGTTGAATGTTTTAAATATGGGTTGAGTAGGGATATTAAATGAGCTGTTAAGTTGGATTGTTAGGTGGTTTGGCTGGGTATTAAATGGGATGTTGATGTGGACTGACCACGTGACAATTTTTTTCGTGTGGTGTGCTTGGTGACACTCCATTAAAGTGAGGAGTATCTGTGAGTCAAAAAAAAATTGAGGGGTATTTTTGAGCCAAAAAATAAATGGAGGATATTTTTGAGTCAAAAATAAATGAAGGGTATTTTTTTGCTTCATCTCGGATAGTTCAGAAGTAGTTTTGACCCTTTTTCGTGAATGTGATGTAATTTATTTTCACGTGGTGTGCTTGATGACACTCCATTAAGGTGACGGGTATTTTTGAGCCATAAAATAAATGAAAGATATTTTTATTTCGATTTCAAATAGTCCAGGAATAGTTTTAACCCTTTAGTAATTCACTAAATCAATTTTCAATATTTGCTGAAACAGTGGTTAACATACTCTATTTGCTGAAACAGTGGCTATATTCTGAAAGTTGCCCTATCTAAAATCCCATTATTTAAAATTTAAATTACTTAAATGGCCCTACTAATTTAGATAAAAATTCTATATAATTAAAAGAATAAATGCACTGTTTCTATCCTGAACTATAAACGAAATTCCTGAGACACACCTCAACTTAAAGGGGGTCCTATTACCCCCTATACTAATTAAACCGTATTTTTGGCAATCTTAAGTGCCTACGTGGCACATACATGTGCCTACGTGGACCTTCAATATGTTGATTCATGCAATGTGCCACGTAGGCCTTAAGGTTGTCAAAAATATAATTTTAATTAGTCCAGGGGGTTATAGGATTCCCTTTAAGTTGGAGTGTGTCTCAACAATTTCGTTTATAGTTCAGGGTGAAAATAATGCATTTTCTCTAATTAAAATGTTATCCATATAATTTGATGGGAACTATCCCTTGCCAACTCAATATAATTGTATCATTTCTTAGTAGTTTAATATAATTTCAATGTGTGTACTGACAGTCTCCACACATCGAGCTGCATGCTGAAAAATGTCTGTCTGATTTTTCTGAAAGTTATATATAACAACAACTTAACTTTCATTTACTATACAATATTTCAATTCTCAAAACTTATTACAGATATTTTTTTTCTCTCTCTAAAGGTCATATACATTACTTTACATTCCTTTCTTTACGCCTTTTAAGCCTTAGAAGATGCCTATAATTAAGGAGCAACTATCTAGGGGTTATCAATTTTGAATTCTCAATCGTGTTTGGTTCAAACTCTTCTTCAACATCATTTGAAATTTTTAGAAACTCCATTAACAACATTCTGAAGTTTAAGATTGGAGGTTAGTAAGATTTTACTTTTTTTTTTCAACTTTACCAAATCAAGATTTGACGGCTTAAGTTCTTGCATGTGTTTCATTCATTAATTATTACTTAGTAATGGATGATTCTCTATATTTTAGTTTAGGATTAACTCAGTTATAGCATACTAAACCAACAAATTGGGTTATTGAGTTTGTTCTTGAAAATTTTGATTATGATGACCCTAATTTCAGTGAAAACAAATTAAAACATCACAACGATTCCACAAAGATGAAAAATTTAAGAAATTTATTACTCGAAGTTCAAAAAATCAAGTTGAAAAATCGTTAAGGAAGAATAAAAAGGAGTATAAATCACGACCTCGTCTACCAAGGGTAATGAACTTTTTGTGCTTGAATCTGCTTTGTTTTTGTTTGGACTTTCTTTGTTATCTTCAGTCATGTGGAAATTGTTATTATTGTTCAATCTATATAGATACTACTGCTATGTATATGGTTCATATATACATATCATAGTTATGTATATAAAGGTATATACATAATTATATAGGGTATAATGTATAATACACTTTGTACCTTATATTGATAGATTAAACCTTTAAACTATAGCCACTAAGTATTGCATTCAGAGTTTTTCATTATAGTTTGTTTGGTGTTTTCTTAGACTTTATACATAACATTGTGTTATGTGTATGGACTACTCTGTTATATTCAGTATATATACATAACAAACGTTATGTATATGGAGCATGTACTGACCAGTTTTGTGATGAAATATGTGAATTGTGTGTTTCTGTATGATTTGACTATTTTATCCCTCCCCATAGTTGCATTATGGTTTTTTTGGAGGTAGGAGTGATTCAGATAGTTTTCGATGTATTTTGGTGCAATTTATGTGATATTATGGTTTTAGATGGTTTCGAGAGCCTTATTTTGGACTTATGTGGATATCTTTTGATCTGTGAGACAGATGACTAAACGAAATGCGTCAGCAACTCCAGAATATCAATTTTAGAATAGGTAGATCTTTGGTTAGGGTCCCGGTGCACCCGGGCTTATTTCGACCTATTGATCAAAAAGTTGAAAAATTAGAAATATGGGTGTGGAACCCAAATTTAGTCAAAACGACCTCAGATGGAAACTTTGAATTCACCAATAGATCTGAAATGTCGATTTTAGAGTGGTAACATGTTTGGTGTGATCATATGGCTTTTAACTCTTATTTCGAACCTAGGTTTGGAAAATTATAATTTCGAGTTTTGGGGGTCAACTTTATGAAAACGATATTTTTTTAAAAATCTGATATCGCCATTGAGTCCGAAGCATCGAATTAGCGTGGTTGTATAGTTTGTTTGCGTATATCAGACTCCCCGTCGAAGTCCATTTGGACTTAAAAATTTGGTGCGCCAGGTTGCTGGTCTTGAGAGTTAAAACCTTAAAATTAGTGTGAGGTCTTAAGGCGACACTTGTAGGTGATTGAAAAGCTAGTTTTACATCTATTTCTCGATGCTATTATGAATTTAAGGTAAGAAATCACCCCTTTTCTTAGTAATTCTTGATTAAATTCTCAAAAAACTTAAAAATCTTAGAGCTTGATTTTAAACCCCAATTTCACCCCTTTTCACTTAAATAATATTTTAATATTTTAATTACTAATTTTTCATTAATTTAACCTTCAAAATTACTTCGATCTTGATTTTAACTCGGATTTCAAAGATTTTACTCGATAAAGCTTAAAAATAGTTTTTCTTCGATTTGAACCTCGTTTTGACTTAGATTTTTAGTTGTAGGTTCCTAAAAATATGGAAAACACATTTTTAAAATAAAGTGATAATTTTGCCCTTTTTTTTAAAACTCATTTCGGGAGTCCGTTTTGACCCCAAACCAAAAGTAGTCAATATGGGTGTCGTTGGTTTTATTTTGACACGTAAATTCTATATTTGACATTTTTAGTGGAGTTCAGAATCGTTTGTGAAAATTAAGGTCTTGGGTTCAAAGTGTAGCGGATCGGTTCGGCTTTTGAGGTAGGTTATGACTTAACTTTTTCAGACTAGGCTGGGAGTAAATGATGGTACAAAATATATGTTAAGGGTGAGAACTAATCACAAAATGGATATCTATGTATTGTGCCTGTGTGGAGGCCTATATGTGATATGTGTGACCGTGTGGGGTCCTATGTAATATTGATAGGCTTGAATACATGTGAATAATTATATTATGTTATTAAAATTCTTAATGTGGTAACATTGGTGTATTGTGATTATATTCATACTTTATTGGCATATGAGACATGTGGAAATTTATGGATAAAACGAAAATAATGAGTGGATATTAGCTCATGTGATTGTGAAAATATATCATTGTAGTTGAATATGGTTGGTTGTAAAAATACTCATTGTGATTAGTTGTGAGAATTACATCGTCATATCATACTCATTCATGAAACATTATACCACCGTGACAACACTTGAGTAACAATGGCAACACTTTTTTAAAAAATCTTCTTCCAGGGATATGCCGGGGAGGAGATATTGTAACAATTATAAAATTCTTTTCGATGGATGTGTCAAAAAGGAGATATGAGATATGTCGATTGTATTGCCTCCGTAGGTGTATATGGGGATTGTCCGACGACCTCGTGTATCATCATCATCATCATATACATTGCACTTACTTTATTGTGTTGTATTACCATATTGACTTGCCATCTATGTAATTATCTTCTTTTACTTGTATTTGATGATCTTGTATATGCATGTTCCCCTTTTTCTACTTACATGTGATATAATACATATTTGTGTTCTATCTTGGTATGATGTTTCAATATATGTGATATATTAGAATTGTTAGTGCAAACTGTGTGGGCTAACATCGTGGGACATTTTCTAATTGCAGGTGACGTGCCCTTAGTGTATATTTTGTATGCTTTATTTACTACTTAGCTTGGTCGGTCTATGATACCTACTGAGTACAAGTGGACCGTACTCATGCCTTCTGTGCCCTTTTGGTGCAAGTCCTAGCTCGAGTGCGCCTCAGCTTGCTTGACTCGGGCGATTGTTGGAGCTTTTAAAGTAGCGGTTAGACATTCATGCATACGGATCTCACCTCTATCTTTCTAGAGTAGTTATATCTTTATTAGTAGTCGAAGACAAATATTATTCCTTTGTGGTTATTTTTCTGATGTATTTGACTCCTGAATTGTATTAGTAGTTCCTACATTATTGATACCTGATTTTGAGCATGATTGGTATTTTGGATAAGTTCTTTTCGCATTATTATGATTACTTGTATGGTTCGGCTTTGTTCTAGAAGCCTTACCTTGGGGTATTTATGTCTTTTTCTCTTTTTGTATCAGTTTGGATGATAGTCTTACTTGTCAAAGTACGCCGCGACAAGTACCATCATGACCCTCATTTTTAAATCGTGACAGAACAATATACATAACGTTGCTATGTATTCAAGGCACCTAGATAATAATGTTCAGTTAAATATAGTGTATAAAAAGGCTCATTCACACAAAGCATATACATAACAACACAGTACATTATACACTGGCATATATATTTTGATGCTTAGATAATGATATGTGTTTTGGAGGCATATACATTATGATAAATGAAACTTCCATATATTTTTATTTTTAAATATCATATGTTTTATGAACAACTTTCTTCATATTCTTGCACATTCAATGTTTTTGTGGGACTCAAGTTTTAATTATATTTTTTATGCATTATTTGTGGTCATAGGGTTTGAATACCAAATTAAAGATGTTCCAGCTCATCTGTTGCATTTTGACAGTTCATGCAACTGCAATTTTGGGTTAGATCTAAAAAATTATCTTAGCGAAGAAGTGCTTACGCTTTTTCTCTAATCATTTTTTGAATCGTTTCTCGACATGCCTCAGGGCAACTTTCAGGAAAAAATTTCAAAATGCTTGTGATAAAGCAAGAGAATTCGGATGAATACCTGTTTTTGTGAAGGGTACTGTGCTTAAGTTTTCTATCTATGAGTTTTCTCTCATTATCAGTCTTAAATGTACCGGTAACATCGGGGATTACCTGTATCTTGAATCTTTCAAATATGTTTCGATGGAGAAGAACTTCCCAAATGTCAAAAATTCTAAAAAAAATTAAACTTTGTTCAACGTTTTAAGATGAAAAACTTCGACAACAATACAGGTGCTTTGAACATGTTTATTCTATTTTTTATTCATGTTTTTTTTTGTATTTACAATTACGTGATGCAACTATAGCAGATCAGACTTCTTGATGGTGGAGGATGACGTTATGAATAATTCCCATGGGAAAAGAGTTCATTTCAAAAGCTCATGACAACATGGAGATCAGATTCTTTATTGAAAAATAGCTATACCAGATGGGAGGAATGCCCCATGTGTTGAATGTATGAAAGTTGTTTAGAGGTTGATAGTAAGATAGATGAGCGGATGAGAGACGTAATTACAAGAATTTTTAACTGAAATGTTGTCGGCGTCAATCCAAAAGCGAGAAGTTCATGGGTGAAATATCCAGTAAGGTAATTCTTAGTAACTTCTGAAAATTTCATATCTTCATTCCATTTTTTTAGTTAAGCAGACTCTTAAGCATTGAAAGCTTTATTATTCTTAATTTTAGATTCACTTTTTTCGTTCACAGTTTGTTTACAAGAATCTACGTCCAACACTTGAAGAAGGTCAAAGGCTTGATTTGCTCGTGCGAGAGGGCATTGAAATACATGACCTCGCCCCTTTATCCTCATCTACCACTTTGGCAGATTATCATTAAAAAAGGATTACTAATGACACGATGTCATATTTGCACTCCGAATCTCAAGGTTTTGTGGATTTCAGTATAGTACCACCATAAAAAATTCTTAAAAAGACAGGTTACACTACTGATACATCATCCGTACAACCTACAAAAGGACGAGGACAATTTTCTTTGATGCAAAAATGGACGAGCTGCAAGAACCAAAAAATCAACAACAAGTCATTCTAGAGGAAATGTCTCGATAGAGAAAAAAAAAGCTGACAGTGAATCCAAAACTAAAGATCCTATAGTTTCAAAAAGTTCTTCACCACACAGTGACACAGAGAAGTCATTTTTTCTTTCTTCCAGCAAGTTTGAACATCAATTCATGATGAAAGTCGATTTGGACGAGATAAAGTCATTTGTACAGTCTTATGTAAGTATTTTTCTAAATTCAAACACCATAAACTATTTAATTATATGCTCACACATTTTTTGGTATTTATGTGTAGATTGATAAGAAATTTGTGAATATTCAGCATCTAATTATTAAACAACATGTCGAATTGATGCAGATGTTGACATAGAAACAACATACACGAAAAAAAGTAACTTATATTATATCGTGATCAAATATCTGCTCATATACGTACGACATAATAATGTATAGGAAGTATATACATTACAACTAATGTTCATCCAAACATAAATTCTATGTATATAAGTATCATCTACATACAAAAGTCATATGACTTGTATATGTATATGACTTTTATATACATATACAATTCCAATATTCATAGTACAAATGCAAACCACAAATGCTATGTATATGACTTTCACAAATTTTTCTTTCCGTTAGACATATTGTTTTTTTTTTCATATGGGAGAGTCAACGTGATAATACAAGTATTCTAATGCATGCAAATCCATTACATCCAATGATCAATTACCCACTGTATGTTCAGTGTAAATAGAATGGACGTTTTACATTCACGTTTTATTAGCCTTATCAGTATATAAATATAAAAAGTGTGATGTATATATACATGTTAGTTTATCAAACTGTCATTTTGTAACATGTTAACTTATGTAACTGTTGATTTTGATGTTTATATAAGATGATGAAGAAGCAAAAATTGGTGCAGAAAAGTTATGAGGAAATACCAATCTAGAGTTTCAACATTATAAGGTTAAATATGACATTCTTAATTTAAATGGATGTTCTCAAAAAATATTTTGAGAAATCATTTGATGTTTTAACATGATTTTGAGGGAGGAAGTGCACAAATGGGAGCTGTCCCAATAAATGATCACGTTAAAGTGATGCTGATCTTCAAAGCAAAGCAAGGCAAAGAAAAAAGGTAATTTTTCCTAAGTCAGGATATGATAAATATTACCTTATAGACAAAATAATATTTTATGTATATGGTATCATATACATAACATCAGCTATCTATTTATCAATTGTGTTTTTTTACGTTATTTACTTATTAACTATTTAGAACATATACATAATTAGTGTCATATATATATATATATATGTTTCTTTTTCAAATACAATTTTGGATCATCTTATATTATGTAATTGATGAACTTGAGGTTATATAGGTTGTGGATTATACTACCAATATGATTGGAGCTGAGTCTTATGAGAAAAGTTGTAACGCCCGAATCTGGTACCCGAAATGCTACACGGTGCCCATGACCCCAAAGGACCACAAGCTAACCCATGACTGATATCTGTAAATTGAGCACTGAATAATAGTAATAATATTGTAAATGTGAAAACATGAACTGAAAGGACAAAAGGTTCAATACTAGGACATAACTGAAAAATATGGTATAATAATACCAAAACAACTGAGATAATTGTCTGAACATACTATAGTCTGAAAGCCTCTAAACTATCTGAATAAGGAGTTGATGGGACATGTCCCCAACTAACTCCAACTACTGAAATAAACTAAAAACTGAAATAGTAATATGATCATTATGTCCTCAAAGAATGAGGACTCACTGCTAACTCTGATCGTTGAACTGGGATGCTACTGGTTTTCTGGAGCTCGTGCTTCTAAACCTATGGTATAAGACACCATAGCACAAATACGTCAGTACTTTGAATGTACTGGTATACAAGTGAGGTAGGCTGAATACAATAGGTTCATATGCATGGACAATACTAACTGACTGACTAACATGAACGTGAGAATACATGCATACATACGTAACTGTAACTGAGATCATGCTAGGACTGAATATTGAGTTCTGACTACCGAGTCTACTAATTTTGACATCTAAGTCACTGATGAGTGAGAAAGACTAATACTATATTACTGAATACTAAGGAGTTGATACTATGTTACTGATACATGAATAACTATTTTTGACAGTTCTGATTATGAAGAAATGGTCTGGTTGACTGTATCTGAAAGTCCTGAAGATGAATAATAATAACATGAGTTTGGATAACTGATATAACTAATAACATAAGTGAATGTATCTGACATTCCAAAATCTGATGAAACTAGTTGAGTTCTGTACTGTATCTGACAGTCCTGAAATCTGATGAACTAGCTGAGTTCTTTTACTGAGGCTGAGACTGAGACTGAAACTATAATTATGGGAAGTAGTCATCTAAACGACATGCCCTATATATGCCATTATAGCGAAGCTGGGATCCAATCTCTGCCCTGACTGAAAGAGTGTCAATACCGCGCCACTGGTAAAGACAACTGTGAGTGACCCTCATATAACAGGTTACTATAATGAGAATGATGGGAACCCTCATATAACAGGTTAAGCCACCTCATCTACCCTCATATAGAAGGCTATGATGTCTCAACCTACGCTGGCTACGTAGTTCTGGAATGCAAGGATTGCTTCTAAGAATCACACCCTCATATAACAGGTGAGTTCCCATCCTTGGGTTCACTCGGTGCTAACTCCTACTCCCAACTGAATAGACACTAAACTGATTAACTGAACTGAACTAATACTAATGGTATTATTTAGCGGAGCTAAACTAAACTGAATTTACTGAGTTCCGTTGACTGACGAAATGTACTAAGTTCTGAGGACTGACTGATAATACTGAAGTTACTGAGATTGACTGGGAATACTGAGGTTATTGAGATTACTGAGATTTTTGAGATTTCTGGGTTTTCCTGAGTCACATAACTGACTGAGTTCTATGGATCATAGCTTGACTGAGAGTAACGTGAAAACATGACATGGCTTTAGGCACACAGCTAAATTATCGAGTATAAGTACCCCCAAGACTCGATGGAAAGAAACTGACACAGCATGACTTACGTGAACACGTGACCATCAACATAATTCATAATTCATATATTGAAGCACTTCATCAAACATGTGATATACATAAACTTGTACAAACATGGGGATTTCATAATATCATACTAGTTGGGAACTTTTCCTTCATATCGGCATTTAATCAAACACATGATAGGCATAATATATGTATACACCATCATACAACAATTACACATCATGATTCAACATCTAATTTCATCATCCAAGGATTTTAATCATAGGTTTACATGAATCTACATCTTTACTAGTCAATTTCCACGTGAAATTTATCACCAAACATGGATTAAAACTCAATTGGTTATTATCAACATGAGCAACACAAACCCAACATGGAATTCATACAAAAATCCATACACTTGAATTTGAAAAGAGATTCTTGGACTTCATGGACCAAAGGAGTCCATGAATGAACACTGTGCATACCTTAGTTTGTCATTTTGTGAAGATTGAAGGTGAAACCTTCTTGAATTTGAATCCCCAATAGAAACCCTAGCTTGTTCTTGAGAGAAACTAGTATATTTTGGGTAAAGAATGGCTAAATCACGTGTTATTGGGTTTAAATAGGGGTAGGAAATTGACCCTTTTAACCCTTAGATGCGTCTTTTATTTCTGAGAAAATTTCTCGATTTGGCAAGCTGGCGCAGTACGGCGCTATCGTGCTGTGTCACTGGAAATTACCAATTGGGAACTGGGATGATGGAGTGACACGGTGAAATCACGTTGCAATACTGGATAGGACCTGGAAGTTCACCGCGACGCAGTGGTATCGCGTTGAGACACTGGAAAAAGGACGATTCTGAATTTGAGCCCTGGCACAATACGCCATAATCGTGGAGGCTCACTGGATTTTGATCCATTCTGACCTACTCCGTGATGTGCTGATGGCTCAGGTGATATACTATCTCACTAAAAAGGCTCTAATTCTTTTCCCGGGTTTCAGATTTGGGTGAATTTGGTATCGATGGAAAACTTATTGAATTTCCCACATGACAAAAAGTGAAAATATTGAAAATACCACATGTATAAAAGTGAATTCTTCTTTGAAAAAATTCTTTAACATTTCTGGGATAAATTTAAGCTAGGTAGAAGTATGTGGTATTACAATATCTCCCCCTTGGAAACATTCATCCTCGAATGAGACTGATTGAAATGGGAGAAATGATAAGATGAAGTTCATACTGAACATCAACAATGGAAACATGACTACCTAGCTGACATTACTGAGATTCATACTGAGCATGCATATCTGATGCATGATTTTATGACTGAGCTGATACATGAATGCATGACCGAGAGTACTGATAAGCTACTCACGCATATATTATGCGTGAATACATAACTGAACCGACTCATGAGCATGCGACTGAACATGTAAGGGTAAAGGTACCAAGTTTGTAATGGAAATCTGAGAATAAACTGAATACCAAGTTTGTAATGGTACTGAGTAAGTGCATGAAAAACCCATTACTTAAGCCATAAATACG
This sequence comes from Capsicum pubescens, assembly GCA_030864215.1. NCBI lineage: Eukaryota > Viridiplantae > Streptophyta > Magnoliopsida > Solanales > Solanaceae > Capsicum > Capsicum pubescens. The sequence continues at coordinate 66,866,607 of CM061541.1, forward strand.
GTAAACCCATGATTATGCTAGGAGTACGCATGAACAGGAACATGAGGACATAACTGACACTGAAATGTGGAGCATGAACTGAATTTTTGTAAGCTGAACTGAGTCTTGAATACATGGAGTACCACTGAAGTTGGAGCTTGAGGGTCAACTTATGAGTACCCCTTACTCCAAACTGGATTCATTATGTGAAAAGAGATTGGCATGCTTATATTATGAAAGCTTGGGGGATTTATAGTGTATCCCCCCCTTGGGACGCTATGCCCCCCGAAGAATACTGACTTGGCTGAGTCGCTGAGAAAACTGAAGCGATGCACAAGGAATCTACGAGCTGAGTCTTAACTGAGTATCTGGTATCTAAAACTGATGCATGATTCATGAACTGGGATGATCTTGCATATATCTAGTCGGTTCATCTTAGAATGGTTACATTCATGAGGCTTAAGATAGTACATCTAGATAGAAGGGACAAAAACCCAAACCATGCAAACTTATCCGTCTGACTGATAAACTGACTTTCTGGTTTTACGAACTAACTCATACTGAAAACTTACGCTCAATTGGAGCGTTTCTATGACACTCTTTATCTAGAGTTCTAATGACTATAGGGCGCAAGGAAATCTTGGCCTTATCTAAACAAGACAGCTGAATAAGAAAATCATCACATGGCTAAATTTTTGGTAAGATGAGTTGGGACCTACAAACACTATTTAAGATTAAATGACTAAGTCTCTTACACTGCAACTGAGGCTACTGAAAAGATTCACATGGGTGTTAAACACGAGTGCATAAATACACTAACTTATCTGATTAATTGGATAGCTGAATACTGGGCGTGTAAGATTGAACTATACTTAGTCTTGAATAACTGGACTGCAACTGTAGAGCATCATGCATAGGAGATAAGGACTGACCAGTTGACATGATATACTGAGCATGAACTGAGGGTTATTGTATTATTTGAGAATTCAACACCAAGAGTACAACATGTTTCTAGAACAGTCTTGTAAACTGAGGTACTGGAAGGCTGACAACTGAGTAGCTGATAACTGTATGCTATGGTTAATGGAAGGCTGACAACTAAGTAGCTGATAACTGTATGCTATGGTTGAGTAAACCTGAAACTGAACTAAGTTACCGACCTGATTACTGAACTAGGATTGGGACTGAGATTATAGATAAGACGGTAATCAAGACTGTAACCGTAACTAAGACTGTAACTGGGACTGAATATTGGTTTTTGATAACTAAGGTTTATACTGATACTGAAGTGCTTAATTCTGAGACTAAACACTGATTACTGAGTACTGAACACTGAAACTGTAACTGGGATAGCAACTGAATTCTAATAGTTACACGACGGGGGCTGACATAAGTTAGGGATCCGAATGCACACTCACACTCTGTACTTTCCCAATTTCTAAATACAACCTCTTGCTAGCCATTTACTTGCACACTAATATGACATTCAATCTTATCTTCACCACTACACCCTCGTGTAAAATAAGCATGCAACAATCTTGTCTTAATATGAAATATCCACTCTCTCTCTCCTAAGTAACTGCTCTTCACTACACTGTTTTCACAACGAGAGCTCACCGAAGGGTTAAATTAGGAGGACATGAAGCATGAATGGACACTAACTGAACTTAACACTTGATTAAAGCCTGAGGAATAGAATATAAATATCATGGATTCACCAAGAGGTCTAAACTGAGGATATGTGTAACATAGTTTGAATTTAACTGATTAGTAGAGGCGTAGAATGAGCCATGGAAGCTGAATATACTGTAAAGCATAATATGTGTACATGAGTCATGAGCTGCATGACCTAAGTTTGGAGTTTTCTGCATTCGTAGGACATGATTTGTATTACTGAGGGGAATAGAACTGAACTCCTTATGCTGGGAACTGGAATTGTATATGATTCTTTAGGAAGCATATGAATATAAGCTGTGTTCATGGAACTGAGATGTGAAGCATGCGTAGGCATCATGCTGACTGAAGTACCAAAATTTACATTAAGATAAGGATGGGTCAGGAATCATCTTCCCTTACTGCTTTCCTATATGTACTGGCATTACTACTAGGATCTGAGAGCCTACTCGGTCACTTGATCTATCATATCCACCTTAGATTTAAGCCATCATCATAAGTTTGTGAGTACTTTACTAAACTCTGAACTAAACTGCAATCATTGTCACCTACTAATACTCTGTTCGACACATGCTTACCTTGCTAAACACATTATCTTCTTCTGTTTCTTCATAGACTACTAATACCAGATCACCTCAATCACATACACACCTTCATACTTACTATCAAATTAATAACTTAAGTGCTAGATTGCACTGTTCAAGCCTAATGATTTACTCTGGTACATCTATCCCCATGAATACATAATCTGTTCAACCTGGATATTGTTATCCCAACTCTACTACTACTAAACTCTTGAGGTTATTCATATGCTATCATAGGATTTTGAGAAGAGATCTGATGACATATGAGTTCTCATGATCATGAATAAGAGCTGTACAACTTTGGAGCATAACTGAACTGATGGGATACTTTTGAGCTTGTGGGAAATCCCATACTAACTGTCTGCAGGGACTGTCTTAGAAATCCCTATCTCTAGGACTTTGAGCTTCACCGTTTCTGTTACCTTGAAAGTAAGGTGAAGTTGACATAAGTGAAGCATGAGAAGAATCTACATGAGTTTCTTAGAGAACCTTTCTATAGCACAACTTGAGACATGAAAGAAGAGAAACAGTTCCTAAAACATATCATAGCCTCCTGCACATAAGTGTGGTGCACAACACACGCATGTACAAGACTCTACTAGATGCGGCTTTTCAGACTTTCTAGGACACTGTTAAAACTTAGGCTATGATACCAAGTTTTTAACGCCATGAATCTGGTACCCGGAACGCTACACGGTGCCTATGACCCCAAAGGACCACAAGCTAACCCATGACTGATATCTGTAAACTGAGCACTGAATAATAGTAATAATATCGTAAATACGAAAACATAAACTAAAAGGCCATAAGGTTCAATACTAGTACATAACTGAAAAATATGGTATAACAATACCAAAACAACTGAGATAATTGTCTGAACATACTGTAGTCTGAAAGCCTCTAAACTATCTGAATAAGGAGTTGATGAGACATGTCCCCAACTAACTTCAACTACTGAAATAAACTAAAAACTGAAATAGTAATATGATCATCATGTCCTCGAAAGATGAGGAATCACTGCTAACTCTGATCACTGAACTGGGATGCTACTGGTTCTCTGGAGCTCGTGCTTCTAAACCTATGGTATAAGACACCATAGCGCAAATGCGTCAGTACTTTGAATGTACTGGTATGAAAGTGAGGTAGGATGAATACAATAGGTTTATATGCATAAACAATACTAACTTACTGAGTAACATGAACGTGAGAATACATGCATGCATACGTAACTATAACTGAGATCGTGCTAGGATTGAATACTGAGTTCTGACTGCTGAGTCTACTAATTTTGACATCTGAGTCACTGATGAGTGAGAAAGACTGATACTGTATTACTGAATACTGAGGGGATGATACTATGTTATTGATACATGAATAACTATTTCTGACAGTTTTGATTATGAAGAACTGGTCTGGTTGACTGTATCTGATAGTCCTGAAGTGCAATACTAATAACATGAGTTCAAATAACTGATACAATTGATAATATGAGTGACTGTATCTGATAGTCCTGAATTAGATGGAACTAGCTTTGTACTGTATCTGATTTGACTGTATCTAACAGTCTTGAAATCTGAAGAACTATCTGAGTTCTTTTACTGAGGCAGAGACTGAGACTGAAACTATAACTGTGGGAAGTAGTCATCTAACCGACATGCCCCATATATGCCATTATAGCTAAGCTGGGGTCCAATCTCTGCCCTGACTGGAAGGGTGTCAATATCGCGCCACTGGTAAAGACAGTTGTGAGTGACCCTCATATAATAGGTTACTCTAATGAGAATGGTAGGAACCCTTATATAACAGGTTAATCCATCTCATCTACCCTCATATAGAAGGCTATAATGTCTTAACCTACACTGGCTATGTAGTTCTGGAATGCAAGGATTGCTTCTAAGAATCACACCCTCATATAATAGGTGAGTTCCCATCCTTGGGTTAACTCAGTGCTAAATCTTACTCCCAACTGAATAGACACTGAACTGATTAACTGAAATGAACTGATACAAATGGTATTATTTAGCGGAGCTAAACTAAACTGAATTTACTGAGTTCTGTTGACTGACGGAATGTACTGAGTTTTGAGGACTGACTGATAATACTGAAGTTACTGAGATTGACTGGGAATACTAAGGTTATTGAGATTACTGAGTACTGAGATTACAGAGATTTCTAAGATTTATGGGTTTTCCCGAATCACATGACTGACTGAGTTCTATGGATCATAGCTTGACTGAGAGTATCGTGAAAACATGACATGGCTCTAGGCACACAGCTAAATTGTCGAGTATAAGTACCCCCAGGACTCGAAGGAAAAAACTGACATAGCATGACTTACGTGAACACATGACCATCAATAGAATTCATAATTCATATATTGAAGCTTTTCATCACACATGTGATATACATAAACTTGTACAAACATGGGGATTTCATAATATCATACTAGTTGGGCACTTTTCCTTCATATCGGCATTTAATCAAATACATGATAGGCTTAATATATGTAGACAACATTCTACAACAATTACACATCATGATTCAACATCTAATTTCATCATCCAAGGGTTTTAATCCTAGGTTTACATGAATCTACATCTTTACTAGTCAATTTCCACATGAAATTTATCACCAAACATGGATTAAAACTCAATTTGTCATTATCAACATGAGCAACACAAACCCAACATGGAATTCATACAAAAATCCATACACTTGAATTTGAAAAGAGATTCTTGAACTTCATGGACGAAAGGAGTCCATGAATGAACACTGTGCATACCTTAGTTTGTGATTTTGTGAAGATTGATGGTGAAACCTTCTTGAATTTGAATCCCCAATAGAAACCCTAGCTTGTTCTTGAGAGAAACTAGTATATTTTGGGTGAAGAATGGCTAAATTATATGTTATTGGGTTTAAATAGGGGTAGGAAATTGACCCTTTTAACCCTTGGACGTGTCTTTTATTTCTGAGAAAATTTCTCAATTTGGCAGGCTGGCGCGGCGCGGTGCTATCGTATTGTGTCACTGGAAATTGCCAACTGGGAATTGGGCTGATAGTGCGAAATGGTGAAATCGCGTTGCAATACTGGATGGGACCTGAAAGTTCACCGTGACGCAGTGGTATCGCATTGAGACACTGAAAAAAGGACGATTCTAAATTTAAGCCCTGACATGATGCACCATAATCGCGGAGGATCACTGGATTTTGACCATTTCCATTTTGACCTGCTCCACGACGCGCTGATGGCTTCGGTGATACACTGTCTCACTAAAAAGGCTCAAACTCTTCGCCCGGGTGTCAGATTTGTGTGAATTTGGTATCGATGGAAAACTTATTGAATTTTCCATATGACAAAAAGTGAAAATCTTGAAAATACCACATGTATAAAAGTGTATTCATCTTTGAATCAAGTCTTTAACATTTCTGGGATGAATTTAAGATAGGTAGAAGTACGGGGTATTACAAAAGTCTAGCATTGTAATTTCAGGAGGAAACTACAGTCCCATTGTAACACCACACATTTTTGAACTAGACATTGAACCTCCTTTCCTACGTGTGTAAACTCTAATCCTATGATTTATATTTGAATATATGTGTCATGATAATCATAAAATTGTGAAGAGTGCTTATTATGTGAAAATATTCATAGAAATCACTTAGAGCAAAGTTGAGCTAAGAGCCTTCGATTTGGCTAAATTTTGGAATTTGATTCTACAAGGGTCAACTTTGAATGTGTATAAATTTTGATAGATGTGTAATTTTTCAGCTAAATACCTACCAAATTATAGATAATTGAATTATCTTTTCAACGATACCAATTTCGCCTAAATCCGATACACGAATGAAAAGTTATGACCATTTTCGTCAGAAATAGTAAGGTTTCGCAATAGGCCCACGTCGCGGAGTCCATTCCCATGGAATAAGGTCCATGTCTCGGAGGAAATTTCCTCATAATAGGGTACTTGCCAAAGAGGCTATTCACACACTATTTTTGATCTTAGGGGCCAAGGGGTAATTTGGTCCTTTCCCCTCAACCCCAATCATCCAAAGCACGACTTATAACACTCAAATGTGCATTATTTTCCCATTACCCTAAAAATTTATTGCATAGAAACCCTCCCCCACCCCAAGAATGATAAATTCAAGCCTCTCTTCCCAAGAACAAGAAATTCAAGCTTTCTTCCTCTAGAATTCAAGGATTCAAGTTCCAATTTCAAGATTCCTTCAAGAATTCATCTAATTAAGATATGTGGGATTTATGAACAAGGGTATGCTTCCATCTTTGTGCCCAAAACTTATTTTAAATTTTGAGTTATATGATTTGCAATTAGGGTTAACCCCAAATTATCTTGTCTCGAGTTTATGAAATTATCATGTGATTGAAGTATTAAAGTGCATACATATTCTCATTCTTTTATGTTTCGACTTAAGGATTCTCTGTTATGATTTGAATATCATGAGTTTGATTTGAAACATCGATTAATGATTTCCAATTGAGTTTTAAGCATGATATTGTATTACAAGTATATGAAAGAAAGTATAAGATTCAAGGCTTGAGTTTAAGAACTAAGTTTACAAGAAAGTTTGATTTTTTGATTCAATGACAAAGTTTCAGATCCACAATTGTTTATCTTATTTATGATTTGAAGTAAAGAGATGCATAATTGGTTTCTAGTATACAAACCCTTATGTTATTTGATGTTGGGTGTATTTATGCATTCTAGTGTCACTATGATAGTCTTTTAAGCCTTGTTTTGAGGATGATTCATGTTCTTAATGTGTTGAAAATGATATAAATGTGCATTTAAATGTCCATGTATGTTCTTATAATGTTTAATGGTGTTTTCACATGAGTTTTGACTCAAATTTATCATTTAGAGTTCAATCAAGAAAACTAGTGTGACTAGCTTGAGCTAGTGTTTGTCTAGTATATCATGTTGAGTTCTAATATGTTTAATGAGTTCATAAGGTTTTTATTGTGTATTTATATGTGAAAAAACTTGAGTACAATGTTTAAGGGTCAATTGGATCAAAATAAGAGTCAAAACAATGAGCTAAAGATCAAAGTGAATGAAGCCTAGTCTTAGCTCGTGTTTCTAGTTTGTCGTATTGGATGTTGTGCTGTTTTGAGCTTTAAATTGTTGTGTTTAATGATATAGGATTCTTGGTTAATAGATCATGATGATATATGAAGGATATACATGCTTCAAATCAAGTGGAAACAACTCAAAAAGGCTTGGAATGGATCACGGAAGCACAATACGCAACTTGACACAAATTTGGACACCTGAAATGTCCAGGGAGATCGAGGAAGTGTGGTAAGGTTTTTTGCGTGTTCAGAACTCCAAATGGTTCATAAGGCACCAAAATAGTGATCTAAGGAAATATGGAGTCGACGCCTTGCCTGGAGCGGCGTTTAACCAAGGGTGTAGCCTTGCCTGGAGCGGGGTTATAGCCAAGGTGGCACCCTCTCCACTCCTGGCCTGAATAACTGAATGTTTCTAACTCCAACACGGACTTGGCTTGATCTTATACTATAAATACATGCTATATCACATTTTTACATACTTTTGGACATCTTGGAGCATTGGAGGCTACCACAACTTCTTTTTAGGTTTTATCATTCTTTAATTTAGTTTCTTTATGGTTTGTATCATCTATCCAAGGGATTGGTTGATGAATATTTCCATTAAAGTCTAAAAAGCTTTTTCTAGGGTTGAAGCCAAGATCATGATTAGTTTGTTTTAAATTAATTTTGTTGAATTGCTTATCATTATTTTTGTTTATTCACCCTTGTTATAACTATTTTAAGGATTCATGGCCCTTAGAATATATTCACTGTTGACCTTATGATCTCAGGAGGGGGAATATGAAGATAGAACGTGGGGTAGATAGAACAAGGTTCTTATTACTTTATAAAATAAGGAATTTGAATTGGCATCTTGGATAGGTATATACCTAGAAGCCTTGTTTGATTCACATGTAGGATGATAACTTCAAATCACTTAGTTGGATTATTGCATCCCCGCTCAACGATGTAGTTGTAATGTCCAAATTAGGTAAATGGTTAGAAGTCGAGAGACCATGATCATGCAATTAACCATACAAATCAACAACCAACATAAGAAATTTAACGAATGAAATTCAATAATATAGTACGATTGTTCGTAAGCCTTAACCCTGGATCTCTACCCTTTGATTGTCCAAAGTTATTTACTTTTCTGCATTAGTTTAGTTTACTTTTCGCTTACAATTCTAAAACTTTATTTGTTACACTTCTCAATTTGTTAAACTAAACTTGGATATGGGATCGATATTCGGCTTTCTTGAAGGCCACTCTATTACTTGGTAGACCACGTACACTTGCGTGTGTGCTTGGGCGCTGTCAAGTTTTTGGCGCCGTTGGTAGGGACTTGTAGGTTGGCAACTATCTTATTTTTAGTTTAGCTACATTGAGTTGTAAATAGTTTAGTTTTTTAGAGTTTTTTTTAAGTTTCTTTTATTTCTCTTTTTATCACACTTCTTGTCATGGCAGCTTGGGATAGATGGTTTTCAAGTGATGATGATTCTTGTTATTTTTGTGGGGGACCATATCATGCGTCTTATTGTCTAGATTTTGATGGAAGTGAATGGACAGGACCTTCACAATATGGTGCGGATACTGTTCTATCTGTGGAGTAGACTGCAACTTGGTGTTTGGTTTGTAGTCAAAGTGGTCATATTGCAGCTATATGTGCTGTCAATCCATATTCAGAATTGTTTATGGGCTATGCTGAAAGGAAATTTTTTATAAACAACTACAATCAAATGGGGAAGGATCAGCCACAAATTCAGGCACGAAACAACCATCAACAATAATTTTAACAGCAACAATTAAGCATGCATTCCACAACTCAAATGAGTAATTTGGAAGAGATGATGAAACAAATTTTAGCGTCTCAAGTACATTTGTTGGTAGACTTGATGAACCATCGGTAGGCTGCAAAGAAATTGTATAATCAGCTGGAGGTAGATGCAGAGTTGACTCCTTAATCGATTGCAGACAAAGTTGCTGATAATTCGATGAAGTCTGAGTACTCAAAAACTAAAGTTGTTGAACAGGTTGAAGAGATACCATCACCACCATGTCTACAGATGCTAAGCAAAGAAAAATATGAGGAGGATATTAGCCCATTTTTGGAGCAAACACAAGAATCGCAGCCACTCGATTGCCATTTTTATTTTGAGACTAAAATTGAGAAGGTGAATGAGAGTAAGTATGTTATTGAGAGTGTAAATTTAGAAGTGGGATTGGTTGGGCCTCACTCGAAGCACTTTTATACATTATGTTTAGATGATGTCTTATCTGTGGAATCATCTAAAGTAGTGGAAGAGTGTGAAGAGGAGGATTAAGAATCCTATATTCTTAATTTTACATCAGAGAAGCAACATAAAAACACACCTCATTTTAAGGATGAGTAGTTTACCATGCATAATCCATTACTCGGTTCTTTAATCTTTATACCACCACCATATGAGAGAGGCAAAAAGATGAAAGTGATGTTGGGGGTGAAATTTATATCCTCAAGGTGGAGGAAAAATTTAATTGGGTTGTGCCGCAATAATAAATTAGGCGCTTCTTGGGAGGCTACCCAAGTAAAGTTAAGTAAGTATTTTTTATTTTTCAGTTTTTAGTTTTTTACTTCCCATAGTTTTTGTTGAGTCACAGGTGATGGGAAGTCTGAGTACCAGAAACTTGAGCTAAGAAGCATGTCAAAAATTGAGTGTGGGGTCCCATGGACCTCCTTTATGTGTAAAGATGCTACTAGCTAGGCCTAGAGGCCTGAGGGTGTATTTCTATCTCTTACTTTTAAAATTTACTTTGGGAACAAAGTAGATTTTTAAATGTGGGGTGGGGGAAATTTCCAATTTTTGGCTCAATTAAAATTTTTTTAGGTTAGGAATAAGAGAGATATTCTTGTTGGTGCTATTTTTGATTTCATGGTGCAAGTGTTTTGTTTGGTAAAAGCATGTTGAATGAGTGAATTGCTACTTTTGAGACTCCTAGGCTCATGTTTGTGACTCTTGTACTTTTTGGTTTAAATTTGAATTCATGCTATTATTTGGTTGGGAGTCTATGATGATCCTATTGAGTTGATCATGTGTCATGTGCATGTAAGGTTTTTGTATATTCCTTGTTGCATGTGATGTCTAGAACTTGCTCGGTGTGTGCATAAAGTGAAATAAAGAGTGTGGGTTTAGGAGATGATTTAGGCATTTCTTTGATAGCCTTGTTTTATACCTTCTATTTGTCCTACCTTTGTGCATTATCCTAGTTAACCCCCATTGAGCCTTTAGACTTTTCTTTGGTAGCCTCATATATAGCCTAATACCGTTCTTTGATAGACCATATTTTGATCCAAAAAGCTCCTAAGTGCTTTAATGAAAAAATTGATTTAGTAAGGAGTTTGTGAAATTAAAGAAGAAAAAGGTGAAATTGATGCCCCAAGGTAATAGTTATTGGTGTTTATATTTGATTTATGGTGGTTGGGAGTGATATAAATGGTGTTAGAAATTTTCCCATGGTTGTAGAAAATAAGAAAAATTAAATCTTGAAGGAATAAACAATACGCCCACCAAGTGTTTGTGGAAATGCTTAAAAGAGAAATAAAGGTGATGGGTGGATGAAAAAGTGTAATTTAGTTGTTGGAGATTGGTTTAAATGTTTAATATAGTGTATTAAAGCGCTTAGAGAGGTTAGTCACTATTCCCAAATAGTTCCTACCCACCCTTTAGCCTACATTACAACCCAAAAAAACCTATTTGATCCTATACTTGACATTCTACTATTAGTGGAGCACTACACTAAGGGAAAGCTTATGGTTCATCGTGTGTAACTTGTGAATTCCTTGTGAGAGTGAGTGTAATTTGATTCTTGTACCCATCATGTTATGAATTACTTAATTGTGAGTGATTATGGGTAACTCTCTTGTTGTGAGGGGCACATGTTTGATGAATATGGGTGATTTGTAGGATGTCCTTGATTGAATTATAAGCATGAGTTTGTCAACTAGGTGAGTCAATTCTTGAGGCTAAGATGTTTTAGAGTAGGATTCTTGAGCTTTCAATTGTGTATAACATGCATAGTATTGTAAACTTACATTCCATGTAGTCATTGTAGTACTAGCTTGAGATTCTTTCATGTTGTAAAAGTGTGGAGTCTCTTCAGCTCATGATGGTTATAGTTAATAATTGTTTGAGGATGAACAAGGCTTTAAGTGCGGGGTGGTGATGTTGGGTGTATTTATGCATTCTAGTATCACTGTTCTAGTCATTTTAGCCTTGTTTTGAAGATGATTCATGTGATTGATATGTTTACAATGATATAAATATGCATTTAAGTGTACATGTATGTGTTTACAATGTTTAATGGTGTTTTCACATGAGTTTTGATTCAAATTGATCATATAGAGTTCAACCGAGAAAACTAGTGTGGATAGCTTGAGCTAGGTGTTTGTCTAGTCTATCGTATTGGGTTCTAATGTGTTTAATGAGTTCCTAAGTTTTTTATTGTGTATTTATATGTGAAACAACTTGATTATAATTTTTAATGGTCAATTGGATCAAAACAAGAGTCAAAACAATGAGCTAAAGATCAAAGTGAATGAAGCCTAGTCTTAGCTCGTGTTTCTAGTTCATCGTGTTGGATATTGTGTTGTTTTAAGCTTTAAATTATTGTGTTTAAGATATAGGATGCTTGGTGAATGGATTATGATGATATAATCAGGATATACAAGCTTCAAATCAAGTGGAAACAACTCAAAAAGGCTTGGAATGGATCACGGAAGCACAATACACAACTTGACGCAAATTTGGACACCTGAAATGTCCAGGGAGAGTGAGGGCGCATAGGAGGGTTTTTTGGCTCATTCATCACTCCAAATGGTTTAGAATGCACCAAAATAGTGAACCAAGGCAATATGGAGGCGACGCCTTACCTGGAGCGACGCTCAACTGTAAGACCCCGTAAAGTTCCCTCATAGTCTAAGCCAAGTGAAGCCGTATTCCGTCTCTAAAAGATTTAGGAATGACTTCCAAAGTAATTAGTAATTAAGATATACAAAAATTTCCTAATTTTTTATTTTTATCGTGTGGGAAATTGAATTATCTTTTCAATGATACCCATTTAGTCAAAATCCGACACCGAAAGAGAAAGATATGGACATTTTACAAAAAACAGTCGAAACTGCCCAGGTGCGACGGAGAGGACCGACGGACGGTCGAACTAGTGACGGACCGTCGCAGAGGAGGTAGTGATACCATATTCTAGCTAAGTGCGATGGAGAGGGATGACGGACCGTCAAGCCAGTGATGGACCATCGACCCAGTTATTGCAGGCAAGGCAGAAAGTCCAATTCTAGCCCAGGTGCGATGGTCAGGGCCGACGGTCCGTCGAGGGCCTTCTTTCGTACAGTGATTTTAAGTCATTTTTAAAGGGACTTTTTGGTCTTTTTTTTCCCTTTTTAATACCTAGAAATATCCAAAACAAACTAGATAGCTTCGGTTTCTTCAAGAACATCAAAAACTAGAGTTTTCTCTCAAGATTAACCCTCTAGAGCAAATCCAAATCTTCCTTCAAGGAATTCAATAACTCACCATAGTTTCCACAAATTAAGTTAAAATTCAAGGTTCCCAAGTTAAAGGCTTCAAGAATCCTCTCTCAAGAGTCCCAAAAAGAATCTCAAGCGAGCTTATTCATCTAAAGTCAAAATCTAAGGTATGTGGGGTTTGAACAAGGACACTTTTTTCGTCCTTGTGCCCAAAAGTTATTTTAATTACGAGAATATATGATTTTCTATGTTGTCTTATGAAATTAAAATATGAGTTTATACCCTATGCTGTTATTCCTTGGGATTTTAATAGTTCCAATGTTCTATAAATTGAAATACATGAGTATGTTGAGATTTTAAAGGCAAAATGCTGAAAATTCCAGATTTCTATATGATTTATGAATCTTTATGACACATAGTATGCATTTTGATGAGTCATTACAAACTTAGTACAGAGCCTAATGTTTAAGGAGCCTTAGGGAGTCTGACAAGCCGCGTTAAGTAGAGTCTTGATCATCGGTGTGTAGCGCGCCACATCTATGAGCAATAGGCTACAAGACATTTTAGGAAAAAGTTGTTTCTTTATTTCAGATTCTATCGTTCCTACAGTTGTCCATCTCATCTTATAATTCGTACTCTCTTATTTCAAAAAATGCCTCCCCGAAGAGCGAACGCCCGTAGAAACAATAATGAGCAACCTCAGCCTATTGATCCCTTGAATGAGACTGTGTCTCATGCTGAGTTTTGGGTGGACTTTTAGGCGTTAGCCCTAGCAGTCACCGCCAATGTTCAGGCTAATAACTAGGCTGCAGTTTTGAATCAACAGAGAGGTAATTTAACTGCTGCTAGGATTCTTGATTTCATGCGGATAAATCTTCCAGAGTTTTATGGGTCTAAGGTAGGTGAGGACCCACAGTTATACCTTGAGGAGGTGAGGAAGATCACACAGGTGATGCATGTTACTAAGGAAGAAAGTGTTGATCTGGCATCTTACAGTTTGAAAGAAATTGCTTATGATTGGTTTGTAGCATGGAGAAAGGGTAGAGGTGAGGATGTTGCCCCCCTATGACTTGGCAGATGGTCCAAGATGTATTCTTGGACAAGTTCTTCTCACTTGAGATGAGGGAAGTAAAGATTCAGGAGTTTCTAAACTTGAGACAGGATTACATGACTGTTAAAGAATACTGCCTTAAGTTCAATCAGTCGGCCAAGTATGCTCCTGATCTGATTGCTGACACCTGACTAGTATGAATAAGTTTGTGACTGGGGTGTCTGGGTTGGTGTTGAAATAATGTAGGACTGCGATGCTAAATAGGGATATGGACCTATCCATATTGATGATACATGCACAAAAGATAGAGGTAGACAAGATAAGAGATAGAGATAGAGTGAAGGGTAACAAGAGAGATAAATTTGAGCAATATGAGTATAGTCAGGCTAGGTCCCATGGAGGGAACCGCCCATAGTTCTAAAGTTTTTCGTCTATGCCAGTGACTTCCTCACCTAGTTCTCCCATGCCTAGAGGCAGGCAGGAGCAAAGGAACAGGTTTTCTATGTTTCGGTCCCAGAACAGTGTAAGTAATAGACCTCGCTATCCTCCATGTACCAAGTATGGAAGGGACCATCTCGGTGAGTGCTTAGCAGACCAGAGGGGTTGTTTTGGTTGTGGCAAGCTGGGCCACAGACTTAGAGAGTGTCCATATGCTAGGCAAGAAAACAGAGATGCTCGACCTCAGACACAGGCTACTAGTGCACCAGCTCTTGTAGCCCATCCCGCCCCTACTCAGGGCACTTCAACTAGCACTGCAGGCGTCAGCGCCAGAATAGTTTCTATGCTCTACCATCCCATCTGGAGCAGGAGGACTCTTTCGATGTTGTCACTGGTATGCTCCATGTATTCCACTTTGATGTTTATATGTTGTTGGACCCCGAGTCAAGTTTTTCTTATGTGACCCCACTTTTTGCTGTGAATTTTGAAATGAGTCTCAAAAAGATTCCTGAGCCTTTCCTAGTTTCTACTCCAATAGTGGAGTCAGTTGTTGCTAACAAGTGTATAGAAATTATCCTGTTACTGTTCTTCAAAGAGTTATTCTTGATGATTTGATAGAGTTGGACATGGTGGATTTTGATTTTATTCTTGGTATGGATTGGCTTTACTCTTGTTGTGCATTTATAGACTGTCATACCCATGTGGTTAAGTTTAATTTCCTGATGAACCAGTTTTTGAGTGGTCCGGGAGTACAGTATCTCCCAAGAGTCATTTTATCTCTTATCTTAAAGCCAAAAAGCTAATATCCAAAGGTTGCATCTATCACCTAGTTAGAGTTAAAGATACTAAGTCCGAGGTTCCAACTATTCAGTCAGTCAACATTGCTAATGAGTTTTCTGATGTTTTTCCGGAAGATCTCCCAGGGGTACCTCTCGATAAAGAGATAAAATTCGGGATGACCTTCTTCCCGACACTCAGCCTATTTCTATTCCTCCCAACCATATGGCACCTGCAGAGCTTAAGAGTTGAAAGAGCAACTTAAAGATCTTTTAGATAAGGGTTTCATAAGACCCAGTGTCTCTCCTTGGGGAGCACCCGTCCTATTCGTGCGAAAGAAAGATAGTTCTTTGCGTATGTGCTTGACTATCGTCAGGTTAACAAGGTCTCAGTTAAGAATAAGTACCCTCTTCCAAGAATTGATGACCTGTTTGATCAGTTACAAGGTGCAAGTTATTTCTCCAAGATAGACCTTAGATCCGGCTATCATCAACTTAAAGTAAGGGAGTATGATATCCCGAAGACATCCTTCCAAACCCATTATGGTTATTTTGAGTTTCTAGTCATGTCTTTCAGGCTAACCAATGCTCCAGTGGCTTTTATGGACCTCATGAATCGAGTGTTCAAGCAATATCTTGATATGTTTGTCGTTGTGTTCATAGATGATATCCTTGTTTACTCCCGTACTAAGAATGACCATGCAGATCATCTTAGAATTGTTCTGCAGACTCTTAGAGATCATCAGTTGTTCACCAAATTTAGCAAGTGTGAATTTTGGCTAAGGTCAGTTCCTTTATGGGTCATATTATTTCAGCCGACGGAATTAGAGTTTATCCCCAAAAGATAGAAGCTATAAGAAATTGGCCTAGACCTATTTCTCTGTCAGACATTAAAAGTTTCTTGGGTCTAGCTGGCTATTACTGCCTCTTTGTTGAAGGCTTCTCATCTATTGCGTCCCCCATGACCCGGTTGACCCAAAAGAAAGTTAAGTTCTTTTGGTCAGATTCCTGTGAGAAGAGTTTTTAGGAGTTAAAGACTCGACTCACCTCAGCCCCTATGTTGACTTTTCCTAATGGTATGAATGGTTTTGCAGTGTATTGTGAAGCTTCTAGGGTTGGCTTGGGTTGTGTGTTGATGCAGAGAGGTAAGGTTATAACCTATGCCTCAAGACAATTGAAACCGAATGAAAAGAATTACCCAACCCATGATCTTGAATTAGCTGTTGTGGTCTCTGCTTTGAAAATATGGAGACACTATCTGTATGGTGTTCATGTTGATATGTTCACTGATCACAAAATCTTGCAGTATATGTTTACTCAGAGGGAGTTGAATCTTAGATAGAGGAGGTGGTTAGAGTTACTAAAAGATTATGATATGAGTGTGCTATATCATTCGGGCAAGGCCAATGTAGTGGCAGATGCCCTTAGTAGGATGTCTTTGGGCAGTGTGGCTCATGTGGAGAAAGCTAAGAAAGAGTTAGCTCGAGAAGTACATCATTTAGCTAGACCTGGGTGTTAGGTTGCTTGATACGATTAAGGGTAATGCGTGGGTTCAAAGTAGTTTTGAATCCTCTCTAGTTTTGGAGATGAAGGAGAAATAAGACTTAGATGCTAGTTTGGTCAGACTGAAGGAGTCAGTTAAGGACCAAAAGGTAGAGGTTTTCTCCCAAGGGGGAGATGGTGTGTTGAGATATCAGGATAGATTATGTGTTTCGTGTGTTGGTGACTTGAGGCAAAGAATTATGTCTGAGGCATATGGTGCGAGGTATTCCATTCATCCCGGTGCTACTAAGATGTACCGCGACTTGCGGGAAATCTATTGGTGGAGTTGCATGAAGAAGGATATAGTAGGGTTTGTGGCAAAGTGTGCAATGTGCCAATAGGTTAAGGTAGAGCACCAAAGACATGGGTGTAATTTGTAAGAGTTTGGTAGACCCACTTGGAAGTGGGAACAGGTGAATATGGATTTCGTGATTGGTTTACCTCTTTCGTGTTATCATCATGATTCTATTTGGGTTGTTGTAGATAGGTTGACTAAGTCCGTGCATTTTCTTCCAGTGCATACATCTTATACAACTGAGGATTATGCTAGATTGTATATCTGGGAGTTAGCCAGGTTGCATGGAGTTCCCTTGTCTATCATCTCGGATAGGGGTACTCAGTTCACTTCACAGTTTTGGAAAGCTTTATAGAAGGGTCTTGGTACTCAAGTTCATTTAAGTTATGCTTTTCATCTACAGACAGATAGTCAGGATGAGAGGACCATCCAGACTTTAGAAGATATGTTGAGGGCGTGTGCCCTTGATTTCAAAGGTAGCTGGGATAAACATTTACCATTGATTGAGTTTGCCTATAACAATAGTTACCATGCTAGCATCAAGATGTCACCATTTGAGATTTTGTATGGTAGAAGATGTAGATCGCCCATAGGTTGGCTTGAAGTGGGTAAGGCTGCTGTGATTGGTCCTGATGTAGTGTTTGAGGCTATGGAGAAAGGAAAGTTGATTAGGAAAAGGTTGAAGACAGCTCAGAGTCATCAAAAGTCATATGCCGATGTAAGGAGAAGAGATCTTAAGTTTGAGGTGGGTCAATTGGTGTACTTGAAGATTTCACCCATGAAAGGGGTGAAAAGGTTTGGGAAAAAGGGAAAGCTTTGTCCCCGTTTTATTAGTCCTTATAGAGTCTTGAGTCGAGTTGGGAAAGTAGCCTATAAGATTGAGTTGCCCGCAGAATTGTCAGCTATCCATCCTATTTTTCATGTCTCCATGCTTAAAAAGTATATTGGTGACTCTGTTGTAGTGGATCCTTCAGAGAGTGCTGATATTCAGAACAGTCTTTCATTTGATAAGATTCCCGTTGAGATCCTAGATTTCCAGGTCCATAGACTTAAGGAACAAAGAAGTTCCCTTGGTCAAAGTTTTGTGGCGGAATCAGTCAGTTGAGGGTGCTACTTGGGAAGCGGAAGCAGATATGCGAGCCAAGTACCCACACCTCTTCTCCGCGAGTTTAGATCAAGACGAAGGTATTATTCTTCCTTAATTCATCCCTTCTAATCTAAAGTTTAGCTATGTATCTATTCTTACGTGAGTTCTTGCAATTTCTGAAGTATTCAAGAGTTCAGAAAGATATGGAACCCGCTTAACAAATTGCTCCATCTATGTGTACTCAGTTTTATCTGTGTTCTTAGACTAACTAGCGATATTTGAGGATGAATGTTTCCAAGGAAGAGATATTGTAAGACCCCGTAAAGTTCCCTCATAGTCTAAGCCTTTAGAGCATGTCAAGTGAAGCCATATTCCGTCTCTAAAAGATTTAAGAATGACTTACAAAGTGATTAGTATTTAAACCTTATGGAATTTACCTAATTTTAACTTTTTATCGTGTGGGAAATTGAATTATCTTTCCAATGGTATCCATTTCATCTAAATCCGACACCGAAAGAGAAAGATATGGATGTTTTACAGAAAGCAGTTGAAATTGCCCAGGTGCGACGGAGAGGGCCAATGGACCGTCGAGCTAGCGATGGACCGTCGCCCAAACCATCGCAGAGGAGGAAGTGAGACCATATTCTGGCTAAGTGCGATGGAGAGGGCCGATGGACCATCGACCCAGCCGTCGCAGGCAAGGAAGAAAGTCCAATTCTGGCCCAGGTGCGACGGTCAGGGCCGACGGACCGTCGGGCCCTCGACGGACCATCGCACCCACTGTCTTCTTTTTCTGTACAGTGATTTTAAGTCATTTTAAAGGGACTTTTTGGCCCTTTTCCGCCCTTTTTAACACCAAGAAATATAAAAAACATACCAAATAGCTTCAGTTTCTTCAAGAACATCAAAAACTAGGGTTTTCTTTCAAGATTAACCCTTTAGAGAAAATCCAAATCTTCCTCAAAGGAATTAAAGAACTCACCATAGTTTCCACAAATTGAGTTAAAATTCAAGGTTCCTAAGTCAAAGGCTTCAAGAACCCTCTCTCAAGAGTCCCCAAAAGAATCTCAAGTAAGCTTATTCATCTAAAGCCAAAATCTAAGGTATGTGGAGTTTGAACAAGGACACTTCTTTCGTACTTGTGCCCAAAAGTTGTTCTAATTACGAGAATATATGATTTTATATATTTTCATATGAAATTGAAGTATGGGTTTATACCCTATGTTGTTATTCCTTGAGATTTTAATAGTTCTAATGTTCTAAAAATTGAAATACATGAGTATGTTGAGATTTTTAAGGCAAAATGCTGAAAATTCCAGATTTCTATATGATTTATGAATCTTTATGACACCTAGTATGCATTTTGATGTGTCATAACTTGAGATTGAATTATGGGTCACTAAGCCCTGCTTGATATTTGAAATTTTATGAACTTTTGTGCTATAAGCACCCATGAATTGAGTACTTTGAGATTATTGAGAAAGATTTGACCTTTTGGTCATAATAGAGTTAAAATCCACATTGAGTATGATTTGAAGAAAATAGAAATATGTCTTGGTCGTCATTATAGACCCTTGAGTTATTTTGAGGTGGATTTCCTATGAGTTCTGAGCTGAGTATGGGAGTAGTATTTAGCATCGAGTTGGGTATGATTCCAAGGTCTCATACCCCAGAACTACATGCCACCGTAGGTTCGAGATTTATAGGCCCAAGGATGAGATAGTGATCACTAAAGATGAGGTTCTACTCCGATGACAAAGATAGAATAGCTCTCCTCCCCAATGTGGGCAAGACATTGGACTCCATGTAGCTCACATGGTTTATGTCGGTTAGAAGAAACTCCAGAGTTCCAAGTGTCCTAAGTCTAAAAGAGTTCCAATGTTCCCAAGTGTTAAAAGTTTCTAAAAGTTCTATTTCCTTAAGTTTTAAAGAAGTTTTACTCTCCACAAGATAAAAGCATGAGTTTGAAAGTATTGTTTAAAGCTTCCTTTAGTCTTCAAGTCCTGAGAATAAGAGGAGAGTATAGATTTTTTAGAGTTAAGTATAATGACTCACGAGATTTGTGTTACATGTTTCACTATTCATAATTTATGAGTTTTATATTTTAGACTTATTCGAGCCATGTGAGTCATTCCTATTAGTATGAATGATTTTATTAAAGAGTATTGATATTGTTTTATGTAAATGCATACACCCCCATATACTCAGTACAATCCCAAAGTGATGATCCACATATACGTCTGTGTGCTATATTATCTCATAATGTAGGTATAGGTGCTCAGTCCTAGCAGTGACAGTGATCTCTGAGCATATCATCTACATCCTTGTCCTTGGTGAGTCCTCATGGTTCAAGGACCTGTATTTACAACTTTTCCTCTTTCATAGTGTTTTGAGTTTTACTTTCAGATCATTGCGAGTCAGTTGGGGGTCTGTCCCAATGGCTCTCCAGTTTGAGTAGTAGAGGCTTTGTCAGACTAGATTGTCAGTTGAAGTTGTGTTCTAGACTATCAGTATTTTTGCTATCCAGACATTATTTTCAGTTATTTTGGATTATAGTTGACACAGTAAGGCATCATTGTTTAGCTTATTTATCCTAAAGAAAGTGTTAGAAGTAGTAACAAGTTCAAAGGGTTAGCTTAGTTCTACTTGTAGCCTTAAGCACCGTGTGACTCTCTGGGTTGAGATTTTGGGGCGTTACAAGCTCAAACCAGGGCTCTGCCTTGCCTGGAGCGGGGCTATAGCCAAGGCGGCACGCTTTCCACTCCCGGGCTCAATAACTGAATGTTTCCAACTCCAACATGGACTTGTCTTGCTCCTATACTATAAATACATGGTATATCATGTTTTTACATACTTTTGGACATCTTGGAGCATTGGAGGCTACCATAACTTCTTTTTAGGTTTTATCATTCTTTAATTTAGTTTGTTTATGGTTTGTATCATCTATCCAAAGGATTGGATGGTGAATATTTCCATTAAAGGCTAAAACTCTTTTTCCGGGGTTGAGGCCAATATCATGATTATTTTGTTTTAAATTAATTTTGTTGAATTGCTTATCATTATGGTTGTTTATTTACCCTTGTTATAACTATTTTAAGGATTCATGGCCCTTCAAAGATATTCATTGTCGACCTTGTGATCTCGGGAGGGGGAATATGAAGATAGAACGTGGGGTATTTAAAACAAGGTTCTTATTCCTGTATAAAATAAGTAATTTGAATTAGCATCTTGGATAGGGAAATACCCAGAACCTTGTTTGATTCACACGTAGGATGATAGCTTCAAATTACCTAGTTGGATTATTGCATCCCCACTCAATGATGTAGTTGTAATGTTCAAATTAGGTAAGCGCTTAGAGATCGAGAGACCATGATCTTAAGATTAACCCTATGAATCAACAACTAAGATAAGCAATTTAACGAATGACATTCAATAACGTAGTATGATTGTCGTAAGACTTAACCCTGGATCTCTATCCTTTGATTGTCCAAAGTCATTTACTTTTCCGCATTAGTTTAGTTTACTTTTAGTTTACAATTCTTAAACTTTATTTGTTACGCTTCTTAATTTGTTAAACTAAACTTGGATAGTTGTTTAACATAAGTCCCTGTGGGATCGATATTCGGCTTTCTTGAAGGCCACTATATTACTTGGTAGACCACATACACTTACGTGTGATCTTAGGCACTGTCACTATTTTAAGGTGGATTTCCCAAAGTATGAGCATATAAGTATTATGGGAGTAGTATTTAGCACTGAGAGGGAATTTGGATGAGGGTATCCTTAACTCATAAAAACTATGAGTCAATGTAGGTTAAGCTTTTTCCTAATATGGATGAAATTAAGGATAGCAATCACTAAGATTAAGGTTCTATCTTGATGACAAGGGTAGGACAGCTCTCCCCAATGTGGGTAAGACTTTGAACTCCATGGTAGTTCACATGGTTTATATCGGTTAGAAAAACCTTCCTAAAAAAGAATAATAAGTAAAACTTTTAGAAACTAAGTGTTATGGCTCATAAAGTTTATTCTTATGCTTCATTACTCATATTTATGATCTTGAAGTCTTTTGTTTTATTCAAGTTCAAGGTGAGTCATTTACAATTAGCATGCATCATTTAAAGCTTATATGAATATTTAGTTATTGTTTTACTTATGCATTCACCCCCACATACTCAGAACATTCCAGAAGTACTGACCCACATATATGTCTATGTGCTACATTGTCTCATGATGTAGGTACCAGTTGTAGCCCACCCATTATAATCAGATAGTTCGCACCTTCGTGTTAGAAGGTGAAGAGTTCTTTTGATTCGAGGACTCGAGTCAACTCTAGTTCTAGTAGCATTTTTATTCAGTCTTATCGATTAGGGATAGATGGGGGTCATGTCCCGGCTACCTATATTCAGTATAAGTAGAGGCTTCATAGACGGTCATTCAGAGTTGATGTATTTACTTTCAACTTTATTTTGTATAACCAAAGTGTAAATATTTTAAATAGTTTTGTATTGAACATATTTAGCAAAGACATCTCTTCTGCTTATTTCTTTTAGATTTATGTAACATATTCAGTTGCTCACGAGTTATGCAAGTATCATGGGATATCTTAGCATCACTTGTAGTTCTACGCACTGTCCAGGGGGTGGTCTCGGGGTGTTACAAACTTGGTATCAGAGCACAGGGTGCAAGTTTTCTAGGGTGTCTATGAAGTTGTGTCTAGTAGAGCCTTGCAGAACGGTATGGAGATGTCTGTACTTTTCTTCAAGAAGCTATAGGGTATTTAGGAAATGTTTCCCTTATTTCATATCTCAGATCGTGCTGTAGAAATATTCTCTAAGAAACTTGTATAGATTCTAATCATGCTCCATTCATGCAAACTTTGCCTTAGTTTCGAGGTAACAAAAATAGTCAGGCTTTAAATTCCACCGATAGAGTTTTTTCAGACAGTCGCCAAAGACAAATATGGGATTGTATGTGGGCTCGAAAGTATCTCACCATTGTCTTTATATTCCAAAGTATGAAAGATTTCATTCATGATCATGAAAAATCGTGCATTAAACCGAAGTCATAATACTTTCAGATCCCTTCTCAGAATCTTATGATAACATATAACCTAGAGTAAGAAGCATGGACCCAGAAGGTTAACAGTAGTAAAGTGGGGATAATGTTCATTTTGATTTAGTAAATTATGTATCCATGGGGGGTGTTGTGTGAAAAGTGACCCAGTAGGCTTGAAATAGTGCATGTAAGAATTTAAGTTTATTGATTCAGAATTATGTATGATGGTATGGGTGTGATTTAGAGGGGTACCAAAGGTTATATGGGATTGTATTTTACATTATTTCTAAGTTTTAAAATGTGTGTGCTTAAATAGTACCCTTGAGTTTCTAAGTTCGAATGAGGCTACTAATGTAGTATGTGATATTCTTACCAACTACGTTATGGGCTATAGGTTGTTGATGTCAGATGTTTCGGTGTAATGGTAATTCTCTTAGTTTAGGAAAAATATATAAGTTTAGACATGTGATATTAGTAGGCTATGAAGTAAGTTAGTATGGTTCATTAAAGGTTTGGGGATATCCATGTTAAGTGTTAGAATCTAAGTTTGAATCTTGGATGATTGAGCTAATAGAAAGATGAGTTGAAATTCTAGATAGTGCAAACTCAGGGTATGGTGATACTCCTAAAAATTCTAAGTTAGTCTGTGTTTAAGTTATTGTATGATGACTATTGGGGCTATAGAAAGTTAAAGAGTTGTATCTCAGAAGGATGTATTAGCAGTGGGTTTTACACTTTTAGGGTGAGTTTATTATTGACGTGTATTGTTATATTCCGAACTGTAGAGTAAAATGGTTGTAGTTCAGTTTAGAGATTATTAAAAGAGTCCACAAAATTAGAATGATAGCTTTAATCTAAGGGGAAGTTGATAGAACAAGAAACCAAGTTAGGATCTCAGATTCTAGTAGTGATGTCAGTGTGTTGTAGAACAACACTAGGGGAGGAAGACGCTCGATATATTCTTATCTCCGTGCAAAGTTTTGTACTTCAGTCATCACGACATCTACTCATGCCTTACATGTCGGCTCTATGATCATAACTTATATTCATGCACTTTCTGTAGAATCATGTACGCTTCCAGTTCCTAGAATACGGAGTTCCAGTTCATTCATCAGTAAGTTTGTCAACGGGGCTGGGCCGGGTTAACCCGGAACCGACCCATGTTATTTAACCGGTTAGTGGGCCGGTCCGGTACTGATCCCAATAGTAGTTTTTATAAAACAAACCGGGACCGGCCCATTATACTTACACCGGTCCAACCCGGTCAAACGTAAAAAAATCAAAATTAAAAGTTTTTTTTCAATATACACTATATATACCCACCTATATATATTTTAAATACGTTAAACAATATATACACAACATATATACACTATATATATACTACATTAGAAAACATATACTCATATACACATGTATACGACTATACGTTAAATATATATACTAGTTTAAAGTGTATGCAAAATATGTACACATATATACCTATGATATAATATATGTACTACTTTAAATAATATACATACAACATACATACACTATATATATACTGCTTTTGAAAATTTGAATACATATACACATGTATACATTAAATATATATACTACTTTAGAGTCTATTGAAAATATATACACATATATACGCACAATACAATATATGTACT
This sequence comes from Capsicum pubescens, assembly GCA_030864215.1. Lineage (NCBI taxonomy): Eukaryota > Viridiplantae > Streptophyta > Magnoliopsida > Solanales > Solanaceae > Capsicum > Capsicum pubescens. The sequence continues at coordinate 66,891,341 of CM061541.1, forward strand.
ACTTTAAATAATACACATACAACATATACACACTATATATATACTACTTTAGAAAACATATACACATGTCTATGTCAAATATATACTACTTTAGAGTCTATTGAAAATATATACACATATATACGTACAATACAATATATGTACTACTTTAAATAATACACACACAACATATATACACTATATATATACTACTTTTGAAAACATATACTCATGTATACGTTAAATATATACTACTTTAGAGTCTATGGAAAATATATATACATATATACGTACCATACAATATATGTACTACTTTAAATAATATACATACAACATATATACACTGTATACATACTACTTTAGAAAACATATACACATGTATACGTTAAATATATACTACTTTAGAGTGTATAGAAAATATGTACACATATATATACGTACGATATAATATATGTACTCTTTTAAATAATATGTATACAACATATATACACTATATATATACTACTTTTAAATACATATACACATGTATACGTTAAATATATATACTACTTTAGAGTCTATTGAAAATATATATACATATAACATATAGTCATATAACACTACATATTATATTACTTTAAAAACATATACACATTAAATATATACTATTTTAATATATAAAAAGAATATAGATATATGAAGAATATATACTACTTAAAATATCACTTGAAAGTTGAAACGATATACATAAAACCTATATACACTATATGTATATGTTAAATATATATAATTTAGAGACTATAGAAAATATGCTACTTAATATAATAATACTTGAGGTTTTGAACTTAGAAGAAATTTATTTTTTCATTATGTTTATATATATTTGTTATGTTTAATTGTCTATTACTTAGTGTAAAGTTTGATAGTAAATTAGTAATATATTAAAACTAAGTATTTAATTCAAACTAGAAATTCTATTTAAATGGAAAAAAATTACAAAGTAAGGAGTGAATGAATGTTGTATTTTATTGATTGCAAAATGATTCAAAATTTATAATTTACATGAATAAAAAATCTATAAATTTTGCATAATTTTTTCCAACTCATTCATGTTAATATTAACGGAAACTGGCATAGGATAGTCAAAATCAATAGGGGCAAAACCATACATTGGACTTGATTGTGCTGAGTTCTCCCTTGAAGTCATAATTTCTTCAAGATTCTGTTCGTCTTTTGGCTCCACCTCCATTCTTTGATTTCTTTGTTCCGCTATAATCCAGTATCTGAGGCAAACTAGAATATTCATAGCATTGCTCTCCAATGAGTGTCGGTTGTCCCCAAATTATTGTCTTCCCTGACTAAAAACATTCTTCGATGCAACGGTTGACATTAGAACATTCAATATATCTCTAGCTAATCTTGAAAGAACAAGATATTGTCTTTCATTATTCTTCCACTAATCCAACGGGTTGATCCGTCTATTGGACAATAAAAAATTTTATGCCAAAAAATAAATAATTTGAGGCAAGAAAAATATTGCAACAATCAATTTATTAATTTCAAAATATGAGTGTTACAATCTCTATGAATCCTCGGATTCACCTTTTCAAATATAAATTCAAGGGCTTAAAGCTTGATCTTGAATTTGAACTTGATTTGTTGATTTGAGGGACTTGATCTTGACTTGTGCTTGAATTCAAGGGCTTTTGAGGTTGTTCTTGAATAATGCGGTCTTGATCTTGAATCCTGATGAACTTGATTTGAATGCTTTAGCTTTGTAGAGAAATTGCGGTGTTTGATCCACGAGCTTTCTCTTGTTTCTTGTTAGCGTTCGGGGGGGGGAGGGGTCCTTTTTTCTGAATTATGAGACCCCTAATTATAGTTGTGGAAAGGGAAAAATCATGATGAAGATGGACTGCCATTGACCATTCAAATTCAAGTGACGTGGCGCCTTTTATGGGTTTTGATTTCATTGGGCCTGTTGCATCATTTTGACATGGCACGGTCCTATTGGATCCTTCACTCGACTTGGCATGCCACGTCATTTGACACGTTGCTCTAATTTGGGCCTCTAGAATATGACAATATCTTGGGCTTTAGCAAAGTGGGCTCCTCATTTTGTAGCCCAAATCAATGGGCTAGCCTAATAAAAATTGGACTTTAATTAAATCCATATATATTTGAACTTAAATAATTAATTTAATTATATTAATCTGCAATATTTATTTGAGACTAATACACTTTGAATTTAATATAATCCGATTTTTTTACGGATTTAAATTTAATAAAATTGTATCGCCCATAAATGCCCCTACATTAAGACTTGTCGAGACATTTAATATTTTGGAGACTAGCCTTGAAGTATGATTATTTAAACATATTTCCTTCGTGCTTCAACGATTTCATACATATGAATACCTCATTCAAAAAATTTAAAGCCGAACCATATTGATATTGCCTCTCAAAACTCTCTTATTTTTTCCACGAATCTCTACACTTAAGACCCATTGGTGAGGTATGATATCCAATTTCAAACAAATTTTGGAAGACTTTTTCATCACCTTATTTAATCAGGAATAAAACTCTTCCGATTTGAACTTAGATTGGAGAAGAAAACAACCTCTAATTTGAATTTGTATGGGAGAAGGAAATCAACCTCCAATTTGAATTTGTATGGGAGAAGGAAATAACCTTCAATTTGAATTTGTATGGGAGAAGGAAATAACCTCTAATTTAAATTTGTATGGGAGAAGGAAATCAACCTCCAATTTGAATTTGTATGGGAAAAGGAAACAATCTCCAATTTGAATTTATATTGGAGAAGGAAACAATCTCCAATTTGAATTTGGAGATGGAAGCTATTCCAATCTGAATTTATATTGGAGAAGGAAACATCCATTCTACAACTCTATAAAAGGAGGTAGTTTCCCCACTCTTTAAATATCAATGTTGAGGTTTTCAAGCCATCAACAATGTTGAGGTAATTTCTTTCCCTCCTACTTTTCTCTTATTTTCGTAACTTTTTTTTCAGCACAGTATATTCGTGGTAGAAAATTCATATCTCATTGTAAAAATATAGAAATCATAAACCGTTTTATATAACAGAAACTAGACTTTGAGATCTACAACATATCCAAAATTTAGATTTAAATTCATTCAATAAAATTTTCGATAAATTTTTGAAGTTAGCCCTGAATTTTATCATGCTGAAAATTTTAGATTTGCGTGTGTTTACTAAAGTTTTCATATCTTGAAGTAGGGATAACGAAATTGCAAGAAACTTGATTCTTGTGAAACTAGACACAAATATCTACAACATATCCAAAATTCATAATTTAATACTTTTGAGATTATTTAAGGCGTTATCCCGAAATCAACATTGAGTTTTGATGCATCAACAATTTCAGATTTACGCGACCTCACCAAAAAATTTATATCTCAATGTTGTTGTATCAAAATTATAATCCTCTTGATTTTATAGATCCCGAAAACATGCATATATAACATATCCAAAATTTGAATTTTAACACTCCTTGGATTGTTCTATATAATTTTTTAAAATCGATCTTATATGTTGTCCAGCAGAGGATTCCAGATTTGCATCGCTTTACCAAATAATTTGTATCTTGAAGTGGGACAATCACCACCAAAGAGCATTTTGACTTATTTAAACTAGATTTTGAGGGATTTATTCTCATCAAGGTATCTTGTCTCAATCCAAGTTGTTCATATATAACTTTCAAGATCGCAATGCGCTGACAAGTAACATCCTTTCTATTTGTGTTTTTACTTTCTTTCTTGTTTCCCCCTCTTTTTTTTTGCAGGGTTGAAATAGATAGTAATATGCCATAATTGATTGAATACGGTGGATGTCGTCTTAAGGTGAGAGGGTTTAACTTTACCTCCATCACCTCAAGACCCAACCAATTTTGCTTGAAGATGGTGGACGTCGGCTTAAGGTGTGAGGATTTAAATTTTCCTTCGTCACCTCAAGACGTGACTAATTTTACTTGAAGACGGTGGAATTTGGTTAAGGTGCGAGGGTTTAACTTTGCCTTCGTCACCTAAAGACACGGCCAATTTTACTTGAAGACGGCGGATGTTGGCTTAAGGTGCAAGGGTTTAACTTTACCTTCGTAACCTCAAGACCTGACCAATTTTTCTTGAAGACGACGGACGTCGGCTTAAGGTACGAGGGTTTAACTTTGCCTTCGTCACCTCAAGACCCGACTAATTTTGTTTCAAGATACATGGTTTTCTTTAAGTATGGGCCCTTTCACTGATACATTTATGCAATTGACTTCTTTTATTATAGGCCCTTTTCAATGGTCAACTTAAGGTACAAAGGGAAAAATCTTGTCCACCTTAAGGCATGTAAATTTCAATACCCTTTTAAGGATAAACCCGTAAGAGTCCAGCTTAAGGTGTAAAGGGAAAAATCTTATCCACCTTAAGGCATGAAAAATTTTGATATCCTTTTAAGGATAAACCCGTGAGAGGCCAGCTTAAGGTGCAAAAGGACAAATCTTTTCCACCTTAAGGCATGGAAATTTCAATATCCTTGAAGGATAAACTCGTTAGAGGCCAACTTAAGGTGCAAAGGGACAAATATTGTCTACCTTAAGGTATGGAAACTTCGATATTATTTTAAGGATAAACTCGTTAGAGGCCAGCTTAAGGTGCAAAGGGACAAATCTTGTCCACCTTAAGGCATGAATTTTTTTTGAGATCCTTTAAGGATAAACCCGTGAGAGGACAACTTAAGGTGCAAAGGGAAAAATATTTTCCACCTTAAGGCATGGAAATTTTGAGATCCTTTTAAGTTGTAAGGTTGGAGAACTTTAGCATTCCAAATCCCATTGAATGAACTCTTTTTCTTTTTGAAGGGTTGCCCCCATTGAGTCACAAATATTTGCTGTAAGTACAAACTTTTGCCTCGTCCACCTCTTTTGAGTTTTTTAAACCTAGAGGATATTTTTATTTGAGCTTTACACAATTTATACTCTTGCGGGCCAGGAGTAAACATGCAGTTTATACTAGTACCTTAAGAAGTATGCATGCAGCTTATAATCGTGCCTTAAGGAGTATGCATGCAGTTTATACTCATGACTTAAGGAGTGTCATCTTCCTTCAAGGATAGTACTTCTTCAAGAACTTGGCGTTGATAGGACCAATTTTCACTCTCTCTGCATCGACAAACTTTTAAGCACCATTTGAATATGCCTCTTGTATGACATAAGGTCCATCCCACTACAGGGTGAATTTTCCCCCAGACTTCGAGAAGTAATAATGGATATTCTTACTGTAAGGACTTAATCTCCAACTTGGAAGCACCTCAAGCGAACTCTTTTGTTGAAAGGACGAGATAAACGGGCTTGGTAACATTTAAGATTTTGTTGAGCCTCTAGTCTTTTCTTATTAAGAGCTTCTAACTTTGTAAGATACAACTTAGGATTTTCTTCATCGGTGAGACCTTCTTGAATAGCCATTCTCAAACAAGGTATTTGATGCTTAAGTGGTAGGATTGCTTCAACTCCAAAAACAAGTGAATATGGGGTTTCTTGTATTGGTGTGCGGTAAGTTGTTCTATATGCCCATAAAGCTTCTTCCATTCATTCATGCCAGTTTTACTTGGATTTGGAGATGACTTTCTTCAATAGATTGCATAAAGTCTTATTAAATGCTTCGAATAGACCATTGGCGGCAACATGGTACATAGAAGACTTGCGCTGCTTGAAGCCAAAGATATCACAAATCTTATTCATCAGCTTGTTATCAAAAGACTTGCCATTGTCGGTTATTATATATTGAGGGATTCCAAAGCGGTAGATGATATTCACTTAGATAAAATTCGCAACATTCTCCTTTTGTACTTCTTTGAGAGCACTAGCTTCGACCTATTTTGAGAAGTAATCTGTTGTGTCCAAGATGTATAAGTGTCCATTAGAAGATTTTGGTAGTGGAACAAAAACATCTATAACCCAAGCATTGGCTGGCCAAGATGCTACAGTTGGGTGTAATACTTTAAGAGGTTGATGAATAAAATTCGCATGGAATTGAAAAGCTTTTCATCTTTTAGCATAGTCCAAGAAATCTTTCACCATCATTGGACAATAATATCCCATTCTTTTAATGTGAAAATGGAGCTTCGGTCCAGACTGATACGATTCACAAACTCCTGAGTGCGCTTCTTTCAAAGCTTGAATTGCATATTTCTCTCCCAAACACTATAAAAGTACTCCTTCAAATGATCTTCTATACAGTGTGTCCTTATAGTAAAGGAGTCGAGGTGCACGATGACGGATGTCAGTCCTTCTTTTTGGATCTTCTGGAAGTATCCCATAACATAAATAGTCAACGGTAGGTTATCACCAATCTTTGTTTATAGCTTCAGACACAGCAACAAGGTAATCAACTTTATTTTCTACATCCCCATCCTCATTCGACGGCGGTACCGCCCATTCTTGGCAGATAATAACTTACGTCTGATTTGGAAGAGTTAAGGTTGAGTCTAAAGCAGCTAGGGCATCAACTTGCTTATTTTATCTCCTTGACATATTTTGGAGGGTTACCTCTCCAAGAGACCCTATCAACTTTTGTGCATAATCATGATAAGGTTGTAGCTCAGGCTTTCTAACTTCACAGCTTTCCAAAAGATGCTTGATCACCAATTGGGAGTTACGAAGACTTGTAATTGTAGTTGTTTCATGTCAATTGCCATATCAAGTCCAAGTATTAACGTTTGATATTTAACAACATTATTAGAGCAACAGTTTGTTAGGGTAAATGAGTATGAGATGACCTCTTCTTGTGGAGTGACGAACACCACCCCGGGACAAACTCTATCTCGATGTGCAACACTATTAAATTAAATCTTCCATGGGGCTATTGCTTCAATAACCATTGCATCTTTATCAGGAAGTTCATCACTCAGTTTCCAATCATCAGGTATCGGGTGGTTTGCCAAGAAGTCAGCCAATGCTTGTCCCTTTACGGCCTTATGGAGAACATACATAATCTTAAACTGTTGAAATTGAAAGTACCATCTTGCAAGTCAGTCACTAAGGACTGGTTTCGATAGTACAAACCTGATGGGATTTTCCCTAAACATAAGATGAACAACATGACCTTGAAAGTAGTGTTTCATGTTTTGAATTGAGAAGGCCAATGCCTAACACAACTTTTCGATTGGAGAATACTTTAGCTCATTTGGTATCATCATTCTTCTCAACTAGTAAAGAGAGTTATCTTTGCCTTCACTATTTTCTTGAGCCAGTAGTGATCCAACTGATCTCTCTTATGTCACGATGTAGAGTATCAACGGCTTCCCAGGTATGGGTGCCGCAAGAACTGGTTGATTCATTAAGTATGATTTGATACTCTCAAAGGCATTACTACAATCTTGGTCCCATTATAAGGGAGTGTGCTTCTTCATGAGATGACTAAATAGTTGACATTTTTCATCTAGGTTTGAGATAAACCTCCTTAAATATGCTAGCCTTCCTTGAAGGTTTTTTAATTCATGAATATTTCGAGGCTCGATCATCTTCAAAATTCCATCGATCTTGGCTTGATCAATTTTAATTCCTCAGTGTAGCACAATGAAGCCAAGAAATTTTTGGGAAGTAACTCCAAAGGCACACTTCAATGAATTCATCCTAAGTTGATATCTTTGAAGTAACTCGAACACCATTCTTAGGCCTTTCAAGTGGTCATCTCTCTTTCTTGACTTCACCACCAGATCATCCTTGTAACATTCAAATTTTTTATGGAGTAGACCATTAAAGATGTTTTGCATAGCGCTTTGATAAGTGGAGCCAACATTCTACAAATCAAAAGACATCACCTTGTAGCAATAAATACCTTTGGGCAAACGAATGCAGTGAGTTCTTCATCCTTTGGTGCCATGCAGATTTGATTGTAGACGGATGAACCATCCATGAAGGATATTTCCTCATAACCAGTGGTGTCATCAATCATCAACTCTGGTATGGGGATTGGAAAGTCATCCTTAGGGCAAGCATTGTTGAGATCCTGAAAGTCGACACAAACTCAAATTTGGCCATTCTTCTTCCGTACTGGATCAATAATTAAAATCCACGTGGGATATTTAACTTCGCGAATAAAGTCAGCTTCAATGAGTTTGTTAACTTCATTTTCAATTAATGGGACCAACTCTGGCCTAAAGTGCCTTTAGGCTGCTTAACAGGATGAGCATAATTCTTGACTGCCAACTAATGGACTGCTACTTTTGGATCTAAGCCAGGTATTTCCTTATAGATCCAAGCAAAGATATCCATATATTCTTTGAGTATGTCTATATAAGCAATTTCCTCCTCCACTTCTATAAATGCACTTAGGTAAGTTGGTCTTGGGTCTTCATCGGTTCCAAGATTAACTTCCTTCAAAGGATCTATTATGGCCTTTACTCATTCTTTAAGTTGTGATGGAGCGTCTCAAGCATCTTTCTTATGATTCCTCCTCTTGAGGATCATCATCATTGATAGATATGTGGTAGCACCAGAAAGTATCTTCTATCACTTTATTAACCTTTATTTTGGATGAGACCTCATTCCCATTTTGGGTCGTAACATGATATAAGGAGCCAACACTCTCTTTATCTTCTATGCATTGCTTGGTTTAAACCATAGTATGATCCTTTGATTTTAGCACCCCCCTGCATGAAACTACCAGTTCCATTTGCCACCTCATTTAGAAGGAATCAAACTTTTTAAATCCTTCTGGATCTTAGGTGAAGAGTGCATTATTGTACGTTGACGACTTCTTCGACGCTTGTTATTTTTATTCTTATTTAGAGGACCCAACCTTTCAAACACATAAGTTTTCGTGGTTGATTATCCAATTTGATCAAATACAGAGGGACTTTTATTAGAAGCAGTGGATTATTCTTCCACGGTGATGTAATTACTGACTTCCCTTCTTGGGGAGATGTGAATTGGAGGTGGATACATATATCCTTGGCCTTCATGTGCCTGCCTGGTTGTACCCTCCAATGGAAGTTTGCCCAACCTTAATGACTTATTAGGATTGTATACAGCCTTTACAAATAGCTTGTATGCATTTGGAGTTTCACGGGGAGTGTCATATCTTGTAGCAGATTTTGAGCCACAAACTCTCCAAGTAGCCTTGAGGATGGATTTATTGCGCCAATCCTTATGATAGGTAAAGTTATCCCATTTAGAACATTATCTTGGGCATCAGATGGGTGATCTTTTTTTTTATACCTTTTGTACGCAGCAAAAAATAAGAGTTGTCTTTTTTTTTATAGGTGTGATGCTTTCTTTATTCGAAGTGAAGAGGGGATTCTTGGTAGAAACTTTTTTGAAAATCACCATGACCTTCTTAGACGCAAGATAATCACACTTGATCTTGATGACATCTTCAACCCTTTTCTCATTCACGACATAATTCTTTAAGTAGAATTTTGCATCGGTAAAGTGTGACTCAGCTTCAGTGAATGGCTTATTATCGGTAACTATCTTTCTTTCCACTCCGCCTTTGAGGTACTTCTAGCGTTGATAGTAAGAGGACGAGATAATTTTGTTCTCATGTACCAAAGGCCTACCAAGTAATATATTGTATAAAGTTTTGGCATCGATCACACGTATCAATGCATTTAATTAAAAAACATCCATACGAATCCCCAGCTTGACAGATCCCATGGCCCTCTGGCCCCCTTGGTTAAAGCCTTGGATCATTATACGGCTTTCAGCCAGTTCTTCATTAATGATGCCAAGTCCCTTCATTGTGCGGATAGGCAGGATGTTGACTCTGGATCCCTTATTAATCAAGATTCTATTTATCGTTTTTCCTAGAACTTGACCTACCATGTACAAGGAATGATTCAGTAGGGTTCCTCTAAGTAGAAGATCATTATTTGTAAATGTGATTTTTGTATCACATACTTGTGCCTCTTAGCTAAGTGGCTCCGTAGGATTTTCAAAAGATGGAGGAACCTCCACGGGTGGGTTTTCACCCTTTGACCCCTCTTTGGCTGTATTAAAATAAGATGCCTCAAGGTTGACTTAAGCAGTCTTTGCAAGAAAGCAACTTGGTAAGAATTCTTCCAAAGTTGCTGGACACCGTGGTTTTTGCTGGTGAAGCTCCATTAACTTCGTCTTCGTTAGAAGTTCAACCAACTTCTATTTTTTTGGTTTCTTCACTATTCTCCTTTTAGTTGGCTACTTGGATGACTCTTTTTGCAGACTCACCTTCTTGCATCTGTGCCTGGTCACCAGAGTCCAACCTTTATCATCGCCTTCATCAACTAAAGACCTGTCAAGATCTAATATTTTCTCATTATTCTCTTTAACATATATTTGTACTGGATTGAGCGAGCCAAAAGTGATAGAGATTTGATGAGAACTGGCTGGCTCATCGTCGAAGAAGATCTTCTTCTTATTTTCCAGTAGCATAAATTTGTCTTTAAAGACAAAACATTTTTCCAGAGGGTGACCCATAAGCCTATGATATTTTCAATAATTAGGGTCATTAGTCTTTCCAGCTTCATTAGGCCGCTTCATCTTTGGGAGTTCAATAAGATTATTATGCTCAAGGAGTTCGTCGAAAATCTCGGCAACATCAGAATCAAGGAAGGGATATTTTTTTCTTGCATCTCCATTAAAGTTTTCTAATTTGGACGTGCTCCTGAAGTTGTCTTCACACTTTGCTTCTTGCTCACCTTCGTGGTGACCTTCACAAGAGATGTATCAATATTCATAGATTCTTTGTTGTCATTTTTGGGGGAAAACTTGCCCCATCTTTTGGGTTCCTGATTATTCTTTCCCCTTCGCGAGTCATGGATAGGCGTTGTTCCCTTTTCAGCAGAAGACATGCTCAACTCCATATCGTGAGACCGTATCTAACTCTTCAACATATTTAGGCTTAATGCCTTGCAAGATGTATAAAAGCTCCCAGTGCATTTCTTGGATGCACATCTCTATTGCGGAAGCTTCGCTGAGCTTGTCTTTGCAGTTTAGGCTAGCATTTCTCCATCGATTGATGAAGTCAATGAATGGTTCATCTTTTCTTTTGTGAGTATTTGTGAGCTCTACCATGCTCATTGTACGCCTTGTGCTATAAAAGCAATTTAGGACCTCGTGCTCCAATTGCTCCCAACTATCGATGGAATTAGGCTCAAGGTCTATATACCAATCAAAGGCGTTTCCTTTTAGGGAACGAACAAACTATTTGATAAGATAGTCACCGTAAGTTCCAACATTATTACATGTCTCAACAAAGTGTACGACATGATGTTTTAGGTTCCTTTTGCCCTCAAATTATTGAAATTTGGAGGGTTGATAGCCGGTAGACATTTTAAGGCTATCTATCCTCGCAGTGTAGGGCTTGGCATATGCAGGGTAAGACTTGGTGATAACATCATACTTGTCTTTGGGGTCCCCGTCAATGAATTCCTTCAATTTCTCAATCGGGATCATTCCCTCGGAAGAAACTTGCATCTCTTTAGTTGGCGGTGTTTGTTTCACAGGATGTTCTATCTCGTGAGCCTCAGGAGATTTTCCAGGTTCATTTCTAAACTCTCCGTCTATCAGTCCTTCCATCCTATCCACTATTTTATCACTCCGAGCATATTAATTCTGAACATATTTGGTCAGGCCCTCAATTGCGTTTGCCAGATTTGCAAGTTGCTCCTCCATAGACGAGGCATCACTCACCATCGCTTGTATAATCACTGGAGATGTTGGAGAGTAACATGGATTATCGAATAATTTGATATTTGAACTCATCTTATGCGGTGTAAGTGGAGATGGCGCATTTTTTGAACGACCATCACTCTTTGCGCCAGAGTTTTTGGAACCAAAATTCTCAAGTAGAGCTAGAGTCTTCTTAAGTTATTCCTCCACACTGCTTTCTTTTTTCAAAGTACTTGCATTGGACTTCGTTCCTTTTGGGGTTGAAGATCCAAAAACTAAAGTTGGAGCGGACGACACGGGATGTGTTTGTTGTCCTAGCAAGCTTTCCTTTCTCCTTGTGACAGCTCCCAAGCTTTCAAAAGCAATACCAATGATGTTTTCTACTTCAGTAGAGAACTTTGAATCAACAACTTTTGAAGCAGTTGATTGAGAGTTTACCTTCTTGGAAGTTATTTCATTGTTCTTAAACTTTGAAGTATGAAAAGTTGAGTTGAGAGGTAGAGATTGTCCCACTGGGCGTGCCAGAATTTATTGGACGATAAAATTTTCAATGCCAAAAAATAAATAATTCGAGATGAGAAAAATATTGCAATAATTAATTTATTAATTTCAATATATTAGTGTTACAATCTCTATGAATCCTCTGATTCGCCTTTTCAAATATAAATTCAAGGGCTTAAAGCTTGATCTTGAATTTAAACTTGATTTATTGATTTGAGGGACTTGATCTTGACTTGTGCTTGAATTTAAGGTCTTTTGAGGTTGTTCTTGAATATTGTGGTCTTGATCTTGAATCTTGATGAACATAATTTGAATGCTTGAGCTTTGTAGAGAAATTACGGCGTTTGATCCACGAGCTTTATCTTGCTTGTTGTTACAGTTCTGAGGGGGTCCTTTTTCTGAATTATGAGACCTCTATTTATAGTTATGGAAAGGGAAAAATCATGATGAAGATGGACTTCTTTTGACCAATCAAATTCAAGTGACGTGGCGCCTTTTATGGGCTTTGATTTCATTGGGCCTACTGCATCATTTTGACATGTGGCACGGTCCTATTGGATCCTTCACTTGACTTGGCATGGCACATCATTTGACATGTGACGCTTATTTGGGCCTCTAGAATATGACAATATCTTGGGCTTTAGCAAAGCGGGCTCCTCATTTTGTAGCCCAAATCAATGGGCTAGCCCAATAAAAATTAGACTTTAATTAAATCCATATATATTTGGACTTAAATAATTAATTCAATTATATTAATCTGCAAGATTTATTTGGGACTAATATATTTTGAATTTAATATAATCCAAATTTTTTACAAATTTAAATTTAATAAAATTGCATCGCCCACACCGTCGTCTACGATCCTCTATCGGCGTTCGAAGATAATACTTAAGCTCTTCCTGAGAAGTTGTTGTGTAAGTTCCCCCTCAACGCTATTGCAAATATTTAAATCATAAAAGTAATTAGGAAAACCACTATGTGCCAGCCTTTTAGAAGATAATGGCTCCTCGGGGGCATAAGGAGTGACAGTTGGAGTGATATTTGTCGGTACAGCTACATCAAGTAAATCGTCATAATGGTTATATAATTTTTCTATGTAAATGTTCACATCACTCATAGCCGTAAATAAATTTGGTTATTCTTGTTGTTCATCTTCAGAATCATTGTCAACATTTATCTCTAAGTTAGAATAAATAAAAGAGAACTAAAGTGGCACATAGTATGATATTTCATACATGGATTTAGTATAGCACCAACCAAGAAAATAGGGAGAATCGAAAAAAATATTTTCTAAATTTAGTAAACATAGCACTAACAACTTTTTTGTAACCTTCTTTATTCTTAATTTCTTTGAGCAAAGAAGAAATATCGGCTTTATATACTAAAATATTACAAACAGTAGGATAATAAGCACCGAAAAATTCAACCGTAGCTATATAATTTTTTTTCCAAAAACTTAACAAGATAACCAATTACATCCCAATCAGAATCATGTAGCATATATTCAGCCGAATCAGAAAATGAACCACAAAATTGGTTAAAAGTCAATGTAATAGGAACTTTATAAGCAAGACAAGTTTTTAAATAATCATACCTAGCATTCCATCTAGTATCACATTCTTCAGGCATAAATATCGGCGTAAGTCCATTTGGTTCACATTTAACTTTAAATTCTCTTACTTTTTTTTCGATTATTTCCTTGAATAAAGCCAGTTGCAAGCCGGATCTTTCCAATATAAAACTCAAAAAATTCAAGACCATCTCTTACAATTAAATTATATATATGACAAGCACACCTAACATGAAATATTTTAGGTAATAGCGGAGAGAGATCATTTTTTAACTTTTCAATAGTAGTCTTGTTGTTAGAAGTATTATCAAAAGCAATACATATAACTTTTCTTTCAACACCATAAAATTTTGCAAGTTTACTGATAGATTTAGCAATAAATTCTTCAGTATGTCTACGATCTTCATCATGCAAAAAAGCTAGAATATGTTTTTGCATAGCAAAATTATTATCTATCCAGTGATAAGTAATGGTTAAATAATCATTTCTATTAACAACACGACCAAGATCAGAAGTTAGAGCCATTCTACATTGAATATTTTTTAACAATGTAGATAAATAATAAACATATTGTGAATGAAGTCTAAAAATATCGGTCCGCCAAGTACTTCTAGGAATACCATTAAACATAGGATTATAAATTTCTTGAATATAATGAATAAAAGCATCCGAAGAAGAAAATGTGAAAGACAAACGACCCACAACTACCATTTTTGCTATTTCTTCCTGGTCCCTCAATTTATTATAATTCTTAATTAACTAACCAGTTGTTGGGTCCATTCTAGTTTGTGTTGGCCCACCAACAGCCTCACCACCTTTTGCAATAAATAACTCTCTTTGGTGATTCTCTCTTATATGTCTTATTAATAAACCCATACCCTCTTGATTACCTCTTCTTTTATGCTCATATACTTGTTGGCAAATATTGCATTGCACCTTAATTTTTTCTTCTATAGGTGTAAAAAATTCTCATGCAATACTAGTTTTTCTACAACTTTTAAGGACAGCGGGAGGACGGGGAGGAAGATTAACCAATTCAGATAAAAAAAATAGCATTTCCTACTGCGGGTGTCTCACCAATATTTTCTTCATCTTCAGTTAAATTAATCGCATCTACTTCATTTTCTTCTTCTATACCATAATTTTCCTGAGCTTATGCATAATCCATATCGCGAGCACCTACACCTACTTCTTTCTCAAAAATATTGACTAAGCGGTACCTAAGACACACGGGTATATCTACTACTTGAATTACCTCAACTGCCACCAATTCATTTTTTACTACCACTACCACTTCCGGGACAAATTTTTTTGACACTTTTACCGCGGTTTCTTAATTTATCCATAGTATAAATCAAACTAAAAAATATTTAAAATACACAAAAAATAATAAAAATAAATATTCAACAATTAATACACTAATTAAAAATTAAAAGAAAGAGATGGAATGACAACACCAAATTTTGAAATTATCTGAAAGTTGCCACTTTAGAAAACTTCCACTCGTATTTGTAATCGCAAAATTAAAAAATAAAATTGATCACTTTAGGAGAAAATATGAATATTTGAGAGAAAATGAGATTTCAGAGAATGAGAATGATGTGGAAAATAATTTGAAAGTGTAGGGTATTTATAGAAAAAATTTTAGATTTAAAATATAAATTTAAATTATTATTTTTAAATGGGCCATATGGCCGTTGGAGCCTCCAAACAGCTATGTAGCCGTTGGGCCCCGTTGTACCCAACGGTCCACTTGGACCAAACAGTCAAATTGGGTTTTAATTAAAAAATAAATTAGGCCAGGCAATCGGTAGGCCTGGTCCGAGTTGAATTCGGGTCGGCTCAATCGGGCTCAAAATTTTTTTCGGCCCAACTCGGGACCGACAGCCCTGTAGCCCGGTGAATCACTGAGTTGGGTCAAATCAGGACGAGTTTTCTTAGTGGGCCGGGCTTACCGGGCGGGGTCAGGTCAAACCGCCCCGTTTGACAGGCTTACTCAACAGTACAAATCATATTCCATCAATTATGAACTCCAAACTCAGTCATGCAGCTCATGACTCATGTACTCATGCTTTACAGTATGCTCAGTTCTCATAACTCATGGTGCACTCTTAATGACCAGCGAAATTCATATTACGTCTTGTATGCCCTCAGTTTTGATCCCTTTAATGACTTCATGCTTCTGATACTCTATTCCTTGGGCATTAGTTAAGTGTCAAAGTTAGGCATAGTATTCTTTCATGCTTTAGGTCCTAATGTTTTAACCTTTCAGTGACCTCTCCTTATGTAAAGATAGCGGTGATTAATAATGGTTTAGATGGGAGAAAGTAAATATTCTGTATTAGGAAAAAATCATTGTATGCTTGTTTTATATAAGGCTATAAGTTGAAGGATGATTGAGGAAAAACTTTTGATATATGTCATCATTAGTAGAAATTTCGTGTGTGTTTTCTTGGGGATAGTGTGGGGAAATTGTTACTGATAGAGGCTTAGAAAATATGGGAAGGATGCTTTGGTGGATTGTTTTCCTAGAAGTTCATATGTGGTTATAATGATAGGCTTGAATGTCATATTGGTATATAAGTGGAGAGGTGTATTGTGCGCTAGTGAATTCCTAGCAAAAGGTTGAATTTAGTTATTAAAGTGGTAAGAAGAATTATTCTTGAGACGAGAGCTGTGAAACATTCATAGGGTATCGAATTCATGGTTTAGACTAGTGCTATGCTATTATATATAATACTTTGTAATTTTGAGTTAGGTTTGAACATGGAGAGAGTATGTAGTTCAACTCAGACTTTGGCTGGAATGGTTATATATGCACATTTGAGAATTATAAGTTGAATCAAATGAGCATAGTATTTAAGGGTCAAAGTAAAGTTGATGGGATATTTTTGAAGTCTGGCTAAGCTCGAATTGGATAGTTACATTGCCTAAGGCCTAATAATTCTATCCTATCTTATGTTTCATAGGCCTATGTTCCATGTTACAGAGTTATAGCCATATTAAGATTCCTTACTCAGATATCTTATTTACATTATTCCCAATATTCTTTGCTCCCTAATGTTATTAGAACCTTTTGCAAAGATGTTCAAGAAATATTCAAGTTTAGTATGACCTTTCAGTATGAGTTAGTCCGTATAGCCAGCAATTTAGATTAACAATCAAGCAGATAAGCTCCTATGATTTTCCATCTTTCTGTCTAGTCTTACTATCCGAAGTTTCATGAATATGGCTATTCCATGAAGTAATTTGTTCGCATACATGTAAGTTGCGAATTCAGTTCAGTCCAAGCATCATATTTCAGATTCAACTATTGAGTCATGACTCAGTATATAAGTGTTCAGTGCATGATCTCAGATTTTCAAGTATTCCAGCTCAGACATTGTGATACCCATTGTATGACATCGGTCTCGTTGTATCATGATTCATGCTTACATAATGTACTTGGTGATGCCATGAAGCCCTTTTCTTTTAATTTCTATACGTGTTTTGTTGAGGGACAATTCCTAATGAAAAGTTACCTACTTTATTCCATCCTTAGTAACTTTTGGAATTCTATTGCATCAGTTATCCCTTCACAGTTCTATATGTAACATCATATCATGCGCATTTCAAGTGAGTTCTAAACTCTCAACATGAATCAGCTCCTTACAATTAATAGAGTCAAGTCATCTCAAAAATCAGTTTCATGACAGAAGTTTTTAATGTTTCAGCTTAGCTACATCCTTCATCAACAGACATACCATGTGTACATTATTCTATACTTCTAAGACTTTAACAAGTTCCTATCCATCATTCGTCCTCGAATGGTTCCAAGGGAGAGATAATGTAACACCTCGCATTTTTAGCTAGACATTGAACCATCGTTCCTACGTGCGTAAACTCTAATACCATAATTTTTATTTGAATATATGTGTTATGATCATTATCCAAGTGTGAAGAGTTCTTATTAGGTGAAAATCTTTCATAGGAATCACTTAGAGCAAAGTTGAGCTAAGAGCCTTCGATTCGGCCAAATTTGGGTATTCGATTCTACAAGGGTCAACTTTGAACATGTATAAATTTTGACATATGTGGAATTTTGCAGCTCAATACCTACCAAATTATATATATTGAATTAACTTTTCAACAATAAATATTTTGCCTTAATCTGATACCCGAGCGAAAAGTTATGACTATTTTTGTCATAAATAGTAAGGTTCCGCTATTGGCCCACATCGTGGAGGACATTCCCGCAGAATAAGGTCCGCGTCATAGAGGTCATTCCCCTGGAATAGGGTCTACGCCGCGGAGTCTATTCCCCCACTATTTTTTATCCTAGGGGCCAAAGGGTGATTTTTTTCCTTTCCTTTTAAAACCTAGTCGTCTAAAACATGACTTATAACACTCAAAAAGGCATTATTTTCCCATTACCCTCAAAATTTCTCATGTAGAAACCCTATCCTCCCCAAGAATGAGCAAGTTAAGCCTCTCTTCCGAAGAACAAGAAATTCAAGCTTTCTTCCTCAAGAATTCAAGGATTCGAGTTCCAATTTCAAGCTTCCTTCAAGAATTCATCTAATTAAGGTATGTGGGGTTTATGAACAAGAATATTCTTCCATCCTTGTGCCCAAAACATTTTTTAAAGTTTAAGTTATATGATTTACAATTAGGGTTCACACCCAAATTATCTTGTCTTGAGTTTATCAAATTACCGTGTGATTGAAGTATTAAAGTGCATACATATTCTTATCCTTTTATGTTTAAACTTGAAGATTCTCTGTTATGATTTAAATATCATGAGTTTGATTTGAAACATTGATTAAAGATTTCCAATTGAGTTTTAATCATGATAATGTATTACAAGTATATAAAAGAAAGTATAAGCTTCAAGGCTGGAGTTTAAGCACTAAGTTTACAAGAAAGTTTGATCTTTTGATTCTATGACAACGCTTGAAATTCACAATTGTTTATCTTAATTATGATTTAACATAAAGAGAAGCATAATTAGTTTCTAGTATATAAACCCTTATGCTATTTTAAGGTGGATTTCCTAAAATAGGAGTATATAAGTATTATGGGAGTGGTATTTAGTACTGAGAAAAAAATGCGGATGAGCGTATCCTTAATTCCTAGAGACTACGAGACAACGTAGGTTAAGATTTTTCCCACTATGGATGAAGTTAAGGATAATGATCACTAAGATTGAGGTTCTATCCCGATGGCAAGGGTAGGACAACTCTTCTCAACGTGGGTAAGACGTTGGACTCCATGGTAGCTCACATGGTTTATGTCAATTAGAAGAACCTACCTAAGAAAGAATAATAAGTAAAGTTTTTAGAAACTAAGTGTATGACTCACAAAGTTTATTCTTATGGTTCATTGATCATATTGATGATCTTGCAGTCCTTTTTTTTATTCAAGTTCAAGGTGAGTCATTTACAATTAGCATGCATCATTGAAAGTTTATAAAAATATTTAGTTATTCTTTTACTTATGCATTCACCCCCACATACTCAGTACATTCCAGAAGTACTGACCCACATATATGTCTATGTGCTACATTGTCTCATAATGTGGGCTACAACTGTAGGTACTAGTTGTAGCCCACACATTATAATCAGATAGTTCACAGCTTCCAATTAGCAGGTGAAGAATTCTTTTGATTCGAGGACGCAAGTCAACTCTAGTTCTAGTAGCATTTTTTATTCAGTCGTATTAATTAGGGATAGTTGGGGTCATGTCACGACTACCTATAGTTATTATTAGTAGAGACTTCATAGACGGTTATTCAGAGTTGATGTATTTACTTTCAGTTTTGTTTTGTATGACCAAAGTATAAATGTTTTAAACAGTTTTGTACTAAACATATTTAGCAAAGACATCTCTTCCGCTTATTTCTTTTAGATTTATGTAACATATTCAGTTGCTCACAAGTTATGCAAGTATCATATGTTATCTTAGGATCATTTGTGGTTCTAAGTATCATGTGACGTCTAGGGGTGGTCTCAGGGCGTTACACCGATCTGTCAACATTATAAGGTTAAATATGTCTCTTTTAAATTGTTTGATTCATGAAAGCATTTTTTATTCTTTGTGTTATTCTTTAATAGGATTGTGAAAGGTGCGATGTTGAAATGGGACATGTCCCAATAGATGAACCTATTGATGTTGCGTCCATTCTCACTTATTATCAAAATTATGTCAATGCAAATGTTGAAAAATTAGAAACATGTCACTTTCATAAAGAACAAACTGTAAATAACCACACTGATTATGTTCCTTATTCTTATAACAAATACATCTCTAATTAATATCATATAAATCACAATAATGTATATGTGGAATGTCGTACACATTGTCATTTTTTATTGACATCAAAGTTTATACATATAACAAATTTTATACTTTTAGTAAGAATTCTCAAGTATAATTATGGAATTTGTTCAAGAAGAGATAGACATAATCATAGCAAGGTTGGCAGCACCTATGGATGCACTTTCTCTGAAATATTAGTCTACCTAAATCAAGGCCCAGTCAGTTTTTTATCCCCGATAATCAGTTTTCTCCTAATTTTTCTGATGCAATCATGGTTGCACATCAAGCTGCAAAAACACCAACTCAAAGGATCAGACAGAAATCGAGGATATTCAAGTTGCTATACTTAATAGAGTTTGGCTTTGTTTCAAAAAGCAATCAAGATGAGACTACACATTTGGAACAGAAATATGCATTTGATGGCTTTATAATCTCAGACGAGCTATCGAGTGAATTTATTGAGTTCTAAAAGGGTGGATAAAGGAAGGTCTATTAAAATACCATGCTGAAAAGTAAGTTTTTTAAAAATTATTTAAGTCTAATTTTTTCACAATTGTTGTATGCTTTTCTATTTTTTAAAATAATAGTTTTTAACAATGTTATGAAACGAAAGGCGGCCACTATAGCCTTTTTTTTAGAAATAAATCTTACCCAGGGCTCTCACCTCCTGTGGTTGTTAGAGGTTGAGCCACACACCCCTAAGCCTTATCATAAATAAAATTAAATAAAATAAAGTACAAGGAGGGGAACATGGACCTTACCTCCAATCCTATGATGGTTCAGAGTCAACTAGCCTACTAAGGCCAGTCGACTCATCCCTGATACTAGAAGTGAAACTTAGATCTAAGCACCTAGAAGAGAGGACTCCTCTTAGTATAATATAATCTAAGAAAACATAAATAAGGGAGACTCTCCCCTTACAAAATAAGAAGAAAATTAAAAAAAAACTATCCCCTTCATAAAAGCTACAAACTAAAGAGAATAGCATAGAAAAAGATGATGAGGTGAAATAAAATAAATAAGAGAGAACCTGTACAAAAAAAATCTAACTCCATATAGGGTGGTTTATTTATATGTTTCAACTTCCTTCTTCTAAATGTATACATTCTAATTTTGTCAAGAGTGAAACATCCTTTAGTTTCTTGAGGAATGTGATGAATACTATAATAATACTGAGTAGAATTCACATCATGGCTATGCTTAGATAAAGTATCTGCTATTGAGTTTTCCTCCCTGTATATGTGAAACTATCTGAAGCAATCAAGTAAACTGATGAGATGTTGTAGCTCATCAATATACCTGCAAATGCTCCAAGATAGTGTAATATTGTGTTTGAGCCACTTGACTAGAAGTTCAAAATCAACTTCTAGTATAACTTTACTATAGCCATGCTATATATACCAAATAATTCCAAACATACCACTATAGACTAAAGTAGTAGTCCTGGGGGTTACAAAATTTGATTTTGTCGTTGCTCATCCGCGGTCAAAAAACTGATTCTATTTGTTGTCACAACCAAATACATGCTGGAACAATGAGGTAAAAATTATATTGTTTATATTTAGGTTAATAGATTTTACTATATGCAATATGAAATTTCAATATGATGTTGTCATTAAATTGGTGGGATATATTTGACTAATTAAGCTCAATATGCGATGTATTTTTTATATATGCAGTAACCAGTTAATGAATGTGAATATCATATACATAAAACTGTTATGTATGTGAACATTATATACATAAAATTGTTATGTATATGAACTGCACATACATTAATTTGTTAAATTTATCAACATAAACATGGTATGTATTTGAATTACAAAAAACCTCAAGTTGTCATTCATCACATTTTATACAACCTGTTATTAACATCATATACCGATTCTTTAGCTACGTATATGTACTTTCAGAAATTTTAATCTGACATTTATAAGCAATACCCATACATGATAGAATCCATAACATGTTATGGATATTATTTTTCAATCCTAACCAACTTACATTTTACATGTAATGAATTAGTTATGTACTATTTTTGGTAAGTGTTTATGTACAAAATTATCTGCGTCATAATAATTTATTTACCTTTCAATTTTTGTGCAGCATATTGATATGATCTTCTATCACTTACGCAAGAAATTCAAGCTACAAAGTGATCAACAATACAGATACACAACTATAAACAACTTGTTTAAAACATGCATTGAGAAGACATACCATAGATATTATCCCAATGTACCCTATATAGTACTTTCTATGTAGTAGGATTATGCACAGTCATGTATTGTTATCCAGAATGAATATTTGATAACAAATATCATCAAGGGATTCTGCATACCAAATTATTTACTATGATATCTTGTGGATGAGGTGTACGTGCCTGTGAATTGCGGTGAACAGTTTCATTGGGTATTAGTTGTTATTGCTCTCAAGAAAAGACACATACGCATATATGACTCACTGTCTAAGCTGAAGAATAGGGAATCATCATCTGAGATTCATAAGTTGGCGGTGATGTTGCCGACATACTTGTCTGACAATGATTTTTTTAAAGAAACAGTACGTACAAACTAGGCAAACCTCGAAGCATACAGGGATAAGATGAGACAACAAGCATAGATACTAAATCAACACCCTTTAGAGGTAGAATATGTGGAAAACATCACAAAATAAGAATGTGGTAGCTTTAAGTATCTTTTTTAATTTAATCAAGTATTGGTAACTCATTCATACTTATATTATTTGTGAAATTCTTTTGTTAACACAATTTAATTAACAATTTAGGGACTGAGTAGTCTTTGTTGCTGGGTATGCAGAGTATCTGAGTGAAGAAATTATAGTCCCTTCAGGTGTGTTTCAAGCAAAATCGGATCAAATGAGATATGTGTCACTCTTATGAAATTACGATGTATACAAGTCATAGGAAGACTATGTTAGTGACAACAATGAACCTCCAAGATCAATTACAAATTATATTCCCCCATTTGATGAATCAAGAATAATTAGCAGGAAATAGACTTAAAGATGATTCAGATGAAAAACAATTTTTTTGTGCAAATTTCTTGTGAAAATATTAGTGTTGTTTTGTATAGAATCTTGATGTTTATAAAAAAATTTGTGTTTCTATTGTACAAAGTGATTTGGAAAGCCCGGAGAGTACACCTTGGGAACTACACGGTGCTTACGGTCACAAGTGACCACAAGTTAACCCATGCTGGTACCTGCTGTGAGCACTGAATAAAATAACAAAGAACATGTGCGGAATTTAATAGAAAATTCCATAAGGTTTTTAAAAACTAAAATAATCTCTGAGATGATAGACCTGAAAACAACTGTCTAAAAATATTTCTAAAAAAAAGACCATCAATAACAACCTATAATTGTCTAACTGCATGAAAATGTCTGAAAGCCTCTAACTGAATGACTATAGAGTTGATGGGACAAGGCACCAACTAACTCTGACTGACTGCTTAAACTGAGATACTTAAATCAACATAATCGATCCCCAAAATATGAGGACTCACCACTACCACTGCTGTTGATGCGCTGGAGTGTCTAAGCATGGTTGGGAACTTGAGCGTCCGAACCTATGATATGAGACATCATAACGTAAAAAACACGTATGAGGTCAGTACTTTGATTGTACTGGTATGCTAAATAAGGTTAGGCTGATATACATGGCTCATATGCATGAATAATAATCGACTAAAGTATAGGATGCGAGGAAACTATAAAATCTGAGAATGCATGACCAAGTATATAACATGATGCTCGGATAATCTATAAACTGAAGTACTAAAATAATGATACTGTACAACTTATAACCGTATGCCCTGGAAAATCAAGCCTGAGAACTTACCTCTGAACTGAATACGAGACTAAGACTGTGGGAGCTATCATCTAACCGACATACCCCAATATGAGCTAATTGAGGTCCAACCTGTGACCCCAGTTGGAAGGGTGTCAGTACCGTGCCACGGGTACTAACACTGAAGGTGTGGATCTACTAAAGTGTTGTACTGAATGACTAAGAGTCACCCTCTACAAACAGGTGCTCTAGTGAGATAAATGTCAACCCTCAAATGACAGGTTAACATCTCAGCCAATACTGGCTACGTAGTTTTGGAATGCAGGGATTGCTGCTAAGGGTCACACCCTCATCTGGTAGGTGAGCCCCCATCCCTAGGTTCGCTTGGTGTTAAATCCTACTCCTAACTGAACTGACTCTAATTATTGGACTGAACTGAGCTTACTGACATGAGGTACTAACTGAACTGATAATACTCTAACATATACAAAACCATTCTGAAGAATACTGAAACAAAGTAAATAGCTAAGTTTTTTGGGTATTCATAACCCCCAGGACTAGATATCATTTACAATAAAAGCATACCAAAACTTTGGAAGCATAATAGATAGTCCTTTGTAATACCCCGAGAAATTTTTCGTTGAAATTTTGTGCGTAAACGTGTTGGGTTCTATCTTCTAGAATGAATCATAAATTTTCCGTGTAGAATGTCTTAGATTATGAACCACCATTGCGTAGAGTATCGAATAATCTTTCCAACGATATGTGGATCATCCAAAACAGACACCCGAGCGACGAGTTATGAACATTCCGATCGAACCGTGAATAGTAGTGAACAGTAAAACGTGCAGGAAAAAAAGTACTGAGGCCTGGCGTATTTTTGATCAACCTTTAAACGATCATAAATCCTTGTACATAATGATCTGGGTGATCTACTATATGTAAATAGAAAGCTCTGCAAGTCCTCTTTCCAATGAAATTGGTTTCATCCAATTTTTCTATCGGAGCAAAAGGTTATGGTCGATCTACTTCAGCCTATCAAAAGTTAATTTTTGGGTCAACTTCAAACGATCATAACTCTTCGTACACAATGATATGGGTGAGATAATATCTATCAACGGAAATATATGAGAGTCCTCTTTTTAATGAAATTGGTTTCATCCAATTTGGATATCGGAGTAAAACGTTATGGTTGATCTACTTTAGACTATCAAAACAGTCCACCAAAGGATAGATTCGAGGATTATTTGATTTTTAGGTGCGTTTTGGTCATTCCCCCTCACCCAAAATCCGTCCAAACCCTATATTAAAGCCTATTAGAAGCATTATATGTTATAATTCATCAAATTCCCTCAAAAAGAAAACGCTAAGCTCCTACATCCAACTTCAAGAACCTCCAAAGTTCACCTTAATTCTACAAATTTATTCAAGATTCCAAGTTCCTAGTTCAAGAACTCCAAGAACCATCATTCAAAGGCACGATTAACATCTCAAAAATGAGTATCGATCTAAAGTTCATCATTCAAGGTATGTGGGGTTTTTCAACAAGAACTCTCTTTCGTTCTTGTGCCCAAAAGTAATTTTCCTTATAAAGGCATGATTTTTATTTGATTTTTTTATTAATTTGAAGTACGAACCCATATCTTATGATGATTATTATGAAATCTTGATGATTATTATGAAATCTTGATGTTTATGATTTTGAAAGATGAATTTACATGTGTGGTGATATAAAGCATGAATCTTGAACGATATTTATCATGATTTTGATATTTGGGTCGCGAACCCCATTTGAAATTATATTTTTGAGAAAATGTGTGTTATAAGCATGTTGATGTTGAATATTTGAGATGTTTTGAAGGATTTGACCTTTTGGTCGTGAATGAGTTATTTTGAACTCGACTGTGAAAGAAATCCACGTTTTTATTGATTATGATAAAAGGGTAGCAAATTGGCTCCTGATGAAAATTGTTGAAGTGTTTATTGTGAATTTTCTTTAATGTGAGCCTGAGGCTGATTTAAATTTCTGAGCTAAGTCCGGGATTAATCTTTAGCACTGAGTGGGAGGTATAAAGTGACCTTACTTTCCTAGAACTATGTGCCCCCGTAGGATGTGAGCCTGAGGCTGATTTATATAGTGATCACTAGTGTTTTTGAATTGATACTGGAAGTCCTACTCCGATGGCAAGGATAGGACGGTTCTCCCCAACGTGGGTTGTACGTTGGACTCCATGTAGCTCACATGGTTTATGTCGGTTATAGGATCTCCCAATGTGTGTGTGTACTCTCTTCTATCTGAGATGAAAACATATTTACTTAAAAGGTTGAGTTTGAGAAAGTCATTATTCTTAAAAGATTTAAGGAATATATTCTAATGAGAATTGACATGAGATTTGATTGTTTTGATGATTTGAAATTGAGATGAAAGTGAATTGAGAACGTATTGTAATGACTCACTTGTTTTACTTTACATGTATTATTCATCCATGATTTTGATGATTTAATTCGAGCTAAGTGAGTCATCTATATCATCATGCATAATTTTATAAACTGTGATGATATTAAGATATTATTTTATATATGCATTGCACCCCCATATGCTCGGTATCTTTCCATGGTACTGACCCACATATTCGTACGTGGGCTACATTTTCTCGGAATGTACGTACAAGGTATAGTTACACCTTCGGATCCAGTCAGTTCGTGGTATCCAATCAGCAGGTAATGAGTCATTTTGATTCAAGGGTTTGGGTTAGTTATGCAAAGTTATAGTGTTGTATTTTCTTTATTCAGTCGTATTGAGTTGGGATAGTCGTAATTCATGACCCGGCTACCTACAGTCAGTACTTTATTCATGTTCATAAAAGTCGTGAACTAAGCCTAGGTTAGATGTGCTTTCAGATTCCTCCTCAGAATCTACAATGTTAATCTATACTTCTCCCTCTATGTATTATTTTTTAGATAACATGATTCGCAAGCTTCAGTTCTTCCCCAGGTAATGCTTCTATATTTTCTAGAAGAAATTTCAAAAGTTACACAAAGGGCTTGAGAGGAGCTCTCTAGTGTGTTAAGTTCCTTAAGTTGAAAGTTATGCCCTCATTCTTATGAGTTATTTAATTAAGACAGAGTAAGGTGTATTCTTAGATCGTTGAATGTTGTGTGTCAAGTTTATATCTCTTGTATTATGTAATCTTGTTATCATTATGTTTGTGAAAAATCAAAGTCTAGTGAAGCCGTGTGGGGCCTATTTCGATTCACTAGCATAGTTACTTTGTTATTCATATAACTTTCTTGATCAAAACACAAAACCAAAGTCTAGTGAAGCCGTGTAAGGCCTATTTCGATTCACTAGCAACTTGTTATTTATCTTGTCGTTCCTGTGTTAGTTGAAAGTGTGGGTTTAGAAGTGTAGTGACAAGAAAAGAGGTAAGGGTGATTTATTGAATATGTATATCTGAATTTTTGCTTATGATTGAATTAGTAATGAAGTGATATACCCTTGTTTGTTAGTTTAGTGAAATTTAGAGGAGGAGTTATTAGTTAAGGTCGATTGTTGTTTGCTTAGGGTAAGGAAAGAGTTATTGATGGTATTTGTGGTGTTAGAAAAGTATAGGTTATTGATGAAGGTACTTGGTGGGTAAGTGTTGTTAATCTAGGCGCTCTCCAGATTGCAAGAGGAAGTTAAGTTAAGACGTAGAGAGCTATGAACTATGTTAAGTTGTGTATGAAGGATAGATAGTAGTGACAGGTGAAAGAAGGATGTGTTAATGGATCATGAATAAGATAGGCTATATGATTAGGACCAATTATTATTGTTATGAAGTTTAAGTGGGCTAGTGTTCATGGATGTGTTAATTTAAAATCTTCACATGGGAGTTATGCGTGAGATGGAGTTGTAAATTATGTGAAGTGTGATACCTTAAGCTTGAATGATTGGTGATCATGAAACTGAATGTGACGGTTTCTAGATTAATGGTATTAGTTGCCGAAAGTGACCTAATAGGCTTGAACAGTGTACACAAGAGTTTAAGTGTAGTTGACTTGTAATTAAGTTTAATATTATATTATGATGAGAAAGTTCACCCAAGATATTATGGGACTGCTTTAATTTTGAGGATTAGTGTATGTGGTGTAGTGAGTCGTGCCATGGGATTGTTAGATGGATAAATACTAGTTAGACGATGGATGATGTTTTGATGGCTAAGTTAAGGCGAGGCATATGATTGGAAATGTTGAGCCTCTTAAGTGTGATTTTGATTCTTATGGGTTAGAAACATAAGTTCATAGGCATGGTATTAGAGGTAGAAGACAGAAGTAGCATGGTCTATCAAAAGGTTAGAAAGTATTCAAGTTGAGCTAATAGAAATAAGAGTTGAAGCACTAGATGGTGTATATTCCGGCGATAGAGATGTTCGTGGAGATTCGAAATTAGTAAGCATTTGAGAATTTGAGTGGTGTCTTAAAGCTAAGGGGGAGATGATAGAACAAGTAGTTAAGTCAAGCTTTTAAATTTTAGTAGAAGTACCAGTAAGTTGTAAATTTGCTGTGAGAAAGATTGGTGCTTGACCTAATGTTATTTCAGTATTTTCAGTTGTCCCAAAACCTACTCATGCTTTACATTTTAGTTCCATGATCGTAATTCATGTTCATACACATGATGGAGAATTACATACTCTTCTAGTTTCCAAAAATAAGAAATTCCAGTTCTTCTAGCAGTTGGAATCACATTCCATAAGTTATGAGCTCTAAATTCAGGGCATGCCACCCATGACTCATATACTCAAGTTTTACACTATGTTCAGTTCCAGTACTCAGACAATACTCTTATTGATCAGTGAGATTTAGTTTCCGTTATGGGTGTCTTCAGTTTTGATACCTTAATGAACCCATTGTATTTGATATTTTATTCCTAAGGCCTCAATAGAGAGAGTTAAGTTATTTACATTATCCCTTCACGTTTTAGGTCTTCATGTTTTAAAATTTTGTGACCTTTTCATTAAGTCAAGCTAATGGTGTTGAGCAGTTGTCTAGAAGGGAGAGAAGATACTTCCTTATCTATGATAGAAGGTGGTGTGCTCACGGCGGTGAAGTGAAGTTAGATTGAGGCTAAGTCCTTGATACATGCCGTGGTTAGTTGAAGTTTTAAATGTTTATTTGGAAAGATTGTTGTGCATTGGTTTTATGCACTTCTATGAGGTTGTAGGAATAGCAATACAGAGTTTTTGTGTATAGTTCAATTGGTTGAGAAAATGTTATGTGTGCCTTTTAAAGAATTGACCAGTATGTGTGAATGATGTAGTTGATGGAATCTTAGAGAAAGCGAGGAAGATGCTTTATGAGTGTTCATTTATAGGTGCATGTGCGAAGTGCGTATGTGGTTATGAGTATAGGCTTGAATGTTATGGTTGTATATCTAAAAGAATGCACCGCAAGTTAGCGGATCCCTAGTATAAGATTGTATGTGGTTGTTGGAGTAGCAATAAGAGTTATGTTTAAAGTGAGGAGTTGTGAGGCTCAGTGTGTATTGAGGTTCATGATATAGATTAATATTATAGTGTTATGTGGCGTATCTCATGAGTACTTGGAGTTAGGCTTGAACATAGTCGAGGGAGTAGTTGGGAAGTGTTGCTAAGTTTGGAAGCAAGGAGTTATGTTTCCCAAGACCTAGAAATTCCTATCTTAATTTATGCCATATGGGTCCTTGTTCCCATACGGTAGAATTGTATCAAATTATGGTTCATTTTCTCCCCAAACAATGTCATTTGAATCTTTTGGAGGGAGTATTGAGGGACGTTTCATTTGGGCGCAAGTGGTCCTTCTTTTGATGATATACCCTTCGAGACCTTTGATTCTTAGTCTCTGAATAAACCAAAGATATCGATTCCTTAAAATCAGTCTCCTTTGTTTAAGATCCAACTATGTGACCATTCTCATTATGAATCGCATGTTCTATGAAGTATTAGAAAGTTTGGAGTGAAGTAAGTGGATTGATTTCGTTATTCCAGCCTTTTGTCCTCATTTCCATGGTATTCTGTACTTATTCATCGACATTCGAGGACAAATGTTTCCAAGGGGGAGATGATGTAATACCCCGGGAAATTTTTCGTTGAAATTTTGTGCGTAAACGTGTTGGGTTCTATCTTCTAGAATGAATCATAAATTTTTCATGCGGAATGTCTTAGATTATGACCCATCATTGCGTAGAGTATCGAATGAGATTTCCAACGATATGTGGATTATCCAAAATGGACACCCGAGCGACGAGTTATGAATATTCCGATCGAACCGTGAATAGTAGTGAACAGTAAAACATGCAGGAAAAAAAGTACTGAGGCCTGGCGTATTTTTGGTCCTACTTTAAACGATCAAAACTCCTTGTACATAATGATCTGGGTGATCTACTATATATAAACAGAAAGCTCTGCGAGTCCTCTTTCCAATGAAATTGGTTTCATCCAATTTGTCTATCGGAGCAAAAAGTTATGGTCGATCTACTTCAGCCTATCAAAAGTGAATTTTTGGATCAACTTCAAACAATCATAACTCCTCGTACACAATGATATGGGTGATATACTATATATCAATGGAAATATATAAGAGTCTTCTTTCTAATGAAATTGGTTTCATCCAAATTGGATATCGGAGTAAAACGTTATGGTTGATCTACTTCAGACTATCAAAACAGTCCATCAAAGAACAGATTCGAAATTTTGTTTTTGAGAAAATATGTGTTATAAGCACGTTGATGTTGAATATTTGAGATGTTTTGAATGATTTGACCTTTTTGTCGTGAATGAGTTATTTTGAACTCGACTGTGAAAGAAATCCACGTTTTTATTGATTATGATAAAGGGGCAGCAAATTGGCTCCCGATGAAAATTGTTGAAGTGTTTATTGTGGATTTTCTTTAATGTGAGCCTGAGGCTGATTTAAATTTATGAGCTAAGTCCGGGAGTAATCTTTAGCACCGAGTGGGAGGTATAAAGTGACCTTACTTCTCTAGAACTACGTGCCCCCATAGGATATGAGCCTGAGGCTGATTTATATAGTGATCACTAGTGTTTTTGAATTGATACTGGAAGTCCTACTCCGATGGCAAGGATAGGACGGCTCTCCCCAATGTAGGTTGTACGTTGGACTCCGTGTAGCTCACATGGTTTATATCGATTATAGGATCTCCCAATGTGTGTGTGTACTCTTCTATCTGAGATGAAAACATATTTGCTTAAAAGGCTGAGTTTGTGAAAGTCATTATTCTTAAAAGATTTAAGGAATATATTCTAATAAGAATTGACATGAGATTTGATTGTTTTGATGATTTGAAATTGAGATGAAATTGAATTGAGAACGTATTGTAATGACTCACTTGTTTTACTTTACATGTATTATTCATCCATGATTTTGATGATTTAATTCGAGCTAAGTGAGTCATCTATATCAGCATGCATAATTTTATAAACTGTAATGATATTAAGATATTATTTTATATATGCATTGCACCCCCATATGCTCGGTATCTTTCCATGGTACTGACCCACATATTTGTACGTGGGCTACATTTTCTCGGAATGTAGGTACAAGGTATAGTTACACCTTCGGATCTAGTCAGTTCGTGGTATCCAGTCAGCAGGTGATGAGTCCTTTTGATTCAAGGGCTTGGGTTAGTTATGCAGAGTTATAGTGTTGTATTTTCTTTATTCAGTCGTATTGAGTTGGGGTAGTCGGGAGTCATGACCCGGCTACCTACAGTCAGTACTAGTAGAGGCTTCATAGACAGTCAGTAGAAGTTGATGTATTTTGTTTCAATTTTGGTTGTAAAGGCAAAATTGTAATCCTGTAAAATTCCATTTTTGTATCGATCAGATTCAGAAAGGAATTAATTTCTGCTGATTTGTATGGATTTGTATTTTTATTCAGTTGCTTATGAGTTATGTCAAGGTCAATGTACTCAAATGATTATTCTTTCAATTCGACAATTAAATCATGACAACAGCTTTTGAAAAGCACTTGAGACCTTCAATTCATAATAAGAATACATATCCCGTAGTACAACTCAAATCACGACTTTTATCTCGAAAACCTTTAGAAATATCAATTCATTGTAGTAGTATGCAATTCATAGCATAAATTCTCAATTTAAGAAGTAGAGTAATGAAGTAATCATGTATATCCACATTGGAAAAAATTCAAAGTCTTATAAATTCTTCATAAAGTAATTTGAGTGTATACCCATTTTCGAATATCATGAAATTTCAATAATAGAACTCAACCTTTTTAAATGTTAAAATGTAACAATTTATCAAGTCATGACAACATCAATACTTTTGAGAAAATATCAAGACTCATGGTAACATCTCAAATGTTATATCTCAATATGTTCAATGATTCAATTTCGTCATAAAGAAGCTTTAAGCTTATCATAAATCTCAAAATTATTTCAAAATACCATTTCAACATATATCTCGAAATCATTCAAAATAAAAATATGAAATTTACAATTATAGATATCAAGACATCTCATGTCTCAAATATATATATTCAATAATTCAAATCGTCATTGGGAAGCATAAAGCTTGACACATATCTCAAAATATTATTCCAAAATACCATCTCGACATACGTCCCAAAATCATTCAAAATACCACCTCGTGGTAAAAGTGTGTAATTCACAATGATAATTATTAAATCATATCATGAAAACATTGAGATAATCATATAAATCAAAGTTTATTCATTCAATCATCATAATCTCATAATCGAATTATTTAGACATAATCTCACTTGCAAAATCATGTAAAACCATAATAAAATTAAAGCTTTGGGCACAAGAACGGAAGATTGCTCTTGTTCAAAACCCCACATACCTTGAAATTGACTTCTTGATTACGGAATCCTGTTCGAACAAATAATGGGTGCTCCTCGAAGGTATTGAAATGAGGAGTTCGTTTATCGGATTAATTTTGGATTTTTACTGTGAAATTGAAAGATATTTGAAGGTGAAATTCGGCTAGGGTTTCATTATCCCAAATGTTTCATGGAGAAAATGAATTTTGAAGGTTCAATTATGGATTAAATGGACAAATTTTCGTCCAAGAGGGGGTGTGAAATGACCAAATTGCCCTTAAAAAAACAAATAATGTCAAATCTGTCCTTTGGTGGACTGTTTTGATAGGCTGAAGTAGATCAACCATAACGTTTTACTACGACAGCCAAATTGGATGAAACCAATTTCATTAGAAAGAGGACTCTTAGATCTTTCTGTTGATATATAGTATCTCACCCAGATCATTATGTACAAAGAGATATGGTAGTTTGAAGTTGACCCTGAAATTCGCCTGGCTGCAATAATTTTAATTTTCTGCACGTTTTACTGTTCACAGTTCGATCGGAATGGTCATAGTTCGATCGGAATGGTCGTAACTCATCGCTCGAGTGTCCGTTTTCGATGATCTATATATCGTTGGAAATCTTATTCGATACTCTACGCAATGGTAGGTCAAAGTCTTAGAAATACTACACAAAAAATTTATGGATCGTTCTAAAGCGTAGAACTCGATACGTTTCTCACGAAATCTTTACGAAGAAATTTTTTTGGGGTATTACAGTATGAATATAATCGTAATACACTGATGGTATCACATTAAGCATTTTAACAATATAATATAATCATTCACATGTATTCAAGGCTATCAATATCACATAGGACCCCACACGGTCACACATATCACATAATATCTCACTTTCGACGATAACATTGCATATATGCCCCCGCACGGGCACAACACATAGATAGTAATTTATCATGATTAGTTCCCATCCTTAACATCTATTATGTACCATCATTTACTACCTATTCCAATATAAAAGAGTTAAGTCATAACCTACCTCAAAAGTGAAATCGATCTGCTACACTTCGAACGCATGATCTTACTTTTCAAGAACAATCTCAAACTCCACTAAAAATATCAAATATGAAATTTATGCATCAAAAAAAACCCAGCGACACCCATATTGACTACTTTTGGTTCGGAGTCAAAACGAACCCCCATAATAGATTGCCAAAAAAAGAAGGGCAAAATCTAAACTTTGCTTCAAAATCATGTTTCCCATAGTTTTAGGAATCTACAGCCGAAAACCAAAGTCAAATCGAGTCAAAAATAAGATTATAATTGAAGAAAAAGAGTGAAATCTTAAGCTTTGCGGGGTAAAAATCTTTGAAATTCGGGTTAAAATCAATAATTGGAGTTGTTTTGAAGGTTAAATTGATGAAAAACTAGTAATTATAAGATAAAAACATTATTCGAGTGAAAAGGAGCAAAATTGGATTTTAAAATCAAGCCCTAAGATTTTTGAGATTTTGAGAAATTAATCAAGAAATTACTAAGAAAATGGCAAATTCTTACCTTAAATCCATAATAAAACCAAGAAATATATACTAATCTAGCTTCCCAAGCTCCCACAAGTTCCACCTTTAAGCTCCCACACTATTTTAGGGTTTAACTCTCAAGAGGCAAGATGAAAAATGAGCAAAATGGGTCCAAAAAGTTGTTTAAATAGTGCAGATTTTTTGCACTGTTGTAGCAAAAAAATCTGTTATTTTTTCTTAAGTCCAATTCGAACTTCGATAGGATGTTCGGGATTTGTTTGGAGTCCGATATATGCAAATGAACTATGCAACCACACCAAATTTAACGTTCGAGATGCGATGACAATATCAAATTTTAAAAAAAATATTATTTTCACAAAATTGACCTCCGAAACTCGAAATCGTAATTTTCCAAATCGAGGGTCGAAATGAGATTTAAAAGCTGTAAAATCACACCAAATATGCAAACACCCTAAAATTGACATTCCAGATTTGCTGGCGAAGTTGGATTTTCCATCCGAGGTCGTTTCGATTAAATGTGGATCCCACACCTATATTTTCAATTTTTCCAACTTTCCAATCAATAGGTCGAAATGAGCTCGGATGCACCAAAATCCGAACCAAAGGTCTACCTAGCCCAAAATTGATTTTTCAAAATTGTTGGCATAGTTCGTTCAGTAATCCATCGCACAGATCAAAAGATATTCCCATAAGTTCAAAATAAGGCTCTCGAAGCCATCAAAAACCACAATATCGCATAAATGGTACCGAAATGCATCGAAAACCATGTCAATCACCCCCATACCCTAGAAATACCATAACGCAACTATGGGGAGGGGTAAAACAGTCAAATCATACAAAATCACAAATTTTATATATTTCATCAATTTTTTTGGTCGTTACATCATCCACCACTAAAAATCTAGTTCGTCCTTGAACTAAGACAAAGAAATACCTAAATCAATGAAGAGTTGAGGATAAGAACTACGCATATTAGACTCGACCTACCAAGTAGCCTCATCTACAAGTCAATGTCGTCGTTGGACCTTAACCACAGGGATAACTCTAGAGCATAACCGCCTAACATCCCTAGCCAAAACGAAAACCGGCTTCGCAACAAAGGACAACCGCTCATCTAACTGAACCGACTCCCAACGAATGACATGTGACTCATCAGAAATATAGTGATGAAGCATAAAAACATGAAAAATTGGATGAGCAGCTGATAGATCAGAGGGCAAAGCCAACTTATAATTCACGTCACCAACATTACGATGAATCTCAAATGAACCAATATGCCTGGGGCTAAGCTTGACCCTCTTCCTAAACCTTATCACACCCTTCATGAGTGAAACTAAAAAGAAAACACGATCACCAACACCAAATCTCAAGGCACGAAGTGTACGATCAGCATAGCACTTTTGCCTACTCTGTGCTGCTCTAAGCCTATACTGAATGACCCAAACTCTATGCAAAGACTCACGAAGCAAGTCCATACCTCGAGGTCTTACCTTTAAAACATCAAACCAACCCACTGGGGAGCGACAACGCCTACCATACAATGCCTCAAAAGAAGCCATATCAACACTGGAATGGTAGCTATTATTATTTGCAAACTCTGCTAAAGACAAATGCTGCTCCCACTGGCCACCAAAATCCATCACACAAGCGCGGAGCATATCCTCCAAAACCTGGATAGTCCGCTCTAACTGGTCATCTGTCTGGGGCCAAAACCCTGTGCTAAGATCAACTCGAGTACCCAACTCATCTTGAAAAGTCTTCCAAAAGTGAGATATGAACTCAGAACCTCGATCTAAAATAATGGACACCAGCACACCATGCAGATGCATAATCTCACGAATGTAGATACGAGCCAACCTCTCAGCACTGAATGAGACTTGAACCAGAATAAAATGAGTTGACTTGGTCAATCAATCCATGATGACCCAAAAACTATCAGAACTTAAGATGTACTAGGCAAACTAGTCATAAAGTCTATGATGATCTGTTCTCACTTCCACTCGGGAATAGGTAACCTCTGAAGCAACCCACCAGGTCTTATATGCTCGGACTTTACCTACTGATAACATAGTTAACAAGCCACAAAATCTATTATATCTTGCCTCATATCACCTCACCAGTAATACTACTTTAAATCATGATATATCTTAGTCACACCTGGATAAATAGAATATCTGGAATAATGGGCCTCTTCTAAGATCAGCCTAATCCAATCACTCACTCTCAGCACACAAACTCAGCCCCCAATCCTCCAAACTCCATATGAATTAAGTGAGGATTCCTTAGACTCACCACTCAAGATCTTATCTCGAATCAACTTCAATCCAACATCATCAAACTGATGAGCTCGAATCTTCTCCATCAAAGAAGATCTAGCCTCCACAAAAGCCAAAACACGCCCAAATATCGAAATATCAAGCCTAACCATTTGGTTAGCTAAAGATTGAACCTCTAAGGCCAAAAGCCTCTCCTGGGTCAAAATATGCGCCAAGCTACCCATGCTAGTCGACTTTCGACTCAAGGCATCCGCAACCATATTAGCCTTGCCCAAATGATAGAGAATAGTCAAGTTATAATCCTTAAGCAACTCAAGCCAACGATGCTGCCTCATATTAAGATCTCACTGGGTGAAGTACTAAAGGCTACGATGATCTGAGAAGATCTCACAATAGACTCTATACAAGTAGTGCCTCCACAACTTCAAGGCAAACACAACTGCACACAACTCTAAATCATGGGTAGGGTAATTTCTCTCATGAGCTTCAATTGAAAAGATGTATAAACAATTACCTTACCCTCCTGTATCCACACAAAACCTAACCCAACACCTGAAGCATCACAAAAGATGGTAAAAACCATGCTCTCCTTGGGCAAAGTCAAGATATGAGCTAAAGTCAACAAATCCTTGAACTTTTGGATGCTCGACTCACAAGCATCGGATCATTGAAAAGAAATATTATTCTGGGTTAACTTGGTTAATAGAGCTGCAATGGAAGAGAAACCTTCACAAAACGCCGATAATAACCTTCCAAGACAACAAAACACACCGAATCTCGATGGGCGAAGTAGGTCTAGCCCAATCACGAACTGCTGCAACTTTGGCTAGATCAACCATAATACCTTCCTTAGCCACCACATGACCCAAGAAAGAAACAGACTCCAACCAAATCTCGTACTTAAAGAACTTATCATACAACTTCTCATCCCTCAATCTCTGAAGCACAATACACAAATGCTCCTCATGATCAACCTCACTCTTGGAATACACCAAGATATCATCTCTAAATACAATATCAAAAGAGTCAAGATATGATCGAAACACGTAATTTATCAACTCCATGAATGCGGCAGGGGCATTAGTCAACCCGAAGGACATGACCAAGAACTCATAATGAAATTATCGAGTCTGAAAAGTTGTCTTTAGAACATTCGAAGCTCTAATCCTCAACTGGTGATAATTGAACCTCAAATCAATCTTTGAAAACACCGCGGCACCTTGAAGCTGATCAAACAAATTATCAATATGAGGAAGAGGATACTTATTCTTAATTATCACCTTATTCAACTACAAATAATCAATAAACATCTGCATATACCCATCATTTATCTTCACAAACAAGAAAGGAGCACCCCAAGGTGAAATACTAGGTTGGATATATCCATTATCCAATAACTCCTACAACTGATCCTTCAGTTCCTTCAACTTTGCTAAGGCCATCCTATAAGGAGGAACAGAAATGGGCTTGGTGTTCGTCTCAACATCAATAGCGAAATCAATATCTCAATTCGGAGGCATACCAGGCAAGTTCGTAGGGAACATGTCCATAAACTCATGGACAACATAGACAAAATCCAAGAAAAAAGGTAAAACAATACTGGTGTCACAAATATGAGCCAAGTAAGATAAATATCCCCTCTCAACCAATTTACAAGCTTGAACATACGATATAATCCTTTTAGGACCTCAATGAAGTGCACTCTTTCAAGCTATCCTTGGCACACCTGGCGAAGCTAAAGTAACAATCTTATCAAAATAATTTAAGACATCATGATAAGTAGCCAACCAATTCATACCTAAAATAACATCAAAATTGACCATGTCTAACACAAGAAAGTCTACCAAAGTCTCAAGCCTGGTAAAAGTCACAACACAAGATTTGTGTACTCGATCCACCACTAAAAAATCACCTACTGGGTAGATACACAAATAGGCATGAAAAAAGGTTCACTAATAGAATCAAAACCCAAAGCAAAATATGCAGACACATAGGAGAAAGTTGATTCGGTATCAAATAATAAAGATGTAGGTCTAAAACAAATGGGAATGATACCTATAATCACAGTATCAGAAGCTTCTGCCTCAAGTCTGGCTGGTATAGCATAACACTAACCACGACCACTAATTGTCTAGGTGGCCTCACGACCACTACTACGGGTTTCACCATCTTTACCTCTCGCACCTCTAGTAAACCCCCTGTCTCTCATAACTGAAATAGGAGTAGCCCAAATCATCCAACGGGTATAGTCCTTGGCCACATAGAAAATCTTTTAACACATATAACAACCTCTATAACAGCCTCAACAGGACAAGGTACAACTGGGCCCGAACGACCTTCCTAAACTACTGAACTAGAAGATCCACCGCTTGAACTCTGTAAAGTCACCACTAGACTACCATGGTATCCACGAGAACCTCTAAAATCTCTACCTCGATATGTCTACCTCCTGAACTCACCAAAACGTCATGCCTTCTTGACGCCTCCCTGAGTTGCACTAAGAATATTCTCTATCATCTTATCATGATCCACAATACTCTAAAAAGAAGCCCCAAACATAACCACTTTAAGATGTAGCCAACTGAAGTGAAAACCTCCAAACCCTTCATGAACTTTTGAACCTTCTCAAACTTGATGGAAATGCTATGAAAGAAATATCTAGATAGGGCATGGAAGCGTTCCTTATGCTCTACAACTATCATGGAGCCATACTCCAAATGATCAAACTCGTCCTGCATTTGATCCCTCAAACTATAAGGCACGAATCTCTCCGCAAAGGCATCAACAAACTGATCCCATGGAAACTCAGGAGCACCAATAGACCTACAATAGACAAGCAATCTCCACCAATCTCTCACGGTATCTCTCAACTGCTATTAGTATAAGCTACACCATCCACGCAGAAAGAGTGAAACACAACTCAGAACACAAGTTGTGAAAGAACTTTGCAAGATAAAGAATAAAATAAAGAAAGTTTCCTAAAGACATAATATAGCCTCTCAAAGATAGCTACGGACGTGTACATACCGATACGCGAGACTCTATTAGACATCCCGTTCTTACACCATTGAGACCAATAAAACCTGGC
Organism: Capsicum pubescens; assembly: GCA_030864215.1. Taxonomy (NCBI): domain Eukaryota; kingdom Viridiplantae; phylum Streptophyta; class Magnoliopsida; order Solanales; family Solanaceae; genus Capsicum; species Capsicum pubescens. The sequence continues at coordinate 66,930,904 of CM061541.1, forward strand.
TGCTCTGATACCAATTTGTCAGACCCAAAAATGAGAGTTATGATGGCACTTTTCGCGGAGTGCCTTGACAAGTAAGCCTATCACCTAAACTGATACAAAAGAGAAAAAGATAGAAATATCCCAAGGTAAGTCTTCTAGAATGAAGATGAACCATATAAGTAATCATAACAATGTAAAAAAAACTTATCCAAAATACCAATCATGCCCAAAACTAGGTGTCAATAGTGTAAGAACTACTAATACAATTCGAGAGTCAAATACATTAGAAAAATAACCAGAAAGGAATAATATATGTCTCTAAATACTAATAAAGACATAACTACTATAGAAATATAGAGGTGAACTTCGGAATGTCCAACCTCTACCTTGGAAGCTCCAACAATCGCCCGAGTCAAGCAAGTTGAGGCGCACTCAAGCTAGGACCTGCACCGAAAGTGCGCAGTAGGTATGAGTACGATCCAGTTATACTCAGTAGGTATCATAGGCCGACCAAGCAAAGTAGTAATTAAAGCATACAAAATATACACTAAGGGCAGGTCACCTACAATAAAAAATGTCCCACAACGGTAGCCCACAGCACTTGCACTAACAGTTCTAATATATCACATATATTATAACATCACACTAAGATAGAACACGAGTATGCATTACATCACATATAGGTATAACAAGGGGGAACATGCATATACAAGATCAACAAATACAAGTAAAAGAAGATAAGACAATTACATAGATAACAAGTCAATATGGCAATACTACACAATATAAGCACAATAAAGTAAGTGCAATGTATATGATGATGAGGTAGTCACACAACCTTCGGGATCGTCGCACAATACCCATATACACCTATGGAGCTAAAGCTTTCCGACGTAGGACCCATGGGAGTTCGTCAACCCATATACAATCCACATATCTCAATATTTCCTTTCCGACACATCCCTCAGAAAGGATTTAATAAAGGTGTTGCCAATGTTACTCAGGTGTTGCCACGGTGGTACTAATGTTTCATGAATGAGTGTGATATGAGGATGTAATGCTCACAACCAATCACAATGAGTAATTCCACAACCAACCACATGATATATATCCACAACCAACCATAATGATATATTTTAACAACCATGTGAGTCAATATCCACTCATTAGTTTTGTTCATCCATGAATTTCCACGTGTCTCATATGTCAATAAAATATGAATATAATCACAATACACCAATGGTATCACATTAAGCATTTTAACAATACAATATAATTATTCACATGTATTCAAGGCTATCAATATCACATAGGACCCTACACGGTCACACATATCACATAATATGCCAATTTTGACGATTACATCACATATAGGCCCCCGAACGGGCACAACACATAGATAGTCATTTTTCATGATTAGTTCCCACTTTTAACATGCATTTTGTACCATTATTTACTACCTAGTCCAATCTGAAAGAGTTAAACTATAACCGACCTCAAAAGCCAAAACCGGTTCGCTACACTTCGAACGAACGATCTTACTTTTTACGAACAATCTCGAACTCCACTAAAAATATCAAATATGAAATTTATGCGTAAAAAAAAACCAGCGACACCCATATTGACTACTTTGGTTTGGGGTCAAAACAAACCCCCAGAATGGGTTTTCAAAAAAAGAATGATAAAATCAAAACTTTACTTCAAAAACATGTTTTTCATAGTTTTAGGAATCTACAGCTGAAAACTCAAATCAAATCGAGTAAAAAATGAGGTTCTAATTGAAGAAAAACTATTTTTTGTGCTTTTTCGGGTAAAAATCTTTGAAATCAGGGTTAAAACCAAGAATCAGAGTTGTTTTGAAGATTAAATAGAAGAAAAACTAGTAATTATGAGATAAAAATATTATTCAAGTGAAAAAGAGTGAAATTGGATTTTAAAATCAAGCCTTAAGATTTTTGGGGTTTTGAGAAATTAATTAAGAAATTACTAAGAAAATGGTGAATTCTTACCTTAAATCCGTAATAAAACCAAGAAATATATGTTAATCTAGCTTCCCAAGCTCCCACTATCTTCACCTTTAAGCTCCCACACTATTTTAGAGTTTAACTCTCAAGAGGCAAGATAAAAAATGAGTAAAATGGGGTCAAAAGGTTATTTAAATAGTGTAAATTTTTGTACTGTTATAGCAGAAAAACCTGTTATTTTTTCTTAAGTTAAATTCGTACTTCGACGGGATGTCCGTGATTCGTTCGGAGTCCGCTCTATGCAAATGAACTATACAACAACACCAAATTCAACGTTCTGGATGCGATGGCAATATCAAATTTTAAAAAAAAATATTATTTTCACAAAATTGACCCCCGAAACTCGAAATCGTAATTTTCCAAATCGAGAATAAAAAGTGAGATTTAAAAGCCATAAAATCTCATCAAATATGCAAACACCCTAAAATTGACATTCCAGATTTGCTGGCAAAGTCGAATTTTCCATCCGAGGTCGTTTCGATCAAATGTGGATCCCACACCCATATTTTCAATTTTTTTAACTTTCCAATCAATAGGTCAAAATGAGGTCGGATGCACCGGAATCCGAACCAAAGATCTACCTAGCTCAAAATCGATATTTCAGAGCTGCTGGCGTAGTCCGTTCATCCATCCATCGTACGGATCAAAAGATATTCCCATAAGTTTAAAATAAGACTCTCGAAGCCATCAAAAACCACAATATTGCATAAATGATTCCAAAATGCATAAAAAACCATGCCAATCACCCCATACCCCAGAAATACCATAATTCAACTATGGAGAGGGGTTAAAATAGTCAAATCACACAAAATCATAAATTTTACATATTTCATCAAATTTTTAGGTCATATATATATATATATATGCATATATATATATATATATATATATATATATATATATATGCAATTAACTAACAAAATATGTTATTAAGTTTGTTATGTGTAATAAACACATATAAAAGTTGTTATATTCTCCATATTCATTGCACTGACAATGTACATGACCATTACATACACTGCTCTTCTATGTATAAGAAGTATAAAGTATGTGAAATTCTCATACATAGTTGAATTAATCTGATATATATTCGGACTTCAAATAAAAATCTATGATTACTATGTCATTTGTTCTTACACTATAATTAATGACATATCTTTAAAACAAATAAGAATTACACATACCTTCACCATCCAATGTGCTTGTCGAAAGAAAAGTTTCTTTATATAGTCTGCTTAAATGAGCACCGTCAACAACTACAACCAATCTGCAAAACTCAAAGCCCCTTATCATTGGATGCATGGCTCTAACAGATACAAGAACTCATTCTCCTCTGACTTATGCATTTTAATGTGTGAATTAAGATACAACATATTGAACATATAAATGTATCTCAATATTTATCGATATCCATCAGCCGATCCACCTCTAAGTATCTCTATAACACTCTCATTTGCATGTCATGCTTTCATATAATTGATATCAACACTATAAACGACTTTCATTTTTTATATAGTGTCTCCTGACATGTGTCTTTTCTTATGATTAGCTAACTCAGGGATTGTGAATTCACTTACAAAAGCCGTTGTCACCAACACATTTTTCAGTGTCCTATCACTCAATCAACATGTATGTTCCGCGTTAAATCTTTGAATGATAAGAACATCAGATTTTTTTGAATGTAGATGCGTTCATTCTCCATTTTCAATCCTCGTTATAACAACATAGGACATAACTGAAAAATACAATTATAATCAGAATAGTATATCACAGATAGATAATGAATTTCACCACATTACAGCTAAAACTCCAAGTACAAAAAGCAAAGTAACAGGGGTGTAAATGATGTATACAAATTACACTTTTATGTACATAACATTTTAAAGTATTTATACTTCACATACTAAACAATTACATGTATATTAAATACATGGTCATCAAATGTAGTTCATATACAAAAGAAGTAAACATCAGTATAATTAAATATTTTGTCTTTGATAGTAAAATACAAAACAGTTTAATGAATATGTATGTCCATATACATAGTACATTATTAATATACAAAACATAAATTATTATGTAAACATCAACAATTTGACAAACTTCATCACATTGAACTTAATTAAAAAATAAACAGAAAGAACTGCTAAAACTCATGTAAGCAACATTAAATCAATATTCATAACACATACATAAAAACAAGAACATTTATGTTATGTTTAAAATGTGAATATCAACAGATAAAATTCATATACATATGGTCAAATGTATATGTTTAAGGAGAGATATTAACACCTCAGACTTTAGTTAAATGTAAAAGTATTAGCAACCATACCTCTTTTCGTTCAAATGTTTAGCTCTCAAATTAAAATCATGTGTTAATGAATATTTAGCCATTACTGATACAAGTGTCGACTTATTCTTATACAACTGTTTCACCTTCACATCACTATTCTTGCTATCACAGATCAAGTTTTCAACCTCGAACTCAAGCTCGTACAACGAATAATGGTTTTGTGACTCAACAAGAGAAAAAGCGAGCGCATTCCTTTTCATCCCTTCCACACAAATCACAATTCTAGTTTCTCTCTCAAACTTTATATCCTCTGCACATTTATCCGTCGTTGTTATGCACAACGGGTACATTATGAAGTCAGAAAGAGTTTTCTTCAACTCGACATATAGCTTACTACCATTATCATTCCTAATGATAATTGGTGATTCATTACCATCGACAATATAATAGATATCAATTGTTTTTTAGATTCGTCAATGTCTAATTCAACAACAATTGACGAAATTAACCTCAAATAAATTATTATGTTTTCAACAATAATCCCTTCACTTTTTATCCTACATATTGTATATCAAATTTCCATTCACCAAAGTGCCTTAACAGAAATGCAATATTCATCTTCTTGATTTTCTTCTTTTTTTAAATAAAATAAAATAAATCTACGTTTGCGAGAAATATGAAACAAGGGCTTGATCGTTGTGAATTCTATTTTTCTTGATATTACTGTTTGTATTTGTGTTTTTAAAATTTGACATTGTATAATTGTTACAAAATTTAAGAGATACAGTAATCCAATATTAATCAAAGTGACGTTAATTGTGTTCCTTAATAAAGGGGATATCCGTTATATTTCTTTTTAAACGTTGTCATAATTAGTTTATATGCATAAGTTAGTTATGTATATAGTAGGGTAGTTATGTATAAGAGAAGGGAGAGAGAAATTTAAATTAAGAAAATGAAAGAAAAGGTAAATATGTTAAAAGAAATTGGAATTTATGTTATTTATATTTATTTATTTTGCAAGCCCAACTAATTTTATTAATCTTCAGTTACATTATTTAGAGAAATAATAAGGCACATACCATATATTGTTCATAAAAGATAATGTAATATTATCAAAAAAAATGCTATCAAAGAGGGGTTATTGAAATTAAATAATAATGTTTGATGAATGCTTATGTGAGGATGTCTTTTTAATATGCCATAATCTCTTTAAAGTTCGTTGGCAATAATTTTAGTTCATTTTAATAAAATAACTGTTACAGTTTTAGAAACATATCACGATGATATGTTAGATGATTTAAGAGGGAATTGTAACTAGGATGCTTAATTCAGTTCAGGTGGTCATGAGTATTGAAAATATGATCTACCAATCCAATCAAATCAATAGTCCCGCCAAATTTTCCTTCATAATAAGGAGAATTAATCTTTTACTAGAATCGAGAGTTAATTCTCATGATCATTAAATTGAGGATAGTTGATTAATTAAGACAGTCATTTTTCTTTATTTTATAACAGTAACATTTGACGGTTATGACACCATGTCATAATATGATAGAAAAATTGCAAGTTTAAAATAGTCGAATATGAACTAAAGGGATAATTGGACTAATTTTTTTTCCTCATTATATTGTTTTAGCACCCCATGAGTTGTTCAATCTAATGAAAAAGAGGTAGAAAGAAGAAAATAAACATAGAAGGAGAAAAAAGTACCTAAGATAATTGAGTGACTCTGTGAGTAAAATATCAATAATTGCGTTACTTTTCGACAATGAAACAAAAATTGATTTAGATAAGTTTTTATTTATTTAAAAAAGCGAATAACCCCTTGGTTGGGTGCCCGATGATAGTGTCACCATTGCCGCTTGATCCAAGAGCAACACTACAGGAGCCATCCTGCATCAGAAGCAAGTTAAAGAATGTCGTTAATTTTTCGAAGAAAACTGAAAATATTCCCTTTGAAAAGGAAGCTTTAACTACGTCTCTCAGTCAGACACCAAAAGGCAAAAGAACAAACTTCTGATAAAAGTAGCCATCTTTTCAGAAATATGTACACAAGTGCACAAGAATGTTGGTATGTTGTCAGTGGCGGATCCAGATTTTTCACCAAGTGTGTTCAATATATAAAAAATAAATGTGCAACAAATGAAAAATTAAGGATGTTTTTAAAAAAATTAGCATGTTTATAGGAAAAAAAGTTGAAAAATAAACCTTTTTTTAATCCAAAAACGTGGCTGTTGTAGCCTGTAGGTTGCTGCTTAAAAAGTTTTATAAAAAGAAATGTTGCAAGCTAGGTTCGAACTCACGACGTGGACTTTCGAATTTGAACCCGCTTCCACTGGACCAGCGCCTTAACTTGTTTAAAGTGGGTTCAAATTTAAGTATATATTGTTATACTTATAAGAACTGATTATATATACACATATGTACGGTATAATTTTTCGACGAAGTGGGTTCATATGAACCCACTTGAACCATAGTGGGTCCGCCCCTGTATGTTGTGACATGTTGGTTTTAATACAGTTATAAACTGAAAATCAAGATGACTTAGAAGAGGAGAGACGCAGAGAAGTTTATTTTTCTTTTCGAGTAAAAGCTACATATTATTGATCATCAACTCCTCCTTAAATAGTACTATTACAACCAAAAATTGATTAAACTTACCATAAAAGAAAATCTATTTTCTACCAAAAATAATAACTAATCAGTTTCCTTCAAAAATAAAAATTCTAATTTTACTAAGAGTTATATGTAAAAAAGTTGGAGAAAAATAAAAAATAAATCACGTACATTATTCCTTAAAGCAACTTTTAAAACTCCTCCTTGCTTTAGAAACTGTAAAATTTTGGTCTTTTGTTTTGGGATCACCGTACTTGATAATCGAAAGTGACCTTGCGAATAAATCTGCAGATTCATCTTTTGGCTTGTAATGAACTAAATTCACTTCTTGTCTTGAGTGCAACCCTTGACTATTAAATTCTTTTGGCATGTCTTCCTTCTTCGTTTGCATCTTGAATTTAAATTTACCTATTTTATTTTTTTGAAATATAGATAACTCCTCCTAAGCTTCAATTTCTTTAGGGATATTGAAAGCTCCTTTAAACCTAGCAGGTTTACATATTGCTTGTGCTTTTTCAATTAGAGGATTATCTTCTAATTTTTTCAGCTTATGATCTTTTCCATGTTCTACAGAAACATATTCCATTGGATCAAATAAGAAATATTACCTCTCATCTTAATGTTTAAAAATTCTTTTCCAGCACCATCATTGATGAAGCAATGTTTATCCTCAAAGAATACTTTGTATCCTTTTTCTACTAACTGACAAATACTCAACAAGTTTTGATCAATATAGGTACATAAAGAACATCTGAAATTGCTTTATTACCTGAACTTGTTTTGATGATAACAGTTTCTTTTTCTTCAACAAGAATCTGGTCACCATTTTCGATTCTAACTTTGGACATTTCAGTAGGCTTTAATTCTTTAAATAAACTCTTGTTATAAGTCATGTGGTTGGTGAAACCGCTATCAATCAACTTAAAATTTGTTGAAACCTTACTTGAGATACATGTTGCAACAAAAAGATGGTCATCTTCTTCTTCATTGACCACACGTGTATCTGCTTCATGGTTTTCAAATTTGCTTTTGCAAATCACTGATTTATGGCCAAGTTGATTGTACTTGATGCACTTCGCATCTGGCCTTTTTCAACATCTATATGGTGGATGACCTATTTTTCCACAGAGCTCACAAGGTGGGTAATTTTTTAAAATTTTTACCCCTTTTTTGAGTTTTGTGGTTGGCTACTAAGGCTCCTTCAACTATACCATCTTGCCTCATAAGTTTTCTCTGTTACAGTGCCTGAAAAGAATTTAACAACTCCGCCAAAATAATCTTGGACAGATCTTATGTATTTTTCAAGGTAGTTATACATACTTCATATCTTTCGGGCACTATAATAAGAATTTTTTCAACAATTTTTTGAACTTTTAAATTCAGTGCCTAGTAATCTTACCTTGTTAATAATGCCAAGTAATCTGTCCGAGTATTCTTTGACTGTCTTAGAGTCTTTCATCCTCTGCAACTCGAACTCTCTTATTAAATTCAGTACTTGCATTCCTTGAATTCTTTCATCTCCAGCATATTCTTTCTTTAAATATTCCCAACTTTTTTTTGGTGATGTGAGAGACATAATTCTTGTAAAAATAGTTGTTGAAACAAAAGCAAACAGAGTTGCCTTTGCCTTAGATTTCGTGATCTTCTTCTCCTTGTGACTCTTGATTTGGGTTGTGGTGGAATTATTTGACAACGGATTAATTTCATAATCATCTTCCAGAGCTTCCCATAGATCAAGAGCCTCCAAGTAAGTTTCTATTCTCACAGCCCATAATTGATAATTTTCACCATAAAAAATGGGTGGAGCCATTCGTGAAAAACTATTTTCAGAATCCATCTCTTCACTCACAGGTCCCTCAAGAAAAATAGCTCTGATACCAATTGTTGGTTTTAATATAGTTAAAAACTGAAAATTGAGATGAGTTAGAAGAGGAGAGACGCAGAAAAAATTATTTTTCTTTTCTAGTAAAAACTACATATTATTGATCATCAACTGCTCCTTAAATAGCGCTATTACAACCAAAAATAGATTAAACTTACTATAAAAGAAAACCTATTTTCTATTAAAAGAAATAATAACTAATCAGTTTCCTACCAAAAATAAAAATCCTAATTTGACTAGGAGTTGTATGTAAAAAAGTTGGAGAAAAATAAAAAATAAATCACGTGGATTATTTCTTAAAGCAACTTTTAACATGACATATAAAGCCATTGACACACACATATTCTATAATATAGAAGAGTGAAGGTAAGCTGGTCAGGGTCGTCCTGCCAGCTTGCCGCCTTTCACCTGCTTCCTTCGTGATTTAACTATATCATCCCTAATTAATTATTATATGTCATTTATATATTAAAAAATTAATAATATTAATTAAAAAATAATATAGACATTATGACATGTCTGCTTCCGCTGCTTCAATCGTAATTTTACTATTTCACCCCTAATTAATTATTTAAATTATTAAAATAAATAAAAAATAATAAATTAACTATTGATGTTTTAAATTAACCTGACATCTTATATGAGACCCACTTAAATTTTTTTCACAATTATTTTTTATAGTAATTTTGCTATATCACTTCTAATAAGTTATTATTAGTAACTTAAGACATGTTTGTTTTGCTACTTCAATCTGTTGGGTTCAAAATCGAGAGTGAGTCATGCAGAAGCTTTTGTTTGTAAATCATAAGACGATAAATCAGACGACAATAAAAAATGTAATAAAAACATATATTATTTGATACAATTGGCCAAGAAGCCTTTAAAAGACTACATTGTTGATGTTATTGTGTTATGGTATGAGAAGAGGGGTTTCTATTTATAGAGTTTCAAAACCTTTCCTCCAAGAAAGAGGTTTGGCAAATATAAAAAAGTTTTATATTTTTCTTTTAGAAAAAATAAAAGTAATTATGGTATTACTTTTATTTTCCTTCTAAGAAAAATAAAACTTAAATTTGGTAAGAAAATCAGGGCAAAAACCCTAACAAATCTCCCCCTTTTGGCTTGATTTTTTGCAAAATATTCCTGATCCTCCTTCTTCTTGTACATGATCTTCGTTATTCACATAATCTTCATATATCACTGTTGTTTGACTTGCTTTAAAAATTGATCCTTTTGGGTTAAAATATATTAGCCCTTTTTTGGGTTAAAAATATTGGAGCCTTTTTGCAGGGTTAAAAGCGAGCTTTATTTTCAATATGTGACAACAGGATTGTTAAAAATATAATTGATAATTATCTCCACATATAGTTTATTTTTGACAAAATATCTTCATTATCATCAAATTTGTTGCAACTTTGATCTTAAACTATCCTCAATCGAACCATCTGATCTTTGAATCATTGACTCTGATACCACTTGTTGGGTTCAAAATCGAGAGAGTATCATGTGGAAGCTTTTAGTTTGCAAATCATAAGACGATAAATCAGACAACAACAATAACTGTAGTAAAAACATATATCATTTGATATAATTGGCTAAGAAGCCTTTAAAAGACTACATTGTGGATGTTATTATGTTATGGTATGAGAAGAGGGGTTTCTATTTATAGAGTTCCAAAACCTTTCCTCCAAAAAAGAGGTTTGCCAATATGGAAAAGTTTTATATTTTCCTTTTAGAAAAAATAAAAGTAATTATAGTATTACTTTTATTTTTCTTCTAAGAAAAATAAAACATAAATTTGGTAAGAAAATCAGGGCAAAAATCCTAACACAATCGTGATATTTGATTGACCGTCAAAATTATATGTGTCACTTAAATTGAAATAGAACAAAAAGTATTATAAATCACAATAATTTAAAATTTAAATTATCTTAATAATATAATTGACTATCAATACCACAAAAATTTGGACAAGAAGAGTATTATTAATTACAATAGTTAACAACTTAAAATAATAAATTACAACGTCAAAAATATATTATAAATTACGACAACTAACAACTTAAAATATCTAAAAACATATTAAAAATATAATTGATTATCTAAATTTTATTTGTGTCACATAAATTGAACATATATTGTTAGTACTATATAGAAGTGCGATAAAGCAAGCACCTTTTCGTCGACGTGTCTGCTTGCTCCGTGATTTTACTATATCACCCTAATTAATTATTATATGTTATTTACGTATTAAAAAATTAATAATATTTAATAAAAAATAAATAAACATTTATGACATTTCTTCTTCAGCTGCTTCAACAGTAATTTTATTATTTCATTCCTAATTAATTATTTAAGTTATTTAAATATTAAAAAATTAATAATATTTAATAAAAAAATAAAATAGATAAAAAAATGATAAATTAACTATTGATGTTTTAAATTAACTTGACATCTTATATGTAGCCCACATAAATTTTTTTCACAATTATTTTTTATAGTTATTTTACTATATTACTTCTATAAGTTATTATGAGTAATTTAAGACATGTTTGTTTCACTACTTCAACTGTGATATTTGGTTGACTATTGAAATTACATGTATCACTTAAATTGGAATAGAAGAAAAGTATTATAAATCATAATAATTAAAGACTTAAATTAATTTAAAAATATAATTGACTATCAATGCCACAAAAATTTGGACAAGAATAGTATTATTAAGTACAATAGCTAACAACTTAAAATAGTAAATCACGATTCCCAAAAAGTATTATATTAAAATAATTAACAACTTAAAATATCTAAAAGCATATTAAAAGTATAATTAATTATTTAAATTTATTTATGTCACAAAAATTGATTAAAAAAATAATATATATTGGTCCCGTGCTAGCACGGGCCTTTCGGTATCTAGTATGTTTATATCTATAATATATTAAAAGTGTGAAGACCCTTATAAAAGTGATTCGAACGTTTTACCCTTCATTAAAATACTCTCCTTTAATTTAGACAAAATAGTATTTTTACTATTTTTTTTAAATTATAATTATACATAAATACTAGTAATATATATTTTTGAAAAAAACAAAAAACAACCATTATTAAAAGAATCTTAATTATAGTACCTTATATTTAACAAATAAATACAATCCTAGAAGTAAAATAAATTACTTTATTAGTCTAGGATTGTACAACTTGTTTGAAATAGAATTCAACATATACACTTAAACAACAAATTTGTCCTATTTTTGGATAATTACTTTATTTTTTGGAAAAAAAATTCTAAAAATATGTACAAATTATTTAAAACTTTATTTCAACGTGTGTCTATATAAAGAAATTGTCATATTGTGCTATAATATGAAGCAATTCAACGTGTGTGTATAAAGCAATTGTCATATCTAAACAACAAATTTATTTTCTACTTCTACTATATTTTCTTTTTTTGTTCATTCAAGCCGTCCTTTAAGGTCAAAATTTTCTCTCAGGCAAAAATTATTTTCATCAAAGACTGGAGCTTTGCGATCATTATCATATTGTTTTGTTGTAGTTTACAAATCGTAGATGAATGTTGGTTGACTTTGAAAATATTTTTATGTAAACGTTAGTTTTAATTGCATTAATTTGATATCTTTATTATCGTATTGTTTTATTTTCATTTACAGGTAGTAGATGAATGACGGTCGGATTTGAATCATTTTTTTAGGTAAAGGTTAGGTTTAACTGTATTATTTTAATATTTCTATTAGTATATTGTTTTGTGATAGTTTGCAGGTCATAGATGAATGTCGATCAGCTTTGAGAAAATTTTATGTGCAAAAGTTAGATTTAATTGTATTGCTTTGATATCTCTTCTATCGTATTGTTTTGATATCTCTAATTTGAGGAATTTTTGTGTAAAGATTAGGTTTAGATGTATTGTTTTGATATAAAGATTAGGTTTAGATGTATTGTTTTGATATAAAGATTAGGTTTAGATGTATTGTTTTGATATCTCTATTATCATACTATTTTGTTGTAGTTTACAGATGGTAGATGAATGTCTGTCGGCTTTGAGAATTTTTTTATGTAAAGGTTGATTTAATTGTATTATTTTCACGTCTCTATCATCACGTTGTTGTAGTTTATAGGTGGTAGATGAATGTCGATCGCCTTTGAATTTTTTTTTGATAAAGGTTAGGTTTAATTAAATAAATTCTCCATCTTAACATATTCAAAAGTTATTGAATATAATTATTATAATCGTCTTTATCAATTTAAACAAATATCCTATTTAGTGTAACATTTGAATTCATTAAAGTGAGATACACACGCGAGGCGCGTACACCTAAACTAGTATATATATATATATATATATATATATATATATATATATATATATATATATTACTACTATTAATAAGAGTGAAGAAGCAGGCAACTCTTTGTCAACATGTCTGCTTCATCACCTGCTTCAGCTGCTTCGTGATTTTACTATATTATCCCTAATTAATTATTTTAACACATTTATATATAAGAAAATTAATAATACTTAATTAAGAAAAGGTAAAATAGACTTTTATGACATGTCTGTTTCAGCTGCTTTAATCGTAGTTTTATTATATCACCTTAAATTAATTATTATAAGTCATTTAGGTATTAAAAAATTAATAATATTTAATAAATAATAAAATAGATATAAATGATAAATCAATTCTTGATGTTTTAAATTAATAGGACATCTTATTTAAAAAATTCACAAGTATGTTTGCTCCATTATTTTATTATATTACCCCTAATTAATTATTGTAAGATATTTACATATAATAAAATTAATAATATTTAATAAAAAAAAAAATTGATATTTATGACATGTCTACTTCAGCTGCTTCAACTGCAATTTTACTATATCACCTCTAATTAATTATTATAAGTTATTTAGGTATTAAAATTTGATAATATTTAACAAAAATAAAATTGGCATAAAATGATAAATTAATTCTTGATGTTTTAAATTAACATGAGATCTTATATGAGACTCATTTAAAAAAATTTCACAAATATTTTTCTCATAGTAGTTTTGCTATATCACTTCTAATTAGGTATTATAAATTATTTAGAACATATCCACTTCGCTGCTTCAATCATAAAATTTGTTTGACTCTCGAATTTATTCCAGTGCTACTTAAATTGGAATAGAAGAAAAAGTATTATAAATCATAATAATTAAAAACTTAAATTATTGTAAGAATATAACTGAATATCAATGCCACAAAAATTTGGATAAGGAGAGTTACATATATTATTTGAAAATTACATAAAAAATATTATAATTTATAATAGCTAATAATTTAAAATATTTAGAAACATATTAAGAATCTGATTGATTATCTAAATTATATTTGTGTCACGTAAATTCAAGATAGTCTTGACATTTATAATTTGCATGTTTTATTGTTTTAATTTAGTAATTCGTTGATCCAAATGATGTTTTCGAATTTAACTTGTTTTAAAAATTTAGTACTTTGTTTATTTTAATTATTTTGGTAAAATATTATATATTTAAAAATTATGCAAAAAAAATAATTATAAGTCATAACTATTAACATCTTATAATATTTTAAAAATATATAGTAAAAAATATAATTGACTTTTGAAATTCTAATAGTGTCACATAAGTTGCGATAAAGAAAGTAATATAAATTATTTGAAATTACATTAAAAGATACTAAAATCAAGAAGATTAACAACTTAAAATATTTTAAAAAATATATTAGTAAAAAAAATTTGATTGACTCACTAAATTCTAAAATTGAGACAAAGTGAGTGACATAAATTACTAAATTACATAAAAGATACTATAAATCACAATGATTAGCAACTTAAGTTATTTAAAAATTTATATTAATAAAAATTTAATTGACACTCCAAATGTTATTTGTGCTACATAAATTGAGATAACGTAAATAACATATGTTGGGCCCGTGCTGGCACGGGCTACGGTATCTAGTATATATATATATATATGAACATAACAAGGTTAAAGAATGAATAATTTAATGCATCTAAATGCTTGCAAGTTGCAAAAATTGTTGAAATAAAAAGATATAAATTATTTTAAAACATTCCAGTATGAAGAGAATGTCACACGAACCAACATAAATGGAGTAAATATTTCTAAGTTGATTAAGTAAAAATAAAATTACAAAGTTCAAGATCTAATCCATCAAAATTAGACAAAAAATATTCATTCTTGTACCAGAAATTCAAAAGTACGAAAACAAATACAATATCAAACTTCATCATTTTAACTACCATTGCCTAGGATACCTTGAATAACTATTTTAAAATTCCCTACAGAGTAATATTTACATGTGCACTGCTCTAGCTTAGAGCACAATGCTCCCTTTTCCATTTTTTTTTAATATTATTATTATTATTATTATTATTATTATTATTATTATTATTATTATTATTATTATTATTATTATTATTATATTACTACTACTATTGTTTACTTGGATTATCTTTTTATTGTTGGTACTTGATCTTTAATTTTTGGGAAAAGGATAAAAAAAATATCTCTCTACTTTTATTAATTAGCTAACTTTACCCTTCGTCATACTATGTGGTCATATTTACCCCTTCAGTCATACTATGGGGCTATATTTGCCCCTGCCGTTATCAAACTTTTCATTTATACCCCTATTTTGAATAGAAACCCCGAAATTAAAATAAAATATCCAATTTTAAAAAAAAACACTCATTATCCTCATTTGACCCACTCCGAACCAATTAAAGAAACACAGTTGAGATTAATATCCAGCTCCCAAATCAGCTACCCTCATTGATTCTTCCGTTAAAAAAGACAACAATTGTGAATTTGGGAAGCTGATATTGATGATGATGATGGGGTTGTATGACAATTTATTTGACTAAAAGCTTGTACATATAATTGGCTTGCAAAAGCCACTTTCTTTATTCAATTGATTAGAGTATTTTCTTGTTATTTTTTTCTTCAACCCCATTTGATGTATCCAATTTCTTTTCAGTAAGCTTTCATGAAAATTAGCTAAAAAATTTGAAATTGCAGGAATGGTTTCAATTGGTGAGTTGTTCGTATTCCCTGCATTTTTGTCTTTGGTGAAATTGATGTTAGATAATTATCCAATGGAATAAATAATGACACATGCGTGATTTCACAATGAAGAAAATTGTTAATAGTGGTGAGGTTAAAGTGAAGAGAAGTCGTTGGGATTTCAGTCAAAAAATAGTATGCACAGAAGGAAAGATAAACAGGGGAACAATGAAGGAAAATTGTTTCTTCTGATGGAATTTCTCTTTTTACGGAAGATACTAGAGATGAAAACGAATTCACTCCGAGCAAAGATGGTGAACCCGGTCAGGTTGAGTTTATAGTCCAATTGATGCAATTTGCCAGAAATTGCTATGAAGCCGCTCGGTTATTGTATAGCATCAAAGTAATGGCAGGCATAGTGATTTAATTGGGTCGGAGCAAATTGGATGAGGGTGATGGATTTTTTCTTCAAAATCGGGTATCTATTTTGATTTGGGAATTTCCATCCAAATTAGGGGTATATGTGATAAGTTTGATAACGGCAAGGACAAATATGACCACATAGTATGACGGAGGATAAAATTAGCTAATTAATGAAAGTAGAGAATATTTTTGACCCTTTTTCCTTAATTTTTATAATGCTTTTAAAAATAATTTTTTTGAGCCACGAATCTATCAAAAATATACTCTCCACTTCGCACAATGTAGACTCTTAACAACAAAATAAAGCCTTATCGGCGTACTAAAATGGTCATATCTTCATCATACGGACTCGAAGTGCGTTGATTCTTTTATGCGTTGGTTTCCAAATTTCAATACGAATCAATGATTCCATCCAAACACCATATAAAGCTCATTTGCTGGTCCGCATATACGTCACTTTTTCCAGGCCTCACTTTTAAAATCAGATGGGGTATTTTGTTATATTTAGAGTTATGGATATTTAAATTTCCTTAGAATTTTGTAAAAAGCTAGATTCTTTAAACTATAATCACTAATTATCACTAAATAATAATCTGGAATATTCTAGTCATTTTAATTTCGTCCCTTTTGTGTGATTTGGATATGGTGTAAGCTTCTTTAGTTCTAACGTTCCTGTTGGTATACTCTTGGATTTGTTATTCTATTCACTCTCTATAAAAATATGTAAAAGGAAAGGAGAGAACAATTGACCTTAGTTAAAATCATTTAATGAAATAAGTTAATCTTATCCATTAAAATTTTAAGGGGACACGTGTAAGCAATGTAAGTTCTAATTGGACGAAATGGACAGATCTATTACTGGAGGGGAGCCTCACATCTGCCGTGGTAGTGGTTAAGAGGTTTCTATGCACTTCCGAAAGAGAACACCCTTCTTTAAATGTATCTCAATTTATGTGATACTTTTCTCTCTTTGGGATTCAAATAAATATATATTTTAATATTTTTTTATTTTTTTAAAATAAAATTTTTATATCAAAAAACTATGTAAAATATGTTATAAGTTACAATATTCAAAATAATTAGAAGACATGAAAAATTATATTCAAAAAATAATTTATTTTAACTCTTGAAATTTGAATATTTTCACATAAGTTGGAATGAAAGAAAAAATTACTATTTCACACACACCCAAGTCATTGTATGTCAAGCAAAGTTATCACATATTATTGAATATTGAAAATAATATTGCCTACCGCTCTTCTGGATTAAATAATAAAAAGAATTGCAATAATGAATAACATTAAAGGGAGTGGATATCTAAAAAATCACTCATATTTCAACTATATACGTCTTTTCCACAACGATAAATAGGTTCTAGATGAAGACATAAGAACCCGTTAAAATCATGTTGAAAATCAAGTTACCGGACCATTGAAATAAAGTTAAATTAAGCAAATTTAATAACAAATTATCAAGCATTAATTTGGCCAACATCCACGAAAGAGATATTTCGGGGAGGTAACTAATTATCTATATTTATGTCTATAATCTATATCTATAATATAATAAAAATGTGAAGGGCCTTAGAAATATTGTTTGTATTTTTTGCCCTTTGTTAAAAGTCTTTCCTTTGGAAGTTCATCTGGAGCATGTCATTACCTCCTAAGGTGCTTGATTTTATCTGGAGATCTTTGAGGAATATCTTACCTACATGTGAGAGCCTTTTCAGGAAGAAATGTGTAGCTAGTTCAATTTGTCCGCGATGTTTGTAGGCACCGGAGACTGTGAAACATTGCTTGATAGAATGCTATTTTGATTGGATTCAATCAAATTTTGGCTGGCACGGTTTAACAGGAGAATTTGTGGAAAAGTTTGAGGAACAAAGAAAGAGAAACCTGAAAATGAAATTGGAGGAAACAATCATGATTTTGTGGAGCTTATGGGAACCTAAAAACAATCTATGTTGGAACAATAAGCAAAGTACGCCAACTGCCATTTTATATCGTGCGAAGAAGGTGTTGGAGGAATGGAGGAATGCCAATTTGGGGGACGAGATGTGTGTTACGTGTATAATATGAATACAAAATGGGAACTATCTCCGTTTGACACAATCAAATGTAATACCAATGCCTCTTACGATATCGATATAAGTTTGGCAGGGGTAGGAATGGTGCTACGTAATCACTTGGGTCAATTTATTGCTGGAAAAACTATGTTCCTTGGTCGTGTTGCTAGCTCTTTATTGACCGAGATCATAAGGGTACGTGAGGCTCTCACTTGGTTAAAAGAGTGATTCAGTACAACGAAGTTGATTGTGGAAACTGATAATCTGCTTGTGAAGCAAGTTGTGGAAGAAAATTTGGTGAATTCTCTTATTTTGAATCTTTAGTCTTTGATTGTAAAACTCTTTTCAAAGAGTTGCCATCTTTTTCCTTGTCGTCGCTTAAGAAATCAGCGAATTAGGTTGCTTATTGTGTTGCTAGAGTATCTGCTTCTGTGTCTGGTTAGATGGAGTGGGATACTAACCCTCCATTTCCGATTACTGATGTACTTGAGTTTGATTTGAATAATACATGATGAAAAACTCATTTTAAAAAAACGAAACTAATCTAAAATAAACACACTCTTAACTAATACTTCTTTGCCATTTTTCTTTTCCCCCAAACTAAGCCTAATCCAACGAAAAATCTGTACAAAATCCACTGTCCTAAACTGTCCAACCATCATATCCCTTCTAACACACAAAAATTAAATACTATTAATTCTAAACTCTAATTACCCCTTCCTCACATCACCTAGACTTCCTAATACTACTACTATAAAACTATTGTTGTTTCGGGTACACAAAATTTGTATGTTAGTTCACTAAACTTCAACACAAGTTCAAAACTTTTCAAGAATCCTTATGAAGTTTTCCAACACCTTCAACACAAGATAAAAAATAACCTATCAAAGAAGTGTGTTATTTTATTAAGAAAAAAAATGAAACAGAATAAGCCAAGTTCTTCGAATTCACGAAGTGTCCTTATGAAAATAATTCCCCTCAAGTACCCGAGGTTGCGGAATTTTTCTCTCAGGATAAAATGACTTCACAACTAGAAAGTATTGGTACCTCAAATGTTCTTAGTTTCTTCGAACTCACTCGACGGGAGATGATCACATAGAGTATTTTAGAAGAAAGATTTTTTTTTTTCAAGTGCAGAAATTCATACCAAACATGTGGAAAAATGCAGGTTTATATAGCCATGAAGTGCTCCTTTGGAAAGGAGGCAATGGTTCATTTGGAAAGGTGTATCCCTGGAACAGCCATGTCTGTCTGTTCGAATCATTGTGCCTTTTTTTGAACAGTCGTCTTTTTCCCGAAATAGTGTGTTATTTTCTCGAAGGATTGCATCCCTTTCGAGGCAGCATTTTGCATTTTTGCAGTTGTTTCTGCACTGCATGCATGCACGTTAATAGAGGAACAAAATTGTTGTGTTTTTCTACTTGGATTTTTGAACTATGTTTTAAATAAATTTTATCTAAAAAATTAATCTCACCGGTCGATTATTTGACAAATCCAAATTCAAATTCGAATCCGAATGCAAATGCAGAGTCGAGCCAAGTGAATGACGACGCCGATGGAACGAGTCACCTCTTGGTTCTTTCCTCACTATCCATGTGGAGATTATGTTTCTTAATAAGAACACAATCAATCATTTGACAAATTCAAATCTAAATCCAAATCCAAATCCAAATTTGAATCTGAATCCATCCGAATCCAAATTCGAAGCCGAAGTTGAAGTCAAAGCTGAAGCCGAAGTCGAAGTCGAGATGAGTGAGAAAAGACGAGAATGGCGTGAGGCACCTCTTGGTTCTTGACTCACTATCCTTGTGAAGTTTGTGTTTCTTAATAAGAACACATGAAAGTTCCTTTCTCCCACCAATGTGGGAAATTAGTAGACTTTCCTTATTGTGAGTACACTTTTAATTTAGGTGTGTTTTCACTTTCCCTCCACTATTTTCTCTATTTTTCATTCATACTTTTAACTTGAACCCAATAATCCCCCACATGAATTGGGAATGACTATTCTTTGTAAGACTTTACGGATAAGTATGTGACCATCAAGAAAAGATTGATTGTATCTAGATAAGTGGGTTCTCCTTTGAACTTTTCATAGTGAACATGTATCGGATGAACTCATTCAATCGGTATATTTGATATCTTTAAACCGTCGATCTTTAATATACATCTAGACAACACATGTCACACAACCAATCTTTTACCGTTTATGGTTCTCATGATTTTGTTCATTTTAGCCATGAATTCGTCCCGGTCTCATGAGAGCTTAGAGAATAGGCCTTTATTAACGTTCTCCTTGAAACGGGTTCCACTTCGCCCTCACATAGGTGATTTCTAAACGTTCAATCCTATATATTAAACTATTTGGTCAAATCTGCCAAATTTAGATAATCATTAAAAGATTTCTCACCATAAGTCTTATCCTTGTTTACTAAATATTATCTACATCATGAGAATGAGTTGGGTAAATTGACAGTGTTGAACCTGTCAGACACAACTTTATTTGATCTCCTTGAACCTAGCTCTTGAGATCTCCAGTTTGCTAGGTAGAGTTACCATCATGCTGACTTGTCCTAGGCCGTAAACCATCCCCTTGGACGTTCTATCAACTCCCTCTCTAGATAGGCCTTTTATAAGTGGATCCGACATATTATCCTTTGACTTCACATAGTCAACAATGATAATTCCACTTGAGATAAGTTCTCTAATAGTATTACGTCTCCGTATTATATGACGAGATTTATCGTTGTTCATCATTCTCCCTGCCCTACTTATTGCCGCTTGGCTATCACAGTGTATACATACTGGTGCCACTGGTTTGGGCCAATAAGGAATATCTTCCAATGAATTCCAGAGCTATTCTTCTTCTTTACCAGCTTTATGTAAATACGATAAATTCAGATTCCATTGTAGAGCGAGCAATACATGTCTCTTTGAACGATTTCTAAGAGACTGCTCCTCCACCTATAGTAAATACATATCCACTCGTAGATTTTACTTCATTCGATTCAGTGATCCAATTTGTATCACTATATCTTTCAAGTACCGTGGGATATTTATTATAATACAAAACATAGTCTTGAGTGTATTTAAGATACCTCAAAACTCTTTTCATTGCCATCCAATGAGTTTTATTGGGATTACTCATGTACCGACTCAACTTACTAATAACACATGCTATGTCTGGTCGTGTACAATTCATTATATACATTAAACATCTCAACACTCTTGCGTACTCTAATTGTGAGTCACTTTCACCTTCATTCTTTTGAAATGCAAAGCTCACGTCCAATGGAGTCTTGGCAATACCAAATTTCAAATACTTGAACTTGTTAAGAATCTTTTCAAAGGAATGAGACTGTGACAATGTCAACCCTTGTGGAGTTCTATGAATTCTTATTCCTAAGATCACATCCACAACTCCAAGGTCTTTCATATCAAACTTTCTCTCAAGCATCCGTTTCGTAGTATTTATGTCAAAAATATCCCTACTAATGATCAACATATCATCCACATACAAACAAACAATGACCTTGTTATTTAGAGTGTCCTTAATATAAACACATTTATCACATTCGTTTATCTTAAACCCATTTGCCAACATGGTTTGGTCAAACTCTACATGCTACTGTTTAGGTGCTTGTTTTAGTCCATAAAGCGACTTAACAAGTTTACACACCTTTTTTTCTTTACTTGAAACCACAAAACCCTCAGGTTGTTCCATGTAAATTTCTTTCTCCAATTCTCCATTTAGGAATTTTGTTTTCATATCCATTTGATGAGTTCAAGACCATATACTACCGCAAAGGAAATTAACATCCGAATTGATGTTATCCTTATTACAGGCAAGTATGTATCAAAGTAATCAAGACCTTTCTTTTGTTTAAAACCTTTTACTATAATTCTTGCCTTGTATTTGTCAATAGTACCATCCGCTTTCATTTTTCTTTTGAAGATTCATTTGAACCTAAAAGTTTATTTCCTAGAGGAAGATCAACCAACTCCCACGTATGGTTGCTTAAGATTGAATCAATCTCACTATTGACAGCCTCTTTCCAAAAAGATAATTCTGAAGACTTCATCGCTTCTTTAAATGTTTGAGGTTTATTTTCTAAGAGAAATGTTACAAAAAATAATCCAAAAGAAGTTGACGCTCTTTGATGTATCCTATGTCTTGGATTCTCATCATTATGTACATCCTTACTTGGTTCATCTCGAGGTCGTTTAAACCCTCCACTAGATATTCATGTCTAATTTTATACGGATAAATATGCTCAAAGAATTCAACATTATTTGATTCAACTATTATATTTTTAGTGATATTCGGATGTTCGAATTTATGAACTAAAAATCGACATGCTTTACTACTTTTAGCATATCCTATGAACACACAGTCCACTGTCTTAGGTTTTATTTTAACCTTTTTAGGCATAAGAACTTGGAATTTCTCTAGACACTCCCACACTTTGAAATATTTCAAGTTGGTTTTCCTTCCTTTCCATTTTTCATATGGAATTGATTGTTTTTTACTATGGGGAACTGAGTATTCGGTTAGTTGTAAGGATAGCTTCCACCCACAAGTTTTGCAGTATACTGAATTTATTAGTAAAGCATTCATCATTTCTTTTAAGGTTTGGTTTTTTATTTTCGCAATTCCATTAGATTGAGGTGAATACAAGACCGTAGTTTGATGGACAATTCCATTCTCTACACATATTTCCACAAAGGGAGATTCATATTCTCCGCCCCTATCACTTATTATAGTTTTGATCTTTTTCTCGAATTGATTTTCAACTTCTATTTTATATTGCCTAAATGGACCCATTGCTTCATTCGGACTATTTATCAAATAGACATAACAGTACCTAGTGCAATCATCAATAAAAGTCATAATTTACTTTTTTCCACCACAAGATGGTGTTGACTTTATATCACAAATGTCAGTGTGGATTAAATCTAAGGGATTGAAATTCCTTTCAACGGACTTATACAGATACTTAGCATACTTTGATTCCACACACGTTTGAAATTTTAATTTAATGCACTCAAAGTTTTGCAAAACTTCTAAGTTAATCAGTTTTCACAATGTTTTGTAATTGACATGTCCTAATTGTTAATGCTACAAATCATTAGACTCAAGAAAGTAAGAAGAAACAAAAATTTTATTGATTTAAACATTCACTACATTAAACTTAAATAGGCCCTCAGTGAGGTAGCCTTTACCTATGTACACTTCTCCTTTATTAAGTACAGTTTTTTCAGAAATAAATACACATTTAAATCCATTTTTATCTAGAAGTGATACAAAAATCAAGTTCTTCTTTAACTCCGGTACATACAAGACATTGTTCAGAGTCAACGCTTTTCCTGGTGTCATTATCAAGAAGACTTTTTCTGTTCCTTCAACTTTTATAGTTGCAGAGTTTTCCATAGAAATCTTCTCTTTGCCTTGAGCCAGAGCGAATGCAACAAACAACTCTTTATTTGCACAAACGTGGAAGGTGGCACCAGAATCCTTTCACCGTTCTCGAGGATTTCTCACTAAGTTACATTCAGATAACATAGCACACAGATTGTCCATTTCGTTCTTGGATTCAGCCATATTTTCTTGGTCCTTCTTTTTACCTTTCTTTGGGGCACGATAATCTGTTGACTTGCGACCAATCTTTTCACAATTAAAGCATTTGCCTTTGAATTTCTTCTTAGGTTGATTGCTTTGTTGTCCAGCTTTCTTCCGCTTCTTTGAGTGGATGGGGTCATCTTCTACAATGATAGCTCTATTTATTGTAGAATTTCCTTTATACCTCTTCTCTGCGGCTTTATTATTTTCTTTAATGCGCAACCTCACAATGAGGTCTTCGGCTGTCATCTCCTTTCGTTTATGTTTAAAGTAATTCTTGAAGTCCTTCCACAAAGGTGGCAACTTCTCAATAATCGTAGCAACTTGAAATGCCTCGTTCACAATCAAACCTACAAGAAAGTTTGTGTGAACACTACAAACATTTTTAGCTTATTCAAATAAGGTATCCATTAAATTCATACCTTCCGTAAGGAGATCGTGGATGATGACTTGCAACTCCTATACTTAAGAAACGATAGTCTTGTTGTCGATCATTTTGTACTGTAGGAATCGCGTAGCATAGAACTTCTTGGTTCTCGCATCCTTAGTCTTATATTTCTTTTTCAGCGCATTCTACAATTCTTTAGATGTCTTCATTATGCTGTAGACGTTGTATAGATCATCTTGGAGGCCACTTAGAATTTAATTACTACATAGGAAATCAGAATATTTTCATGCCTCTGTTACAACAAATCGCACCTGGTCCAAAGTTCCTTCGAAAACTTCTGGAGCATCTTCTGAAATAAACCTTTGAAGACATAAGGTAGTTAGATAGAAGAACATCTTCTGTTGCCACCTCTTTAAATCAACTCCAGAATTTTTTTTAGGCTTTTCCATTAGTGCCATAACGGGTGGCGCATTTGTGTGACTAGTTGTGGCAACATTAGTTGCTGGCACATTTGTCACACCATCAACATGACCTTCTGTAGTCATTTTTTCTGTCATAAAAAGACAGTCAACTTTTAGTATAAAATTATACTAATCACAAGTTCGTAGCAACTTATAAATACCAGTTATTTCTAGTTTAACGATGAAGTTTTTATATCTTCTAATCGTTAACCGAATGAGCTTTAACTTGTGATGAAGATTTTATTTCTTCAAATCACTTGTTAAGTTCAAATAGAGTAGAAAGGTTAAAGCTTTAATCTCCAAAAATAAAAAATAATACAGATTATGGTTTATTTCCTTAAGATTGTTGTTTCGGGTACATAAATTTTTATGCTAGTTCAGTAAACTTCAACACAAGTTCAAGACTTTTCAATAACACTTATGAAGTTTTCCAACACCTTCAATACAAGATAAAAAAATGACCTATCAAAGAAGTGTGTTATTTTATTAAGAAAAAAGATGAAACAGAATAATCCAAGTCCTTCGAATTCATGAAGTGTCCTTAAGGAAATAATTCTCCTCACGTACCCGATGTTGTAGAATTTTTCTCCCAGGATAAAATGGTTTCACAATGAGAAAGTAGTGGTACCTCAAACGTTCTTATTTTCTTCAAACTCACTCGTTGGGAGATGATCACACGGAGTATTTTAGAAGCAAGAATTTTTTTTTCAAGTGCAAAAATTCATACCAAACCTGTGGAAAAATGCAGGTTTATATAGCCATGAAGTGACCCTTCGGAAAGGAGGCAATGGTTCATTCGAAAAGGTGTATCCTTTGGAACGGTCATGTCTGTCCATTCGAATCATTGTGACTTTTTTGAACAGTCGTCCCTTTTTCCGAAACAGTGTGTCATTTTCTCAAAGGGTTGCATCCCTTCGGAGGCAGCATTTTGCGTTTCTACAGTTGTTTCTGCACTGCATGCATGCACACTAATGGATGAATAAAATTGTTGTGTTTTTCTCCTTGGATTTTTGAACTATGTTTCAAAAAAATATTATCTAAAAAATTAATTTGATCGATCATTTTTTGAATCTAAATCTGAATCAGAGACGAGCTGAGCGAGCAACGACGGCAGCGGCCCGAGACACCTCTTGGTTCTTGCCTCACTATCTATGTGGAGTTTGTGTTTCTTAGTAAGAACACATGAAAGTTCCTTTCTCCCACCAATGTGGGAGAATTAGTAGACTTTTCTTATTGTGAGTACACTATTTAGGTGTGTTTTCACTTTCCCTTCATTTTTCCTTCACTTTTAACTTGAACCTAACAATTATTAACCCCACTCACGTTTTCCAACAAACCTACTACTACCGAATTACTCTTTTACGTAAAAATTCCAAAACAACCACCAAATTATTCCCTCAAGCTACCCACTCCAAAACAGTTACCAAGCAACTCCCTCACATCCTATTTTGAGGGGTTTTCACGGTTTCAAGTTTGTCACCTTTGGATACTAGCTAGTGATGATCCATCAACCATTTGAAATTTCTGGTGGTAAAATATATATGTGCTTACAATAAAAAATATGTTTCTGTTTACATTATTATATTAAAATGCGAAGGATCTTTGAAAAGTGATTTGAATTTTTTATTCTTCATTAAAATACTCCGAAATAGACAAAATCATTTAACTTTAAATAATTAAACGTTACACGTGCGTCGCACGTGTGGTTACACTAATTGGTATAAATGTACATTTTTTTTTATTTTAAATTATTAATAGTCCTTAGGATATGAAATATCCAGTAATATCATAATGTTTGTTTTACCAACAACGATATTCTTTTTGTTAACTAAATCAAGACAATCATGCAGAACCACACAAACACAACATCTTATGGTTAGAAGGACAACATACCTGGTTTCTCCTTGCATGTTGAACATGAAACCATGCATACCTTCCTAAAATCTGAAAAAACAAATCAACTGCATTTGATATATCCCTTTCATCACTTCCTTAAATTTTTAATTTAATTACGGTCACAGGTGGAGGGCAAGCTGCATTACAGGCGCCCAGACGATTGCACGTAAGATGGAAGGGGTCCTGTAACAAAGATTTTTCATAAAATAATCATTATATTGGTCTCATTGAAGAAATAGAAAGTCCTAATCAAGAAAATAATGTACAAAACAATAAGTTCGTTGTGGATACGTTTACTAATGTCACTGATATTTTTATTCGGTGAGGTTCACGTAAGCGCCTTTTTGGGCATAACTTGGGGGAGGTCGTCTGCACAAACTTTTGTTCCATCGATGGTGGTGGATTTACTATTACAAAATGGAATTTCAGATATGAGAATTTTTCAACCAAGCTTAAACGTTCTCGATGCCTTTGCCAACACCGATATCTCTATAACCATCACCTTACAACCGAACTATTTAGCAAATGTCAAGGAGCAAAAACACATAGACAACTTTCTTTATGAACGTGTGAAGTCTTATGTTGACAAAGGAGTCAAGTTCAGGTACACGTGATGTGATATGATGAATTCATTTCTTATTTCTTTCTATATTGATAATGGTTGAATCAACTAAACCCCAAACTCAGCAATTTCATCCGGCCGGTAACTTAGCTAGTCTGTATATGTTCTATACTCGCTACTTCATACCAACATCTGAAGCATAGGGTAACTTTATCAACAAACTATCTAGTATTTATTTGTTTCTATCTATTGGAATTTTGATCCCAATCTCCAATTATTTTCACCAAATTCAATATTTTGTAGCCATTTCTAGATTTGAACTCGATTCATAAATAACTTATTTATTTGCAGGTACGTGTATGTGGGGAAGGAACCCTTTCTCAAAGTAACAACTTCAAAAAAAAGAGTTAACGCTGATGTACATTTCCTGAATATGACTAGATATGCCCTTGATAGTTTCAACTTCCCAGATATCAAAGTAACAACTCCCCATTTCTCGGACTGCCTAATAAATGTGACCAAGCCATCAGAAGGTGATTTTCGAGAAGACATAAAGGAGAAAATGATAGAAATGATCGATTACATTGACAAAACTGGTGGCCCTTTCGTTCTCAATATATTCCCAATCTATACTGTTATCAGATATGGATTTGATGTGGAATTTTCTTTCTTCGATAATAAATCCAAGTTCAAGATAGTAGATGGCAATAATATTTACAAAAATGTCTTCACTTTCTTATATGATACACTTGTTTCTGCTCTAACAAAGGCAGGGTATGGACAAATGGAGATTGTTATTGGACAAATTGGTTGGCCTACAGATGGATACATGAGTGCAAGCGAAGAAAATGCTGAAAGATTTTACCGTGGTCTTTTTCGATATATGGCTAGGAAGAAAGGAACTCCACTACGCCCTAATAGGGATATAAGTATGTATGTCATTTCCTTGACAGATGAGAATACAAACAGTCTAGAATATGGCGCTTATATGAGACATTGGGGTATCTATAAACTCGACGGCAAACCCAAGTACAAAATTGATTTTACCATGCAAGACCGAGAAACCAAACCCACCGCTGCCAGAGGTACGTACTACTTATGTTGAATTAGGTGAAAATTGTATATGAATAATTTCTTCCACTTTCAACCTCTTCTTTACATAGGAAGAGTAAGTGCTGGACAAAATTATTTATTAATGAATACAAAAAACATTTTAACTAATAAAGTTAGAGAGAAAATAAGAAGACTCCTAGACCAATATTAATAATATAATCTAAATAAATAATGAGTGTTGACATAACTAGGCAGTATCCTAAATAAACAGGAACTGTAGAAACAATAATACTTACTAAACTACTAACTAATAATCAAACTAAACAGTAATTAACAGCTCTTAATCGTTCTGTGCCAATACGCCCCATCGAGTAAGACATAGGCCACTAAGCCTAACTTGGATAGATTTTGATGAAAAGTAGGTTTAGGCAGTGCCTTGGTGAAAGTGTCACCTATATGATCGGCACCATGGATATGAGCAACCCAAATCTTTTTGGTCATTGACATATAGTGACGAACAAAGTGAAAATGCACTGCAACATGCTTCACACAACTGTGGAGGACAGGATTTTTGCACATAAATGTGGCTCCGAGATTGTCATAATAAATGTGTTACGACCCGAGCTGAGTCCCTGATCCCGACAGTCCTCCCGAACCACAAAGGCCAAGAGAACCCTTAAAATACTATTATAAGCATAATTCATACATAAATCTAGGGGCAGAGCTACAACAACCAAAGGGTGGTCAGATAACACCCTTCGTCGAAATTTTTTTTCGAGTATATAGATTAAATATAGATATTTTATGGCTATACCCATATTGTTGCACATCCTTAACACGATAGAGGAGCACAACCCACTGGTCAAGAGTGTGCATTTCCACGTCAACAACCTAAGTTCAAATCTTGGCAGGCGCGACAGAGCTTTATTTTTTTTAAACAGTTCTTTGCCCTATTAAAAAGAAGGGAAAATATGAACACCCATAACCAAAATTCTGGCTCCGCCACTGCAATAATCAAAGTGCAGAAGATATAATGAAATTAAAGAGAAACTTATAACCCAAACTGTGTCAACAAAGTAGTGACAATACAATAATCAAATCTCGTCTATGAAGCCTCTACTGAATACTAACTGTCTAGGTTGGGACAAGGTCCCCGACTAGACCATAAACAGAAAAAATAAATATATGAATAAATTTCCCGAAAGATTGGCTCACCAACTTTGTCATATCCCAAAATGTTTTACTGATGTGATGGACCATGGGATTGTGCCCCAGAACCTGTATTATGGGGGCGGGGGGAAAATACTTGGAAAGTATTGGTATGTAGAACAATCCAAAAATAATATATATTTCATGTAAAATAAGTGAGAGCACTGGGAGAAACAATTTATTGTAATATATATAAGAACACATGGACATAATATAAAGAGCTTCAATTCATGCTTGTAAATCATAGACTCAACTCTTTGCTTTAGTTTTGAGCTAGATGGTACACCCTACATCTATACAATCCCACAAGATATATGGGATCCACCATTAACTCATCGGTCAAGACCCTAATCCAAGTTTGCCGTAAGACCGATTGGAGTTTCTGTAAGGGGGTACACAAAATCACAAATCAGGGTACCATAATCCCCAATCAAGTCAATATGCCATGGTAGTGAGCAAGATCACAAAGCAGAGCTCCTACCATAGTCCTAATTTGGGACAACATGAATCAAAAGTACACAAGATCACAAAGCAGGGTACCATAATCCCGCGTTGGCAAAACATGATTTTCAACGATAAGTCTTTCAACTCGTGCTTTATTCAAGTAACCATCCAACTCTCTTTAAGCCCAACTTTAGCCTCTTAAAATCATGGTTCATGCTTATAAACATTCATATTTTTCATGTTAAGGGCATCCCACAATAGGTATCATCATACCTAGACTTGCAAGCCATATCATATCATATCATATCATATCATATCATATCATATCATATCATATCATATCATATCATATCATATCATATCATATCATATCATATCATATCATATCATATCATATCATATCATATCATATCATATCATATCATATCATATCATATCATATCATATCATATCATATCATATCATATCATATCATATCATATCATATCATATCATATCATATCATATCATATCATATCATATCATATCATATCATATCATATCATATCATATCATATCATATCATATCATATCATATCATATCATATCATATCATATCATATCATATCATATCATATCATATCATATCATATCATATCATATCATATCATATCATATCATATCATATCATATCATATCATATCATATCATATCATATCATATCATATCATATCCATAGCCCTTCCATTCAAAATCATCAAAAAAATTTCATAACACAAGAGAGTTCTTATTTCAAAGAACATGGAAATTATGCAAAACAGTCTCTTTTCAAGACTTTAACATATGGTGGCCAATTCTTTCATAAATCACATACAATCTTCAATTTAACACAAAAGGACATTTATCAATAATCAATACCTCTTGGAACACATTTTTAAAATGACAATGCATATCTGATAAAGATGCATTTAAAGCTCAAATTTATCACCATTCATGAAACACCCCAACAATAGTCAATAACAAATATCATAATCGAAAAAGGAGATTTATAGTTCATGCTCTCAAATCCACTTTAAAATCCATAACATATGCATATATTTCATATTAATTTGAAAACCCACAACAATTATTAAATACAAGATTCTTATCACTAAATGGGGGTTCATATTTCAAACTCTTCAAACACTTCAAAACCCATGACATATGCACATAAATAGAATCTCAAGTTTATAGAAAACCCCATAGTAAATCCATAAATTTATCATAAAATGGGTTTCATAATGCATGCTCTTCAAACAATTTCAAAACCCATAATATGTACATACATATAGACTTTAAGGCTTGCTAAAACATTAAACATACGCCCATGAGAGTTAGGATAGTTCTACATACGTGTTTGATGAACAAAATTAGAGACATCTTAAATCTAAGCCTTAGAAGTTGATTTTTCTTGGAGAAGAATCCTTAATTGGTGTTATTGAAGATTTGGTAGAACAGGAATTGTGTAATTGGTGTATTTTAGGGTTATGGGATGATGCATTCAAGTTGTTATCAGTTATAGGATAGTTTAGGACGTAATGACTAGTTTACCTAAAAAAAATAAGAAGAAAAACAGGTTTTAGCATTTCTGGACATAGGTCCGTGCCACGCTGCCTATCGCAGAGTATAAGGTACATGTCACACTGAAATTGCAGACCCTTAATGGTTCCTCATGAAAATGTTCATAACCTTTCGCTTGAGTGTCGGATTAATGCAAAATCAGATGTATTGGAAAGAGGTATCAATTATC
This sequence comes from Capsicum pubescens, assembly GCA_030864215.1. Classification (NCBI taxonomy): domain Eukaryota; kingdom Viridiplantae; phylum Streptophyta; class Magnoliopsida; order Solanales; family Solanaceae; genus Capsicum; species Capsicum pubescens. The sequence continues at coordinate 66,962,650 of CM061541.1, forward strand.
TATAATTTGGTAGGTATTAAGCTAAAAAATTCCATATATTATAGAAGTTATACACGTTCAACGTTGATCTTGGTAGAATCAAATATCAAAATTTGGTTGATAACAAAAGTTCTTAACTCAACTTCAACCTAAGTGACTCCTACAAATATTCCTCACCCCAAAAGCACTTTACACATTGGGTAAATGATCATGACACTAATATTTATATAAAAATAATTGGATTCCAGTTTATGCACGTAGGAATAATGGTTCGTATTCTAGCCCAAAGATCCAGGGTGTTACAAAATGGTAGAAAACTGATGTATTGGAAAGTGTATTGATAACGCTCAACTTACACGTCAATTTAAGTGCAAGGCAGTCCTTGTCAATATATTTATCCAACTAAGAGTCGGGGTCAAATCCACAGGGAACAATGCGAGTAGAGATTGAGTAGGTTCAAAATGAGAGCTACTAACTAGATTCAAACCTATGGTACAAAATGGTTTGGGGTGTTTTGAAATAGATTTTAACATATAAACAAATCTTGGGCTTCTAAGGGACTAATTCGAGACTAAGAATAATTAGAGCGTAAACAATTACGAATGGATCTTGGGGATTATGTTTTCCTAGGGGCAACCTATGCATGAGAGCATGATGATTTAGTGAAAGTTCTAATAGACGATGATGTGGTAGGTTAGGTTTAAAGTCTTTGAGGCTAGTTTTTCAACAAAACCTCAAAGATGTCACTCATTAACCCTTTCGAGTACCTAACGAGTGTGTCAATTAAAACCACCCAAAGCCTCAATTGGGCACCCCTATTTCTTGGATGGTACCCAAGGTATAGTCGACCTCATAATTGCCCTTATTTATAAGATAGCAAAGATTAGCAAACTATGCCATTAATTGTCTACTAATGACTTAGTTCCTAAATCCCTCTTTCAAGGATGATGTAGGTTCCTAAAATTCACCCAAACCCCTCTCTCAAGGTTAGTTTGAGCTTTTAAGAGTTTGGGATTTTCACCCATCAAACTCATTTGGGTATTTGGGGTTTTCACCCACAAATCCCAACCAAGTTAATTAATAAATAGTAGAACCCATCATCAAAACACTAGAATCTACACAAATATATCACTACCCATACACACTTGCACCCTATTCAAACATAACCTCAAGCGGTGGATCTAGCAAATCATACACATAATAAACACAAATAAACCAAAACTTCCATCAAAGTTATTCATTAAAAATAAAGATAAGGCAAACCCCCCTTTAAGCACCAATGAATCTTTAATGGAAGATGCCAAATCCCCTCTTTGGAGTTTCTCTTATTAAGTCTTTGCTCGAATTAGTACAAATTTATGTACCAAGCTCTAAGAAAATTACAAAACCGTAAACTATAGATAGAATAATATGTAAGATAAAAGATGGATGAATAATGAGCTAAAAACCCTATTTAAGCCCCAATTTCACATTTGCCAAAAATTACAAAATGCCTTTGAAACTTTTTCGCTCTACCATGATCGCCATCTCTTGACTGTGATCACGCTACCGCGATCGCGATAGCCATATTACATCTCCCTTCAGTTGACTTATTGAATGACCACGATCGCGACCCCCAGTCTTCGATCGAGGTAACTAAGGCTCGACTCCTAAGCCTGCAACTTCAGCTTTTGTTCTTTTTGATCACATTTCTTTTTTTTCACCTTCTCTTTAGCTCATTTTTATCAAGTTTCCTTCCTCATCTTCTCATTTCAACTTTTACCTACACAAATGAGCATTAAGTAAGAAAGTAACAATAAATTATTGACAACGCATGATAATTTAGGCTTAAAAATGCTAGTAAGTTGTCAAATTGACGACTTATCAATACCTCCAAACTTAAACTATTGCCTGTCCTCAAGCAACCAAGAACAATTCAACAAGATGGGGTATTTTTAACTCAATATCACCCAAAGAAAAGTTATACTAATGAAATAAGCTAATCAAAGCTCTACAAAGACTTTCCAATCATGTCATGGCAACAAGTAAACCAAAATTTTCTAATATGCACATATTATGAAGTAAAGATGCAAGTTTGTATCAAATGAATCGTCCAAAACAAAGTATCTTAAGAGGAAACACAAAATCTTCAAAAATTTTCTCAATCTTCACAACGCAACTTACTTTACCTATTTATCCAAACCGAGAGTAAGACTTCACCGTCTACTCCAAAGTATCTATGCCACTCACAAGCAAGAGTTAGCTCCACACACACAAAAGACATTTAAATTTCTAAAGGATCTCAAAAAAGAACCACACTCACTCTCACAAGGAAATTCAAGTACAATGAGTAGATCCATAAGCTTGCCCTTTGTGTTTTACGCCACTAATGTAAACTTACTTAGTTTGGAATCGCCAAGGTCTTGCGGGTCAAGATGAAGGCTTAAGGTGTGAGAAGAAATATCTATGGATCAAGTGACTAAAATACCTCCTTCAATGAAATTGCTCAATTTTTTTTTCCCAAAATTTTCAAACTACCCACCTTATTCTTTTTTAAATCATTGCCCATATTTCCCTACCTTTTTGATTAGAATTTACCAAACAATTTAAAACCACCATTTTCTTTATTTATTTCATTGACTTCTTCAAGAGACTTTCTAACTTCAATCTCTTCTTAGCCCCCCCATTTGTCTCACTGCTCTTTAAGTTCTATGGGTTAGTCTATACAACTTTACCATCAAGTATGTCTCTTGTCTCTTAAGTATATGTTTTGGCCACCTTACATACACCTTTTTTGGATTATCTCAGGGGAAAAGGCATCGTTTCCACCCCAAACTATACCCGAAAAGTCTAAGCCACACCTAAACTATACTAGTGACCTATTACACACCTAAACTATAAAAAAGTAAAACTATTTACACTCTGTCAGGATACCACCACTTGCATGTGGTGTAGTATTTTACACGCGCTGCCACGTCAGTAAAAAGTATCATTTTTTTTATAATTAAGGTGTGTAATAGGTCACTTATATAGTTTAGGTGTGGATTCGACTTTTCGACTATAGTTTGGGGTGGAAACGATGCCTTTTCCCTTAATGTTTTTAGCCGTTTACTTTTATTATTTAATAGGCTGGACGCGCCCAAAATAAGTGTAACACACGCGCCTTAGAATGGGGGTCGCGGGGAGGTAATAATATCACTTTTATATAGTTAAGGTGTGTAATAGGTCACTTATATAATTTAGGTGTGGCTTAGAAATGATGCCTTTTTCCATTATCTCAGCACACCACATTCATCTCCCCAAACTTGGAGTGTGAACCACCCTTACATTATTCTCCCAACTACACAAACCTCCCCAAACTTAGGCTTTTGCCTATATTTTATTTCTTTAAATCATGCAATGCATCAAACAAGGTTAAGTGACCAAAAAAGAGATTTTAAAAAGCTTTAGGTGTTTTAGTAAGGTTATCATTACAAAAAGTAGAGAAATAGGTCAAAATTCTCAAAGAGGTTACCTAGGGATCTATGTTAAGGTGGAAAATTTGGCTATGTGACAGGTCAAAAGTGGCCTCAGGTTATCTTTCGAACCCAGCTTGTCTAGGATTTCGCCTTGAACACACTCGGAGCAAGTTATGGACTACACATATGTACAAGAATTATTCCAAAATATTACCACACATGGCATCGTAATCATAGATAAAACGTTAGTCTCCCAACCAATTTGAGCAAATTTTGAGCTTAATAAGTTACTCCGAGTCAAGAACTCATCCTTGTAAAGAGAGCCAAAAATTGAATTTAATGGTCTCACTCAAAAGAAAGCTCAAAAACATCCTTGATCTCTTTTTTCTTTCAAAAAGAAAACTTTATATATATATATATATATATATGTATTCTCAATATCATTTTATTTCTTGCCCATGGTATTTTGAAAGTATTTTGAACTTTTGCGACTTCCTAAACAATTAAAGAAAAACTTGGGTGAATGCAAGGCAAAATTATCATTACACTTCATGGGATCTTTACTCACAACTTCACATATCGCCTATTTAGATCATGAAACACGTATGGAACCAATAGAAACACATACGACCCTATACCCTTAAGAATGGAGTAACCCAATCTATCATAGGACAAGACAAGCATTTATGTCTCTCGAGTTACTTAGACTTCACCTGGACACTAATCGATCATACTATGGAATCTACATTCACGAACCACTTCAACCAAAAACCACCGTTTATCCCATTTTTATGACCAATTGGACTCAAAGCTATACTCCAAAAATGATCACACAATGCCCCAAGAATGTTCACATTAACCCTTACAAGCATATAAGACATTTCTCTCTTATTGACATTTTAATCAATATGTGGTGTGCATGAAAAGTAAGATCTTGAATAGATAAAATAACAACACATACGAACAAGCCCAATGCATCAATTCATTGCCAACTACACCACTTTTAATCATAATAACCCAATTAAATCACCCACCACTCAATTAAGTAAACAAACCTCAAGTGGGTGTTTCATCAAACACATGGTGTGCACTAGTGTATAGAAACAAGAATTTTGCAATATAGAATTTGAGACAAGGCACACATTCAAAAATATTTATCCCAACAACCATATTCTACCAAATTAAGCTCAAATGAATTAAATTCAAATAAAAAAAAATCATGAGATGTGATCATTATTTGTAATTTAAAGATCATACCTTGTAAGCTTTCTTAAGAGAGGAAAGTGATAAAGTAAAAGTCCAATATAATTATCGGGGTTTCATTCTTGAGGTACCCATTCCAACTTGTGCTATCACCTACAAACTCTCAAAAAACAAGCTCAACATTGAACCAAGAGCATTAGAAAACATCAAGAAAAATTCCTTGGGTTGCCTCCCAAGAAGCGCCTTAGTTAAAGTCGTGGCACGATATTTTTTACCTATTATTTATGTCTCCATTTAGAAGACTTGAATCAGCGGCCCAAATTGAGATCAATACACCTTCGAGGTACTTTGGGCAAAGGTGGAGACACAATGAAGTATTTTCTATCTAGCTATTTTGAAGAATTAAACCTTTTACCTAACTTCACATCAAATTTTTAATAGGCTCATTGAGAATTGGTGTGAACATAAAAAATTCACTTGTTACTCACAAAATTTTGCATTTTTTGGCCTTCAAGTGAGGGGTTTCGTTTTGCTCTTTTGGAATGACAAACTCCAAAATATAGAAATTTTTCCCCTCATCTCCAAAATTCATCATTTGCTTGGGTGGTTCGACTTTCATCACATCCACCAAGCATAATGTTAAAAAATGAGTGAGGTCTTCTCCCTAATTATGAAGTTGCTTCCGTTTTAACATTCTCACCACAAAACGGACTAGAGTCTTCATAAGAAATTTGCTTGGATTCTTCTCTTGACTCTAGAGCCATTTACTTTATTTCGGCACCTACAACCATATTGTGCTCGGTTGGTTAGGAATCATGAGGATTCTTTAATGTTAAGCTCATTTAGAAGTGTGGGCATAGTTGTAGTGTTTGCATGATTGGCCTCCATGCCCATCTCGTCTATCCTCTTACTTCTCTCATTACATACCCCCATTTCTTGATATATATAACAAATATTATCTTTCGTTGATTACACCCGTTCCAAGATATGTTGAAGCCTTGCTTTACTATCATTATTTCTGGTGCTTCATTCTTGGATTGTGTTGAACTCTTCATTGGATTTATGTATGAGAAGCACATTATCCTCCATTGATTCCACTTCATCCAAGATAAGTTTAAGCATTGCTTTAACACCAATAGTTTTCTCGCTTTATTCTTCCCTTTCTTTCTCATAAGACATAAGACCTGTCAAAATCACGAGAAGAAGTAGCAGCTGAGTTAGTATAATAGGGGAAGGGGCATTTGGAAAATCACTCCCACGTCTATCTTGACCACCAACAAAGAACATACATGCTCCCTATAAGATTGAGATGGTGCACATATCTCTCTCCGGGGAGCATATTTATAATCTTGCCAAAAGTGGTGTCCATTACAATATGGACATGGATTGTCACGATAAGATTTCCAACCACCGAATGCACATTCATTCCAAGATACCATAGTAACAAATGAATAAAAATAAAAATCTACCTAAGACAAGAAACAAAAAAAAATAACAAATAAATATTTACAAGTTGTTAAACAAAGAAAGTAAGCTAAAATTTCAAACTAACTCAATAAGCCAAATTGTTCCCCGGCAACGGAGCCATTTTTTGATAACGCTCAACTTACACGTCAATTTAAGTGCAAGACAGTCATTGTCAATATATTTACCCAACTAAGAGTCGGGGTCAAATCCATGGGGAATACTGTGAGTGGCGATTGAGTAGGTTAGAAATGAGAGCTACTAACTAGATTAAACCTATGGTAGAAAATGTTTGGGGGTCTTGAAATAGCTTTTAACATATAAACAATTCTTGGGTTTCTAAGGAACTAATTCTAGACTAAGAATAATTAGAGTGTAAATAATTACAAACAGATCTTGGGGTTAAGTTTTCGTATGGGCAATTTATGCATGAGAGCATGATGATTTAGTGAAAATTCTAATAGACGATGATGTGGTAGTCTAGGTTTAAAGTCTTTGAGGCTAGTTTTTCAACAAAACCTTAAAGATGTCACTCATTGACCCTTTTAAGTACCTAACGAGCGTGTCAATTAAAACCACCCAAAACCTCAATTGGGAACCCCTATTTCTAGGATGGTACCCAAGGTATAGTCGACTTCATAATCGCCCTTATTTCTAAGATAGCAAAAATTAGCCAACTATGCCATTAATTTTACACTAATGCCTTGGTTCCTACATCCCTCTTTCAAGGATGACCTAGGTTTCAAAAATTCACCCAAACCTCTCTTTCAAGAATAGTTTGAGCTTTCAAGAGTTCGAGATTTTCACCCATCAAACCCATTTGAGTATTTGGGGATTTCACCCACAAATACCAACCAAGTTAATCAAGCAATAGTAGAACCCATTATTAAAATACTAGAATCTACACAAATATATCACTACCCATACACACTTGCACCCTATTCAAACATAACCCCAAGAGGTGGATCTAGAAAATCATACATATAATAAACATAAATAAACCAAAACTTCCATCAAAGTTATTCATTAAAAATAAAAATAATGCAAACCACCCTTTAAGCTCCAATGAATCTTCTGTGGAAGATGACAAATCCCCTTTTTGGAGTTCCTCTAATTAAGTCTTTGCTCAAATTAGTACAAATTTAGGCACCAAGCTCCAAGAAAATTACAAAACCCTAAACTATAGATAGAATAATATGTAAGATAAAAATGGATTAATAATGAGATAAAAGCCCTATTTAAGCCCTAATTTCACATTTGCCAAAAATTACAAAAATGCCCTTAGAACTTTTCTGCTCTACCGCGATCACGATCTCTTAACTGCGATCGTGCTAACCATATCGCGATATCCCTTTAATTGACTTATCGACTGACTGTGATCGCGACCCTTAGTACGCGATCGCAGTAACTGAGGGTCAACTCCTGAGCCCGCAACTTCAGCTTTTGTTTTTTTGCTCTCATTTCTTCTCTTTCACCTTCTCTTTAGCTCAATTCTATCAAGTTTCCTTGATCATCTCCTCATTTCAACTTTTACCTACACAAATGAGCATTAAGTAAGAAAGTAACAATAAATCATTGACAAAGCATGATAATTTAGGCTTAAAAATGCTAGTAAGTTGTTAAATTGATGGCTTATCACACATCTCAATGAGGAGATTAGTAAACCATAAGGTTTCATAAAAGGCATTAGCTACTACCCTATACTCAGACTCAGTGGAGGATTGATAGAAGATATTTTACTTCTTTGAGGTTCAGCTAATTGGATTGTGACCAGGGAACAAGGTATACCCAGGTGTGGAAATTCTGTATGTGATATCCCCACCCTAATCTATATCAGAGTATACGTGTAGATTGAAATCCTTAGTAGGAGTTACACATATGCCTAACAAGATGGTATTGTATAGTTATAAGATAACACACTCATAGCTTTTTAGTGAAGGTCTACTAGTGCTTGTATAACTGCCACAACTCGAACCGGAGCCCTAGCTATGACGGGCACCCCAAGCCAGCCAAGACCTAAGATAAACCTTTTAGAATTATATCATTAGCCTAGTATAATAAGAAATTTACAGAAGCCAACCCATTATAAAAGAAGTTCCATAAACCATGGAATGAAATTCATCAGTCAAAGCCAAATCTAAAAATAGTAACCCAATACTGTCTACAAAGCCTTTATCCTTAAAAAAATTTAATGAGTCGGGACATGACCCCGAATATGCCAAAAGAAAAATCAAAAGTACGAGAATGGTAAGATGACTGAAAAGTAACAATGCCTTCCGGATGATGGAGGGCTCACCACTTCTCATTAGTTGGCTAGTAGAGAAAAAAAACACCCTAAAACTGTACAATATAACAAGAAAAGGACTCCTAACCTTCATCATAAAGTGATATAGCGTAAGCGGATGGTAAGTATGGTGAGTACTGGCATGCAACTGAGGGAAAAGGATAAAACATTCTTTTACTAAAATCAGTCATAATACACATATTCATCATCTGTAATAATAGTAAAGTAAGAGAAAGGGGACAAGGGACATAAAGACATGACCATTTAAAATTTAGTTTTAAACTATGTAGCTATTCACAAACCTCCAGTAACCCACAGGCTATATGGGTCTGGTGCCTCCCAACTGGTGGCCCCCCGATCCATGTTAGTTGCATGGAATAAGGTTTAGGCTAAAGTCACTAATAGAAACTAGCCTCCTAAAAATAAATGTATACTACTGCAAGAAGCAAGAACACAACGATGATCCTTCATTGAGGACAAGACCTCCAATGTCTGCAAATGTGAGTGTTGGTCACAAGGACTACACCTTCCCGTTAAAGCTACACAATTTTCATTAAAGCCCAATTAAAATATATTTGTAAACCTTTAAGCATGGAGTTTTTCATTAAGGCATTCCCCCCATTGGTATCGTCATACCAAGACTTGTAAGCCATTCATATTATGCCATACCATTTCCATTAAAATATTTAAACTCTAAATTCTATTTTTAAGTCCATAGCCATATCCCCCAAGGATTTTGAAGAGTCGTTAAACCTTTTTCCATTTTATGTCATACAATATTTAGCTGATGAAATAAATATTATGAAATTCTTACTTGAAAACTAAACTTTGAAAGAGGTTGAGGCTCATATCTTTATTATGTAAAAACCCATAAACTTTGTGAAACTATATCACCAACTTTCCCCATTTTTATGTGACAAACTTCAATTTCAAAATCCCATCATTCACATAGAGAATCAATTAAACCACAAGAAGAAGTCAACTTAAATCTTTCACCACTAAATCACCTCAACCCTAGTTTTAAACAACTATTGAAGAAAATGTAAATATCAAGTAAATTGGCACAATATAATAATAATTAAAATAAGGAGTATTCAACATGCCTTTTTTGATGAGAATTTACCCAAGGAATGCAATAAAGATAAGCCCTAAGTTTGAATCCTAGCCTTTTTATTTTCAAAATTAACTTTGAAGTGTAGAATGAACTTTTAGGATGATTTATATCATTTTAAGGGCCCATGAAAGTATTAATGAAATTGGGACGGTTTAATAAGTAAGAAATGACCTAAATACCCTTAAAACAATTAAAAAGATGTCTTATTAACAAAAGGAGAGGGGGTCGCCGTACGGGCCCTAATACGGGGGCCCATCCTCGCTGTGTGGGGACCAACAGTGGGAAGCCCCTTTGCAGTACAGGGCATAGCGTGGGGGTGTGTCAGTAACCCTCATAGGGTCCCTCGAAGTGAAGGGACATCGCATGTTGGACCCCTCATGACGCATGACCTATTTTTTCATCCTAAACCTCCCCAACATATCCAAACCCTTCTCAAAGTGTTTTGCACTCAATTTAGGGACCATGCAGGCTCATTTTAATCTTGATTTTGACTCTCAAACATTTGAGGTGTTAAATTATCCTCTCTTAGGATTATTCATTCCCAAATGAGAGCTTAGGATACCCTTAGCACGATATAAAGAAGAACATAGAGGGACTCAAAGAATAAAATTGTATGAATCAAGAGAAAACATATGATTCATACCTCAAGCAGCCTCATCCAATGATGGAAACAACAAGGTTTATTTATCTTTCATGTCCTCCTCCGATTTCCAAGTAGCTTCCTCCACATTTTGGTTTCTCCATAGTACCTTTACTGAAGCTATCTCCTTAGTTCTTAATTTTTGAACTTGTCTATCTAGAATTTTTATAGGAATTTCCTCATATGATAAAGAATATTTCACACTAATATACTCAATGGGCACTATGAAGGAAGGATTAACCACATATTATTTGAGCATGGACATATGAAAAATAGGAAGAACTGATGCTAAGCTTATCGGTAAGTCCAATTCATAAGCAATGTTTCCATCTCTCCTTAGAATCTGGTACAGACCAATGTAACGAGGACTGAGATTCCTCTTACTCTCAAACCTCATAACTCCTTTCATAGGAGAGACCTTCAAAAGAACCCAATCTCCAACCTCAAACTCTATCTCTCTTCGCCTTACATCCACATAAAACTTTTGACAACTTTGAGAAGTCTTAAGCTCTCTTGAATTACCTTGACTTTCTCTATCACTTGATGTACCAAGTCAGGCCTGAATAATATATTCTCACCCACTTCATACCACCCAATTAGTGATCTACATCTCCTACCATAGAGGGCCTTAAAATGATCTATTTAGATGCTATAGTAATAACTATTATTATAAGATAATTTAATAAGCTTCAAGTGATCAACCCAACTCCCTTTAAAGTCAATTACCCAAGCCATTAACATATCTTCTTGAGTTTGAATGGTACACTCATCTTGTCATTTCGTTTGAGGGTGGAAAGAGGTACTAAGGTTCACCTGAGTACCTAACCCTTCTGAAAAGACCATAAAAAATGAGAAGAGAATTGCATATCTCAGTCAGAAATAATAGACACCGGGGCTCCATACAACCAAACTATCTCCTAAATGAATAACTTCACATAATTATCTCCTGCGTAATAAGTCCTTATAGGTAGAAAGTGAGCAGACTTGGTCATCCTATCAATGATAACCCAAATGGAAACTTATTAGTTTTGGGACTGTGGAAGACCAGTAACAAAATCCATATTAACCATTTCCCATTTCCACATGGGTAGAGCTATCTCTTGGGAGGTACTACCTGGTCTAAAATTCTCAACTTTGACTTAATCAAAACTAATACATTTGTCTACATAATTTGCTATATCCCTCTTCATATTATTCCACTAGTACATTTCTTTCAAGTTATGATACATCTTTATCTAACCGGGATGAACCGTATACCTAGACATATGAGCCTTGGTCAAGATGCTCTCCCTCAGACCATCTACATTGGGAATGCATAATATCTATTGATATCTCAAGAGACCATCTCCCCCAATTTTGAATGCCATAAATTTCTGTATCACCATGAATCTGGTACCCGGAATGCTACATGGTGCTCATGACACCAAAGGACCACAAGCTAATTCATGACTGATATATGTACCTGTATACTGCATAATATACTGAATAATATGGAAACATGAACTGAAAGGACATAAGGTTCACATAACTGAAGTAAAACATAACATCTAAACAGGGTATGAAATACCTAAAACAACTAAAAGAACTGTCTGAACATAATAGTCTGGAAAACCTCTAACTGACGGAACTGTCTGAGTAAGGAGTTGATGGGATATGTCCCCAACTAACTCCAACTAATAAACTAATTAATGAGAAAATAAAATAATGATCATTTTCTCGAAAGATGAGGACTCACTGCTAACTCTACCAGCTGAGACTGGAATCTACTGATGCTCTGGAGCTCGTGTATCTGAACCTATGATATAAGACACCATATCGCAAATACGTCAGTACTTTGAATGTACTGATATACATGTGAGGTAGTCTGAATGCATGGGGTTCATATGCATGAACAATATTGGCTAACTGACTAATATGAATCTGACAATACATTCTTGCATACATAATAACTATATCTGAAATCGTTATAACATGAGTATGCTGATGACTAACATGACTAATGACTGAATTCTGATAACTGTTAACATGAGTGATTGTATCTGACAGTCCTGAATCTGATGGAACTAGCTGAGTTCCATACTGTATCTGAGTTGACAGTATCTGATAGTACTGAATTTTGAAGAACTATTTAAGTCCTTTTGTTGAGACTGATACTGAGACTGTGGGAGGTAGTCATCTAACCGACATGCCCCACATGATGCATTATAGCTGAATTAGGGTCCAATCTATGCCCCACTGGTAAGGACAATATGTGAGTAACCCTAATATAACAGGTAACTCTAGTGAGAACGGTGGGAACCCTCATATAGAAGGCTAAGCCACCTCATCTACCCTCATATAGTAGGCTATGATGTCTCAACCTATGCTGGCTACATAGTTCTAGAATGGAAGGTCTGCTTCTTAGAATCACACTCTCGTATAACAGGTGAGTTCCCATCCTTGGGTTCGCTCGGTGCTAATTTCTACTCCCATCTGAATAGACACTGAACATGATTTACTGAACTGAACATGGACTGAGTTACTGAATTTTGTTGACTGACAGAATACTACTGATATCTGACAACTGACTGAGTTCATGAGATCATAGAGATTTCCTGAGTCATAAGACTGTCTGAAGTCTAAGGATCATAGCTTGACTCAGATTATCGTGAAAACATGACATGGCTCTAGGCACACAGCTAATTTTTTAGGTACGAGTACCCCCAGGACTCGATGGAAGGAAACTGACCAAGCATAACTTACTTGAACATATAACTAACATCATAATCCATAATACATTTATAGAAGCATTTTATCAAAACATGTGATAGGCATAACTTGTACATACATGGGAATTTCAAGGTATCATGCTAGTTAGGCACTTTTCCTTCATCTAGGCATTTATTCAAACATATTGTAGGCATGGTACATGTAAACATCATTGTACAATAATTCAACATCATGGTTCAATTCTAATTTCATCATTCAAGGGTTTAGTCATAGGTTTGCATGAATCTATATCTAAAATAATTTAACCCACATAGAATTTATCACCCAACATGGAGCAGAATTCAATTTCTCATTATCCACATGAACAAGAGCAACCCAATCATGAAATTCATAAGAAAATCCATAAACTTGAATTTAGAAAAGGGATTCTTAGGCTTCATGGACCAAAGGAGTCCATGAATGAACATTATGCATACCTTAGTTCATGATTTCATGAAGATTGACGGTGAAACTTTCATGAAATTGGATCTTCTATGAAAACCCTAGCTTGTTCTTGAGAGAAACTTGAGAGAAACTGGTATATTTTAGGTGAAAAGTGGCTGATAAATAGGGGTGGGTAGTTGACCCTTTTAACCCTGGACGCGTCATTTAATTTCAATAAAATTTTCCCAAACTGGACCCCTAACGCGATGCGGCGCTATTGCGCCGTGTCACTAGAATTTGATAATTGGGAAATTAAGAGATGGCACGACATGGAGCCATCGCGTTGCCCCTTCTTTTGTGACCTGGAACTTTGGCGCGACGCGGAGGAAATCGTGCTCAGACACTGGAAAAGGACAATTCTAAATTTGGGCCCTGGCGCGATGCACCATAATCGCTGATCCCTACTGGAATTTGCCAAATGCCATTTCCTCTTGTGGCACGGCGCGCCACTGACTAATATGGTGCTGTTTTACGATGGGAACTTGAAATAGTCGTAACTTCTGACCTGGTTATCGGATTTGGACGAATCTTATATCGATGGAAATCTTATTGAATTTCCCATATGAAAAAAAGTAAAAATCTTGAAAATTCCTCATGGAATAACCATCATTCAATTTAGAAGATAATACTAGACATTCTTGAGATGAAATTAGCTAGGAAAAAGTATGGGGTATTACACTTTCTGCTGACCCGCATCATCTATGATCTGCATAAGTATAGGATCATAGCCCCGTTTCTCCTTAAATTCGACTCCAAGAGATGATTTGGCCACCTCCTGGACAACCAATCCCCTATCCTTGGAGTACAAAAGATGGACTCACAAATTTGCCAGCAGGTGAATATCCTTCAACAATCCTCTCTTCTCTTCCTCTACACTTGACAAGATCTCCATGGACAACCTTCTAAGAGCAACAACAACAACATTAACTTTACATGAGTGGTAGTACAGGCTTATGTCGTAATCCTTAAGTAATTCAAGCCACCTCCTCTGCCTGAGGTTCAATTTCTTATGGGTGAACACATATTGCAAACTCTTATGTTCTATGTAAATATCCACACGCACTCCATACAAATAGTGACACCAAATTTCCATCACAAAATCCACAACTGCTAACTCTAGATCATGATTTGGGTAATTCCTTTTGTGCACCTTAAGTTGTCTAGAAGCATAAGCTACAACCTTACTATACTGGATAAGAACGTACCCAAGTCCCACGGGATGCATCACAATGCATAACAAACCCTCCAATACTCTCGGTAGGGTTAAAACATGAGTAGATATCAATTGATCCTTTAGTTTCATAAAACTACCCTTGCAAGTGTTTGACTATAAAAACTTTACCTTCTTTTGAGTCAATATCATAAGCGGAGCTGCAATAGATGAGAAACTTTCCAAAAATATCCTATAATAACCTTCTAAACCTAAGAAGCTCCTAATATCGGTTGGAGTCGAGGGCCTAGGGCATTTCTTCACCGCCTCAATTTTCTGTGGATCCACCTTAATCCCTTCACTTGAGATGACATGCCCAAGAAAATTCCCAACACTCAACCAAAATTCATACTTAGAAAATTTTGCATACAAATACTGATCCTTAATGGTCTGCAACACAATCTGGAGGTGATTAGAATGATCCTCCTCACTTTTGGAGTACACCAAGATGTTATCAATAAAAACTATAGCGAACAAATGCAGAAGCTCTCCTAATACCCTATTCATAAGGTCTATGAAAGAAGCCAAAGCATTAGTCAACCTAAATAAAATGACCAAGAATTCATAATGGCCATAACGGGTTCAGAAAGTAGTCTTGGGAATATTTTCTTCCTTTATTTTTAGCTGAAGGTAACCTGAACAGAGGTCTATTTTAGAAAAAAACTTAACACCTTTAAGCTGATCGAAGAGATCATCAATCCTAATAAGAGGATACTTATTTTTCATGGTAACTTTATTTAGCTAATGATAGTCTATACACATCTGAAGTGACCCATCTTTATTTCGCATAAAAATCATATGAGAACCCCAAAGAGAAATACTAGGACAGATAAAACCCTTATCAAAGAGGTTTTTTAACTGCTCCTTTAACTTTTTGAACTCTGTCAAAGCCATCCTATATGGTGGAATGGATATGGGATGGGTATCAGGTATCAGATCAATCCCAAAGTCTATTTTTCTATTGGAAGAAATTCCAAGAAGATCATTGGAAAAGACTTTGGAAAAATCATTAACAACAGAAACAGACTGCAAGGAGGGACTTTTAGAGTTAGAATCTTTGACCCAAAATAAATGAGACAAACACCCCTTGGATATAAATTTTGGAGCTCTAAGATAAGAGATAAACTTCCACTTAGGCACTAGGGAACTTCCCACCCACTTTATCACTGGTTTATTAGAAAAATAAAAAGTGACCCTTCGGGTCATATAGTCCAATGTAGGATAGCACAAGTGTAGCCATTCCATTCCTAAGAATACATAAAAATCCACCATATCAATCTCCATCAAGTCTACTGTCATCTCTTTATGAAAAATGGACACAATACAACTCCTATAGATTTTTTTAGCAATAATCGACTCACCCATAATGTAGAAATTGAGTAGGGATTAGAAATATTTTTAGGACCAAAACCAAAGTGTACAACCACATAAGGAGTTACCTAAGATAGGGTGAAATCGGGATCAATCAATACATAAACATCACGGGATAAAAATTGTTACATACCTATAACATGATCTGGTGATGCCTCAAATCTCGATGAATAGAAAGTCAATTTAGGTGTTTGTGGCAATTTCCAATCCTTAAAGTTTCATTCTTTACAAGATGAGCCAAAGAAGTGGGAATCTACGTCTTATTAGCCAAAGTGCACCCCTATCTAAGGGGCAATTCCACTGCATATGATCTGGTCGACCATAATTAAAGCACAAGTTATTCCCCTCATGACAATATCCATGGTGTGGATTTCCAAAAAAGTAGCAAGGAGGTCCATCTGGGGCTAACTGAGCTATACTAGGATAAGACTAGGCATCATGCGCCCTAGGGCCACTGCTCGGCTTAAAGTGTCGATCACATGAAGGCTTGGTGACAAGGGAACTAGCTGATAAATGATAATTACTCTAAGATTTCTTCTTGAACCATTTTCTAACCCCTTTTCCATTGCTCTGTTGGCTTGTATCCTACTTTACATACTTAGTTTTCTTACTTTGCCTTTACTTCATTTCTACCTGCTTTTATTCTCATCCTCCACGTGTTGCATATAAACCACCCACCTATCATGACTCGAGGCTAGCCCTTAGTCTCGATAATGATGCTTATGACCACAAGTGACCACAACCTAATCCATGAGATGGTACCTTCCATATGTACTGGACAAAATAGTAATACATCACATGTGTGAAACGTAAGTTGATAAGATACTGTAAAATTGGATACTGAAATACAAATTTAAATATGTCTAAAATATGTGATAGCTACTAGTAACACTGAAATGATTGACTGACTATCTAATTAAGTGTGTGAAAGTCTCTAAACATCATGAGGAGTTGATGGGATAAACCCCCAACTAACTCCGACTGATTGAACATAAGAAAATACTGAAATAACTGAAATGAATATATCATGTCCTCAATGGATGAAGAATCACCACTACTGCTGCAAAGTAACGCTGAGCTATCTAAGAATGGTCGGAAAACTGAGCGTCCGAACCTATGTTATAAGAGAACATAACGCAAAAGAAAATTATGCGGTTAGTATTTTGAATATACTAGTATATGAGATGAGGATTGGCTGTAAAACATGAGGTAACTGTGCATGAATGCATGAATGCATGAACATATAATATCTGAGAAAGTAAGACCAAGCATAAATATATTTCTTAAATAAATCTAAAATCTATAGGACCTAAATCTATATAACTAAATTACTGAAAACCTGTACTTATGGTCAAGCAAACCTGAACTGAGATATACTAAAATACTGACTGAAATTGTGGGAGGTACTATATAGTCGATATGCCCAAATATGAGCAAATTGGGGTCCAACTTGTAACCTCAGTTGGAAGGGTTTCAATACCGTGCCATGAGTACTAACACTAGCTATGTGGATCCACTAATTATGAGTCCTGAAGGACTAGGGAGTCAGTCCTAAATTGGTGGGTGACCCCTAAGAGAGTGTCAATCCTAAACTGGCTGGTAGAGCTATCAATATGGGGTTGGCTTATAAGGCCGACCCAACCTAACCCTTTAATTAAATGGGATTGGGCTAAGTTTTTTCAGCCCATTTAGAAATGAGGCTTATAAGCCTAGCCTCACTTAGCCCGTCAGCCTCAGTGGCCTAACCCATCAGCCTTAGAGGCTAGCCCATGGGCTGGGACATGAAAACTAATTATTAAATAGTTTTAAGTTGGTCATTTACTTAGTAGGAATTAGAATTTTTTCAATCTTTTCTAACTAGCTACTTATTTTTTTATCCATTGTTTGGTTGATACTAATTTTTTGAAAGTTCTTAGTGTGTGTTTGAAATGGCTGGTAAGCTTCTTTTAGTTGCGAACTTCAAAAAGTTGCTTTTACTCGTGAAGGTTTAGTAGTTGTTGCCTTTTCTTAATGCAATATTCTGTTCTTTAAATTTAGGCTCTCTTTTGTTATAATCTTGCTTCTTTTATGTAAATACTTTGTGTATATCTATATTTATTATCTTAATCATATTAAAATTTTTGTATGGAATTTGTAGCTAATCATCATTTCTTTGCTTATTACAATAAATGCCATGAGTTAATTACAACTTAGAGATTATTTGGTGTGAGGTATAAGGGATAAATAGTTTGACATAAAATGAAATATTATTTTATTCCATGTTTGGTGTGAGGTATTGGTTTGTTCCGACATTATTTATCACACCATTTACACCATAGTGATGAGATAAATTATCCATATAATAATGGAATAACTAATTTAGAGGTTAATTATCCCAGGATAACTCTTTCCAAACCTAACAACCCTTAAAGGTATTAGTAAGATGCCTATAACATGCTAAAAACTAGTAGAAGACATATTAAAGTGAAACCATAACAGTTGGTGGTAGTCTAGTACTTACAATATTTTCGTTTATCATGTTTCGGGTTGCTTTTATTTTTTCTGAAGGGCCAACCCGACCCAAATTGCGATTCACTTAGGGATGGGTTGGGCCACTATTTTAAAGGCCCTTTAGTTAAAAGGGCTAGCCCGTCCTAGCCCATTTAATTCTCTAGCCCACTAGGGTTGGGTTAGGTTGGGCTAGCCCATTTTGACAGCTCTACTGATGGGTGACATCTCATAAATCTTATGCTGGCTACATAGTTCTGGAACTTAGGGACTTCTACTAAGGACCCATTCCTAACTGGAGGGTGAGCCCCCATCCCTAGGTTCATTCGGTGCTAAATCCTATTCCCAACTTAACTGACACTAGTAAAGAACTGAACTAAGTTTAACTGAACATTATTTTTGATAGCGCTCATCATGATTATATAAACTGAGTAAATAGTAAAATTCATGGTTAAACTCAATCATTACTTGAAAATCTAAAATCATGTAAAACACATAGGTATTAGGTGTTCATAACCCTCCAACACTAAATGATCGTAAAATACAATATTAAAGCTTAAAACTTTTGTATGGGATCATGGTTTCAAAGACTTAAAATATAAACATTTCAACAAACATGTGAAAATCATGAACTTGAACATGGGAATGTTTTAAGTATGAGGAAAGCAACATGCTTACATGAAAATTCATAAATTGGGGGTTTAACATGAATTCACTTGAATATGACATAGGAAACCGAAATTTAAAGCATGAAACAACCTAACTTTTCAAGGGATCATACATGAACATGAACCGAATTTAAATTACTAGGGAATACGTGAATTTAACCTATCTTGAACATATGAAATTTTATAGTAAAGGAAAAGATCCATTAAATTAAAAAGAAGGTTTTTAGGATCAACGGGTGAAAGGAAACCATTGATGAATACTCATATACCTTAATAGCTATAATCGTAAAGATTGCTTAAGCTTAGAAGCTTGAAACCTTGATTTCTTGAGAATGAAGCTTGGGTTTGCTCTTAGGGAAGCAGGAGGGTTTCTTTAGAGCAATTTGGGGGTAAAGGGGGAAAATAATGCTATTTTGGGGATTCCAAATCGTTTTAAGGATGATATAGGGTGAGGTAAATGACTCAAATTACCCTTGGGCACTTAAACAATATCACTGTGTGGGACTGAGCCATGCATCGAGCCTCTCTCTCTCCATAGGAGAGAGCAACGCGCTATGTAGCTTACTCTGAGGGAGAGAGCAATGCATCACAGAGCTCCTTTCCATGGGAGAGAGCAACGCGTTGCAGCCAAATCGCGTGGCTTTACTGTTTTGGCTATCCAAACACAACCCAAACCTCGTCCGAAAATCCTGAAACTCATCCGAGACATACTTTTAACCTCCCTAACCATGAATCAACTTAAAAACCAACATTTCAGGGTTGGGAAGGCCAAACTAGAAATTTGCAAAGTTTAGGGGTCTTGAAAATGACTAAGTCCTCAACACTTGGTGAAATTTTCATGCCTTGGACCCCTTAAGCATGCAGCAAAGAGCTGAGTCGAGCTTAGAATATTATGGGGTATTACAACATCTCCCCCTTGGGAACATTCGTCTTCGAATGAAACTAGTTTAGCTGAGAATACTGAGGAAACTAAGATCATATATTAAACATGTATGACTTGGGACAAGATAACATAACTGCACCTGAAGCATGATACATGAACTGAACTGATTTTGTGAATGCATACAATGACATAAGAATGGTTACATAGCTGAATTAAGAACTGAAAAGAGTCGATCTAAGGAAAATTGTTACCTTAAGATGAATCTGAATTTGCAGAGAAAAGATGAGGGTATTTGGTTCGCATGTCTACTTTCGCTTCTCAAGTAGCTTCCCCAACAGACTAATTAAGCCATAGAACTTTAACCAAAGAAACTTCTTTGTTCCTTAGTCTATGAATCCGACGATCAAGAATCTCCATTTGGACTTCCTCAAAGGAAAGGCTATCCTGAACGTTCATTCTTTCTAGAGGAATAACAACAATTGAATCACTAATACATTTCTTTAGCATAGAGACGTGGAACACTAGATGCACTAATCACAAATTTGCAAGTAACTCAAGATCATAAACTACCTTTCTAAAATGATTCAAGATTCTATAAGAGCCAACATAGCAGGGAATGAGTTTCCCTTCCTTTCCAAATCTTTTCACTCCCTTCATAGGAGAAATCATCAAATAGACCAAATCACCAACCTCAAACTCAAGATCTCTCCTTCTCACGTCTGCATAAGATTTTTGGCGGCTTTAGGCTGTCTTCAGCCTCTCCTAAATCAACTAAATTTTTTCTCTTACCTCAAATACTGAATCTGGCCCTATCAAAGCAGCCTCACCTACCTCAAACCAACCAATAAAAGATCTATATCTCCTCCCTATAGAGAGCCTCAAATGAAGCCATCTAAATACTGGAGTGATAACTATTGTTAGAGGCAATCTCAATCAAAGGTAAGTGGTAATATCAGCTACTTTTAAAGTCAATAACATATGCCCTCAACATGTCCTCTAGGGTCTGAATGGTCCTCTATGCCTGGCCATCTGTCTGAGGGTAAAAAGCTATACTGAAATGAACTTGGGTACCAAGACCCTTCTGAAAAGCCTTCCAAAAGTGAGAGGTAAACTGAGTACCTCTATCTAAAATAATAGTCAATGGAATCCCATACAACTTAACCAACTCCTTAAGATAAATCCTCGAATAATCCTCTGCTGAATACGAAGTATGAACGGGCAAGAAATGAGCTGATTTGGTCATTTTATCAATAATGACCCATATCAAATCATGCTGACGACACGTACGAGGTAATCATGTCACAAAATCCATATTTTTCATTCCCACTTCCAAGTTGGGATTTTAAACTCCTGTAATGTACCACTAGGCCTTTGGTGCTCAACTTTAACCTGCTGATAATTTAAACACTTATCCACAAACTCTACAATATCCTTCTTCATACCATTCCACCAGTAGATTTTTTGCAAATCACGGTACGTCTTAGTGGCTCTCGGGTGGATAGAGTATCACGCACCATGAACTTCTGCAAGAATTATTGCCTCAAATCATCAACACATGGTACCTACAACCTCCCTTGTTAATGAAGCACATCATCTCCCCCTTGGGAGAAAACCTCCATATTCTAATCTCTAACTGCCTCCTTCAACTTAACCAAACTGGGATCCCTATCCAGTTTCTCTTTCACTTCCGCAACCAATAAAGATTCCGAACCATTTTGAACACATATACTACCTTCAGCCGAATCAACCAACCGAACACCCAATCTAATAAGATATTGAACCTCATGAACTAACTTCTTCTTATCATTCTCTACATGAGCTTCACTACATATAGCCAATCTACTAAGGGCATATTCCACTACATTGTCCTTGCTAGGATGATATAACACACTCATATCATAATCTTTTAACAATTTAAGCCACCTTTTCTGGCAAAGATTCAGATATTTCTGCATGAATACATACTGTAAACTCTTATTATCTGTGAACACATCAACATAAACCCCATAAAGACAGTGCCTCTAAATTTTCAAGGCAAAGACAATATCTGCCAACTCAAGATCATGAGTTGGGTAATTTTTTTTATGAGGTTTAAGCTGTCTAGAGGCGTAGGCTATGACCTTACCCCCTGCATCAAAACACAACCAAAACCAACTCTAGAAGCATCACAGTAAACTACAAATCCATCTGAACCATCTAGAAAATTCAAGACTAGGGCGAAAGTGAGTCAAGTCTTTAACTCCTGAAAACTCTATCGCAGGAATCCGACCACTAAAATTTGATTTTTTTTTGAGTTAATCGAGACATGGGGGTTTAATAGAAGAAAACCATTTAACAAACCATCGATAATAGACAGATAAATGTAAGAAACTCCTGATATCTGATGGAGAGATAGGTCTAGGCCAGTTCCTCACTACTTTGGTCTTTTAAGGGTCAACTCTAATTCCATCACCGAAAATAATATGGCCAAGGAAAGCTATTGATATTAGCCAAAATTTACACTTAATGAATTTAGTGAACAACTGATGAACTCTAAGTATCCGTAATACAATTTTTAGATGGTCTACATGATTATTCTCACTACGAAAATAGGCAAGGATATCATCAATGAAGACTATGATGAACGTGTCTAAGTACTGCTTGAACACCCTATTCATCAAGTTCATGAAAGCTGTAGATGCATTTGTTAGTCCAAAGGACATAACAAAGAATTTGAAGTGACCATACCGAATTCTGAAGGCTGTCTTTAGAATGTTGTATCCTCTGACTCTAAGCTGATGATAGCTGGATCTAAGGTCTATCTTAGAGAAATAACTGGCACATTGAAGCTGGTCTAATAATTCATTAATTCTAGGGAGTGGATACTTATTCTTGATTGTGACTTTGTTCAATTGAAAGTAGTCGATCCATATTCTAAGAGAATCATTTTTCTTACGCACTGGGACTGATGAAACCCTTATATAAGAGATCTTTTAACTATTATTTCAACTTCTTAAGCTCAGCAGGAGCCATTCGGTAAGGTGGAATAGAGATAGGTTAGGTATCTAGAAGGAGATCTATTCCAAAGTTAATTTCTCTTTCGGGTGGATCTTTGGCAAGATCTTCAGGTATCACATCTGGAAATTCCCTTAATACTAAAATTGACTCAAGACTCTAAGTCTCAAAAATAGAGTCCTTGACTCAATCAAGATGGTACATGCACCCCTTTAATATCATCCTTCTTTCCTCAAAATAAGAAGCAATCTGACCCCTAAGTGCAGAGGTACTACCCCTTTATTCAATAACCGGTTCATTGGGAAACTAAAACTGAACGACTCTATTTCTATAGTCAATTGAGGCATAGCATGAGTGGACCAAATCCATGCCGAGAATGATATCAAAATCTATCATCTCTAACTCCACAAGATCAATTGAGGTGATTTTCTGAGATACTATGACCAGGCAATTTTTGTATACCCGTATAGATATAATAGATTCACCTACTGGGGTAGACACTAAGAAAGGCTCGGCTAATATTTCAGGACTGACACCAAAATTGACATCTATATAAGGGGTTACAAAAGAAAGTGAAGCTCTAGGTTCTAATAAAACATGCACATAAAGATGAAAGACCTGTAACATACCCATAACCACATCAGGAGAACTTTCCAAATTATGCTGGATCTGGAGAAAATACAACTGGTTCTGACACGGCCCACTGGTTTTTCTAGAAGTGGCACCCTGCTGAGTTGGGCGACCTTTTGTAGCTGATGAAAGATTAGACTGGCCCTGTTGGTGCGAATCCTTTCCCCTCTGAGCGACCACTGGACATTCCTGGATCTTATGACCCAGCTTGCCACATCTGAAACACACATCACTACTATACTTATATACACCCTGATGATTCCTACCATATTTTTCATAAAAAGGATTAGTACAACCACCGTTCATGCTAACCTGGGACTTAGAGCCTGACACTCTATCCCGACTGTTGACTGAACTTAGGCACTGACATACTAGCTGAAGATAAAACTGGGGCTAAAAATTTCTGATGGAACTGAGAACGGTTACCACCTTCAGACCTTGGCTGAGAAAAGTTAAAACTACCTATTCTAAACCTCTTATTCTCTCTCTCTCCTTAAGCTTCTCTTCCTCAATCTACTGAGCATGAAACATGAGTCTAGATAGGTCTATCTCCTCAATCAACATGGCAGTCCTATTCTCCTTAACCACACTATCAACTATACTAGATACAAACTTACTTATTCTAGATCTATTGTCTGCCACTATAGTAGGAGCATACCTTGCCAACTGAGTGAACTTAAGCGAGTACTCCTTCACACTTATACTACCTTGCTTCAAATTAATGATCTCCTACACCTTAGATTCCCTCAACTCTAATAGAAAGAATCTATTTATGAAAGTCGTGGAACACTTTCCTACTCAATAGGACCTGCCTCTATACCTCGATCCTCCTTCCACTACTTAAACCAGGTGTGAGCTACATCCTGTAATTGATAGACAACTAACTCTATACTCTCTCCATAAGTGATGCCCATGATATCATTCACCTTCTATACCATGTCTAGAAAATCCTAAGGAACCTCCTCAGTCTTGGATCCCAAAAACAAAGGGGGATTCATTCGAGTGAAATCTTGAATCCTAGCTGCAATTGTATTTTCCACTGGATTGTCTCGGGAAGCGGCTCGTTGGTTGTTCTGAGTAGCTACTGAATATTCTAAAGTCATGAAAGTGACCCTGAATTTGATGTAAGAGACATACTCATTCAGGGGATTTTCCTAAATAGGTGGTGGTGCGGGCTGATCCCCATTTTTTTTCTATTATTTCTTTTAAGAGGCATTATCTGTAAACCTATGCACAAGTGTGGTGCGCTTCACACCTATGCACAAGAATCTACTCAATGCGGATTTTAGACTTCATAGGACACTTTAAAATATGGATCTGATACCAACTTTTTTCACGACCCGAGGCTACCCCTAGTCACGACAACGGTGATTATGACCATAAGTGACCACAAGCTAACCCATGAGCTAGTACCTACTATGAGCACTGGACAAAATAGTAATACATCACATATGCATAAGGTAAGCTATAAGATATTGTATAACTGGATACTGAAATACAAATCAAAATATGTATGAAATATCTAATAATAACTGATAATACTGAAATGACTGACTGCTTGTCTAACTGATTATCTAAATGCCTCTAAGCATCATGAGGAGTTGATAAAACAAACCCCCTACTAATTCTGACTAACTGAACATAAAAAAATACTGAAATAACTAAAATAAATATATCATGTCTTCGATGGGTGAGGACTCACCACTACTATTGCTGAGTAATGCTGAGCTATCTAAGAACGATAAAAAAGCTGAGCATCCAAACCTGTTTTATAAGACAACATAGCACAAAAAGAAGTATGCGGTCAGTACTTTGAATATACTGGTATATGAGATGAGGACTAGCTGAAATGCATGAGGTAACTGAGCATGAATGCATGAACATGTAATATCTGAGAATGCAAGACCAAACATAACTATGTTTCTAAAATAAATCTGAAATCCGCAAGACTGAAATCTTTATAATTGAATGATTGAAAACCTGTACACTTGGTCAAGCAAACCTGAACTGAGATATACTGACTGAAACTGTGGGAGGTACAATATAACCGACATGCCCAAATCTGAGCTAATTGGGGTCCAACTTGTAACCTCAGTTAGAAGGGTGTCAGTACCGTGCCATGGGTACTAACATTGGTTGAGCGGATCCACTTATCATGAGTCCCAAAGAGCTAGGGAGTCAGTCCTAAACTGGCGGGTGACCCCTAAGAGAGTATCAGTACTAAAATGGTGGGTGACATCTTATAAATCCTACGCTGGTTATGTTGTTTTGGAACTTAGGGACTTCTAGTAAGGACCCAGTCCTAACTGTCGGGTGAGCCCTCATCCCTAGCTTCACTCGGTGGTAAATCCTACTTCTAACTAAACTGAGACTAGTACTAAACGGAACTAAGTTTAACTAAACATTATTTCTGATAGTGCTCTTCATGATTATATCAACTGAGTAAATAGTAGTATTCTTGGTTTAACTGAATCATTACTTGAAAATCTGAAATCATGTCAAACACATGGGTATCGGGTGTTCATAACCCTCCAGCACTGAATAATCGTAACATACAATATTAAAGCTTAAAACTTTAGTATGGGATAGCAGTTTCAAAGGCCCAAAACATAAACATTTCAACAAACATATGAGAATCATGAACTTGAACATAGGAATGTGTTATGTATGAGGAAAACAACATGCTTACATGGCTAAATTCATAAATTGGGGGTTTAACATGAATTCACTTGAATATGACATGGGAAACTAAAATTTAATGCATGAAACAACCTAACTTTTCATGGGATCATACATGAACCTGAATTGAATTTCAATTACCTGGGAATACATTAATTTAACCCATCTTGAACATATGAAATTCCATAGTAAAGGAAAATCTTCATATTTAAATTTAAAAGAAGGTTTTTAGGCTCAATGGGTGAAAGGAACCCATTGATGAATACCCACATACCTTAATAGCTATAATCCTGAAGATTGATTGAGCTTAGAAGCTTGAACCCCTGATTTCTTGAGAATGAAGCTTGGATTTGTTCTTGGGGAAGAAGGAGGGTTTCTTAAGAGCAATTTAGGGGTACAGTGGGTAAATAATGGGCTTTAGGGGGTTCTAAAATCACGTTAAGGATGAAATAGGGTGAGGGAAATGACTCAAATTCTCCTTGGGCACTTAAACAATATCACTTTGCGGGACAGATCCATGCGCCACACCTTTCTCTCCACGAAAGAGAGCAACCCATTGCGTAGCTTACTCCGAGGGAGAGGGCAACGCATCACGGAGCTCTTCGCCATGGGGTATTACACAACCTTGATATATCCATGTCACTGTTTACCATAACAACGTTACATTCTAGAACCAAGTCATAAGAAATACCTGAAGCAAACTTTCTCATTCTAGACCTCAAATTAGACACAAGTTCAGGGGCATAACGGGACAGTTGGGTGAACTTTAATGCTTACTCCTTGGCACTCATTTTCCTTTTCTTTAGATTCACAAACTTCTCAACCTTAGCTTTCCTCATATCCTGATGAAAGAAATGGTCAAGAAAAGCATTAGAGAACTCCTCCCACACCGCTGGCTCAATATTTTCACCTCTCAATTCTTCCCACTTATCATACCATTGATAAGACACCCCTTTAACTGTAAGCTGCAAAATCTACCCCCTCCATATTACTAGTATGCATAACTTTAAAGTCTTTTCCATCTCATCCATAAATTCTTGAGGATACTCCATAACCATAAAACCCACAAAGGTTGAGAGATTAATCCTCATAAATTGACCAACCTGAGTCACCTTAGATGAGCCAGTAAAAGGGCTAACATAATTAGACCGACAGGACAGTGATGACACAATCTTAGCAAGCATGTGAATAAACTATCGAAACTTAGCATTTGAGACATTTCTATGGGGAGAAAGAGTTCGGTTAATACTGGCTTAATGAGCTTAAAAAGGACTAGATGGGGTCGGTGGAACCCTAAAGGGAGCAGTGAAGTCAGGTGTACGGGCCCTATACCGAGTTTGCATTTTGTGGGTAGGGCAAACCTTCTCGGCATTTGCATCAGTTGGGACGGAGGCTTTAACTAAATTTCTATGACTATCAGATATTCATGGAGACATGATTTGAAATGTGAAAAGTCAAGAATTAGAAGAAATTCATAATAGCTAGACCATCTAGCATGAAATAGGAAACAAAGAAGGAAAATATTCCTAATTGCCTCGTAGGCTCCCCTTTGTAAGTATGACATGCTATACACCCATAAATGGGACTCTACTCGACATGGCTATGTAGACACCCGATGAAACATGCTCTAATACCAAGTTTGTCACGGCCCAAACTAGGACCCTGTCCATTATGGGAACCCCAAGCCAATCAAGGCCTGAGATGATCCCTTAGACTTCTATCATAAGCATAGTATAATAAGAAATTTGCAAAAGCCAACCTATTATAAAATAAGTTCAATAAACTCTAGAATGAAATTCATAAGTCAAAACCAAATATGAAAATAGTAATCTAATACCGTCTACAAAGCCTCTGTCCTTAAACATCTAATAAGTCAAGATATGGCCCCAATTATGCCAAAAGAAAAATCAAAAGTATGGGAATGGTAAAATAACTTAAAAGTAACAATACTTTTTAAATGAAGGAGGGCTTACCACTTCTCACCAGCTATCTAGTAGAGGAAATGAACACAGTAACACTGCATCGGATCACAATAAAAGGCCTCCTAACCTAGGGAAAGGGATAAAAAATTCTTTTATCAAAATCAGGAAAAGAGATAAAACATTCTTTTACCAAAATCAATCAAAAAGCACATATTCATTAATCGTAATAATATTAAAGAAGAGGACAAGGGACATAAATAAATAAACACTTAAAATTTAGTCTTGAAGTATGTAGCTGTTCATCGAACTCCAATAACCCACAGGCTATATGGGTATGGTACCCCCAATCGGCGGGGCCCTAGTTCATGTAAGCTGCATGGACTGAGGTTTAGGCTAAAGTCAACAATAGATAATAGCCTCCCTAAAAATAACTGTATACTAACACGCAAAGCAAGTACACATGCCCTTCATTCAAGACAAGACCTACCAATGTCGGTAAATGTGATTTCAAGTGTTGGTCACAAGGACTACACCTTCTCGGTGAAGCTACACAATTCTCATTAAAGCCCAATTAAAATATTTTTGCAAATCTTTAACCTTGGAGTCTTTCATTAAGAATTTTCTCCATTAGTATCATCATATCAAGACTTGCAAGCCATTCATATTATGCCATAAAGTTTCCATTAAAACATTTAAACACCAAATTTCATTTTAGAGTCCATTACTATACCCCCAAGGATTTTAAAGAGTTGTTAAACCTTTTACCATTGTATGACATACATTATTAACTGATGAAATAAACTTTATGAAATTCTTACTTGAAAACCAAACTTTGAAAGGGGTTGAGGTTCATATCTTTATCATGTAAAAACCTATAAACTTTGTGAAACTATATCACCAACTTCGCCCATTTTATGTGACACATTTCAGTTTTAAAATCTCATCATTCACACATAGAGAATTCATTCAAACAAGAGAAAATCAATTTAAATATTTCATCACTAAATTACCTCAACCCTAGTTTCAAACAACTATTAAAGAACACGTAAATATAAAGTAAATTGATGCAATATAACAATAATTAAGATAAAGAGTTTTCAACATGCCTTTTTAATGAGAATTTTCTCGAAGAACATAAGAAAGATAAGCCCTAAGCTTGAACCCCATCCTTTTTTCTTTCAAGATTATTTTTGAAGTGTAGAATAAACTTTTGGGATTATTTCTATCATTTTAGGGGCTCAGGAGTGTATTAAGTGAAAGAGGGATAATTTAATAGGTGAAAAGGACATTGTACCATTGATAAAAAGAGAGAGGGTTGTGGATCAAACACCAATACAAAGGCCCAACCTCATGGAGTGGGGCCCAATGTAAGGCAGTTCTCTTTACGGTATGAGGCCTAATGCCAGGGCGAGGCAGTGACCCTTCACTGGGTTTCTCACGGTGTAGGGCCATTGTGTATTGTCCCCCTCATGGCATACAACCTATTTTTACATCCTAAACTTCCCCCAATGTATCCAAACCCTTCCCAAAGTGTTTTACACTCAGTTTAAGGACCACA
The DNA here is from genome assembly GCA_030864215.1 of Capsicum pubescens. Lineage (NCBI taxonomy): Eukaryota > Viridiplantae > Streptophyta > Magnoliopsida > Solanales > Solanaceae > Capsicum > Capsicum pubescens. Next base: position 66,992,365 of record CM061541.1, read on the forward strand.
TAGGCTCGTTTTAAGCATGAATTTGACTCCCAAACACCCGAGATATTACAATAAACTATTAAAACTCATTCACTGTATAGGCGATGTCTGATGTAGTGAAAGATAGGTATTGAAGCCTAGCTAAGCCTCGAGGATAACATGTTTTCTCAGTCAGGTGAATACCATCATGCAACGTGAGCTACTCAAATGCACTTATTATCTTATGGACACTTTTGTAGTCAGTTATTAACTTATCATTCAGGAATCCATCCATTCACATAATTTGCATAGGTGAGAAGTAAATTGTTAGAGCTGTCTATTACTTCTACACCAAGAAAGAAGTAAAGAGTTTCCTAATATTTAGTAGAGAATTGATAAGTAAAGGAAGTGATAAGCTTATCGACATTAAAAGTATTTCTTCCTGTGATAATAATGTCATCTACATTGACAAAGGCGAGCATTGTGTCACCTAGAAATTGTCTGAAGAGTAGCAAAACATCTAATTTTATCTTAACAAAGCCTTTAGATGAAAGATAAACTGTGAGGGAATTCTACCATGCTTGAGTATCATGTTTTAAGCCATATGTTTCCTTGCACAACCAACATATATGAGTTGGTTTGTCATCATTGATGAACCCAGGAGTTTGCGCCATGTACACCTCATCTTTTAGGTTGCCTTGTAGGAACCCATTATTGACATCCAGTTGACGGAGGTGCCGGTTGTGGTGAAGTTCCACAGAGATGTCGATTTGGTTTATGGTAGGCATAATGATCAAGCTGAAAGTCACGTGGATGTCAATTCTTGGCCTATGAGTAAAGCCTTTTTTTTATACCTATTAATAGACCCATCCACATTTCTTTGCTCCTGAAAAGCAAATAGAAGAAAGCAATATTTTTAGTTAATATAGGAGGAAAATGTTCTCGTGTTTGGTTTTTAACTTAAGTATCAAGTTTCTATTTTATCGCTTTAGGCCACTGAGATGTTTTATTCCCATTTAACAATAATGGGTGTGATGGTTTCACTTTGGCTAGGTGATCAAAAATTCATTTTGGTTTAGTGATGTTGTTTGGGATCAAATGACAACATGGGTAGGAGGATATGGATAGTTATGCGGTAACAACTCAAGATCCGACTCAGTGATAAGATAGACCGGCTAAGGGACAATAGGTGCAGGTGGAATTATTTTCCTGCGATGATAAATGAGGAGGGGATACGGGATGCTATGTGTGTTTATGGGTATATATATTGATAAATTTATAGGAAGGTCTGATTGTGTGATATGTTAGGTAGTGGAATGAGAAGAGGATCCTTGTAAGATGGAATTATAGAAGTGAGGGTGATAGAAATTTAACTAGAAAAGGAAAAGTTGTATCAATCGTTCATTCACTGTCAGGGTATAATTATAAATTTGAGTTTTCTTGTAAATCTTCTACAGAAGAAGAAGATACTGATCGAAACTCTACAGATGTTTGGGTGTCTATGTCTGAGGGAGGGGAAAAATCTAAAGTTATGAAAAGTTTGGGTGTGGGGTCTGAAGAATTTGAAATTGTAGTATTATCCCAATTTATGTGAGATAATTTGATGGAAATATTGAACAACAAGGTTTTAAAATGGAAAAAGTTGGGAAAAACATAATTTTATGAAATTGGGTCAAACCATTTCTGACAATGATGAGATAAGGAAAATCTGAGATAGATAAAGGGGGTGAATTTTGGTTCAAGTTTATTTTTGGAATATTGTTTAAGTCATGGATAGTATAAATAATAAAAAATTCACTGGGAGCTATAATCAGGTTATTTCTAAGTACACATTTGAATGGGGATCAATTATATAGTTGACACTTCAGCACACGATTGATGAGGTATATAGTGTGATGACACGCGAAAGACCAAAATTGGGATAGAAGGACACATCATGTAAGAGCATTCTTGCAGTTTCTATTATATTATGATGTCATCATTCTGCAAGTGCAACTCATTGAGGTATGTAGGGTGGGATAGAGAGGTATTCAACGGCGTGAAATACGAGATATGAGTCAAGACTTTTGTATTCTCCTCCACTATCAGTATACGATGATTAAATTTTGGCGTCAAAATAGTTTTCCATCATAGGATGAATTTTTTGAAAGATCTCTTTTAACTTACTTATTTTTTAGTATATAGCGCTAAGTATATTTCGTATATCGATCAACAAAAATATAATAATATAATTTTTTGTTAAGATATAAGACCGGGGATGGCCCCATAAAATATTAAAACTAACTTGAGTCAGTTTAGATCTACACAAAGCTAATTAGGTAAAAAAATACCGATGAGATTTATTAGATAAGCAAGAGTTACCATAAAAAGTTTGTCTCACACATGAAACAACAACGAGAATTTATAGGATGACTCAAATGTTGATGTCAAGTAGTGATAGGAGTGGATGTGACATTGATGTAAGATTGGGGATGTGAGATAGGCCACTCATACAATCCATTGTTGGTCCGAATGTGCACCAACAGTTTCTATATTTTCAGATCCTTCACAAAAAATTCAAAAGGAAAATTTCAATGGACTTTAAGTTTTCTTGATAAAATTTTGAAATAGAGAGAAACTTGATTTAGATAGATGGGGAACATAGAGTGTGAGTTCGATTAAAAATATTTTTTGATGCATTTAATTGAGTAGAACTAGTGTTAGAGATGAAAATTTTGTTACCATCACCCATGGAGACATCCTCATTATCGTGGTATAGTTATAGGTTGTGTGGCTCAGTAGTAATGTGACGGATGACTCTAGATTCGACTATACAGAGGTTATTGAAAGTTGTAAACCTTGCAACATAGTTGGATTTAGCTTCAAAGTGAATGTGAGACTTTAAATGGAATACATTAGCGGTGTGGTTAATCCTATTGCACAGTTAACAACCAGTAATAGAGTTTAGATTCGAGTTGGAAAGCCACAGTGATGTAGTTATTGGACATAAATTCTGCGACCACTATTGAAAATTATAATCTTACCCGTGATTGTTATTGTTATTGGTATTGGATTTGGTGGGATTTGCTACTGCGAAAGTTATGGGACTGGAAAATTTCTTAGCATTCTCATGATAAAGGAAGAGTTTATGGTCAAGTATCTTTTGAAACAATTCTTAATATGATACAACCATATCACACGCAAGGATGGCATTAGAGATTTCACGAAACTTAAGACCTATAATACTGAGTACTTTGGTGATGAGTTCAAGATTGGACACAAGAGCACCATTCATAGCTAACTCATCTAAAAGGAATCAAATAGTGTGAAGATATTTGGTGATGGAGAGAGAATCCTTAGTGATGGAATCAAGTTGATCATGTAGGTTGAAAACCCGTGTTTTTGATATTTTTGCATAACTGGTGTCTTGAGCATCCCAAGCCGATTTGAATGAGTTGCTGCAACAAAGGTAGAAACAATTGTGGGTTCAACGAAAACCATAAGGGTGTTATAGATTAGTTGGTCATGACGAAACCAAGTTAAAAAGTAGGACTAGGAGATATGTTGGTGCCAATGGTGAGGGTGAGACTAGGGTTAAGAGTGGTCCCCTCGCCCAATAGATTATAGCCATACATAAGCATGAAGAATTGAGCTTTCTAGATGGAAAGGTTGCGGTCACCATTGAGTTTGATGGGTAATTGAGATGCAAGGTTGAATTGAATAATCATTTAAGCACTCATTGTGTTATCAACATTAACAACTTTTGAATTATTGCTATTTTTGTTTCTTCTATTTTTGTCTTTTGTCGCTAATCTACGTGAGGAAGGGGGAAGGAAAAATGGACCATTCTCGGTAGAGAGTACATAATCTAGAGTAAGTGTAGGAAAAAATTATTTATTAATGAATGCATAAAGTATTTTAAATAAAGTTACATAGAAAATAAGAAGACTCCTAAACTAACACTAATAACATAATCAAACTAAACAATGACTGATAAAATAACTAGGCAGTATCCTAAATAGACAAGAACTGCTGAAATAATAATATTGACTAAACTATGAACAAATAACCAAACTAACAGCAATTAAGAAGGCCTAGTTGTTCTGTGCGAAAATTCTTCATATCTAATTAATTCACGCTTATAAATTATATTTCTTATAAATAAAAATGTCGTGAATTTGTCTTAATAAATGTCACGATCTATAATTCAAGGTCATCATGACACCTATCTTAGCCCAACCTTGATAAGTAAGTCCAATATCAAATGAGATATAATTACAGACAAGAAGATAAATGATACCCAAATATGAGAATTTAAGATAAAGCTAGGCCAAAATATAAAATAACTCCAAACTAAAATAAACACAACTCAACTCCCAAAATCTAGTGCTATGAGTAAAGAACACTAATAAATTAACACGGAATCCAAAAAATATGCAACTCTACCCTTGAAATGTAAAATAAATACAAGATAACAGAAATAAGGGATTCTGCAACATACTTCTGACGAGGAGCTCATCAGTACTCTGAAACAGCCTCACCACAACATGAACTCAAGCTCTGTCGGTCACATTCAAACTCACTCAAGCAAAGTAGGAGTGAGTACAATTTACTTGTACTCAGTAGGCATCATAGTCCAACCAAGCAAAGTAGAAATTAAACATGTAAGGAAAACTATGATCAACACTTCCACCTACATATAGAAAAGTTTCCAATGGTGGATCAAATCATACAACTCCTAAGCAGTATAGATAATAATGTAAAATAACTATATAAGAGTAACTACATAACAATATACATAAAAGGGAAATTATATAAGCGTAACTACACAACAATATACATAAAAGGGAAATCTAAGTTACACAAAGTCAATCACATAAGATAGTGCAAGGATCCAATGAAATGAAGTGCTAATGATGCATGTATCAATGTTAACTCGTATACACCTTGCGAGCACAAGCTTCCAGGATGGGACTCATGGGGGTTCACACCCATATACTATCACAAACTCATCTTTCAATCTTGCTGACACATTTATAATGTATCTCATTTTGGAAAAAATATTCGCGTTTCTTAGTGGTACAACTCCATAAATATGGATGAATGAAATGAGGATGCATACTCATACTAAATCAATACCATGTAATGAATCAACTTCAATAATGATATAAATAAGTTAAAATATGCTCAAATCTTAATAGATCATGATATAAGTCATCGCATGGCAACACGATAGTAGAAATTCATGTAAAACAATATAATGTCAATCCAAATCCCAAATCGAGTATTATAATATAATAAAGAACAAATAGTGTTCAAACAAGTTCAATACCAACCTACGCATGAACATCACTATAGTAATAATAATAATAATAATAATAAATAATAATAATAATAATAATACCCTCAAGTCAATAACAATATTTGTATAAGCCCCACACAGGCAAAACAACAAAATTAGGATCTCAAATGATGAATCACACTATAAATCACCAATCCATAGTATACTTTACATGAATGGTTAACTATTTAGTTTAGTTTAAAGAAAGTTAAGACATAACCTACCTCAAAAGTCGAAACACGAGCCTAGATCCTTCAACAACGAGCTTTATCTTTTAGTATATGCTTGAAACGAATCCAATCTATTAAAAATGTAATCTACATGTCAAAAGGAGTTTAATGAAACCCATATTAGCTACTTTCATTTCGGGTTCATAAATACTTCAAAAATCGATCCCGAAATCAAAAGGGGTAGATTGAAATTTTTATTAAAGAATCAATTTTTTTCATACTTTAAGGGTTCTAAATATGAAAACCTATTGAAAAAAAAGTTGAGATTGAACAAAACCCGATTTTTTACTTAACTTGATAAAACTCCAAAATTTCAAGTTTATAATTCAAGTTTAGGAGTTATTTTTAAGATAAATCAATGGGTAATGATAGAAATAAGTTTCAAAAGGTTAGCCAAACTCTTTTGATGAAAAATCCTCTTTTACATCTCCAATCCCAAGTTTTCAAGGTCCAAAAATGGTGAAAATAGAGAAGATTTGTGAAAAAAGAGTTTTTATACAATGATCATTGCCTATCCGTCAAATGCGGCCAAACTATCGCTAAGGCTGTAGTCACTTGCCATGCAGGCTTGTCGCTTAGGAGGTCCTTTAGTTGCTAAGGCGAAGCCACTAGGACGGCTAACAAATCGCTTAGGCGATAGTTGCCAACTAGACAGCTCCAAATGCCTTCTAGAGCGATTGCACCAGAAATCAAAAGTCAGATGAAATGTAACAAAAAATAACTTCGAATAGACCCCTGATATTCAATTATGAGCTTGTAAAAACAAAAACCAATCATATTACTAGAATAATTTTGATATTTCAGACTCAATAAAATCATCAGATTTATCCACAAAGGTTGTTATCAACAAGTTAATTCCCGAAAATCCTTTAGATCAATTTAACTAGTTCTGTCTAAATGCTCAAAACTTAATATAAAGACTTGGAATCCGAACCAACCATACCACTAATACAAAATCAACATTTCAAATCTATTGGAACTTAAAGAATCACCACTCGTCCCTCGGATCACAAATATTGATCAAAGTCAAATATAACTCTTTAGAGGCTACTCAAAAACCTCAAACTCATATACACCACTTCCGAATGCTTTGGGGACCGTGTCAATCATCCTCACAATTCATAAATGACATATAGCAACTATAAAAAAGGGGAAAACAGTCAAAATACATAAAAAAGTTAAAAATCACAACAAGAATTGTTACAATAAAAAACAACAATAGTTGAACTGAAAATTTAAGAACGGAAGAATAAAAAGAGAAAAAGCTAAGTGTTCGATATAGATCCCCTCTTTTCTCATGTTCGATTGGTTAAAATAACAAACTATTTTTTCTAGAATAAAAACTAGTTTTTTCTAGAAAAAAAATTTTTTCGAAAAATTTTTTCGGTGAAAAATATTTTTCTTCGTATCAAAATCACCCTAGAAACTCCAACAATACTGTTTTCTACCACTACTATGGCATATCGTATGCTGGTGACATAGAGAGAAATGTGGTGGACTTGAAAAAAAATAGTCTATAATTAGAGAAAATGTCGGTTACAGTACAATTAGGATTCGCATTGTGTTTAATGTTTTCTTAGGTTACGACTGCAATTTTATTTTAAAAGGTTCTAATATTACTTAAGAAAATTATGTTTATTAATTTTTTTGGCAAAATATTTTCTGTTAGGTTCCTGCCTAACATAATCTTTTCATGAATCATCAAAAATAGAAATAAAAGCAGCCACGTACATAGTGCCTAAAGTTAGTGGCAACAATAATTAATAAGAAAAGCCATAACTAACTTTATGAATAGAGTCATCAAATCAACATTTTAGTTATTATATCAAATTGTAATTGCAACAACTTTTGCTTCCAATGTCGTGGTCGTGTATTTCCTGTACTTGTGTATATATTAGATTACCTATGTGATTTCTCACCTCGAAAGCATGTCTAGATTACCTCTTGCAATCTCCATAGTATTATAGCATAGAAAAATATATTTTTTTTATCTGTAGTATGCCTTCGATAATCTTTTTATAAAGACTCAGTTTTTTTCATGTGAACTATTTCGTTGCTGCAAAAAGTTACAGAGGGGCCTTTGCCTGACCTCGGAATACAATAATTGACTGGATAGTCTATCCAGCCAACAACAAAAGCAGCGTAGGATTAATTTACAAAGAAACTACTCTAAGGGCAATCATTTAACTAACAAAAAAAATTAGTCTTATCATATCTAATTCAAATACCAGGCACTTGACATTTATCCAATTGATAGGGCCATTTTGCATCCATAGGCAAAGAGTGAAAAGTGTCAAAATGTATCCTGACTGTTATGGAGGCAAATTTGGCTAACATGTCTCCTACTTAGGTTGCCTCTCTGAAACAGTGGGACATGGAGATATTCATCAGGTTCATCTTCTCTAGGATCATATCTATTCTCCTCTTCATTTTGTAATTAGCGGAGACTTTCTGTTGAAGCATTCTAGCAACAATAAGGAAGTTGTTAGAGCACGTGTCCTATTGATTACTTATTTTAGCCTAATAGTTTCCTATCAATGGAACAAGTTGATTAACGTGTTCCTATCTAGCTAAATCAGTAAGTAATTGCACAATGATGTTTTACGTGGAAAACACCTGGCTCAAAGAGGTGTAAAAAATCACGACCTGTACCTTTACAAGATTTAACCCCAACTCCACTAAAACAATTGAACCACAACAATCAACAAATTACAAGACTCTTGTAATCTAGGAATTAAACTCTAACTCATATTTCTACAAAACACATACCTTCCCAAGGTGAGTGTTCCCAAGTCTTCGAGTTCCCCAACTTGAAGACAATGCTCCTAACTCAGTTTATACTTCACTAAAACTAGAAAACAATACAACTCAAGAACTAACCTAGTACATAAAGTCTAAGACTCCTTAACTCTAAGTACTAAGAACAGGTTCAACTTCGATTGCTTCAAGCTATGGAACTTCACAGGTAACTTGTCGATATGTTGTTGTCTTTGTAAGTATGTGAGTCACTGAATAAGTTACTCTCTCGATATATAAACTCTTCAAAGAGTTCTTCAAAGTCATCAATCTTTTATCTTGCTTTAGACTCTTCAACTCAACAAAGTCTGTAGTTTACTCAAAGTCCTTCTACAAGTGAGACTCCTTGCATAGGTAAAACTCTTTATGATCAAATGTTATGACATTATCAAGTCCTGATCTCTTACATTATTTCTTGTCTTGTCCTCATCTTTTAGTGCCACACTTATGTTAACTTAACTCTACACATTTGTTCTATGGACCACTTCAACTAACATGTTTCATTTGTTATGTGATCCACCAAAACCATCCCAATAAATTCCCTCTTTTAGGTGATGCCAAATTTCTGCCACTACTGACCTTTCTAGTAACACTAAGTCATGAACTTTTTAAGATGAAACAGGTTAGTTGTGAGTTATAAAAATTGCACATACTACTTCTTCCCCCTTTTGTCATCATCGAAAAGTAACTTTCTCCAAACCATAAAAGTGCAATACTACACAAGTCATGGCCATTGGGGCTATCACCAAAACATTTAGAAAAATAAATAAAGGCATGTAGTAGTTGAGATAGTAAAAGATTAACCATAAATAAGGAAAACTTCAATGATATATTATGATATTCCATACAACCAAGAAACAACACAAGTATCATATGAAATCATCTAGAGATCATAAAACATAAGACATAAAAGGATTTAAGCCTAAAGAGCTAACAAGGAAGGTCTGGATAGGTTTGAAAAAATAGGTTAGATCAATTGAGTCAACTTGGGGATGATTTTAATGTTTTCATCTCATTCACTAGCAAGATCAACCTCCAAAGTAGCGATTCTAGCCTGAAGAAATTCTTTTTCTTAAGCATGAGTAACTTGAACTTCATCCAATTCAGCCAAGGCATCAGCCAGCTTATTACACAGTTGATGCATAGGAGTATCATCTTGTCTCATTGAATCAAGTAGAGCAGCATGGTTCAAGAAACCAAGAATATCCTTAGTGGTCTGAAGAGACCATACCTGAATCGAAAAATTATAGTCCTCAAAGATGAGACCCAACCAGAAGCCATATGCAAGAACATGGGCCATTTTTCATTCTTTAACAAAATCCTCTACATGTGTTTGATAATGAGACTAGGAAGATTAATCTTCACCTTGCTATCAAGTAATTCCATGAGGATGAGATTAAGATAGTAGGCCTCAGATCTTCTTTCCTTTATAGGTAGGATCATAAAATAAACCACATCAAAGTAAAGTTGATGGAGAGGAGACATTTTTTTTTAAGAACTCGTCTATGCTGAGCCAAATTGGATTTCCTGAGAATTTGCTAGTGATAGCTAAGGCAGATGCCATGTTGTCTAGTAGAGGCCAATAGAATTTTACATAGTGATCCCATCCTCCAAGAGGGATGCCTAGGATACGAGTAATATCATATGCCGATAAATACATAGGAACACCATGTACAGATGAGGTAAAAAGAGATCCCTTTGCAGCGCGATTAGAATAAAATTCGTACATCTCAGGATGTCCAAACTTGCACTGAGTATTACCTTAAAGAAATAAATCTGACTAGCCTTGAAGCATAATTCTATCCAGAATAATTGACATCTCAGGCCCCCATATCCAGTTATAACCCAGCCACGAATAGGTTACCTCTTCTGGAAATGCAATACATACTCTAGTTGAGCATTAACTGACCCATAGATTGGGATAATAAGTGAGAAGGAAACATCATCCTCAGTTTCTTCCAAATTAGAGGATGGAACAGGTATAGATACCTGTATCTTTGGCTTTTTTTTTAAAGAGGTCATAGATTTTGGAGACGAGGTGGAACTCTTCTTAGAAGAGGATTTCTTTGTGGTTATGGATGAAGAAGGAGGTTTAGAAGACTTGAAGGTAGAAGGTTTTTTAATAGAGTGCTTGTAGGTCTTCCCACAATGAACTGATCGAAGTAATAGATCTGAATCAAGAGAAGAAGTAGAGGGTTTTGACGAAGAGAATTTCTTCTTTTTGCTATCCATGAGAACAACTTAAAGAGTGGCATCCTCTTCCCTTTTATGATTTCCGATGTGAGGTTTTCTAGCCGTATGAGGGTAAGGAACAGATTCACTCTCTGGGATGCTGATACGATTTCCATATGATTTCACTAAGCGAGAGCATACTCATTTGGGAACAGCTTGAGGAACAGTGTTTGGAGTAATAGAGGAGAAGGTCTCACAAGGAATAATTTGAAGTGCAACAATATCTTGAACTTCCTCCATCACAAATTTGAAGTCATTCCATGCCCTAAAATCAGACAACTTGATTGGGATCATCTGAGGAATTTTAGCAAAATCAGGATGAACTATAAGCTCTAGTGAAGTGATGTTAGAAGATGAGTTAAGGTCATTAAAGGTATAAGAATGAGGAGTTTGAGAATCCATGGAAGAGAGGATTTTGAGATGTAAATAGATTATATTAATTTTAGAGTTCGGATGACGAAGAATGAAGAAATGAGGGTTTTATAGAAGAATAGATGAATTAAATGGGAAACTAGAATATGAACCGTGTGTATGTAGATGGGTGTGTAAGGTGTAATTGATTATGAAAAGGAGAGATGGCGCCTGATGAAATACGATAACAACTTTTTGCAGAGGAGTGAGACTCATAGGATTTAGCGATTACAAATCCGTTTTAAAACTTATGAAACATAAGATACTAGATATTACAAAATAGATATTCTATTTATAACTTGGAGTAAAGCATACCTTAAATGTTCCATGAGTTCCCATGCTATTGTCTTCTCAGATCCTCCACAACTAATCCATAAGACTTAATTGAATTATTTTAACTAGAATTAGGACACACAACTGAATATGCATGACTGAAATAAGGAGTTACATTTGTAAGATAATTCTCTTCTATCCAATCATTGAGGTTAGTTTATGCAATCTTAATCATCCCTAATTTTAAACTATTTTTCTCAAACTGTTCTCTACTAAGTGCTTTAGTAAAAATATCAACAATTTTGATCTTCAGAGATACAGATCATGATCGATATAAGACATTTTTTTTCAACATTATCTTTAAGATAATGGTGTCTAATATCAATATGTTTAGTTATTTTATATTATACAAAATTTTTGCAAAAACATCCCCCACGCATACAAAAATCCATGAGTTGTTGCTTAATCAATAAAAGTTGATCATGATCCAATTTGATTCTTTAATAGACCAAGTCGTTAGACATGATCCAATAAGGTGTACTATTCCTGCATAAACATGCATTAGAGTAACCTAGTAAGTTAACAATTATTCCCTCTAGGGTGCCACAAGTCTCAAATCATTGATTCCCATGAAATATTTCAAGATTCTTTTGATAACATCAATTTTACTAGAAGCTTTCTCAGTGTTATTTATGAATCAATTTCACACTTTTTTGTCCCCCTGTCAATATGCCTTCATCAGTTGGATCAGCTGGTACAACCTGTTCTTGTGCAGGCTCATAAGTTTTACTATCATTTTTTTGCCTTTTCTGCTTCTTTTACTAGTCCACAAGGATTCATACAAACCAGATCCACGTACTTATCTGATCATTTTGTTTTAAAGGAGGTTCTCTCTTACTTCCCCATTACTCAAACACTAGAAAATTTTTGTTCTGGTTCCAAAAAAATTCCCCTTTTCAAATATGGTGAGTGAAAAGAGCTCTATCTTTTTCCAAGCTTTTACCTTGAGCAAGATCTATCTCATGTATTAATTTTTCTTACCTCCTTTCACTCTTACCAGCAAATAAAAAATCAAGGGTTAACTTTAAGAACCTTTACAAGCTTTGGTCTTTTCTTATAAGAAAAAAGATGAATCAAATTTCTTTTCGCCCAATATGGAAACAAGTTATGTGACCTGTTTCTCTGATTGATTTTGTTGTTTATTTTAAGGTTATGAGATCATATGAAATCTAATTTCTTTGCCAAATTAGTACTTCTAGATCTTCTTTTATCAGCAATTGGATATTCAATTGTGGGATGTCCAAGATTTCCACAAATTTAGCACAAATCATTAGTGATAGTGTGACTCTTGTAGAATCCTAATCCAGATTTTTCACTGAGAATCCTCTCACCCAATTTATGAACAATTCTTGAAGAGTTTGTCCATCTGTTGGCGGCCCTTTCAAGATCAAGTTTCAGCATAGAGTTTTCTTGGCTTAATCTATCTACCTTTTCCTTTTCATTATTACACTCCTGTTTGACTTTGGTAAACTCAAGCTCAAATTTTTCTTGTTCATTACTTTTCACCTTTTTACCTTTTTCAGAAAGAGTTAGTTTTAAGATTTCAGATTGAGGTTTCAAATTTGAAGAATTAAGTTGACTAACTTGTTCCTTGAGAGAACTATTTTCCTTTTTAACAACATTTTTGCAAGTTTTCAGACCAATAAGTTCAAACTTGAGACTTACAAGACTGTTGAATCGTTCATTCCTATCAGAAGTCAATTCTTGGAAGTCATCTATTAAGGAATTCATCAGAGAAACAAGCTTTTCTTTAGAAAATAAATGTATTTTTTTAGTTTAGGAATACTTACCTCAGTTGTGTTATATTTATTTTCCAAGTCTGAATCTCCAATTGTCATGAGAGCAGTTTCATATACTTCTTCCTCATCTAATTCTTTAGAGTTAGATCCCCAAGTAACCACCACAGCAAATTCTTCCTTCTTTATTTTCTTTCAGTTCCTTCTTAGCTCTTTTTTTTCTCCATTCAATTTCCCAAATAGGACAATCTCTAACTTGATGATCAGTTTTACCACACTTATAACGCCCAGTGGGATTGTCATTGGAACGCCTTTTGCTACCTATTCCATTCTTCTTTATGAAGACTTTGCTAAATTTTTTTGTTATAAAAGCCTCCTGTTCTTCGGTCAATTCTACTTCCCCACCATTGTCTGAAGCCTTTAGGGCCAAATTTTTCTCAGGAGCTGCATTTTTCCTTCATATCTTCATCAATTTGCATCTCAAAGTCTTCAGGTTACCCAGTAATTCATCCAAAGTCATACTAGCTAGATCCTTTGCCTCCCTAATCGTAGTAACCTTAACGTCCCATTTATACTTAGGCAAGACTCTCAACACTTTCTCAAATTATTCCTCAGTAGTGATAACTTTTCCCAAAGAAGTCAATTCATTGGTTAAGGCAATGAGTATTGACATCATATGATGAAGGGATTCATTTTCCTTTATCTTGAAAACCTTATATTCAGTGAAGAGGAGAGCAATTATGAATTTTCTCACCTATGTGGTGCCCTCATGTGCATTCACCAAAGCATCCCAAATTTTCTTAGAAGTGGTGCAAGTAGACACTCCGTTATACTCAGGTAAACCTAGTCCACACACTACGATGTTCTTTGCCCTTGCATTTTTCCTTAGTGCAACCAAGTTATCATCAGTAAATTCACTTCTTACCTTTTTGACTTGTTCTCCATCTTCCAACTTCATTGGAATGGTTGGACCATCAGTAAGTCTATCCCAAAACTCATAATCTTCTTCTTGAATGAACATTTTTATTCTTGCTTTCCACCAAGCAAAATAAGATCCATCAAAAAGTGGTGTCTGGTAGTGGATTGACTTTCACTATGACCAGTAGGTGGTGCAGAATTCAGCATAGAAATCTACTCTTAGGTATTAACCTTATGCAAGAGACCTGTCTCTAATACCACTTATTAAAGAACGTGCCCTACTGATTACTTATTTTAGCCTAATACTTGTCTATCAATGGAACATATTGATTAACGTGTTCCTATCTAGCTAAAATAGTAAGTAATTGCACAGTGATATTTTATGTAGAAAATACTCTGCTAAAAAAGGTGTAACAAACCATGACCTATACCTCTGCAGGATTTAACCCCAACCCCACTAAAAAAATTGCGCCTCAACAATCAACAAATTACAAGACTATTGTAATCTAGGAATTAAACTTTAATTCCTATTTCTACAAAATACAAACCTTCCCAAGGTGAGTGTTCCAAAGTCTACAATGCTCCTAACTCAGTTTATACTTCCCCGAAACTAGAAAACAATACAACTCAAGAACCAACCTAGTACATGAAGTCTAAAATTCCTTAACTCTAAGTACTAAGAACAGGTTCAACTTCGATTGCTTCAAGCTATGGAACTTCACAGGTAACTTATTGATATGTTTCTGTCTTTGTAAGTCTGTGAGTCATTGAATAAGTTACTCCTTCGATATATAAACAACTCTTCAAAGAGTCCTTCACAGTCATCAGTCTTCTATCTTGCTTTGGACTCTTCAACTCAACAGAGTTTGTTGTTTACTCAATGTCCTTCTCTAAGTGAGACTCCTTGCATAGGTAAAACTCTTTATCTTCCAGTGATTTACTTAATCACTACTTCTTCTTTCATGTGTGATCAAATATTATGACTTTATCAAGTCCTAATCTCTTACGTTATTTTTTGTCTTGTCCTCATCTTTTAGTGCCACACTTGTGTTAACTTGACTCTGCACATTTGTTCTATGGACCACTTCAACTAATATGTTTCATTTGTTATGTCTCCACTAAAACCATCCCAACAGGAGTCCACCTCCAAATCTACTTTTGTATAGCCAACATATAGCATAGATTTACTTTATAATTAGCAGAAAGAATCTCGGCTATAGTGTTACTATTTAAGTTAACTGAGACAAAAAATCAGATATGATATCACCATTATCATTTCAAATGATTCCTCCCTCCTATATCTGCCCTTTCATTTTCAGCTAGAGATCTTCCATCAGTGTTAATTTTCACTCTGTCCACTCTGTGCTATTCTAAAGTGATAATCTTCCATCAAGGAGTGGGTTTAAGTCTATCAATTAAATAAAAAATATTACTCCAAGGGATGCTAAAGTTAATTTTTGAAAGAAGTTTGTATAAGGCAGCCTTGGTGTTCCATTCAATTTCATATATAATTCTTGCTTGGATGATTCATTTTTGGTCGCTATAAGTGAAAGTGCATCAACCCTTCCAAATTTCCCATATGATTGTTACTGGTGTAATATGCAAGGTTGCTTGTGCATCTTGTTCTTGGGTTTAAAAGCATACCATGCTTGAGTAATCTGTGCAATGGTACCTATGGTCTGCAAAATATCAAAAGAATAAGCAAAGTGTTTCCAGTTAGCCCTGACAATTTCACCATCAACAAATACATAGTGTGGAGTCTCCTAATGGGGGTTAGAGTAGAATAGACAAAAAGAAGGTATATTGATGCAAAATCTAGTCATATTGATACCCATAGGCAGTTTACCAAGTAGAAGGCCCTAAGAGATGAAAGACATCTTAAATGGTAGTTTGCTTTGTCAAACCTTACTAGCGTTTGAGGTCTTTTGTCTTGCGTCTCTTATATAGTTCCAGGAACTTTTGCTGGAGTAGTGACCATCTTTACTGAGTGTCCAAATCGCATAGTCACTCTTGTTCCTTCACCTATAGGAATATTCAGAATATTTTGAACCAATTAAGGAGTTAAATTATCCCGAAGTTTAGAAATGCTCCAGTCCCTATTAATGATACAATCAATCACTAACAAGTTATTTAAAGTAAAGATGACTTCCCTAGCTAATTACGGTAGGAGCACCATTCCCAGTCTAATAATCCCACCAGAAGTTGGTATTACAGACTGGATACACCAATTGATGCGTGGTTCAATCAAAGCTCTTTAACATTTACATCATCTGTTTCTAAGTGTGAGCGACGTACACTTCTAGTTTTAGCCACTGCATGGAGTCTACTACAATATTTAGCATTATAATGAGGTAATGGTTCTAAATCTCCACCATATTTTAATGGCAAGGGTAGCACTTATTTTGTACATTCTTCTAATGCCAATTTCTCCCCTTCTGAGGGAAACACATTTTATTCCAAGCAGCCCAATGGATTTATATTTTCTCTCAGAGGATCCCCAAAAAAAATTTGAGAAATATTTCTCAATTAGTTCTGGAGTGCCCTTTGGGGGACTTAAAGCAGATAAAGCATAAATAGGAAGGGATTCAAGAATATGTTTAATGAGAACAATCTTACCACCTAAAGATAGTAAGTTATCCTACCAACAACCAAGTCTATTCATAATTATTTTAATCATTTAGTCAAAATAAATATTTTTTTCCTACCAATAAAGATAAGGAAACCAAGATATTTAAAAGGAAATTCTTTATCCATAAAACAAGTAGCTTTTCTCATTTTGTTGATCCTACAACCAGATGTTTTAGGTGCAGTAATGAATTTTTTTTATCATTGTTCATTGATTGGACAGGGGTAATTTCCTATATCGTGATGCATTTCATAACCTCTTTATGGATCTGTTATTGTCACCTATAAAAATCAATATATCATCAGCATAAGCCAAGTGATTGATAAAAGGTCCCCTATTGTTCATAAGGAAGGAGGTGAATTTGGGGTTATTTTTGAGATTGTTGAGCATTACTAAAAGAATTTCAACTCCTAGAATGAACAGGGAAGGTAAAAGAGGATTCCTTGCTTCAAACCTTGCGAGGAGATAAAGAAACCATATCTGGAGCCATTAATAGCAATTGAATACCAAAAAACTTTTAAAAGCTTTTCAATCTATCCCACCCATGTCTGAGAGAAATCAAATTTTCTTAAAACGGAAGTTAAGAAAGTCCATGTCATTCTGTCATAGGATTTAGCCATGTCAAGCTTAAGTCTAGTAGCAAAAATTACCTAGGTATTGGATTATATAGTGAAAGTCATGTAAACTGACAGTGTATTAATCTTGAATTCATTACTATATTATTATATGTATTAATACGTGTATTCTAATCCTCTTCCATGGCTAACTGTTGTTTCTTTTGGGGTGTCGGTGAAATTTAAACCACATGAATATTTAGCTATATGTATCTTTGAACAGGTATAGTGAAAATGCCAAAAAGATGGTGTGTGTTTGATGGTAAAACTGATCACAACAAGACACTCGTGGTGCAAGATTATGAATACGCATGTGATGACTCAGATTGCAGTGCGTTTGGTGCTGGTGCTTCATGTGATAACCTTAGTTTCGTACAGCAAGTCTCTTATGCATATAATATGCGTTACCAAATGGAAAATCAAAATCAACAGAAATGCAATTTGATTGGAGCTATGTTAACCACAGTTAATCCTTCAACTCCAAACTGTGATTTCCCAATTGAGATCTTAACTGCAGAGTTTGTAGATGGTGGAAGTCTTCTAACCAAGAGATTCTAGAGCAACCTCCTTCCAATTCATTTATATACACATATACTAGTTCCTCGATACATTGCATGTATACAGTGGACCATATCTTATAATAGTACATATGCAGTGGGCGCCTAGGGCAAAGGGTAATTAAGATGGTATAAAGAACTAAATATTCCCAAAGTACAACCCAATAATGAAAAATGGGCATAGTTTGCATGAGAACTACGTTATTATGTGTTTCTCCAGCATTCAAATATCTGAGATAAAGCAAATATATACCAACATCACCTATATCAAGTTGAATGAATCATCGGAGATCAGCCAAAAGTGCATATTTTATTTACACCTTGCGCTTTTTAAACACAATAGCATGTACTGAAAAACAAAATGGGTTGTCTCGCAATAACCAAAACAAATTTTACATTTGAAATAGTAAATTCGTTCAAAATAATATAGTAATAAATTTATATTAAGTTTCACTATCTTTTTTTTATGGTCAATCAATGAATTTAAATCATAAAATTCAACAAATTGATCGAGCGAAGTCAGAGAAGAGATTAATTTTTTGTTTTTATCTCCGAGTAGTTAAAAATTATACAGTTGTTACATCATCACCTTTATCAACTGTATGATTATAATATTAACTTGATTACTTAAGATGGAGTATTTTTTAAAAAAACATTCGTCTATATTTTTCCGTATTGCTTCGTTCAATAAGATGGGATGGATATAAATGAAGTTTTAATAAATAAGGCTATAATTTCATTGGTGAAAATGATATCAGATTAATACGCATTTGCATTTATATATGCAGTAATAACTTAGTATCATTCACATCAAACTAATAATATAAAATAATGAACAAAAAAATAACACCAAGCGCCATCAACTCACTCCGAGCAAATGGATAATCCTATCTACCTATTGTTAATTATTTCTATGTTTGAAATATAATTTAAACATAAATATCCTCTTTTTATGTTATGTTAATTACCAATTTTGTAAAATAATATATCCTTTGTTTTAGTTTGTTTTATTTTTTTAGTCCATTTAAAAAAAATGTCTTTTTGTTAATACTTAATTAACTTTCCACATGACATATTTAATATCATAAAATTCAAGAATATTTGGGTGCATTCTACATATCTTAGTTTAAAATCAATAAATTCAAAAATCTTTTTTTTTTCCTTTTTAAAACGTTTGTCAAGTTCAAATTAACCAGGGACATAAATTGAAATGAAGGGAAAAAATGACGTGGCTAAAGAAAGTAGATAAGAAAATCAAAATTAATAGCATTTCATATTAATTGTGTCCTCCCACCACCTTTCAACAAATCTTATTTTTACCCCACCCATTGTAGGTTGGTAGACACATGATGTTTGAATTAGTTACATGGACAAAAGCTCGTCCATTCTAGGTCATGACTAGTGGAAGACCATAATACTCTTAGCATGTGACACAACCCAAAATCGGGCCTTGTCGTATGGACATCTCAACCCCAACAAGGATCGAAGATCACCCCATTAACCCGACCCAACCATCACATCAATCCACAAGTGTCGGATAAGCTCCGAACATAGAATGAGATAGCGAAAACAAGACCAATAATCATAACTTAAGAAAATCTAGCCATTCAATAATATCAATATTCAATATCCAATCTACCCAAGTCCATAGTCATCCATAAGCCTCTATAAATTCGGAGTCAATAATATGTCGGGCAAAGCCCCCGACAATAGCCAAAATCGAATTTGAAATAAGTCTATGACATAAGCTAAAAAGACCGTGAAATATGTGCCTTCTTAAAGATGAAAGCTCACCACTTCGATGTCGACACTCGAACCGTCCGAACATCTGATCACTACGCAGGAAGAGAAGAAGATGTTCTGGCCCCTGTGTCGCGTGGGGACACAGCGTCCGGAGACGGTTATCGATTGGAGCGCTAGAATGTAACTCAAGGGAAAGGATAAAACAATGTCATTATTAAATACTGAGTCAAGTTGTCATAAGCTACCAAATTTATACACATAGACATGTAAGTACATATGGATAAATCAAGTGTCAAAAAATAACAAGGCCTTAGCATGCATTTCAAAGCACTCAATCACAAACCATGAAGTGGAGAACTCTAACCTTCCACCACTTAGGTTAGATCGAGCAAGAAGCCTCTAACCTCAAGCCATCTTATTAGTCAAGTGAACTCTAATCACAAGCCTTTTATTAGTCAAGTGGACTCTAACCATAAGCCATTTCATTATGCATGTGGACTCTAACCATAAGCTATTTCATTATGCGAGTGAACTCTAACCACAAGCCATTTTATTATACATGTGGACTCTAACCACAGGACCTCGTGTCTATTACTAGTCGACATTAGGACTCTAACCCATTGTCTATGCATTCAGATTACACCATTCACATTTGGGGACTTTAACCCATTTAACCGTTTTAAGCCATCAAAGCCACAATTCAATATTATACATAACCGCAAGGTCTTCATGAATCATATATCACTCAATCACTTTAATAAGACAATACATTAGTTTCAAATATAATTCAAGTCAAAATTGTGGTCATCATGACCTTTATCAAACCATTCATTAGCACTCTTATACCAAACTTTAATTCAACACAATGCAAGTTCATGCTTAGGAACTCAAACCCCTTTTTAACCAAACAAACCACCAAGGTTACCAATTAACTCATTATGTGACCTGCAAGACCTTTACAAGATCATTTACCAATCATTCTTAGTCATTTAGCCATCGCCTTAGTTCAAGTCATCATCAACAATATGTGACTAGTTATTCCTAGTAGATATTTTCACAAACACCTTGTGGGCATGCCTTTACCAAGGCCAAAATCAAGTAGAAATCATCAATCTTAGGTTTAATCATGACCCACATATTAAACCATAACAAAAATTACTCATATGTGCAAATCATCACCAAAATCAAGTATAAACACAAGTCTAAGCAAGAGCAAATATTACTCACAACTAGGCATCAAAACCCTTAACATTTGATTTCAAAATTACCATTTACAAGTCATAATACATGATTAAAACACATGATACTTTGTGTTATCAATAAGGGAAAGAGTAACATGCCTTATACTAGATGATTCACGAAGAAATTTTTGGTCCTTAGGTTTCTAGATAGCTTTCTTGAAAAACCCTATCCCTAATATTGTTAGAGAAGTTGATAGAGGTTTTAGGAGTATTTTTGGTGAGTTTTGATCTTACAAAATGTGTTATGAGGGGATTTAACATGTTATATAGTGGGGTACTTAATGGTTTTGGGGTGGAAAATGTCCATAAGGTCCTCAACTTAAAAGCTGAAAATGCACTCCTAGGAGGGTACAACTCCCACACCAAATTGTACCCTAGGCCTCACCATGGACCCCTAATCTGCCCACCATATGACTATACATGCATGAATCATATCCAAAAGTATGAGTGGTACCATGCAACCCGTATCCAAGTCAGTGACCACTAGATCAAGACCAATATTTCATACAACTAGGTAGTATACGACCCGTACCCTAACATACGACTAGGGAAAGGCTAAAGCATATCTTGGACAGGATGTACCCAACAAACACTGATAAACATATAAGAGAGAGGACCTTAGGTCATATCCTAGGGTACGACTAGTTCCCATGAGTTGTACCCTGCCCAGAAACCTCAACCAATGAAATTCTTCTAAGGGTCTAAAGTCTAGGTATTTCAATTCCCCCCACTTGGATCATTCGTCCTCGAATGACGGGTAAGGCAAGCACAAGCATAAGTTAACACACTATTACATATCAAAACTAACCTTTAACCATGTTAGAACACTAATATATACAACAAGGATAAGATACATGCCATAATCATTATCAATTAACCATTTATTCAATTGACTTTGGGACTCGAACCCAATGTCTATCAAAATAGTTGCTCAATTCATAATTTGGGGACTTGAACCCATGGCCTATAAATGACATAAATCTAGTTAAGAATATTAATACATACCTCAAGCACGAGTTTCTAGAATGAAAAACAAATGTGGATACTTTGATTTCATGTCCTCTTTCGCCTCTCAAGTAGCTTCCTCAGACTTTTGGTTCCTCCATAGAACCTTCACCGAACCTACCTATTTCATTTGCAACCGGTGAACTTGCCTATCCAAGATCCTCACTGGGACCTCCTCATAGGACAAAGATTCCAAAATACAAACATCCTCCAACGGTACAACCAATGAAGGATTGCCTATATATTTTTACAACATGGACACATGGAATACCAGATGGATGGAGCTCAAACTATAGGGAAAATCCAATTCATAGGCAACATTACCAACCCTCTTCGAAATCAAATATGGGCCAACATACCAAGGACTTAACTTTCCTTTCTTGCCAAACCGCATCACTCCCTTCATGGGAGATACCTTTAAGAATACCCAATCACTAACATTAAATTCTAAATCCCTATGCCTTACATCCACAAAGGACTTTTGGCGACTTTGAGCAGCTTTCAACCTATCATTAATCACTTTTACCTTTTCCAAGGTTTGGTGAATCAAATCGGGGCCAAATATCTTACCCTCACAAACCTCAACCACCCTATAGGAGATCGACACCTCCTATAATACAATATCTCAAAAAGAGCCATACAAATGCTAGAGTAATAACATTGTTATAGGAAAACTCAAACAAAGACAAATTGTCGTATCAACTATAACTATAATCAATCACACAAGCATACACATATCTTCTAATGTTTGGATAGTCCTCTCTACTTGTCCATCCGTTTCTGGGTGGAAAGCAGTACTAAGGCACACCTTAGTTCCCAAACCTTTATGAAATGAATTTCAAAAATAAAATGAAAACAGAATAACATGATCCGAGATGATAAAAATCAAAGCACCATGCAACTTCACAATCTCCGTAAGATATAACTTAGCATAATCCTCCACCGAATAACTAGTTCTTAATGACAAAAAGTGAGCAGACTTGGTCATTCTATCCACAATAACCCAAATAGAATCACATTGATTCCAAGACTGGGTAAGACTTGTGATGAAATCTCTATTAATCACTTCCCACTTCTATTCGGGCAATTCTATCTCTTGATACAAATCATCGGGTTTTAAGTTCTTGACTTTCACTTGTTGACACACCATACACTTAGACACATGGCTATCCACATCTCGTTACATATTGTTCCACCAATAAAACTCCCTAAGACCATGATACATCTTCGTAGAACCAGGATGAATAGCATACCGAGATCCATGAGCCTCGTCCATAATCTTTTCTCTCAATCCATTGACATCGAGAATATATAGTGTACCTTGGTACCTCAAGATACCATCACCACCAATCAAAAAGTCAACAACCTTTTGTTGACCCATATTACTCTTAATCTGCATCAAGTTGGGATCCAACATTTGCTTATTTTTTACATCAACCACAAGAAATGACTGTGACACTGGATGTACAAACATACCACCATTCTCTGAGTTTGTGAGACGAACTCTAAGATTAGCTAATTGGTGAATGTCCTTCTCTAATTCCTGCTTCTCCTTATCAATATGATCCAAACTCCCTATGGATAATCTTCTAAGAGCATTGAAAACAATGTTAGCTTCACCAGGATGGTAGTGGAGACTCATATCGTGTCCTTCAGCAACTCAAGCTATCTCCTTTGCCTGAGATTTAACTCCTTCTGAGTAAACCTATGCTGTAGGATCTTATGATTGAAAAATATGTCAACATGAACCTTATAGAGATAGTGACACCAAATCTTCAATGCAAAAACCATGGCTAATAATTCCAAATCATGAGTAGGGTAGTTCTTATCATGAACTTACAATTGCCTAGAAACATAGGCCACCACCCTAACATACTACATAATACACAACCAAGACCAACACAAGAAGCATCACCATACACTAAAAAACCATCATTACCCTCGGGCAAGGTCAAAATCAGAGCCGGAGTCAATTGATCCTTCAACTTCTCGAAACTACCCTAACAAGAATCCAACCATAAGAACTTGAAATTCTTCTAGGTCAACTTATGATACAAGTATGATCATGATCATGATACTTTTAGAGTATTTTTGTAGACTAGTCACTAAAAGGCCCTTTTGTCATTTTGTCTATTATTGTAATGTAGTATAAATAGAACATTATAGAGTTTAGTTATTTAGTTGCTTAATGATATTGAGATAACACTCCTCTTAGAGAGAGAGAGAGTCCCAAAACTATAACTAGGACCATATACAAGTGTGGAATAACTTGTGTGTTGCATTGCTTGATACATTGGTGCTTGGGTGGTGGACGCCTCTCTTGTGTCAATTGTAAGAGATAGGTGATTGTAGTGTGTGATGTTAAGGGCCCAAGAGTGTAATATGTTCTTGGGTTCTTAAGATTATACCTCCATTTTTCTATCTTTTTGTCTTTATTTTGTTGTAACCGTTGGTAGTATTCTTGTTGTGTAACCTTGTAATCGTTCTATTGTTGAAATCTTATTGTGTTGTTCATCTTATTATTGTTGTTAAATTAGTTTGGTTTGTCTATTTTTGTGTCAAAGACACCATTATATCTTTTATTCTTGTTGTTGGTAGTGAATCCGAGAGTGGTCACCAAAGGGGTCCTCGGTTCTTTAAACTTGTGGACTGTTTTGGTGTATGTTTCATATCTTTTTGGTCTCTCCCATATCATTTGGTATTAGAGCACGGTTTGATTTTGTTCCAACAAAATCAATCTTGGGATTGTTATCTTGAAAATAAAAAAAAAAGTGAAAAAGAAGAAAAAAGGTTACTGTTCACGTTTTTAGAGTTTTTTAATTTTTGAGACTTGATTTTTGTGTGTTTATAGTGTTAGATACTTGTTACCTAACACTATTAGAGTCTAGAAATTAAAAATCCTAACAAAAAAGAAGTGTCAAAATCAAAAGTTCCCCCAAAAATACTAAACCCGTTTTTAACCCTAGGTAAAATTTTGAGTTTTTGATTTTGTATTTTTCTTGTGTTTTTAGTGTTAGATTTGTGTTCTCTAACACTATAGGAGTATAGGATTCTAATTTGAGCCAAATTGGAGGTGATTTGAGACATCCACCATTGTTGAGCTTGAGTTTGAAGAAACTTGAAGGTGGGATCTCATTGTGGGAGGTTGTTTTGAACTAACGTGTGTTTTGTTTTGTAGCATTTGTATTGTATTGTTGTGTGTGACGTTGTGGATTGATTGAGTGTCTTGTTGGACCGTAACTTGAAGGGTTATTTTTGGTACAACCACAATGGAACCCGAGGCTTCAAATGCTCAAACAATGGACAATAATGCCATCAATCTTATTTTGGCTCGCCTTGAAACTATGTCCCGAGATGTGGCTAGGTTGAATGTGGGTATTGAGAAATTAGATACGGATGTGGAATCAATGAGTGGAAGACTAGAACGTGTGGAAATACAAATGAGTCGACCTTCCATCCCTCAAAACAATTCCCCAACTAATACTCCTGAGACCTTGCACCAAATGCTATATCCACCAATTGCCATAAATCCGACCAATCTTTATTCCCGAAGCTGAGAACAAGATAGACCAAAACATCCTCCCCTCCACCAAGTCCAACAAGAAGGGCTTGGAACCCAAATACCACCATTAAACCCGAACCCTCTCATCCAAACTCTACTTGACCAAAGACCTCACTATACAAATCCAATCTTGCCACTACAAGCTCCATTTAACCTAAATAGACCCATCCATGTCGAAGGCTATGGTAGGGGAGGACAACATAATGGTTATGGACCGTATGATGATTTTTACTTGAAAGAAGAAAGAATGAGGGGTATACATGGGGAGTTAGGCCGAGAGGTGTAGATGGCCACCCAAATCTAGATGTAGTTGCCAATTCCATCAAAGTGAGCCTTCCTATTTTCAAAGGTGAGAGTGATCCCGAAGCCTACCTTACATGGGAGTCATCTTGTGACAAGATCTTCCAACTTAATGATCTCACCGAAGAAAAGAAAAGTTGCTATGCTATAGCTCACTTCAAAGGGTATGCTAATACATGGTGGGAGTATGTTAAACGGTTTGGAAATGAGATGATTGGGGGACAACCTCCTTCTTGGTTTTGGTTGAAGAAGCTTATGCGGCAAAGGTACTTGCCCGAGACTTATAGGAATAAGCTCCTTGCCAAATTGTAAAATTTGAGGCAAGGGATCAAGAGTGTCATGGCTTACTACGATGAATTTCAACAATTGATGTTGAAAATTGACCACCGAGATGAGAAAATAAGTCATGACATTGTGCGATTCAAGGTTGGATTAAACAAGGACATCTCCATTCGCATGACGCTTCAAAAATTTGACACCATAGATGGAATCTTCCACGTGGATTTATAGGTTTAGAGGGAGCTCAAAGAGAAATCATTCATGGCTTCCCAACTCGAGGCCACCAAGGCTGTCCAAAAATATCCTCCCAAGTATGAAGGTAAATTGAATTCCACTTCGAATCCCAACGGGTTTCAATGCTTCAAGTGTCAAGAGTGGGGGCACAAGGCTAGTGAGTTCCCAAACCGGAGGAATATAATCCTAAGAGAGGGTACATTGTACTATCTTGGAGAAGAGGTGGGCATTAAATCGGTAAAGAATAATGTCAAACCACAAGATGGAGAGAAAGAAGAAGCCGAAGTGCAAAATGAAGAGTATGGAGAAGATATGTGGCCGCAAGAAGGAGATTGTGAAGTACCTTTGTAAAAGAGGTGAGCCTGTGAATTTATGGTCAAATTCCTCTCAAGATGGAGAGGATGATACAAGTATGATCATGATCATGACACTTTTTGAGTATTTTTGTAGACTAGTCACTAAAGGGACCTATTGTCATTTTGTCTATTATTGTAATGTAATATAAATAGAACATTGTAGGGTTTATTTCTTGATTAATGATATTGAGAGAACACCCCTCTTAGAGAGAGAGAGTCCAAAAACCATAACTAGGGCCATATATAAGTATGGAATCACTTGTGTGTTGCATTGCTTGATACATTGGTGCTTGGGTGGTGGAAGCCTCTCTTGTGTCAATTGTAAGAGATAGGTGATTATAGTGTGTAGTGTTAAGGGTCCAGGAGTGTCATATGTTCTTGGGTTCTTAAGATTATACCTCCATTTGTCTATCTTTTTATCTTTATTTTGTTGTAACCGTTGGTAGTGTTCTTGTTGTATAACCTTGTAATCGTTCTATTGTTGAAATCTTATTGTGTTGCTCATCTTCTTCTTGTTTTTACATTAGTTTGGGTTGTCTGTTTTGGTGTCAAATACACCATTATATCTTGTATTCTTGTTGTTGGTAGTGAATCCGAGAGTGGTCACCAAAGGGGTGCTCGGTTCTTTAAACTTGTGGACTGTTTTGGTGTATGTTTCGTGTCTTCTTGGTCTCTCCCATATCAACTTAGTCAATGGAGCAGCTATTGTAAAAAACTCTCCACAAATCTCCTATAGTAACTGGCTAGACCCAAGAAGCTCCGAATATCGGTTGGATTCGCAGGCCTAGGCCACTTCTTAACCGTCACAACCTTTTGTGGATCCACCATGATCCCTTTGCTAGAGATAACATGACTAAGGAAAGTCACAACATTCAACCAAAACTCACACTTTAAGAACTTGGCGTACAAGCAATGATCTTTTAAGTTTTGCAACACGGCATGAAGGTGATCCACATGATCCGCCTCACTCTTAGAATATACCAAGATGGCATCAATGAAGACAATGAAAAAAAAATCCAAGAACGAATGGAAGACCCTATTCATCAAATCCATGAATGCCGTGGGGGCATTGGTCAACCATAAAGATATAACTAGGAACTCATTGTGACTATACTGGGTCCTGAAGGCAGTCTTAGGGATATCTACTTCCCTTGTCTTAAGTTGATTATAACTCGACCTAAGATCAATCTTAGAAAAACACTTCACACCTTGAAGCTAATCAAATAAATCATTGATCTTAGGAAAAGGATATTTATTCTTTATGGTCACCTTATTCAACTGATGATGATCAATGCACATCTGAAGGCAACCATCCTTCTTACTCACAAATAACATGGGAGAACCCCATAGAGACACACTAGGATGGATAAAACCTTTATCCAAGAGATCTTTCAATTTCTCCTTAAGCACCTTTAACTCTGCCGGAGCCATTCTATAAGAAGGGATAGAGATAGGACGAGTGTCTAAAACAAGATCAATCCAAAAATTAGTTTCCCTATCGGGAGAGATACTAGAAAGGTCAACAGGAACCTCTGGAAACTCATTAGACATGGGAACCAATTATAGACAAGGACCTTTTGAGTTAGAATCTTTAACTCGGACCACATGATACAAACACCCCTTAGAGATCATCTTTCAGGCTCTAAGATATGAGATGAACCTCTTCTTAGGTACTAAAGAACCCCCTTCCCATATAATTACCAACTTATTAGGGAATTTAAATATGACTCTACAGGTCCGAAGATCTAAGGAAGCATAGCACAAATGCAACCAATACATCCCTAAGATAACGTCAAAATCAACCATGTCTAACTCTATCAAGTCTACTAGGGTTTCTTTACTACCAACAGCTACCACACCCCCTATAGACTCTTTTGAAAATCATAGAGTCTCCTACCAGGGTAGAAATATAAAAAAAAGATAGACATACACTCAGGACCAAGATCGAAATGCACAACTACAGTGGGGTAACATAAGAAAGAGTGAACCCCAGGTCAATCAAAGAATACACATCACGGAAGAAAAGTCTCAACATACCCATAACAACATCTAGAGATACCTTAAAATCTTGGTGAGTAGAAAGTGCATACAAATGATTCTGGTCAGTGTTGGTACCAGAAATAGAAGTAGAAGTAACACCCATCGGTGTAGGAGTGGATGAAGTAGTAATAGGGGACCTGTTGGCCCAAAAAGCCACTAGAGAGGGGAACTCTCACTTCCTGTGCCTAATCGAACCATATCTAAAACATATGTTCCTCCCCTTTTCACACTGGTCACAGTGATGCTGACCACAAAATCTACAAGAAGGGTAGGATGGAATCAACTTAACCCTACTAGTCTGAGATTGGGCACCCTATTCCCAAAATCCAGCACTAAACTAAGATCGATGATCACCTGATGGACTCGAGTAAGGAGCACTAGCCGATGAGAAAGAAGCAAAACTCCCCCATTTCTTTCTTGTCCACCTACCACCATCTCTACCACTTTGCTCAGAAGGCCTAAATCTCTTTCCCTAAACTCAACCTTCTTTTTTTCTCTTCCTCCACTTGCTGCATGTACATAACTAATCTAGAGATATACATATCTTTGATCAATAAAGCCACATTTCTCTCAAGGACCAACTCACGAGACAATCCCAAGGTGAAGTTCCTTATCCGAGCTTTTATATTCGACACCATCTTCAGAGCATACCTAGACAATTGGTGTGACTTCATGGCATATTTCTTGGCAAATATTTTTCCATACTTTAGATTAACAAACTCCTCCACCCTTTCTTCCCTCAACTATAGAGGAAAGAAGCAATCTAGAAAAAAATTAATGAAGTTCTCCCACAAGGATGACTCATCAACATTACCCCTTGTTCGTTCCCACTCCTCGTACCATTGGTAGGACACATCCTTCAACTAAAAGGATGAAAACTCTACCCCTTCCACATTAATGGCATGCATGACTCTGAAAATCTTTTCTATCTCCTCTATAAAATCCTGAGGATCTTTCGCCACCTTAGCACCGGTAAAGGTCGGATGACTCAACCTCATAAACTGGACAACCATAGTATCCTCAGAAGATGGAGTAAAAGATACACCAGGCTTAGCTTTAGAAGTTACCAACTGAGCAATCATATGAATTGACTAAGGAGACTCAGCATGTGACACGTCATCCTGAGGAACCAAAGAAAGACTAGAGGTAATCGGTGGAACTCTCAGACCATCAAGTACTGGAACCCTAGACCAAGTATGAACTCCATAAGAAGAGCGAGTCCCATCAACATTGTCCCTAATTGGGAAGGAAGGGTTGGCAGAAACTTTAGATCTTCTTAGAGGTATGATTTAAAAGATGAGTAATCGAAAATTAGAGGGATCCATGACCTTAAACTCTATATCTCAAAATAAGAAACAAGAAGACAAACATTTCTGAATGCCTTATAGCCTCTCTCTTATAAGTGTGGCGCGCTATACATCCATAAAAGAGACTCTACTCGATACGGCTTTGTGGATACCCAACTGACCATGAACCTAGGCTCTGATACCAACTTGAAACGACCTAAAAATATGCCTTGTCATATGGGCATCTAAAGCACAACAAGGACCAAAGATTGCCTCATTAACCTGACATAACCATCATATCAATCCACAAGCGTCGAATAAAATACAAACATATAATGAGGTAGCAGAAACAATACTAATAATCATAACTTAAGAAAGTATAGCCATTCATTAATATCAACATTCAACATCTAATCTACCCAAGTCCACAGTCATCAACAAGCCTCTCTAAATCCAGAGTCAATAATATATTGGGAAAAGCCCCAGACAATAGCCAAAACTAAATCTAAAATAATTTTATGACATATGCTAAGAATACCATGAAATGTGTGCCTTCCAAAGGTTGGAAGCTCACCACTTCGCTGTCAACACTTGAACTGTCCAAACATCTGATCACTGTGCAGGAAGAGAAGAAGATACTCCGACCCCTGTGTCGTATGAGGACACAACGTCCAAAGATGATTAGCAGTTGGAGCGCTAGCATGTAACTCAAGGGAAAGGATAAAATAGTGTAATTATTAAATATTGAGTTAAACCATCATAAGCCATCACATTTATACATATTGACATGTAAGTACATATGGATACATCAAGTGTCAAAATATAACAAAGCTTAGCATACATTTCAAAGCACTCAGTCACAAACCATGAAGTGGAGAACTCTAAACTTCTACCACTTAGGTTATATCGAGTAAGAGGACTCTAACCTAAAGCTATCTTATTAAGCAAGTGGACTCTAACCACAAGAGTTTTATTAGTCAAGTGGAATCTAACCACAAGCCATTTTATTATGGATGTTGACTCTAACCATAAGCCATTTCATTACACAAGTGGACTCTAACCACAAGCCATTTCTTTATATATGTAGACTCTAACCATAAGCCATCGCGTTTATTACTAGTCGACATTGGGGCTCTAACCCTTTGTCTATGCATTCACATCACACCAGTTACATTTGGGGACTTTAACCCATTTAATGTTTTAATCCATCATGGCCACAATTCAACATCATAAATGACCACAAGGTTTTCATGAATCATATATCAATCAATAACTTTAATAAGCCAATACATTAGTTACAACTATCATTCAAGTCAAAATTGTGGTCATCATGACCTTTTTCCAACCATTCATTAGCATTATTATACCAAACTTTAGTTCAACACAATGCAAGTTCATGCTTAGGGACTCAAACCCTTTTTAACAAAATAAACACCAAGCTTACCAATTAACTCGTTATGTTGCCTAGAAGACCTTTACAATATCATTTACCAATCATTCTTACTCATTAAGCCATCGCCTTAGTTCAAGTCATCATCAACATGCAACTAGTTATTCCTAGTAGATATTTTCACAAACACCTTGTGGGTATACCTTTACCAAGGCCAAAATCAAAGTAGAAATCATCAATATTAGGGTTACTCATGACCCAATTGTTAAAACATAACAAAAAGTACACACATATGCAAATCATCACCAAAATCAAGTATAAACACAAGTCTAAGCTAGAGCAAACATTACTCATAACTAGGCTTTTAAACCCTTAACATTTGATTTAAAAATCACCATTTACAAGTCATAATCCTTGTTTAAAACACATGATATTTTGTGTTAGCAATAAGGAAAAGAGTACCATGCTTTATAGAAGATAATTCACTGAGAGATTCTTGGTCCTCAGGTTTCTAGATGGGCTCTTTGATAAACCCTAGCCCAAATCTTATTAGAGAAGTTGAGAGAGGATTTAGGAGTGTTTTTGGTGAGTTTTGATCTTCTAAAATATGTTATGATGGGCTATAACATGTTATATAGTGAGGGGACTTAAGGGTTTTGGGCTGGAAAATATCCATAAAGTCCTCAACTTAAAAGATAAAAATGCACTCTCAAGAGGGTATGACTCCTACACCAAGTCATAACCTAGTGTACGAGTGGTACCCTAACTCATACCCTAGGCCTCACCATGGACCCCTAATCTTCCCAACATATGACCATACAAGCATGATTCATACCAAAGGTACGAGTGGTACCATACAACCCGTATCCAAGTCAGTGACCACTAGATCAAGACCAATACTTCATATGACTAGGTAGTATATGACCCGTACCCTAACGTATGACTAGGGAGAGTCTAAATCGTATCTTGGATAGAATGTACCTAACAAACACTGATCAACATATGAGAGAGAGAACCTTAGGTAGTATCCTAGGGTATGACTAGTACCCATGAGTCATACCCTGCCCAGAAACCTCTACCAAGGAAATTCTTCTAAGGGTCCAAAATCTAGGTGTTTTAGCTTGTGTGTACAAGTATTGGTGAAAGTAATGGTTCCTTGAGTGAATCAGGCTTACGTGTTGATTTAGTAGATGGGAAAAATCATATGGTAGCCTAATCTCAATGTATGAGGGAGGGTAAGTATACAAAAATTGGATGATAAAATTCCAAGTGTAGTAGTAAAAGGGTTAATAATTAGTTCTTAAGTTTGAAAACATCAATATGGAGAGTAGAGTGAACTAAACACACAAATAAGAGTTAGAATTAGGGGATTATTTTTGTCACCTAATCGAACACCTGCAAACTAGTAGAGGCTATATCGATATAGAAACAAAGATATTTGTATATATAAGATATGCTTATAAATGAGTCCCAAACCAATAAATAAAAGATAGAAATGCTAAGAGTGATTTGCTACTATGCAGATTAGTGCACGTGAAGAAGTGAGACTTGTTGCTTCTATGCTTATACATTAATGAATATGCATGTTGATTTTAGATACTACCTATGATTGTGACTGCATTGCATAGTCATGGATGTTGATAATATTGATATAGATATTTATACTAATAAAGGTGAGTTGATGATATTGTATATGATGCTGAGATCATGATGTTCATGGTGTTTATAATATTGATGCTAATAATGGTGAGTTGATTATATTATGTATTATAATAAGATCCCGATGTTTATAATAAAAATGATATTAATATTAATGATGATGAGTTTAGAAAGAAAAAAGAAATTAGCAATATTACATTCATACATTCATCATCTTATTTGAATGTACCTTTATATTTATATAATGTGGGTGGTTCCTTGAGTGGATCAAGTTATGTTGATGACATATAATGGTCCCTTGTGTCGAATAGTTATGTGTTAGAATAGTATGTTTTACCTAAATAAACACAGTTAGTGTCACGACCCGAGACTTCCCCTAGTCATAACACGGTGATTAGAACCACAAGTGATCCCAAGATAACCCATGAACTAGTATGCTGTTTGAGAAACTGATTTATAATGTAAATAAAAGCTAAATTTGCTGAGCGAAAGCATAGTCATGAGAAAATCTGAATAAATAAGTTATTGTAATAGTTTACATCACGATAAATTTGAAGAAAGAACTTGAATTACATGAAAGACTATGACTGACTATCTATGAAGCTTCTACTATACTGACTATAGATAGCTGGGATATGCCTCCAACTACAACTACTCAGTACATATGGATAATCAAAATACGGCACATGAACTACAATAGACTGGAGTCCCTAAAATAAGATAACTCATCACCTGTTGGCTGAATGATGAGAACTATCTGACCCTGGTGTGTGGACTACATATGCTACCTATATTATGAAGGAATACAGCCACAAATGCATATATGTGGCCAGTACTCTGGAATGTACCGAGTATATGGAGACATGCGCTAAATCATGGAAATATTTAAAACATGCTTTCAAACTGAGGACATAAGTTATTTATTAAAAAATATATTTAAAACATAGTTGTATGTGAAAATGGTAAGGCTTACTGAAATTCATAAATCATGAGCGGAAAATATTTCGATCAACTGGAAAGCAATAAAAATCATGAATTCCATATGTAAATCTCAAGTAAAGATGAGTAGGCTGAAAAACCGTACTAAGGATCATGTATTTATACTGAGCATGAAAACATGAACATGTAAAATGTGTGCAAGACCAAGCATAAATATGTACTAAAATAATCTATAAAACTGAGTGACTGAACGACTGATTAACTGAATAACTAAGATTTGTACACTTGGTCATGCAAACCTAAACTGATATAAACTGAGTAATGACTGAAATTATGAGAAATATCATGTAGCTGACATGCCCCAATCTGAGCTAATCGGGGTCTAACCTATAACCCAGCTGGAAGGGTATCAGTACCTTGCCACAAGTACTAACCTGGCTGACGATGTGGATCCATAAGGCTGATGACTCAAAGAACTAGGAAGTCACCCTCTACTAGCAGGTGCCCCTAAAAGAGTGTCAACTTTCTTCTGGAAGGAAGACCTCTCATACGTATACTAGCTACGTAGTTTTGGATTTCAGGGACTACTACTAAAGGTCACATCCTTTACTGGCAGGTGAGCCCCCATCCCCGGGTTCACTCAGTTCTAAATCCTTCTACCATTTAAACTGACAAAGAAACATAACTGATACATACACTGATAACTAATTTGCTCAAAGAAGGTATTCTGAAACTAATAGTGCATGCCTTATTTGAAGTAATCATAAACATGTAAACAGATGTATTTAACATGAAATAATATTGGTGATTTCCTTATACAAATGATTATTTGAATATGCTGATAAAATCATGATTCTGGCTGACTTAGTACTTGAGAATCTAAAAACATGAGTAAACACATAGGTATCAGATGTTCATAACCCGCCTGCACTAAATGATACTTTAAATACAATACAATATTTAAAACATTGTAATAAACTTCATGATTCAAAGACCCAAAATATAGTACATGTCACTATTCAAATAAATTCCATGAATTTGAATATGAGAATGAGTTAAACTTGGGAGGATAACATGATCACATGATTTTAGTTCATAACTTGATAATTTAACATGGGATCAATTGAATATAACATGAGTAATTGAAATTTAATGAATGAAGTAACCTAATTCATACGGGTAAAACATGTTGACATAGCTTGAATTCAAATTACTAAGAAAAGCAAGGATTAAGTTCATAAGTAATATGAATAATTTCATAAAAAGGGAAAATTTCATACTTTAATAAAATAGGCAATTTTTAGACTCAATGGGTGGAAGGAACCTATTAATAAATACCCCACATACCTCAATGTAGAAACGTTGTATAAATTTCTTGGGATTGAACTTGAATTTGAAGAACTCTAATTGGTTTTGGGAAGAAAAGAATCACCTTATTTTGTTTTATGATGAATGATTTCTGAGTTTTGATAGGTTAGGGTAATATTTACGCTTGATAACTGTTGTTTGGAGGGTGAAACGATGGAGTTTTGGAGTTAAAAGAAAGGAAAAAGACCAAAAAAATCCCTTAAACTATCTATAAGCCATCCCGATGAGTTTGTCCACGACTCTTACAGTCTGGCTATGAGTCATCATCAAGAACCCAGATTTCAATCCCTAATCTGACTATGAGTCATCATCAGGAGCTTAGTCACTGGCAACTTTGACAGTGTTTCAATAATTTGGACATAACCTTTCACCCCGATATTGGGTCAAGGTAAAATTAGTATCTTTAGAAAGCTAATTAAATTATCTATATATTGGTGGGTATTGAGCTCAGAAATTCTTAGTATACCAAAAGTTAAGTTCATTTGAATCTGACATAGTTATATTCTTCACAAGAATTTAATTTCTAAGGGTTGTTTCGACTTGCCTATAAGCTAGGACCTATTTGGGGGCTTAATATATGTCTAAGTCATTTGTAAAACTAATAAAACATGAGGCTTGATTTTTCATGAAATTAAAGCATGATTCTAATAATGGCTTGGATTTTCGGGGTGTTACAATATCTCCCCCCGTGGGTCATCATCCTCGAATGAAGAATGACTTGGCTGAAAGAATAGAAAAAAGAGTTGTAATCCCTTCCATGGAATTCCAAGAGCTGAATATTGACATGATTACTAAATTTCCAACTAGCTTTAACTATCTTGAAAATTTGGGAACTGATTAGTACTGTTTGGCTGAATTCTAAAGTTGGATAACTAACATGATGTAGATTTCTAAATCTGGGTATCTTATGGGATATGCATATTTATGAATCCTCGGCTAGTAAGACTAGATGAAAATATGGAAAACTATAGGAGCTTATCTGTTTGATTGCTAAACTAAATTGCTGGCCATAAGAATTATCTCATACTGAAAGTTTATAACTCAATTGAAGTATTTCTTCAACACTCTTTCTGAGAGGTGCTAATAATATTAGGGAGCAAAGAATCTTGGGCATGATCCGAGTAAGATATCTAAATAAGGAATCATAAAATGGATACAAATCTGTAACACGAAACATAGTCAAACATAAGCTAAGATAGAATTACTATGTCTTAGGCAATGCAACTGCTAACTTTCAAGCTTAGCCATACTTCTTAAATACTCCCTCAACTATACTTGTCCTCTCAAATTGTAAGCCCATCTTCTATAACTTAAAATTCTCACATGGGTACATATAACCGTTCTAGCCAAAGTTTGAGTTGAATTACATGCTCTCAGCATGTTCAAGCCTAAATCGAAATCACAAGGTACAACATATAACTCCATAGTATTTGTTTAAACTATGAATTCAATACCTTATGTGTTTTTTTTCACATCTCTCATCTCAAGAATAATTCTCCTTTCAACTTCAACAACTAACTTCAACCTCTTACTAGGAATTCACTAATGCACAATGCATTTATCCATAATATATACAAACATGACTTTCAAGCCTATCATTATAATCACATATGAACTTATAGAAACCAACCCACTTAGGAATTTTTTCCCCATATTCTCTAATACCTCAATCAATATCAACATTCAGGAACTATTCCCAAGAAGACACACCTAGAATTTTAACTAACTATGACATATACCAAAAGCTTTGCCTCAATCATCCTTCAAACTTTTAGCCTTAGATAAAACAAGCATATAACAATCTTTCCCTAATAAATAACATTTACTCTATCCCATCTAAACTATAGTTCATCTATTTTCATTACCACTGTATTTACATAAAGAGAGGTCACTGAACGATTAGAACATGAGGTCCTGAAGCATGAAAGGATACAATACATAACTTTAGCACTTAATTGAGGCTTGAGAAATAGAGTATCAAAGGCATGCATTCATTAAAAAGACCAAAACTAAGGACATAAATGACATAATCTAAAGTTTCGATGATCATTAAGAGTGTAGCATGAGTATCTGAAACTTACCATACTGTAAAGCATGAGTACACGAGTCATGAGCTGCATGACCTAAATTTGGAGTTTATAAATTCATGGAATATGGTTTGTACTGCTGTGTGAATTAAAACTCCTCATACTAGATGTTAGGAGCGTACATAATTCTATGGAAAGTGTATAAAGATGAGCTATGATCATAGATCAGACTCGTAGGGAATGAGTAGATGTCGTGATGACTACAGTACAAATATTCACAATGAGATAAGAATGGGTGGGGTTTATCCTCCCCTACTGCTGTTCTACAATATATTAGCATCACTACCAGAATTTGAAAGCCTGACTTGGTTCCTTGTTCTATCATCTCCTCCTTAGATTTAAGCCATCATTTTAAGTCCGCGAACCCCTTTAATAAGCTCTAAACTGAAATTCAACCACTGTACTCTAGAGTACGAAATATAACAAAGCACATAATTAATAAACTCACCCTAAAAGACTATACCTGAATGTGTCAAACCCACTGTTAGTGCTTCCTTCCTAGATAGAACTCTTAACTTTTTATAGCCCTAATAGACACATCATATGATAACTTAACACTTACTAACTTAGAATCTTCAGGACTATCACCATACCCTCAATTCATACCATCTAGAATTTCAACCTTTTCTTTTTATTAGCTTTACCATCCACACTTTAAACTTAGATTCTAAAAATTAACATGGATATCCCCAAAATTTTTAATGAACTATACTAAATTCGTGCTTGAACACCCTCTTAATATACATACTATCCTCAATTTTTTTAGCTTCACTAATCATTATCACATACTTACACCCTTTTTGACAACATACTTGCCTCACTAAACACATAATCTGCTTGTTTTTCCTCCTGGCCTACTAATATCACATCCCTAAACAAATATTTTCCCTAAACCATGAGAATTACCATTACACCAGTATACCTAACATCAACAACCTATAACCCATAACTTAGCTAGTAAGAACATTTTATACTACATTACTAGCCTCATTCGCACTTAGCAACTCAAGGAACTATTTGAGCACACACACTTTAAAAGCCTAGAAATAATACAATCTCACATCACCTGGGGTACACCTCTAGATCATACCTACACCATCATACTTAATTTTGATCAACAAACTTAAATTCTTGCATACACTATTTCAAGCCTACCGGTTCACCTTTCATAGAACTAGCCCATGAAAATATAATCTACTAAATTCAGATAAACACTATTCCACTTTACTACTGTTAAACTTTTAGGTTCATACTTCTAACTCTAGATCATATGGTGTCATAGAATTCTGAGAAGGGGTTTGAGAGCACATCTGACTTTGGCTCGATGCATGATTTTCATAAATATAAATAAAGTCTTTAAAAAATTGGAAATTAAGGGAACTGATGGGATCTTTTTAAGACCACATGAAATCTCATAACGGTCTATGGAGATTGTTTGAGAAAACTCTATTTGTAGGAATTTAAGTTTGACTATTTTTATTACCTCGAAACTAAGGCAGAGTTGGAATGAATAAATCAATGTAAGAATCTATATAAGTTTCTTAGAGATAATCTCTACAACACTATTTGAGATATGAAAAGGGAAATATTTCTTAAATACCATGTAGCCTCTCAAAGAAAAGTGCAGTCGTGTCAGTATTATTCCACAAGACTCTACTAGACACGACTTCATAGACACCCTAGGAAACTTGAACCTTGTGCTCTGATACCAAGTTTGTCACGACCCAAGGCTATCCCTAGTCGTAACAGGGTCCTTAGAACCACAATTGATCCCAAGCTAACCCATGTCTTGGCATACTATTTGAGAAAATAGTTTATAATGTAAATAAAAGATAAATTTGTTAAGCGGAATCATAGTCATGAGAAAATATGAATAAATAAGTCACTGTAATAGTTTAAATCATGATAAATCTAAAGAAAGTTAAATTACATAAATGATTCCGACTGACTATCCACAAAATAAGAGAACTCATCACCTGCTTGCTGAATACTAAGAATTGTCTAATGCTGGTGTGTGGGCTACATCTGGTACCTACATTATGAAAGAATATAGCCACAAATGCATATATGTGGTCTGTACTATGGAATTTACTGAGTATATAAAGATGTGAAATATTTAAAACATGCTTTCAAACTGAGAACGCAAGTTATTTACTGAAACATGTATTTAAAACATGGTTATATGTGAAATTTGTAAGGTCTACTAAAATTCATAAATCATGAGTAGAAAATATTTCGGTCAGTGGGGAAGCAATAGAAAACATGAATGCCATATGTATATCTTAAGTAAAGATGAATAGGCTATAAAATCATACTGAGGATCATATATGAATACTGAGCATGAAAGCATGAACATGTAAAATGAGTGCAAGACCAAGCATAAACATGCATTGAAATAATCTGTAAAACTGAGTTAATGAATGAATGATAAACTGAATAACTGAGCTCTATATACTTGGTCATGCAAATCTGAACTGATACAGACTGAGTACTGACTGAAACTGCAGGAGCTATCATGTAATTGACATACCCCAATTTGAGCTAATTGAGGTTCAACCTATGACTCCAGTTGAAAGGGTAACAATACCTTGCCATGGGTACTAAGACTGACTGACGATGTAGATCCATAAGGCTGATGTCCCAAAGAATTAAGGAGTCATCCTCTACTGGCAGGTGCCCCTAAAGTAATGTCAACCATCTACTGGCAGAAAAACCTCTCATACCTATGTTGGCTACGTAGTTCTGGAACTTAGGGATTGCTACTGAAGGTCACACCCTCTACTGGAAAGTAAGACCCTATACCTGGGTTCACTCAGTACTAAATCCTACTCTCAACTAAACTGACATAGAAATATAACTAATACATGCATTGATAACTTATTTGCTCATAGATGGTATTCTGAAACTAACAGTGCATGCATAATCTGAAGTAATCATAAACATATAAACGGATGTACTTAACATGAAATAAAACTGGTGATCTCCTTATAAAATCAATGATATGAATTTGGTGATAAAATCATGATTCTAACTCACTTAGTACTTAAAAAACTGAAAAGATGAGTAAACACATAGGTATCGGGTGTTCATAACCCGCCAACTCTGAATGCTACTTTAAATACAATACAACATTTAAAATATTGTAACAAAATTCATGATTCAAAGACTTAAAATATAGTACATATTAGTAAACTAATAAAGTCTATGAATTTGACTATGGGAATGAGTTAAACTTGGGAGGATAACATGATCACATGATTTTAGTTCATAACTTGATAATTTAACATGGTATCAATTAAATAAAACATGAGTAATTGAAATTTAAAGGATGAAGTAACCTAATTCACATGGGAAAAACATGTTGACAGGACTTGAATTCAAATTACTAAGAAAAGCAATGATTAAGTTCATAAATAATATGAATAATTTCATAAAAAGGGAAAATTTCATACTTCAATCAAAAAGGGGATTTTTGGGATCAATGGGTGGAAGTAACCCATTGATGAATACCCCACATACCTAAAAATAGAAGCCTTAGGTAAATTTCTTGGGATTGAACTTGAACTTGAAGAATCCTAATAGGTTTTTAGAAAAAAGAAATCGCTTCATTTTGTTTTGTGATGAATGATTTCTGAGTTATGATAGGTTAGGGTAATATTTACGCTTGATAAATGTTGATTTAAGGGTGAAACAACGTAGGTTTGGGGTTTAAAAAGTGGAAAAGGACCAAAACCCCCTTAGGAATCATCTGGAAAACATCTGGAAATCGTCCCAATGAGTTTGGCAATGACTCAGGGTCTGGCTATGAGTCATGGTTTGAGTCGCCATCATGAACCTAGATTTTGGCCTGTACTATCGTGACTCCTCCTCCTTTCTACTCATAGGATCTGACTACGAGTTGTCATCATAAGTCCTAGTCATTGGCTGCTTTGACAGTACCTTTGTAATTAGGCTATAAGTTTTCACCCCGATATCAGATTAAGGTAAAATTGGTATCAGTTGAAAGTTAATTCAATTATCTCTCTATTGGTGGTTCCTGAGATAAAAAATTGTTAGTATACTAAAAGTTATGCTCATTTGAATCTTACTATAGTTATATTCTACACAAGAATTTAATCGCTAAGGGATATTTCGACTTGCCTATAAGCTAAGAGCTATTTGGGGAATTAATATATGTCTAAGTTACTTGTGAAAATACCAAAACACGAGGCTTGATTTTTTATTAACTTGAAGCATGGTTCAAATAAGAGCTTAGATTTTGGGGGTGTTACAATTAGTCTTGCAATGACAGTCGAATGATGAGTAAAGTAGGCTACAACTAGTGGTCCTGAGGTAATGATATAGTGAAATTTGTAAAATTAGAGGGTTAAGTTAGAAAATAGGGCTATATACGATTGAAAATAACCTTGTAATATAGAATGGTTTATCCAAGGCTAAAGATATTATATGAAAATATTAAATGACAGGTAGGTCACAAAGATGCTAAGAGTTATAGATTGATAAGAGTATAATTAAGAGTTGGTAATCGGAACCTTACTTGAAGTCATGATTTCTTCCTATTTACTATTACTGTTATTTGTTTCTAATCCTGGGAGGTCGATTATGCTTACTAGTATGTGTGGTTGTACTAATACTATACTTGCTTTATCTTCTTCTAGTGGTATAGTCATTGGGAAGGTCAGTTGGATTTTCTATAGCAGCGATGGAGATCATTATACAACAACTTCTTCCCTCTCACTCTTACAATAATGTTGGGTCTTGAAGTTTCTTGTTCCTTGTCTAGTGCTTTTGTACCAATTTAGGCTAGGTTCTGGGAATTCACTTTTGGTTATTTTTCACATTTTATTAACTTATATATTGTACTAAATTAGAGTTATTTTATGAGTCAACTAAACGTCATTATTTGAAATAATAATTATTTTGTCTTCCACATTAAATGAGTGGTTTGTTGGTAAGGGTTCTTCTTTATAGGATAGATTTTGGTAGGTTCCTGTACCATTCATGATTTGAGTCATGACAAGATGGTATTAAAATACATGCTATTGATCTCCCAGTATGAGAGAAAATATCAAGTAGTGTCTTGCATATTGGTGTGAAAATATTGAGTAGAGTCCTGTTGATTGGTGTATTGATGTCCACTTCAATTCTGTATGAGTCTACAAGGCATCTAAGAATTTGTTTCACTTTCTTCTCTCTGATCATGCAATCTTAATGTCGTCTCACTGAGTTGAGTCCAGTTGATATCTAACAGATATTAATTTTTATCTTAACTATCACAACTTAGACTGGTTTGCCCCAATTGATATCCCTTTTAATGTTTGAAAGATTGGAACATGAAAATGCAACCCATAGAGGTCAATAAAGAGCATAGGAGTTGAATTGTTGTGTTGTGAAATTTTCTTGATGTTATGTAAAGTACCTGCTGCATAGCAATAATGTGTTATGAATATGTTATATGGATTATTATCACTTGTAGTATATTTTGATTTATTGTGTGATAACTAAATTTCCTTAAGTATAACACCAGTTATGTGTGTTGATTTGGAACTTAAGGTTCTCCATCATTTAAAGTATTCCTTAATTTTTATTCAAATCCTGACAAGCTACCTAGGTTTCTAGATGTTTTATTAGGGAAATATTTTGTGGGTGACTAATTGGGTCAGTAGGACGGGGAGAATAGCATTATACCTATTGGAATTACAAATTTAAATCACATTAATACTAGCTCATGATGATAAAATTAATAGTCGGGTTGGGATTTTGCTTAAACAAAAGGATAATAAGCAACAAGAGTGTATGTGAGATAGTATTGTGTGGAAAAGGTCCTGGGACTGATTAGGAAAATAAGAAGTAGAACCGCTGAAGGGTACCGAAAGGTGTTTTGTAAAGTAGTATGATTCATTTAAATAAAATCAAGATAAATGATAATGCTAGATTCATGAACAACCAGATAATATGTGAATATGCATGATCACGGGAAACAAAAATCTTTATCACAATTATCTCGACAATGTATAAGAGAAACTCCAATCTCAATTATTCAGTAATCATGTTATAAGTCAAGATATGCTAAAAATTCACACAAAACCTTACAAGGGCATTTCAATAGTTTTAAAAAGCAAAAATATACAAATAAGGTCAATCAAGGTCCTCGCACGGGCATATCACAAATAATAATCTCTCCAAACACTAATAATACTCAAGCAGGACAAATACCAGTCCACACACGGGCAAAAAAATAATGATAATCCACCATCAGAGTCATACAATACCAATATAAGACCCCATAGGGGAAAACATTAATCATAATCAACTATAAAAGGGTCATCAACACGATATTCCTCTACTCATAACATACTTTACATAAAAAATTAACTACCCATCCAGTCAAAAGAAAGTCAAGCCATAACCTACCTCAAAAGACAAAAACTCAAGCATCAACCCCTTAATAAGGAGCCTTTCCTTTTTGTGTAGCCTCGAACCCAATCTATCAAAACTGTAATCTACACGTAAATAGGAGTCTATTGATACACATATTATCTCACTTTATTTTGGATCCAAAAATACTTCTAAAGTCAACTCTAAAATAAAAAGGTAAAACTAAAATTTTAACATAGAATTAAGTTAACCATACTTTAAGGGGTTGAAATGTGAAACTCCATAAAAAAATAAGCTTAACTCGAGCTTGAAATCGAAGAAAACTTCATTTTCACTTTACTGGGTAAAATCCAAAATTCCAAATTCAAAACCTAAATTTTGACGATGTTTAAGATATAAAATAAATAGGTAATAATAGACATTAGGTTTAGATTATTATCCAAGAATGTTTTAAGAAACAGTCTCCTGAAATCGGCCAAAATCGAGGTCCTAAAGTCCAAAATGGTGAAATAGTAAAAAAAGTAATTCCACTATTTTATTCAACATCTTTACTTAAGAGTCCATTTGAAAACTTAAGCAATGATACATCGCTTAAGTGAAAAGTCCTCCTCTTAAGTTTAAGTCACTTGTCATACAAACTATTGTTTATGTGGACAAAGTTTCACAAAAGAAACATTGGTAAAGCGAGGGTGGGAATAGTGTAAGTGGCACCAACCCAGCTGGCCCAGCCTACAAAAACCATCCCAAAGTCCTCTTGAGCAGAAATGCTAAAGTCACTAAGGATCCGTCTAAGTGTCTACACTAGAATAGCTGAGCCAACTACAAAAAAAGGTTAGAAATATTTCCAAAGGGGTCTTTGAGATTCGATCAAAACCCCATAAAAACTAATCAATAATGCTACTAGGATAATTTTGATGTTCCAGACTTACTTAAACCATCAAATATTTTAAAATAGGTTGTTATCAATAAGTTGTCCCCCTAAGAACCCCTCTAAGCCCAAATTACTAGTTTCTCGTTCAAACACTCAAAGAACAAAATAAAGTCTCGTAATCCTTATAAATCTAACTACCCAACATAAATTTATGTCCCAAATATAATGGAATCAACAAAACTCTCATCCTACACCCGAATAACAATATGTTAACCCAAGTCAACTATATCACTATATAGTTTGCTCAAAATCACAAATTCATATAAGTCACTCCCAAACACTTTAAAAATTATCCTAACTATCCCTACAAGTCATAAATGGTATAAAGAATCTACCGGAAAAGTCAAAATGATCAAACCATAGAAAAAGTAACA
This sequence comes from Capsicum pubescens, assembly GCA_030864215.1. Lineage (NCBI taxonomy): Eukaryota > Viridiplantae > Streptophyta > Magnoliopsida > Solanales > Solanaceae > Capsicum > Capsicum pubescens. Next base: position 67,037,268 of record CM061541.1, read on the forward strand.
AGTTGCCACTAGGTTTATTACATTAGACATTTGGCTCGAAAGAGTCACTATATTTCTTGTATGACAACATACACTTATGCGTGTGTTTGGATGAAACTTATCATTACCCGCCCCCTTTCACTACTAAGCCATAACGATCTACTATGATGTTTGATATTAAATCTAAGTTGGGATTTCTCAAAACTATTATAATTATAAGACCAATCTTTTGAAATAATATTCTGAACTCCCTCATTCTCTATCCATCTTTTATTGTAATAAACTCATTTTTTATTTCTAATTGGATCACATCAGATTATAATATTAGGATAGAATGATATGCCTAGGTTTCAATATGGTGCATATTCACATTCTGAAATTTAATAGTCCAGTTAGGATAAACTAAGGCTCGATCAATTCTTTTCTAGATTATACCCTTATTTTACCTATAACACCACCATGTCCAATGTTTTCATTTATATCCTAAGTCAGTTTCACCTTAGTTCTAGATAAAGTCCTTAAAATCCTTAAAGGTCCAAATATGTCTACGTTTTTCCTTCTTATTTATCTAAACTGTCAATAATATCATTAAAGTTGCCTTCTATGACCCATAAAGGACCTAATTTATGGGGTTTTAAAACCAATTCATGCATTTAGTATCAACATGTCACTCTATATGTACTTAGATAAACAAATATTAACCAATATCTGCAATTAGTTAAAACATCTTGTAAGTTGTGATATAAAAAAAGAGAAGAATGTTAATTCACATGTCTAAATATTATCATTACAAAATAAATCTCAACCTCCTGATAATCCCACCCACTCCAAAGTTATAGCATGCACCATATTTAATTATTTGTGAACCCTCTTAATATTCTTGCTCTATTTATTTTTTCACTTAAGAAATCATATTTGGAGAGATGATACGCATTGTCTCATACAAAAAAGAAACTTTCAAGGATTCTCTCAGGCTTAGACAATTCCTCACTATAACTCTCATTGTTGAGAGGAATACATTTAGGGTTGGCCTCTTACTCTACCATTATTTTTTCCTTTTTATTTCTATATCAACAAATAAATAATCAACACTCTTTCATTTATCTCCTGTAGTTTGTATGAATTCATCTATAATAATAAAGTCACTAATATTTTCATTAAAAGTCTTTATTTTATATCCTTATGTAAACAAGAAGCACAAACTAGTCTAGCCATCTGTTTCTAGTGTATCTTTTTTTTCCTTCATTATGTTTATCAATAATAGGTTGAAATGGATTATTATTATAGTCGAACATCCAGTTTCTAATTATTATTATAGTCAAACATCCAGCTACTAACAGCTTAGATGTGCCTTTATAATAAGGCTCAAGAGCAAAAGTACATACCTGTGAAAGTCAAGAAGAGGGGTGAATCGACCTCTATTTATTTTCAGTAAGTAGACTATGGTGAATGCTAAGTTGATTGTATCCTGTAGAAGATTTAACAAATAACACACACACACACACACACACACACATATATATATATATATATATATATGTACAGGCAGAGAAGGATGCACAACATAAAGTGCAGGTTCTCGAAAACCCATAACTTTTGTCTGGTTCATGATTTATATTGAAAAAACTAGTAAATATATAAGAATTATAAGTTGGAAACCCACAAACAAAGTGTGTTATTGGTCTAGTGGTAAAAATTATAAGTTGGTAACCCGCAACTTTTAAATTCTAGATCCGCTTCTGTGTACAAGAGTAATAAAATGAAGTAAGTAAAGTGACAGACAAATTTTATACTAGTTTTGAACATCGATGTAGTGCCTACTTACAAATTCCCTTGGGTTACAAGGATTTCCTTAGAAATTTTATATTAACTTGATTGTATTTGTTGAATCCTGGTAGTTGTTCTTGAATTGTGTCCAGTTCAACATGTGATACACACTCTATCCATATAGCTCTCTGTTACCCTCTTTTCTTTTATCCCCACTAGTAATAATCCTTATAGTGATATTGCAAGATTGAAGAGTAAATAAAGAAAATCTCTGATGAAGTTGTATACCTTCTTCTTCAATCTTCATCTTCTCTTATAGGTTGTAGTTAGATTATTATTGGAGCAACATCACTAGGAATTTGAATTGATTTTTTCTTGATTTGATCTAGTAACTCAAGGGATTGAAACTTTTGTTCTTCTCATCTTACTTTGCTCTTTAGAGTAACCTAAGGGATCATATCAATCTTGAGATATTGATGGTACTCATGATTGATTGTATATGTTCATATTAGATATGACCATATATATATATTTCCTTTTTAGTTTTTGATATTCTTTCCTCAGTTACCATAATTGGATGATTGTCTGAAGTCTTCCTTGAATTTGGGTGTTGATGGTGATTGTTTTTGTCTACTTATAGAGTATTTTTTATTTCCTTCCTTGTGGGAGTTTGATTTAATTGTTTTCTTTCCTTTACTAAATTAGCCTGATCTACATCTTCATCGGCCAACTTTTTAAATTTGCTATCTATATATGTGTCTTCTTTCTTTCCTTGCATCGATCAACTTTGATTTGTGCATCTACTTTTTAATTTTCCTACAAATTGGTCATCACTAAAATAAACATAGTTCTAAAAACCTGGTCTGTTTTTCCTAGTATGTTATTAATTTCGCTATGAACTTCGATTTGATTTATGATAGTGGTAGCTTGGTTCATGTTTTCTCACATCGCCTTTGCATTAAGCTGGGAAATATCTTCCTTTTTCCTTGTTTCATCATACATATTCTTATCAAATTGCATCTTTGAGCAAATATCCTTCTCCCCCAAGACAATATCCAAAACTTGGTTTTAATTACCAGCAAAATTTCCCTCTGTGATTCACAGTTTGCTATCTCCATTGGTTATATTTGGTTTGATTACTCTATGTGCAATGCATCATTTTAGTTTTCTTTAGTCCCACAGTTTTCTTCCTTTTTGATGTATTTTGATACGATTAATGAGGATTGTTTTCCTTATACCTGTATGTGTATTAGTTGAGTCAACTCCCTCTTCAATATGTAAATTTTTTGTTTTAATTCCTGTATCTCTTCTCTCCTTTACCAATTTGGAGTTATAAGGTTTCATCATAGTATTCCCATTAGTAGTGTTTATTCCTTCATGCCTCTGATTTTCTGAAAAAACTATATGATTCTCCACTTTTAGCCATGTTCCAAACTGATGTTTTTTAGCGTGACTGATCCTATATCTCTTTCTCTTTGGAAACAAGCTCTGTCATTATGTCATAGTATACCACATTAAAAATAAACATAAGAAAGATTTTTATATCATAGATGTGTAGTTCAACCCATGTAGTGTCCATACATAATTTATTAATTTACTTATTGGCAGTGGCTTGGAAATATTTCTCATGACCTTAAGTCTCATATATCATCTCTCATTGCTCATATTTTCAGGGTTACAACATCAACGATGCCTGTTAATGCTTGCCCTATTTTACACCCAACTTTCTTTGACATTTGGTGTAAAGAGATTTTCCCAACTTTACCCCACATATTACATTTATTAAACACCAAACTATCGCTCTTCAATCGTGATTCACAAGGATGAACATTAAGGAGGTATCTATCATATATACATGATGTACCCAACCTTGTGTACTTGTCCATACATTCCATATCTTGAAAACTAATTTGAAAATTTTTCATCCTATTGATGTGTCGTGGTTTCACAATACTTTCGATGCTTAAATTGTAGAAAATATGCAAGAATTTAGGTTTATTTGTGGATATTATATATTTGTTTAAGTTATTTGTAAAAAAATAGGTCTTGATAGTGAAATGAATAAAAAGAATAGAAATTGGCTAACACAGGCTTATGGTGCCCGACCATGACTCATTTGGTTACACTACGAGTCATGACATGGCCTATACTGAGCAAGAATATAAGATCTTGAACAAATAAAATCAGAGACACTTGAAATAACTCATACAATGAGTCATTAGGAGAGGTAAAGGGTCATATCACGACCCATTTTGAAGAAACTATCCAAAGTCTAGCAGATGTGCAAATCAAGTTAGTGGAAATGACTCTTCATAACAAATTGTCATAAGAGGGGATGAGTTATTGATTGACTAATCCTTAGCAAAATTGACCAAATATATAAAGTATGATAAATGCAACTCAGGGGTGATGACTCTCACTATGAGTCGTCACGAGACACAACGGGTCCATTATCACCTGTTTTGAGCAAAAGTGGTAAGTAGTTTGGAAAGTTGACAAAGTAAGCTTCAGTTGGAATGGATCACACAACAGCTCATCATAAGTCCTAGTGATTCATGACATAAAATGTCATCTTCCTGATGAAATTAGGCAATGAGTCTTCACCAACATACCACGATTCGTAGCCAGACCCAATGAATCATGGCCACCACTGACCTTGTTCACCTACATTGTTTAGGATAGGATTTTGTTTGTATCTATATTGCACCCCTTTGGTTTTATGTTAGATTTTATGTACTATTACTTCTTTTGAGTGCATATGCTTGTTCTTGAGAGTTGTTAATTATATTTTAGGAGATTAATCATAGTTGAGATTCTTGGTTTTATTTTAATCATCATGTAAGTACAAGGTTATGTCTTCTTCCTTGAATTATTATTGTGTTCTTGCAATGAGTAGTTAAATCCCATAACTAGGGTTGTGGGAACCATAATGGAATAAAAAAATATGTTTCAAAGTACATAGTTATTCTAGACTGGTGTGCGTTCATGTATTGTTATTCCCTTGGTATTGATTGCCTTTTAACAAGTGCACACATTAGAACTTGCTTATATTCTTTACATTCTTAAACCTAGAGAGAAAAGATATTAGTAAGAAGGAATCAACAATAGAGACTTGGATCTACCAGCCCTTATATAATAGCTTGAGCCACAGACACAAGAAAGGTAATATGGAATCAAAGATAAGGGTTAGATTATAAAACTAATGAGACTCAGATGGGTAATTGGGGATAGTTGTCTAAAAGGGGCAAACAAGTCATTCATGTTAACTTAACATATTAATTTTTCATAATAAGCACCAAAATAAATCACCAGTATAGAGAACCTATGGAGTTATGAAACCATAGGAACACAGTCCTAGTGTCACTTCAGTACTGATCACAACTCAACTCTATTCAACAAATGTTACTTGTTTACATACTATCTTCAAAGATTACTTCCAAAATACCCCCTCTTTCAAAAATAACTATTTAATGATTAAATAACATAAGTGATTGAGCTCCTAGAGATATTTCCTATGGGATCAACCAACCTTTCTTCGATTATATATTTGATTCAATGACCACTTAATGCTTTATTTCAAAAGTATAATTTGAATGGCATCAAATTTTGGAACTATTATCGAGGAAATATGGTTATTATTATATTGATTATGGTTATTTAATTGCTATTCCTTATTTCCTAATTTACTTTTTTATATGGTTATAGGGTACATATCGATGCATGCCAACTCAAGGAGTTAAGGAAATCCCTTGATAACACTTAATCTTTAAATTAAAAGAACATTGAGAAACTTGAGGAGAATGGACGATCCAAGAATGCAGTGGTGCAACATGTGGCTAATAATGAGCAAGCTCAATAGGAAGAAGCAACCCTCCTGGCTGCAGCTGCGGAATAAGCTTGGTAGAGAAGGAACAGGGCCTATGAGCATCCCCATTGATATGTCCCAAAGTTTTATCTGGAAGATGATGATGTTGACCTGGATAGTGCATAAGCAACATGTGCTATTATTCTACACCTACTGCCACACAAGATATAGTTTGACATCACCAGTGAGATGATACAATTAATGAATTTGAAAGGATATTTACTGGTCATGCTATTGCTGATGCAAACAAAAATAAACTGAACATTGTAGGGATTTGAAAATCCTATAAGATACCTGGTTTGAACCAAGATGCCATCACACTATGATTAATTCCTTTCTTTTTGGCTGGTGGAGCTACTCTATAGTTGGCAGAGTTACCAAGCGGATCAATCACTAAGTGGCAAGAGTTGAAGACAACTTTATTAGAATGGGTTTTCCCACCATCTTGATATTATAGCTAAAAGATGAGATATATAACTTTAGGGAACTACATATGAGATATGATTTTGATTCTAGAAGAAGCTGCAGTAAGTCCCAAACCATAGAATATCTGAAGATAGTTTGCTTGAAATTTTTTGTTGGTCTTTGAATGTTAAATATAAGGTTCTAGGTGACACTGTAACAACATGTGTATTCGTGAGTCTACGTAGAAAGTAGGCTTCACTAATGATAGACTTACCAAAATAAATAGGGGTTAACACATATGGGAATCTAACATTCTCGCCGACACTTATGCGATAGAGTATTATTCAAAGAAGCGATAGATGTATAAGGGAATTGGTTAAGAAGTAGCTCACATAAGAACTGAATTGAGTTTGATAGTAAGATAATTCACAAAAATGGGTGCAGAAAAGGTCCATGCAGTTGATTCTCAAGGTAAAACACTGACACATGATGATTCAGATTCTGATGAGGGTAATTATTTAGATGATTAGGTGATAAGCTTTAAGGTCAAAGGACAAGGTTCTAATAAATATACTTGGTACCAAGGTAAAAAAAAATCAGGGTCGGAACTATACAAGGAAAACAACTACAACCAATTGGGGTAAAAATATTAGAAAAAATGGTGATTGGAAGAAGAGAGATGGTTAGAAGAATGACAAAAGTGGCTAGTACATTGCTTCTAGTAGTCGTGAAAATTATTTGAGTAATGCTAGTATAGAAGATCTATTTTCCAAAGTGTTAAAAAAGGTAGAGAATATGAATGTCAACCTTAAAATAGATTTGAGCAGATAATTCTAGGATGAGTCAAAAGGTGGAGTAACAACTATTAAGAAACTTGAGCAATACTTCAGCTAGATTTCTATGGCTTTGAACCAACGTCAAAAGTCACACCATCGAGCAACACTGTGCAAAATTTAAGAATAATAGTCATTGTATGACTGTGACTATTAGGAGTGGAAATATGACTGACGATCCTCCTATACCATTATTATTAAATATGAGGTCATGGCTGAGATGATTGATGTTGAAAAAGTAGCTGAATCGGAAGAATAGGTTATTGATGAAAATTTATCTCCAGTTACTGAAAAGGTGACTGAGACTAGAAGTCAAAAGAAGATAGAGGTACTACATATTGTGAATCCTATTTCACGACCTTATCTACCTTTTTTCGTAGAGATTAAAGGCGAGAGACAAAAAAGGAAAGTACCACTTGTGTATTTCAGTGCAGAAACAATTATTTGTGAACATTCCTTTATTTGAGTAACTTGAGAAAATGTCTGTATATGCTAAATTTATGAAGAATTTTATGATAAATAAGAGGACCATGAGTTTTGAGCCTGTAGATAATGTGCACCATTATAGTGCACTAGCTTCCCAAACTCTTGTGCAGAAAAAAAGCATCCTAAAGCATTCACTATTTCGTGTACCATAGAGGCCTTTAATTTTGCAAAAGCTTTATGTGACTTGGATGTTAGCATTAATATAATGCCACTAGTAGTATTTAGATAGTTTGGGTTGGGGTCACCCAAACCAATTTTGATGAGACTTCTTATAGAGGATTGCACTTTAAAAAAACTTGTGGGTATCTTGTATGATGTTTTACTAAAGGTTGAGTCATTTATCTTTCCAATAAATTTCATAACTGTGAAGTAGATTTTGAGGTTCCTATTATATCATGGAGACAATTCCTAGCGACTAGTCGACATGAAAACTGGTCAATTAAAGATTTGGTTGATAAATGAGGAGGTAATTTCAATGTTTTACAATCTAATAAGAATCCAAATAACATGCGTGTGGTATCAATTATTAATATAATGGATGAGGAGTCCTTAAGAATTCCTATTGCGGAGAAGCTTAGTGTTGAGGCACTAACAACAATGATTATGTACTTTTATGGTAATCATATTGGTTGGTATGACAAGATGGTAAGTGAACTTTCTGGTATGAGTACCTACTCTTATACTTTGAAAAAGTTAGACATAGATTTATTGGGCAACTTTACCGGCCAAGCCTTCTATTGAGGAGCCTTCTGTCTTGGAGCTCAAAACTCACAGATCTTACCTTTGCTATGCTATTTTGGGAGCTAACAACACTTTTTAAGTTATCATAGTAGTATATTTGGTCGAGTAACAAGTTGAGGCTCTAGTATAGGTTTTGCATAAGTTTAAAATTACCACTAGATGGTCCATTATTGACATTATTGGTATTTAATTGGGAATATGCACTCATTAAGTCCATATCAAGACAAATTTTATCCACAGTATTCAACATCAACATAGGTTAAATCCACCAATGTATGAAGTAGTTAGAAGGAAATCATCAAGTGGTTGGATGCAAGTATGGTTTATCCGATTGTAGACAAAATATTGGTGAGTCTAATTCAATGTTTTCCAAAGAAAGGTGGAATCATTTGGTTCTAAATATAATGAATGAACTTATTTCAATGATCTCAGTGAAGAGAGTATGCATGGATTATAGGAATGTCAATATGTGGACTATATAAGAATATTTTTCAATACAATTTATGAACAAGATATTAGTGCATCTTTCTAGAAGAGGATGACATTGTTGGTTGCACTCAAAGACCAAGATAAGACCATTTTCACTTTTCCATATATGTTTATTTTCAAAAGGATGCCTTTTGGATTATGTAATGTGCCAGCAACCTTTCAGCTTTGCGTAATATCTGTCTTCTCATACATAGAGAAGGACACTATCGAGGTATTCATTGATAATTCTTTGGTGGTCGGTGATTTTTTTATGATTGCTTAGCCTATCTGTCTAGTTTCTATGAGGAGGTATGAAGATTGAAATTTGGTGCTTAATTAGGAAAAGTTCCACTTAATGGTAAAATACAGGAGAATGCTCGTCTACAAGATTTCAAAAAGTGGGATTGAGATTGATAATACAAATATTGAGGTGACTGAAAAATTGTCTCCACCGAATTATATTAAGGGTATTCAAAGATTTTTGGGATATGCTAGTTTTAATCATATATTTATCAAGTATTTCTCTAAAATTGCAAATTCCATGTGCAAGTTGTTAGAGTAGGAGGTTAAGTTCGTGTTCGATGATACGTGTCTGAAGGCATTTCAGTCCCTTATGGAGAAATTGACATCGACCCTATCATTATGTCACCGGATTGGTATATGCCATTTGAGGTAATGTGTGGTGCTAGTGGAGTGGTACCTAGGCCTAAGACATGAAAATATACTTTGTCCTATCTATTATGATTGAAAGGAACTTAATCCATCTTAGAAAAATTACAATTCTAGGAACAAGAGTTGCTTGTTGTGTTCTTTAATTTTGAGAGGTTTTGATCCTACTTTCTTAGCACAAAAGTTATTGTGAAAAATGATCAGGCAACTCTTATAACTCATGTCGAAAAAAGATGCAAAGCCTGTGATTCTATGGGTACTTTTATTTCAAGAATTTGAATTTGAGTTCAAAGACTCTAAGTAGACTGAAAATCTAGTGGTTTCCTACCTGTCATGACTTTAGGAAGAGGCAATGATAAATTTGAAGTATGATCTTAACATTGATGACACATTCCCAAATAAGCAAGTATTGGCTGCATCACAAGACTTGATTCCATGGTTTACAAATTTTGTCAATTATTTGGTGAGTGAGATGGTGCTTATGAACTTTTCCTTTAAGAACTGAAAGTATTTTATTTTTAATGTGAGGAATTTTTTTGCGATGAGTTGTACCTATTTTGGATTTTCATAGATGGAATAATTCGTATATGTGACCTAGAGGTTGACAGATGTGTATTCTAGGGGCATTCCACTCATCCCAGTTGGGGGTCATCATAGTGGTGTGCATATGGATCATAAGATTTTACAATATGGGCACTGTTGGTCCATTATTCATCAAGATTCTTATGATTACGCAAATTCTTGTAATCGATGAAAAAGATAAAGGAACATCTCATACAAGCATGAGGTACTACTGACCCAATTCTAGAGATTGAGTTGTTTGATGTATGGTATTGATTTCTAGAACCATTTGTCATATCATATGGTTTGAATTAAATCTTGGTTGTTGTTGACTATGTGTCAAGTGGGTGGATGCGGTTGTGCTTTCAAACAATGAGGGAAAAAGTGCGACAATATTCTTAAGGAGGAATATATTTTCCAAATTTGGTATGGTGAGAGATATTATCTGTAATGGGGGTTCTAACTTTTGTAATCATCTATTCAAGGATCTTTTTGAGAAATATGGTGCGAAGCACAAGGTGTTATCACCTTACCATACTTAGTTAAGTGAGTAAGTAGAGGTTTCTGTTCAGGAGATTAAGATCATCTTTGCAAAGAATGTGGATACAATTAGAAAGGACTGGCCTAGAAAGTTAGATTATGAATTAGGGGATTACCAAACAATATTTCCTAGTGGTGATTCTCGATATCAGCTCATATTTGGCAAAGTATGTCACTTGCATGTCGAGCTTGTGCAGAAGGTGCTATAGACACTCAAGAGTTGAATCTAGCATGGAGTTATGCTGTGAAGTTGAGACTTGAGCAATTGAATAAAATGGATTAATTCCACCATAGCGCATATGAGAGTTTAGCTTTGTAAAAAGAAAAAATGAAGTGGCACCTTAACTGGAAGAGTAAGAAGATAGAGTTCACTACTAGTGATATAGTTCTATTTTCAATTCTAGGCTTCACTTATTACCTATCAAGTAAAACTCAGTATTGATTGGACCATATTCAGTGGTGAAGGTTTTCCCTTATGGTCCCATTGAGTTTGAGAACAAATATGGCAATAGATTTAAAGTGAATTTCCAAAAGGTGAAACAATACCTTAGAACTATTGAAGATCTCAAGGTGGTGTGTGAGGTGTATCTTGATAAAGTTTGAGTAATCAAGATAACTAAGTCATGGTACGGTGTTAAAAAGGCTCTGTATAGGAGGTAACCCATGAGTTAGTTTGGTGAAGTTTGAGTAGAAAACTTAACCACGCCGTGTCATGATGTTAAATTAAGTGATACTAGAGAGGCAACCTGACACGACCTGACCGGGGGCCTTCTCGTAATGGGCATCCCAAGTTTGACTAGGACCGGAGACCACCCCTGGTATCCAACTCACCCTCCAGCCGCCTTCTTGAGTTGGCTGAATTCTGAACATATATTGAGATAGAGTAACCAGACAAGGACTTACTTTGGGATAGGTATATTCCTAGACCAGCCATACCAAGTCATGCCGTCACACCAAACCATACCAACCAAACCACCAAGACAAACCAATATCGAACCAAGGTCCATAAACCAGGCCATAACCAAATGAGTTCTAAAACATAATATGATTAATCCAAAAATAAAATATGATGGAACAGTGAGAAATTATATCCAATGATGTCATCCCAAATACCAATGACAATATTAAGGCCGACACCAATACCGATCCCTCCTATTCCAACCCATAGAAGTACCACAAAGCCTCTAACAAAAAAAGTAAGAGGATCCGGTTGGGACATGCCTCGAACCATAGCCAAAAATAATATCTAGAAATAAAATAAATTGTCTAAAAATATCCAAAACATGAAATGGATATTTCTAGAAGGATGGAAGCTCACCACTTCAATCCAATAGTTGTCCCCGAGTCAATCAATATGTAGGAGGAGCAGAACGGTTGATTCCTGCATAACGTTGGTATACAGTCGCCCGATGATGGATTAGCGGGTGAACAATAACATGAACTCAGGATAAGAATAAATAATTCCATTTATAAAACCAAGTAAAACCCATCCATATGAACACAACTATACATATATATAACTATGCTGGGAAAGGGAACAAGGTTTAGTATTCCATTAAAACCTTTACCTGGGATGTGTAGCTTTGTCTTCTTAAACCACCCACGGGCTATATGGGTTTATATTACTCTACTGAAAGGGACCTAGTGTGTGAAGCCGTATGACCAGGGAAGAAAAAACTAGGATTACTAGTACATCCCCCAAATATAAAGTGTGACATAATGCACACGGTCAGTTGGACCAAATTTCATATCGGCAAATATGAGTTTCCAGCTTTGGTCCTCTCAAGACCTCTACCTTCTACGGATTTTCTACTCAAACTGCCATTATTGAATAATTAAAACCATTACCAAGAAACTAACCAATCCATTACCCATTTATAACCAAGGCCATAAGTAGTGGTATTGTCATTCCGACTATACTTGCAAGTTTTGTGAAACACCCTGGTTTATGAACCTTGAAAATTTCTTAGAATTCAGATCTCTGGACCTAATATGACTCATGCGTATGATCCATATGTTTTGGAATGGATGGTATGGTCTAGTTGTATATTGTTCAGTATTGGTTGGTGGGATGGATTTTGGTTATTGGAATGGGTATGACTTAAGGGTACGAGTCGTATTGGTGGTTACAAATCATTTGGTTCCTTAACTTAATCTTAGACTTGGTTACTTAGGTTGGATAATAGTACGAGGGGTTCACCGTGAGATGTAAGACAGGGTACGAGTTGTACCCAGGACTCGAATGGCGGACAATGTCTAAATTTTTCTAAGGTCTAAATCTGCCAGGGGTACAGGTAAAAGGTATGGATCATGTGCTTTGGATACGTCTTGGTTGGAAAATATTGGATCCAAAGGCTAAGGCTAGGATAAGAGTGGAGAGTACCACTCGTATTAGAAGGGTATGACTCGTATGGGTCTGTCGTACCTATGTGATGGCATTTTGGTTCTACTTAAGTGGGGGTATTTTGGATATTTCCCCTTATCCTATTAAGGTCCCATGACTTCTAACCTACTTTGGAGGTTATTTACCCTATTATTCGATTATTAACACTTAAAGACTCTTCTAAACAATCTATAAATTTTTCACAATCCGAGGCCACCCCCTAGTCGCGGCAACGGTGCTTACGGTCACAAGTGACCACAAGCTAACCCATAAGCTGGTACCTATTACGAGTACTGAGTAAACTAATAATAAATAGCCTATGTGGAAATGAAACTAATAATGACATAAAGTATTAAATACTGAAACATGATTAAATCATAGATATAAAACGTATGAAGATATACTGAAAAGAATGATAAAACAACTAATAACTCCACTAACTGTCTAAATGTCTCAAAAGCCTCTAACTAATTGACTATGGAGTTGATGGGACAAATCCCTAACTAACACTGACTAAATAGAAATACTGAACTACTTAGATAAACTGAAATGAAACAATCATGTCCTCAATAGATGAGGATTCACCACGAATGCAATTGTTGATAAGCTGAACTATCTAAGCACGGTTAGGAAACTGTGTTGGAACTTATGAAATTAGACATCATAACACAAAGAAAAGTATGTGGTTAGTACTTTGAATGTACTGGTATATGAGATGAGGTTAGGCTGTAATGCAACGGTTAACTATATGTGAAATAATAACCGACTGAATAGCATAAGATAACTGAGTATGCATGCATGAAAACTAAAATACTGATAATGCAAGACCAAGCATATAATGTTTCTGAATTAATCAGTAAACTAAATTATTAAAATCTGATAACTGAATAACTAGAAGTCTGTATGCTATGGTCAACCAAACATGAATTGAATTCTATACTGAATACTGTACTGAAACTGTGAGAGGTATCAACTAACAGACATGCCCCAATCTGAGCTAGTCGGGGTCTAACCTGTACCCCAGTTGTAAAAGTTGTCAGTACTGTGCCAGTGGTACTAACAATGGATGTGTGGATCCACTAAACAATTTATTGAAGGACTAATGAGTCACCCTCATCTGATATATGATCTAATAAGATATGTATTACCCTCAATTGGTAGGTAAACACTTTACAACCCTTAACTGGAAGGTTAATATCTCTAACCTACGTTGTCTACATAGTTCTGGAACTAAGGGACTACTACTAAAGGTCACACCCTCTACTGGAAGGTGAGCCCCCATCCCTGGGTTCACTCGGTGCTAAATACTACTCCCAACTGAATGACACTGATTACTGGGCTGCACTAAGCTTAACTGAGCAAACAACTGATCCTGATATTAACTGAATAGCAATGCTCATGGTTTATCTGAAATCATTCTGAAGATACTGAAATTATGTAAACAACTAAGTATAGGGAGTTCATAACCCTCCAGAAATAAACGAAAATAACAATAAGGCCATATTATGCTTTAAACGCCATAATAAAGGATCTCTGCTCAAAACCCAACATTTAGGCATTTCATCAAACAAAAAGAGGTCATGAATTTAAGCATGGGAATGGGTAAAACATGTGATTGAAAACTTAGTTACAATACTAAAACCATAAATTAGGGATTTAACATGAGGATTTTAATACTCAAATCATATAAGGGCTCATTCTATCAAAAAACACTTGTAACATAACTTGTAATCAAAATCAATAACAATTTCATGGAGACAAGTCATCATAAACATGTAATAACTCAAAATTTGATATCAAAAGAGGATTCGTGGACTCCATTGGTGTAAAGGGCCTATGGATGAACATCACACATACCTTAATCCCTTAAGCTTGAAAAGAAACACAATCTTGATGTTTTTTCTTGAAAGTTCTTGGATTAGGGAACTTGAATTTTTGGTTTCCTTGGAGAGAATAAAATGAAATTAATGAACTTGAGGGATGATTAATGTATGTTTCTGAGAGGAAATTGGAGAATATGGGCAAATAATTCTCTAAGTGACATTTTAATTCATGCTTTTATGTATTAGGTCAATGGAAAGAGATTTAATTGCCCCTCAAGAAATTAAATCATCAAATAAAATGCAAACTGAAAGGACACCGCGACACGATAAAGGTCTCATCGCTATACCCACCATGATACATCACTATCGCGGTGAGCATTTGGAATAAAAATCTAAATATGACCCAATCCTCGTTCGAAAGATCCAAAACTTCCTTGAGACATGCTCCTTACACCCCTGAACATGAATTAACTTGAAAACCAACATCTCATGGTTGGGAAGACTAGTTTAAAATCCCCAAAGTTAAGAGACCTAAGAATTGAATAAGTCTCCAACACTTGGTGAAATTTTCAGGCTTTAAGCCTCTTGTACTTGCAACTAGGAGCTGAACTAAGCAAAAAAAAGTATGGGGTATTACATATCTCCCCCTTGGGAACATTCATCCTCGAATGAGTCTGATTAAGCCGAGAATACTGTGGAAACTGAAATCACATACTAAACATGCATAACTGAAACATGATTACATGACTGAGTCTGAAACATGATACGTGAACTAAATATCATGAACTGAACTGATTCCTTGAATACTTATAATGACACAAGAATGGTTATTAGATGTGATAGAAATGAGAGAGTCATCTTATGAGTAATCATTGCCTCATGGTGGATCTGGTTTCATAAATAAAAGTTTAGAGGTTTAGGACATGAAAACTCAGGGTATTACCACATCTTTCCCTTGGGATTATTTATCCCTTGAATGATACTAACTTGGCTGAAATACTAAGGAAAGATTGAGATAATGCATGAGACACTTATGAACTAAATCATGATAGAATACCTGAATTTGAATCATGATGCATGAATTGAATTGAATTTATAATTTACATGGATGCGAACAAACTATCTCTTAGAATGGCAATATTCGTGAAACTTCTGATAGTAAGACTAGATTGAAAGATGAAAAAACCATAGGAATTTATTGTCTGACTGCTAAACTAAATTGCTGGCTATACAGACAAAATTATACTAAAAGCTTATACTCAACTGGAGTATTACTTCAAGACTCTTTCTATGAAGTTATAATAACAATATGAAGCAAAGAACTTAGGCATGATCTGAATAAGATATATGAGTAAGGAATCTTAATACAACTATAACTCTGTAACATGGGACATAGGCCTATGAAACATAAACTGGAATTGCTATGCCTTAGATAATGCAACTACTACTCTCAAGCTTAGACATACTACACAAATACTCCCTCAACTATACATTCTGTATTAATACCGCACTTCACTTGAGGCTACTGAAAATATTCATATGGGAACTGATAACTCTCTCTACTAAAGTCTCAGCTAAACTGAATTCTCTCACTATGTTCAATCCTACTTGAATCTACAAAGTGAACCCATGACACTGCAATACTAGTCAGAATCATGAATTCAATATACCCTACGTTTTCACAAATTTTCTTCTCAAGAATAATTATTCTTACCACTTCAACAACTAAATTCAACCCCTTACTAGGAATGCACTAACACATAATGCACCCATCTACTTATATACATCAACATGACGTTCAAGCCTATCATCATAACCACACATGAATATTTAGGCAAACAACCCATCAAAACATCTTTTATGTACTCTCTAATACTTCTATAATTAACAACTTTCATGTGCTATTCTTAAGAAAATCACATACAAAATTTCAACTAGCCATGACATATATCAAAACTTGGCCTCAATTTTACTCCACACTTATAACCTTAGATCAAACAAGCATACAAAAATCTTTTCTCAATATGAAATATTTACTCTCTCCCATATAAACAACTGTTTATCACCACCAATATTTCATAAGAAGACATCACTAAAGGTTAGAGCATGAGAACCTGAAACATGAAAGAATACTATGCATAACTTGGACACTTAACTAAGGCCTGAGAAATAGAGTATCCACGACCTGGATTCATTATAGAGATAAAAAAACTAAGGATATACATGAAATAATTTGAATTTTGCTGATTATTAAAAGAGTACCATGAGTACTATAACTTAATATACTGTAAAGCATGAGTACATGAGTCATGAGTAGCATAATTTGAGTTTGGAGTTCATAAATTTCATGGAATATGAATCGTACAGCTGAACAAACTGGAACTTCTTGTACTAACAACTGGAAGCGTACTTAATTCTATGAAAGGTGCGTGAATTTTAGCTATGGTCAAGGAACCGACATGTAAGGCATGCGTATATATTGTGATAACTAAAGGACAAATACTAAAATAAGAATGGGTTGGGCATCATCCTTCCTTACTACTATTCTACAACATACTGGCATCACTACTAGAATCTGAGAGCCTGACTTGGTTACTTATTCTATCATCTCCCCCGGAGCTATAAGCCATCACTCTTAAGTCTACGGGACCCTTTTAATAAAATCTTTACTGAACTGCAACCACTTTACTCTAAAGTTCAGAATATTACAATACTCATCAGTAACAAGTTCACCTCGAAAGACTAAACTTGAAAGTGCAAAACTAGCTGCTAATACTCCCTTATGAGATACAACTCTTAACTTTGTATTTCCTCAATAATCATAACATAACAACTTAAACACTGACTAACTTAGAATCTTCCTGAGTATCCCCATACTATGATTTCACACCTTCTAAAATTTCAATTCTCCTTACTTTTAAATCAACCATCCAAGATTTAAACTTAGATTCTAACACGTAACATGGATATTCTAAAACTTTTAATAAACTACACTCACTTCTTTCATAGCCTACTAATATCACATCTCTAAATCACACCCACATCATCATACTTTATTTTGAATCAATTAGCATAAATTCTTGCATACACTATTTCAAACCTTCTGGTTCACCTATCATACAACTAACCCTATGGATGCAAAAATCTACCTAATTTAGATAGCAATATCCCTACGCTACTACTGCTAAACTTTTTGGTTCATGCTTTTAGATTTAGATCACATATTGTCATAGGATTCTGAGAAGTGATCTGAAAGCACGTCCCTTAGATATCATTCTTCTTGCCTTAAGATATGGAAAAATTTGACCCTTAAGCACTGAAGTACCACCTCTCCATTCATTGTGGTTCATTAGGAAACTAAAACTGAATGACTTTATTTATACAGTTACCTGAAGCATAGCACGAATGGAGCCAATCCATGTCGAGAATGACACCGAAATTAGTCATCTCTAGTTCTACAAGATCTACTAAAGTAATTTTCTGAGATACTATAATCTGGCAGTTTCTGTATACTTATCTGGCTATGATAGACTTACCCACTGTGGTAGACATTGAGAAAGGCTCTACTAATATTTCTGGACTGACATCAAAATTGATAGCTACATAGAGGGTTACAAAAGAAAGTAAAGCTCCAAGATCTAATAAAACATAAACATGAAGATAAAAGACCTGTAACGTACCCATCACCACATCAGGAGAACTTTCCTGATCATGTCGGGACTGGAGTGCACACAATTTATTTTTGCATTAACTACTGGTGGTACTAGAAGTGGTGCCCTGTTGAGTCGGGTGACTGGATGGAACTTAGAAACGACTGTGCTCATTATGCTGACCTAATTGTGGGCATTCTCTGACGTTATGGCCTATCTTGCCATATCCAAAACACATATCACTACTGCCCCTACATACACCTTGGTGATTCCTACCACACCTCCTGGAGAGTGAATTAGTCTGACCATTGTTCATGCTACCCTGGGGCCTAGATCCTAGCGCTCTAGCTTAATTGTCATTTAAGAATTATGGCACAGGTGCACTAGCTGAAGAAAGATTTAGGGATGAGAACTTTTGGTAGAACTGGGAATAGTTACCACTCTTAGACGTGGACTTAAAACTACCTGTTCTAGCCCTCTTATTCTCTCTCTCTTTCTCCCTATGCTTCTCTTCCTCACTCTACTGAGCATGAACTATAAGCCTAGATAGGTCAACAACCTGCTGATCATTCTGAGAAACTACTAAATTAGCTCAGGTAGTAAAAATATCTAGGAATTCAGTGTGAGATACATGCTCATTCAGGGGATCTTCCTGGACAGGCGGATGCGCATGCTGCTTCCCGTTCCTTCTTTTGTTGTTTTTAAAGGAGGCATTTTCCATAAACAAAATAAAGGATGAGTTAGAAAAGGAGTTTTTAGATAGAGCTTATGCTCATTTGCACGACATGAATAATGAAAGAAGGAAATTTTTTTCTACAATGTCTTGTAGTCTCTTGTCCATAAGTGTGGAGTGCTTCACACCCATGTACAAAACTCTACTCAACATGGCTTTTCAGAGTCCCTACGATACTGTAAAACCTTAGGCTTTGATAACAAGTTTTGTTATAACCCGAGGCTATCCCTTAGTTGTTACAACAGTGCTTACGGTAATCAGTGACCACAAGCTAACCCATGAACTGGTAGCTGCTATGAGAACTGAGTAAACTAATAATAAAAAATATATACAAAAAAACAATTGATAATGCCATAAGTTTTTAAATACTAAAACACGATTAAATCATAGATTTGAAACATATGAAGACATACTAAAAGTCTGATAAATCGATAAACTATTTAAATATCTGAAAAGCCTTTAACTGACTGATTTTGGAGTTGATAGGACAAACCCCCAGCTAACTCTGACTAAATTAAAATACTAAACTACTGAGATAAAATGAAATAAAATAATCATGTCCTCGATATATGAGGACTCACCACAACTGTTGCTGATGATAAGATGAACTGTCTAAGCGCAGTTAGGAAACTGTGCATCAAAACCTATCATATAAGACATCATAACGCAAAGAAAGTATACGATCATTGCTTTGAATGTACTGGTATATGAGATGAGGTTAGGGTGTGATTCAAGGGTTAACTATATGTGAAATAATGGATGGTTGAATAGCATGAGATAATTGAGTATGCATACATGAAAATTGAAATACTGATAATGCAATACCAAGCATATAATATTTCTTAGTTAATTTGTAAGATGAATTACTAGAATCTGATAACTGAATAATTGGAAATATGTATTCTATGGTCAAGCGAACCTGGACTAAATTCTATACTTAATATTATACTAAGACTATGAGAGGTATCATCTAATTGATATACCCCAATCTGAGGTAATTAGGGTCTAACCTGTACCCTAGTTGGAAAGGGTGTCAGTACCGTGCCACGATAACTAACACTGGTTATGTGGATCCACTAAACTAATGTCCTGAAGGACTAATAAGTCACCCTCATCTGGAAGGTGCTCTAATGAGATATGTTTTACCCTCAATCGGTAGGTAAACACTTTATCAACCCTCAACTGGTAGGTTGATATCTCTAACCTACGCTGACTATGTAATTCTGGAACTAAGGGACTGCTACTAAAGTCACACCCTCTACTAGGAGGTAAGCCCCTATCCCTGAGTTCACTCAGTGCTAAATCCTACTCTCAATTAAATGACACTGATTACTGTGATAAACTAAGCTTAACTGAGGAAACAACTGATCATGATACTAACTGAATGATAATGCTCATGGTTTATCTGAAATCATTCTAAAGATATTGAAATTATGTAAACAACTAAGTATCGAGTGTTCATAACCCTCCAATACTGAATGAAAATAATAATAAGGTCATATGAAGCTTTAAAAACCATAATAAAGGATCATTGCTCAAAACCCAACATTCAGACATTTCATCAAACAAATAAGAGTCATGAATTTAAGCATGGAAATGGGTAAAGAATATGATTGAAAATGTAGTTACAATACTAAAACCATGAATTGGGGATTTTACATGAGGATTTCAATATTCAAATTATATAAGGGGTCATTCTATCGAAAAACAATTGTAACATAACTTGTAATCAAAATCAATAACAACTTCATGGAGTCAAATCATCATAAACATGTAAAAACTCATAATTTGATATAAAGGGGTTCTTGGACTCCATGGGTTAAAAGGGCCCATGGATGAACATCACACATACCTTAAATCCTTAAGCTTGAAATCTTTATACTTTTTCTGAAATGTTCTTGGATTAGGAAACTTGAATTCTTGGTTTTCTTAGAGAGAAAATAATGAAATTGATGAACTTGAGGCATGATTAGGTTTTTTTTTGAGTGGTAATTGGAGAATATGGGCAAATAATGCCCTAACTAATGCTTTAATTCGTGTTTTTATGAATTGGGTCGATGGTAAAAGACGTAACTTCCGCTCAAGAAATTAAATCCACAACTAGAATGAGGATTTAAAGTCCACCGCAATGCGATAAAGGGCTCATCACTATACCCACCACGACGCGCCACTATCGTAGTGAGGTTCTGGAATTGAAATCCTAACACGACCCCATACTCATAAAAAAAATACAAAACTTTCCCGAGACATGATCCTTACATCTCTAAAAAAGAGTTAACTCAAAAACCAACATCTCAGGATCGGGAAGACTCATTTTAAAATCATCGAAGTTAAGATGCCTGAAAATTGACTAAGTCCCCAACACTTAGTGAAATTTTCAGGCTTCAATCCTCTTATACATGCAACTAGGAGCTGAACTAAGCTAAGAACAGTATGGGGTATTACAAATTCTCTTAAAAGATTTTGGCCAAGGAAAGACAGGGTTTCAACTAAAGGATTGATTTCGGGCTTGTCTTGGTGATTTTTTTCTATCATCATCTTGGTTTAAGGAATGTTCTCTTCTATAATTGTTAATTCTATCTAAAGTCATGGTTTTTATGAATGTTTTCATGACTTTATTGATTGTATGATTTTGGTTTTTAAATATGATTTGGGGTTTTTGATATTAAATGGTTGGTTATGGTTTTTCATGGTTTTAATTATGCTTTTCTATGCATTAATGGTGGTTTTTGATAATTGGATTTCATAGGAATGGTTTAATGGTAATTGGAATTGGTTTTGGTCATATTATGCCACCAATGTGTTTGAAAAAATGATTATAAAGATATGTTCATTGCATTGACTACTTTAAATAGAACTCTTGCTTGTTTTAAAACTTGGTAAATGAATTATGCATTGTTTAAATAGCTTGGAATGACAAATGGCTAATGGTTATGCTTGTGGGGCACATGTAATCCTTCAAGTGGTTTAATATGGTAAATAGAAGGGTATTTTAAGGTCCCCATAAACCTATATATGGTTGGCTATGGATAATACTTGCAAGTAAAGATTGGTACGATGATACCAATAATAATGGCCTTGGTTAATAATTGGTTAATGGTTTGGTTATTTTGAAAATTGGTTTTAATTATGGAATAATGGAGAGATGTGTAACAAAGTCATGGAAGGTGGAGGTCCTGGGGGGACCAAAACTGAAAAATCATATTTACTGGTGTGAGATTGGTCTTGGTGACCGTATACATGATGTCACACTATATTTTGGGGAATGTACTAGTCATCCCAGGTTTTCTTCCCCAGTCGTGTGGCTTCACGCACTGGGCCCTTTCAGCAGGGGGAGCTGAACCCATATAGCCCTGGGTGGTTTAGGATGGAAAAACTACACAACCCAGGTAAAGGTTTTAAAGGCATACTAAACTGGTCCTTTTTTCTCACATGGTTATATATATATATGTATAGTTGTATGCATATGGGTGGTTTTACTTGGTTTTATAAATGACATTATTTTATCCTTATCTTGAGATCATGCTAGAGTTCACCTACTAACCCATCTACTAGAGGCTGTATACCCGTGCAATATAGGAACTGAACGTTCTATTCTTTCTACATAGTTATTGACTCGAGGGCAACATTTGGACTGAAGTGGTGAGCTTTCATCCTTTTTGAAGGCTCTATTTTATGTTATGGACATTTTTAGAAATTTTAGTTTATTTTTAGATATTGGTTTCGGCTATGGTTGGGGGTATGTCCCAACCAAATTTAATTACTCTTTTGGTTTGAGGCTTTGTAGTATGGAATGGGCGGAATAGGTATTAGTGTTGGCCTTGACATTAGAATAAGCCTGTGGGCTGACATCATTGGACGATATTATTAGTTGTTCCATCAAATTTCATTTTGGGATTAATTATATTATGTTTTGGAACTTCGTTGGTTATGGCCTAGTTTATGGCCCTTATTTTGGCATGGTTTGGTATGGTTGGATTATTGGTATAGAATGGTTGGACTCGGTCACAATTTTGACCTTATTCTAGAGTCTTTATGTGAGTTGTTTCACTATCCTTCTATATGCTCAAAATTTAGCCAACTCAGGGCAGGCGGCTAGAGATTATGTTGGGTAACGGCGGTGGTCTCCGATCCCGAATGGACTTAGGATGCCCATTACAATAAGGCCCCTGATTAGGTCATGTCAAGTTGGTACTAAAGAATAGGTTCATGGTCAATTAGGAGTCCACAAATTCATGTCGAGTAGAGTCTCTTTTAGGGGTGTGTAGCATGCCATACTTATAAGGGAGAGACTACAAGACATTTAGGAATATCTCACTTTCTTAGTATTCAATTTTCAAGATTGGAGTCTTAGTCCTAGAATCTTCTCTAATCCTTATTTTTTCATCTTTTAGATCATGCCTCATAGATCCAGAACACATTGATATTCTTCTATCCCATTTGGGGTAATTCTAAAGGGGTGCATCCTACTTTTGGGGTTCATCTTTGATCTCACAATCCTATCCCTGATATTTCAAGAGTTCTACTGATTACTACTAGTCCTCCTCAATGTGAGGTGACTAATGCAGAATTTCATCAATCTATTCATATTATTGCTTAGATGGTTACTGCTCAGGTTGAGCGGGGTATGAATGGTGCTTTATCTGTTGAGGCCACAAGGGTTGGCCAATTTATAAAGTTAGGTCCTCCCACCTTTTCTGGAGTAAAGGTAGATGAGGATCCACTGGGCTTCTTGGATGAAATGGAAAAGATATTTTGGGTGATGTAGGCTACTAATGTGGAAGGGATAAACTTTGCAGTATATCATGGGTGTTACTTCCGTTCAGAGTGCTGAGTTAGCCGCATATAAGTTGTAAGATGTTGCTCACACTTGGTACAAAATGTGGAAATCCGAGAGGGTAGATGGTGCAGGTCCTATTGAGTGGGAGGAATTTGTCATGGATTTCTTAGACAGATTCTTTCCCCAAGAGATGAGGGAAGCCAAAGTTCTTGAATTCATCAACCTCAGGCAGGGAAACATGATGGTTAGGGAGTATTCTCTTAGATTTACTCAGCTAGCCAGATATGCCCCTGATGTGGTTACAGACAATAGGGCTAAGATGAGCAAGTTCGTGTCAGGGGTGAATGACAGTATGGTAAATTAGTATAGGTCTGCGATGCTGAATAGTGATATGACCTTAGCCCGACTCATGACCCAGGCCCAGCAAATAGAGGAGTAGAAGATTAAGACTAGGGAGAGGCAGAATAAAAGAGCAGGATCAGGCAGTTTCAGTTTTGATCCACCCAAATCTGAGGGAGGAAACCATTCATAGTTTCTTCCCAAGTCATCAAATCCAGCTCATTCTATAGCCAGTGCTTCAGTTCCTAAGTTCAGAGAGGGTAACCAAGATAGAGCCCCAGGCTCTAAGTCTCTGGACAGTGTTAGTAGTGCCCAAACCAATCCTCTATGCCATACTTGTGGTAAGAATCACAAGGGTATTTGCAGAGATGATAGTGATGTTTGTTTCAGATGTGGCAAGCCAGGACACAGGATCAAGGATTGTCCTCAGTCAGGTCAACAGAAACATCTCCATTCCCCAGCTCAGTTCGGTCGCCCGAATCAGCAGGGTGCCACTTCCAGTTCTAATAGTGGGCAACATCCAAACAAACTATATGCTCTTTAGACCCGACAGGATTAGGAAAATTCTCCTGATGTCGTTACCGATACGTTACAGATTTTCCATGTTCATGTTTATGCTTTGCTAGATCCAGGTGCATCCTTGTCTTTTGTTACTCCCTTTATAACAGGAGATTTCGGAATCAGTCCCGAAATTCTTGCAGAGCCTTTTTCAGTCTCTACCCCAGTGGGTAAAACCATTATAGCCCGACGGGTATACAGGAACTGGACGGTTATGATATTTTAGAAAGTCACCTCAATAGATTTAGTCGAATTAGAGATGACTGATTTCGATGTCATTCTCGGCATGGATTGGCTTCATTCCTGCTATGCCACAGTCGACTGTAGAAACAGAATAGCTCATTTCTAGTTTCCGGATGAACTTGTCTTAGAGTGGTAGGGTAGTACTTCATCTTTTAGTGGTCAGCTTATTTCCTACCTTCAGGCAAGGAAAATGATTTCTAAGGGGGGTGTGTATCATCTCGTGCACGTTAAGGACTCAAGTTCCAAATCTCCTAGTCTCGAATCAGTCCCAGTGGTTAATGAATATTCTGATGTCTGTCCTGTAGATCTTCAAGGCATTCCTCCCGAAAGGGAAATAGATTTCGGCATAGACCTTCTCCCAGATACTCAGCCTATCTCTATTCCACTATACAGAATGGCACCATCAGAGCTCAGAAAGCTAAAAGATCAGTTAAAGGATCTCTTAGATAAGGGATTCATCAGACCCAGCATTTCCCCATAGGGTGCACCAGTCTTATTCGTGAGTAAGAAAGATGGTTCTCTCAGAATGTGTATCGATTACCGTTAGCTTAACAAAGTTATGGTCAAGAATAGGTATCCACTTCCCAGAATAGATGATCTGTTCGACCAACTTTAGGGCGCCAGTTAATTCTCCAAGATAGACCTCAAATCAGGCTATCATCAGCTCAGAATTAGAGAATGTGACATTCCAAAGATAGCTTTCCATATTCGGTATGGTCACTTTGAATTTCTAGTCATGTCCTTTGGTCTTACCAATGCACCTGCAACTTTCATGGACTTGATGAACCGGGTGTTCAAGCAGTACTTGGACATGTTCATCATAGTCTTCATAGATAATATTCTGGTCTACTCTCGCACAGAGCGTGATCATTCAGACCATCTCAGAATTGTTCTTCAGACTCTCAGAGATCATCAACTATTCACCAAGTTCAGCAAGTGTGAATTTTGGCTAAGATCAGTAGCATTCCTTGGCCACATTGTCTCTGGTGATGGAAATAAAGTAGATCCTCAAAAAATTGAAGAAGTAAGGAATTGTCCTCACCCTATCTCTTCATCAGATATCAGGAGTTTCTTGGGTTTGGCTGGCTATTACAAATGGTTTGTAGAGGGATTTCCTTCTATTGCATCTCCTATATCCAGATTGACTTAGAAGAAGGTAAAGTTCCAGTGTCAAGATTCATGCGAGAAGAGTTTTCAGGAATTGAAGATTCGACTCACCTCAGCTCTAGTTCTAACCCTTCCAGATGGTTCAGACAGTTTCATGGTATATTGTGCATCCAGAGTAGGTTTAGGTTGTGTCCTTATGCAGCATGGTAAGGTCATAGCCTACGCCTCCAGACAGTTAAATCCATATGAGAAGAATTATACTACTCACGATCTTAAGTTAGCAGCCGTAGTCTTTGCCTTAAAGATTTGGAGGCATTATCTTTATGGAGTTCATATAGACGTCTTCACAGATCATAAGAATCTCCATTATGTCTTTTCTCAGAAAGATCTCAATCTTCGTCAGAGAAGGTAGTTAGAGCTCTTGAACGATTATGACATGAGTGTTCTTTACCATCCGGGAAAGGCCAACGTTGTGGCCGATGCTCTCAGTAGACTCTCCATGGGTAGTATTTCTCACGTTGAGGATAGCAAGAAGAAAATAGCTAAGTAAATCCATCAGCTTGCCAGACTAGGCGTTCACTTAGTCGACTCTTCAGAGAGTGGTGTATGTGTTCAGAGTAGTTCAGAGTCATCTCTAGTTTCCGAGGTAAATGAAAATCAAGACAGGGATTCTAGCCTTGTCAAGATAAAAGAGTCAGTTCAGAATCAGAAGGTTGAGGTTTTCTCCCAATGGGGATATGGTGTTCTTCGTTGTCAGCATTGTTTGTACGTTCCAGGTGTATATGACTTGAGGAAACAAATTTTTGCAGAAGTGCATGGTGCGCAATACTCTATTCATCCAAGGGCCACTAAGATGTACCATGACTTATGGGAGATCTATTGGTGGAGTGGGATGAATAGAGATGTTACAGAGTTTGTGGCTAAGTGCTCTACATGTCAGCAGGTTAATATAAAGCATCAGAAACCTAGTGGTTCCATGCAGGAGTTCACCATTCCTACTTGGAAGTGGGAAGAAGTGAATATGGACTTAGTAATGGGTTTGCCTCATACTCATAGTCAGCATGATTCAGTTTGGGTCATCATAGACAGAATGACCAAATCAGCTCATTTCCTTCCAGTTCGTACTTCTTACTCAGCCGAGGATTATGCCAAACTCTACATCAAGGAGTTGGTCAGATTACACGGTGTTCCCTCATCTATTATCTCAGACAGAGGTATCTAGTTCACCTTTTACTTCTAAAAAGTATTCCAAAAAGGTCTTGGTACCCAAGTCCATCTCAGTACAAAGTTTCATCCTCAGACAGATGGTCAAGCAGAAAGGACCATTCAGACTCTCGAAGATATGCTAAGGGCGTTTACAGTTGATTTCAAAGAAAGTTGGGATGACCACTTGCCTTTGGTTGAATTTGCATACAATAATAGCTATCATTTCAGTATTCAGATGGCTCCATTCGAAGCTCTCTATGGTAGGAGGTGTAGATCTCTAATTGGTTGGTTCAAAGTTAGTGAGGCCTCAGTCATAGGTCCTGACTTGGTATTCGACGCCTTAGAGAAAGTTCAATTGATTCGAGAGAGACTCCGGGCTGCTTAGAGCTGATAGAAGTCTTATGCAAATGCTCATAGAAAGGATCTCGAGTTCCAGGTCAATGACTATGTCTATCTTAAGATCTCTCCTATGAAGGGAGTGAGGAGGTTCAGCAAGAAAGGAAAACTCAGTCCTCGCTATGTCGGTCCCTTCAGGATTCTCAGTCGCTTCGGCAAGGTAGCTTATGGGATCGAATTGCCTTCAGATTTAGCCTAAGTCCATCCAGTCTTCCATGTATCTTTGCTCAAGAAGTTCATAGGTGACCCAATAGTTGTAATCCATATTTAGAGCATTGACATTCAGAATAGCCTCTCTTATGAAGAGATTCTAGTTGAAATCTTAGACTATCACACTCGTCGATTGAGGAACAAAGAAGTCCCTCTAGTCAAAGTTCTTTGGCAAGATCAGTCTCATGAGGGAGCTACTTGGGAAACAGAAGCAGATATGCATACCAAGTACCCTCACCTTTTCTCTGCCAATTCAGATCGAGCTCAAGGTAACAGTCCTTCTTAAGCTTATTCAGTTTCACGTTCAGCATTCAGTATAAACTTGGTATCTATTGCCATTGCATACTCAGACATGCGTTCATGTGTCGGTACAGTATTTAATCATGCATCAGCTATGCATTCTCACCTTGAGAAATTCAGTTTATCAGATTGCTCAGTTACGTATTTATGTATCAGTTATCCATGCATCAGATATGCATGATCAATATGCTATGTATAGTTTGTCAGTTGTGAGATCATGTTCCAAAAATTCATGTTCAGATCATTTTTCCCCTCCCAGTTAGTTTCATTCGAGGACGAATGTTCTCAAGGGGGAGATATTGTAATACCCATGTCTTTTTTCAAGCTAGAAATCATCTCAAGAATGCTAGGACTTACTTTGAAATGCAAATATATTTTTGTACATGCAGTATTTTTGAGATTTTCACTTTCTATCACGTGAGAAATTGAGTTGGCTTTCCAACGATACCAATTTTTTCCAAATCTGACATCAGACGAAGGAGTTATGGACGTTTTACTCGGAACGGTCAGAATCTCCCAGGTGCGACGACCCAGTTAGCGGACCGTCAAATTAGTGATGGACCACCACTTAGACCATCACTTCCAAGGTAGAAGGGTCCCATTTTGGTTAAGTCCTGACGGCAAAGTTGATGGACCGTTAACTTAGTGAAGGACCACCATTTGGACCGTCAAAGCCATGCCAGTTAAGCCACGTTCTGGATAAGGACTGACGGACGAGTTGACGGACCGTCAAAGTTGTGACGTACCATCAACCAAGCCGTCAACCTTTATCCAGTGGAGCCCATTTCTGGTCTACGTTGGATGGGATGAATGTCCATCGGGAGTCTAACGGATCGTCAGTCGGATCGTCACACACCATGTTCTGCTTATTTCTAGGTCATTTTAATAGGGGTATTTTGGTCACTTATCACCCGCCTATATATACCCAGATAAGTCTGAATTCAGCCATTTTGCTAACTTTTATTTTACAAACAACAACTAGGGTTTCTCCTTAAATTAAATCTTCAAGACCAAGACTCAATGTTCTTCAAGAATCAAATGATTTCAAATCCTTCCAGTTCAAAAGCATCAAGAACCTTGAGTCAGGTATGCGTACTGTTCATCTATGGACCCTTTTATTCATAGAGTTCAAGAACCATGGTTTTAGATGAGAAACTTTGATTTCCTTATTGCTATGTGATGTTGTTCATGTCAATGACCATTGTTTAAACTTCAGAATATAATTTTAAGATGATTTCCATGAAGTATGCATGTTGTGGTTAAAACCCATGAAATTGGGTGGTTCAAGATGATTAATATTTGTTGAGAAAACCTATGCCCAAGGTGTGTATGGAAGGTTTTTGTTAAAATGCCTTGGATGCTAGAAGTTCATATTTACATGATTCTATGATATCTAAATGAGAAGTCCATATTAGCTATACACTCAATATGAATTCCATGCTATTTATGTGTTGCTATTGTTGTGGTGTGAAACATGTGTGATAATGGATTCATAGAACATGTACACGAAATGTATCCATGCTTTCCCTACCATGTTTGAGATGTTGAATAGACTCATGAAGCACACTATCCCTTACTTATGATATTATGAATTGTGGACTCAAATCTTATGATCAAGTCATGTCATGTGTGTCAGTTTCCTTCTATCGAGTCCTGGGGGTATTCATACTCGAAACTATAGCTGTATGCCTAGATCCATGTCATGTTGTCATGATATCTCTAGTCAAGCCACGTTCCATAGAATTCAATCAGTCATGTGACTCAGGAAACCTCAGAAACCTCATGATCTTAGTCAGTTATCAGTATTATTCCGTCATTCAATAGAAATTCAGTAAACCCAGTTCATGTATAGTCATTTAAATCATGTTCAGTTTCTTCAGATGGGATTAGGAGTTAGCACTGAGCGAACCCAAGGATGGGAACTCACCTTCTTCAGATGAAGATGTGATTCTTAGAAGCAATCCTTGTGTTCTAGAACTATGTAGCCAGCATAGATTGAGACATCAACACTGCCAGCTTGAGGGTTGATGGGGCGGACATCCGACGTTACCTTTTGGGGACACCGCCAGATTTGAGGGTCACTCACAGTATGTCTTTACCCATGGCATGGTATTGACACCCTTCCAATCAAGGAAATAATTGCACCCCAGTTCAGCTACTTTAGCATACATGGGGCATGTCGGTTAAACAACTACCTCCCAAAGTTTTAGTATCAGTCTCAGTAAAAGAACTCAGACAGTTCTTCAGATATCAGTATACCAAGACTGTTAGATACAGTCAAACTCAGTTATAGCACGGGACTAAGAATGTTCCACCAGATTCAGGACTGTCAGACACAATCATTCATGTTATCAGAACTACAGTTTCAGCCATGTATTAGCGTACAGA
The DNA here is from genome assembly GCA_030864215.1 of Capsicum pubescens. Lineage (NCBI taxonomy): Eukaryota > Viridiplantae > Streptophyta > Magnoliopsida > Solanales > Solanaceae > Capsicum > Capsicum pubescens. The sequence goes on from CM061541.1 coordinate 67,067,698, forward strand.
TTTAGTTATCATGTACTCACGATCTCAGTTACTATGTATGTATGTTTTCACTCTTACGTTCATATCAGTCAGTCAGTTAGCATTATTCATACATGTAAACCCTTCGCTTTAGCCTACCTCACTCGTATACTCAGTACTCCAGTTGTACTGACGCATTTGCGCTATAGTGATTTCTTTTCATGTTACACCATAGGTTCAGAGACACGAGTTCCAGACCAGCAGTAGCAGTCGCATTCAGCACACAGAGTGCAGTGAGTTCTCTTTATTCGAGGATGATATTACTTGATTTATTCATTTATTAATTCAGTTAGTTTTTAGTTTATGGAGTTAGTTGGATACATGTTCCCTCAACTCCTTATTCAGATAGTACTTAGAGGTTTTCAGATTTAGTATTCAGATTCAGTTGTTTTGGGTATTTGTTACCCACAGGGATGTCATGTTTTGACAGTTTCTTTATTAAGTTGAACCTTATGGCCTATTGTTTATGTATTCTGCATTTTACAAGTATATTATGCAGTGTACAGGTACAAATATCAGTCATAGGTTAGCTTGTGGTCCTTCGGGGTCATAAGCACCCTATTGCATTTCGGTTCAGAAAATCAAGGCATTACAGATTAAGGAGAAACAAGTTCTAGATCCTATCTTAATGAAAATCAAGAGTGATGTTAGTAGGAAAAAGGTAGTAGTGTTTGAGATCGGCGGTGATGGTACTTTACGGTACCAAGGGAGGTTATATGTTCCTGATATCGATAGTTTGTGAAAAATGATCTTGGCTGAGGCATATGAGTGGCGCTATATTTTTTATATCAGCTCGATTAACATGTATAATGACCTCAAGGAGATATATTTAAAGGAATGGCATGAAGAGGGATGCAACTAATTTTTTGTCTAAGTGCATGGTGTGTCAACACGTTAAACTTGAGCACATGAGGTCATGAGGGTTGTATCAAAATAATGATTTACCTAAATAGAAGTGGGAAGTGATCAATATGTGCTTTGTTACCGATCTTCCTCAATCTAACAATCAATATGATTCAATTTGGGTCATCATGGATAGGATGACTAAGTCTGCTCACTTTTTGCCAGTGTGATTACCTTCTCAGTGGAGAATTATGCAAAGCTGTATTTTCAAGAGATTGTGAAGTTGCATGGGGTGCCTTTTCGATTATTTATGATCGTGGTATGCAGTTTATGTCTCATTTTTGGTGATCTTTCCAAAAAATATTGGGGACTAAGGTTAGTTTGAGTATTGTTTTCCACCCGCAGACAGATGGGCAAATAGAGAGAACTATTCATACATTGAAGGATATGCTTCAGGCTTGTGTGATTTATTATGGTGGCATTTGCGTTTAGCATCTACCTTTGGTGGAATTTTCTTACAATAATAGCTATTATTCTAGTATGGTATAGCCTCTTTTGAGGAATTGTATGGTAGGAGGTATAGGTATCATATTGGTTTGCTTGAGATTAGAGAGGCAGATATGTTTGGTTTTGACTTAGTTTACCAGGCTATGGAGAAGGTGAAGGTGATTCGGGAGAGGCTTAAGGTTATCTAAAGTTGCCAAAAGTCCTATGCAAATGTTGGACATATAAACTTGGTCTTTGAGGTTGGGGATAAGATTTTCCTCAAGGTATCTCCTATGAAAGGGATAGTGCGGTTTGGTAAGAAGGGGAAGCTCAGTACCCAGTATGTTGGTCATTATGAGGTTTTGTGGAGAGTTGGTAATGTTGATTATGAGCTAAAGTTACCTTCTAGCTTAAGCTTAGTTCAACCAGTCTTTCATGTTTCCATGTTGAGAAAGTGCGTTGGTGATCCTTCATAGGTTGTTCCTTTGGACGGAGTGGGTATCTCAGACTCTTTATCTTATGAAAAGGTATTGATTGAGATCTTGGATAGGTAGGTTTGTTGGTTGTGGACCAAGGATGTGGCTTTGGTTAAGGTTTCTTGGCGGAACCATAAGGTGGAAGAAGATATATGGGAAGAAGATGAGGACATGAAGTCCAAATATCTTCATTTGTTTTCTGCTCCTGGGATTCATGTGGAAGGTATGTGTCTTCAACACATCTTTTATTCCAGAGTTTGTTAAAGGAAAGGATAATATCCTTGCCTCTTTATTTTTAAGCTTTGTTAAAGATTGGAAATATATTTGATAATGCAAATGAATCTTGCATGTGGTTACCCCTACCTTGTCCGTCATTTGAGGATGAATGTTCCTAGCGGGGGAGACTGAAACACTTTGATTTCTGGACCTTAGAAATTTTCCTGGAATTTTGATCTCTGGACCTAATACGATTTATGGGTATGAGCCGTATGTTGGGGTACACATGGTATGGTCCAGTCGTAAGCTGACCAGTGTTGGTTGGTAGAATGGATTTTGGTTACTGGAATGGGTACGACTTAGGGGTACAATTTGTACTGGTGGTTATGGATATTTTAGTTCCTTAACTTATTCTTAGACTTGGTTACTTAGGTTGGATCTGAGTATGAGGGGCTCATTGTGTCTTAAGCCAGGGTACGAGTTGTACCCAGGACCTATATGGTGGACAGTGTCTAAATCTTCGTTGAGTCTAAATTTGCCAGGGGTTCGGGTAGAAGGTATGGATCGTATGCTTTGGATATGATTTGGTTGGATGAGTCATATGCTGGATAATGTTGGATCCAAAGTTTGAGGCTAGGATATGAGTGAAGGGTACCACTCGTATTGGAAGGGTATGACTCATGTGGGTCAGTCATACCCCTGTGATGGGATTTTGTTGCAACTTAAGTGAGGGTATTTCAAAAATTTCCCCCTTATCCTAATAATTTCCCTCGACTTCTAACCTACTTGGGAGGTTATTTACCCTATTATTACATTTATTAACACTTAGTAACTCTTCTAAACACTCTAATTCTTTCAAAAGCTTTTGGGCAAGGGTTGTTAGGGTTTCAACTAAAGGATTGATTTGTGGCTTGTCTTGGTGATTTCTTTCCATCATCATCTTGGTTTAAGGCATGTTCTCTTACCTCATTGTTAATTCTATATAAAAACATGGTCCTTATAAATATTTTCATGACTTTATTGATTGTATGATTTTGGTTTTCAAATATGATTTGGGGTTTTTGATATTAAATGGTTGGTTATGGTTTTCCATGGTTTTAATTGTGCTTTATAGGCATTAATGGTGGTTTTGGATAATTGGATTGCATGGGAATGGTTTAATGGTAATTGGAATTGGTTTTTGTCATATTATTCCCCCAATGTGTTTGAAAAAATTCTTATAAAGATATGTTCATTACATTGACTACTTTTAATGGAATTATTGCTTGTTTTAAAACTTGGCAAAGGAATTATGAATGGTTTAAATGGATTGGAATGGTAAATGGCTAATGGTTATGTTTTTTGGGCTCATGGAATACTTTAAGTGGTTTAATATGGTAAATTAAAGGGCACTTGAAGGTTCCTTTAAACTTATATTTAGTTATTTAGAAAATTGGTTTTAATTGGGCAATAATGGCGGGATGTGTAGCAAAGCCATGGAAGGTGGAGGTCCTGGGGGGACAAAAATTGTAAACTCATATTTGTCGATGTGAGTTGGTCTTGGTGACCGTGTGCATGATGTTACACTATATTTTGGGGGATGTACTAGTCATCCCAGGTTTTCTTCCCTGGTCGTGTGGCTTTACGCACTGGGGCCTTTTCAGCAGGGTGAGCTGAACCCATATAGTCCGTGGGTGGTTTAGGATGACAAAGCTACATGGCCTAGTTAAAGGTTTTAAAGCATGCTAAACTCGGTCCCTTTTCCCGACATGGTTATATATTTAAATATCTGTATGATTGTGTGCATATGGATGGTTTTACTTGGTTTTATAAATAAGATTATTTTATCCTTATATTGAGATCATGCTAGCGTTTACCCGCTAACCCGTCTATTGTCTACTGTATACCCACGCTATGCAGGAACCAACCATTCTACTCCTCCTACATAGTGATTGAATCGGGGACAACATTTGCACTGAATTGGTGAGCTTCCATCCTTTTAGTAGGCTCCATTTTATGTCATGGACACTTTTAAACATTTTAGTTTATTTCTGGATATTGATTTTGGCTATGGTTAAGGCATGTACCAACTAGATTTTATTACTCTTTTGGTTAGAGAATTTGTGGTACTTCTATAGGTTGGAATGGGCGGGATCGATATTGGTGTCGGCCTTCGCATTAGAAAAAGCCGGTTGCGATGACATCATTGGACGATATTGTTGGTTGTTCTATCCTATTTTATTTTGAGATTAATTATATTATATTTTGGAACTTCTTTGGTTATGGTATGGTTTATAACCCTTGTTTTGGTATGGTTTGGTGTGGTTGGATTGTTGGTATGGGATGGTTGGACTCGGTTGGGTCGGTCACAGTTGTGACCTTATCCCGGAGTCTTCATATGAGTTGTTGCACTATTCTTCTACATGCTCGAAATTCAGCCAACTCAGGGCAGGCGACTGGAGGTTGGGTTGGCTAACGGGGGTGGTCTCCGGTCCCAGACGGACTTGGGACTCACATTACAACAAGCCCCTGGTCGTGTCACGTCATTTTGTCCATAGCCAACCATATATAGGTTTATGGGATTCCATGTACCCTTCATGCTTTCCAATTAATCAAAACCATGGCCACAAAGGCCATTCTAATCAACTTAAACCCATTTAAATCTTTCATATCATTTAGGGTTCCATTACCAAGTTTAAACCATGCATAAGTTCCTTTGACAAACCAATATTATAGTGGAAACATTGTTAAAGGCATTTTATCAAACACATTGGGGGCATAGTATTTCCAAAACCAAAGTCCATTATCAAAGAACCATTACCTTACAACCAATTATCCATAACCGCCACTAATTCATATAAAAGCATAATTAAAACATGGGAAACCATAACTAAGAATTTATAACCAAAACCACCAAATCATATTTAAAAACCCAAAATCATGCAAAATTCAAATCATAAAAACATTGTATAAACCATTTTTTTGGTTTAATTTGGGATTCATATAAAATAGTAACATTGTATAAACCATGACTTTAATTGGAACTAATAATGAGGGAAGAGAACATTACCTAATTGACAAAGTAGATGGAGATAAACTTGCAACAAGATCCCCAATTTAGTCCTCTAGTTGAAATCCTAGCTTCCTTGCCCAAAAGCTCTTAAGAGAAATTTAGAGTGTTTAGGAAGAGTTTCTAAGTGTTAATGAATAGAATAATAGGGTAAATAGTCTCCCAAGTGAGTTAGAAGTTGTGGGTCCTTATTAGGGTAAGTGGAGAAATGTCCAGAATACCCCCACTTAAGTTTCACAAAAATCCCATCACATGGGTATGACTTACCCTCACGAGTCGTACCTTTGACACAATTGGTACCCACCACTTGTATACTAAGCATTAAACCTTGGACCCAACACTTTCTAGTGTACGACTCATCCTACCTAAGTCGTATTGATAGCATACGATCTATACTATTCACCCATATTTCTGGCTAGATAGAATCACAAAAGGATTGAACACTGCCTACCATACGAGTCCGTGGCATGACTCGTACCCTAGATTATGGCTCCTGGTGAGCCGCTCCTTCTTAGATCCAACTTAAGTTACCAAGTAAAAGGTTAAGTGAAGAAACCAAACTATCCGTATCCAACCATACGACTCGTACCACCAAGTCGTACCCATTTCAGTGACCAATATCCATCCCACCAACCAATACTGGTCAGCATATGACTTGACCATACCATTCATACCCCAACATACGGCTTGTACCCATAAGTCGTATTGGGTCCAGAGACTATAATTCTAGGTAATTTTATAAGGTACAGAAACCAGGGTGTTTCAGTCTCCCCCACTAGGAACATTCGTCCTCGAATGACGGATAAGGTAGGGGTAACTACACACACGAGTCATTTATGTTATCAAATATATTTATAATCTCTAATAAAGTTTGAAAACATAGAGGCAAAGATATCAATCTTTCCTTTAACAAACTCAGAAAATAAAGAATTGTTGAAGACATATACCTTTCACACGAATCCCAAAAGCAGAAAACATATGAAGATACTTCGACTTTATGTCCTTCTCTATTTCCCACATAGCTTATTCCAAATTATGGTTCCGCCACAGAACCTTAACTGAAGCCATATCCTTGGTTTGCAACTGACAAACCTTCCTATCCAAGATCTCAATCGTAACCTCTTCATAATATAGAGAGTCTGAGATACCCAACCCCTCCAAAGGAACAATCCAAGAAGGATCACCAAGACACTTCCTCAACATGGAGACATAAAATACCGGATGAACCAAACTCAATCTAAAAGGTAACTCTAAATCATAAGCTATATTAACAACCCTCTATAAAATCTCATAAGGACCAACATATCGGGGACTTAGCTTCCCCTTTCTACCAAACCGCTTTACTCCCTTCATGGGAGATACCTTGAGAAACAACTCATCCCCAACCTCAAACTACAAGTCTCTATGCCTTAAATTTGCATAGGACTTTTGGTGACTTTAGGAAGCCTTAAGCCTATATCGAATCTCCTTCACCTTTTCCATAGCATGATAGACCAAATCTAGGCCGAACATATCCATCTCCCCAAGCTCAAACAAACTAATAGGAGATCTACACCTCCCACCTTGTAATGCCTCAAAAGAAGCTATACCAATACTAGAATGATAGCTATTGTTGTAATCAAACTCTACCAAAGGTAGATGCTCAACCCAAATTCCACCATAATCAATCACATAAGCCCAAAGCATATCCTCCAATGTCTGAATAGTTCTCTCTGCTTTTCCATCCGTCTAACGATGAAAAGTAGTACTCAGACTCACCTTAGTCCCCATCCTTTTCTGGAAAGACCGCCAGAAGTGAGACATAAGCTGTGTACCGAGATCATAAATAATCGAAATAGGTACCCCATATATCTTTACAATCTCCTAAAGATATACCTTTGCATAATACTCCGCCAAAAAGGTAGTTCTCACTGGCAAGAAGTGAGCAGATTTTGTCTTTCTATCCATGATGAACCAAATTGAATCATATTGATTTTGAGATCGAGAAAGACCATTAATGTAATCCATATTGATTACCTTTCATTTCTATTTGGTCAAAACAATTTCTTGATACAACCCACCAGGTCTTATGTGCTCAACTTTAACTTGTTGACACACCAAACACTTGGACAGAAATTCAGCCACGTCCCTTTTCATACCATTCCACCAATTCATCTCCTTGAGATCATGATACATATTTGTCGAGCCGGGATGTACAATGTAGTGCGATTTATGAGCCTTAACCAAGATCCTTTGCCAAAAACTGTCGATATTAGGAACGCACAACCTCCCTTAGTACTATAAAGTATCGTCGCCACTGATCTGAAATCACCATTACCTTCTGCATACCCATATGATTCTGGATTTTTATCAAGACAGGATCCAGAACTTGCTTCTTCTTGATCTCTTTATCAAGAGACAATCGAACCACTTCTTGTACAATTACACCTCCATCCTTAGAGTCCAAGAGACGAACTCCAAGATTAGCCAAGCATAGAATATCTTTCACCAATTCCCACTTTCCTTTCTCCACATGAGCTAAAATCCCCCTGGACAATGTGCTAAGAGCATCAACAACCACGTTAACCTTACCTGGGTGATAGTGAAGACTCATATCATAGTTCGTAACAAGCTCAAGCCATCTTCTCTGCCTGAGATTGAGCTCTTTCTGAGTGAACACTTACTGTAGAATCTTATGATTAGAAAAGATGTCCACGTGTACACCATACAAATAATGCCACCATATTTTCAAAGAAAACACAACTGTCAATAATTCCAAATCATAAGTAGGATAGTTCCTCTTATGTACCTTCAACTTCTTGGAAGCATAGGCAATCACCTTACCATGCTGCATCAAAACACAACCAAGACCTACCCGAGATGCATCACAATAAACTATGAACCCATCATTGCCTTCCGACAAAGTCAGAATTGAAGCCAAAGTTAGCTTAGCTTTAAACTTCTCAAAACTTTCCTCACAAATATTCGACCAAGAAAACTTAGCCTTCTTCTGAGTCAACTTAGTCAGAGGAGCAGGTATGGATGAAAATCCTTCCATAAACTGCCTATAATACCTATCTAAATCCAAGAAACTTCGGATGTTGATTGGAGTCGCGGGTCTAGGCCATTTTTTAACCATATCCACCTTCTGTGAATCAACCATGATCCTCTCGCTAGAAATAATACGACCAAGAAAAGTCACAACATTCAACCAAAACTAACACTTGGAGAACTTGGCATACAATTGTTGTTCCTTTAAGGTCTGTAATACCACACGGAGGTGATTAGCATGAGCCACCTCACTTTTGGAATAAACTAGAATGTCATCAATAAACACAATGATAGAGAGATCCAAGAACTTCCTGAAAACCATTTTCATCAAATCCATAAATGCCATCAGGGTATTAGTCAGTCCAAAAAACATTACCAAAAACTCTAAGTGCCCATACCAAGTACGTAAATTTATCTTAGGGATATCCCTCTCCCTAATCTTTAGCTGATGATACCTAGAACGAAGATCTATCTTAGAAAAGAACTTGGCACCTTGCAAATGATCAAACAACTCATCTATTCTTGAGATAGGATACTTATTTTCTACCGTCACCTTATTCAACTGCTTGTAATCAATGCACATCCGATGGGAACCATCCTTCTTGAGAATGAACAACACTAGTTCACCCCACGAGGATACACTAGGATGAATAAACCTCTGAAAAGATCCTTAAGTTGCCCTTGAGTTCTCTCAACTCAGTCGTATCTATTCTATAAGGAAGAATAGATATTGAACAAGTGTACAAAACCAAATCAATACCAAACTCTATTTCTCTACCCAGAGGAACACCAGGAAAATCATTTGAAAAGATCTCAGGAAACTCATTTACCATCGGAACTGACTGAAAAGAAGGACCTTTCGAGTTAGAATATTTAACCCAGACTTAGTGATAAAGACAAACTTTATAGATTAACCTCTGATCTCTAAGATAAGAAATAAACCTCCCCCTAGGATCTTGGGAACCACTCTCCCACTATATAACCGGCTTACCAGAGAACCTAAAGACAACCTTGCAGGTCTGATAATCCAAGGATGCGTAAAGAGAGTGTAACCAATCCATCCCCAGAATAACATCAAAATCCACCATATCAAGTTAAAAAAAAATCCACCAGAGTCTGCGTACCACCAGTAGATACCACACACCCTCTATAGACTCTCTCAATAATAATTGAGTAACCTACCGAGGTAGAAATATAAAAAAGATTCGAAATAACCTCAGGATAAAAACCAATACATACAGCCACGAATGGGGTTACATAAAAAAGAGTGAACCCCTAATCAAGCAGGTAATACACGCCACAAGAAAAGAGTTGCAATGTACCAGTAAAAATATTAGGTGATGCCTCAGATTCCTACCGAGATGTAAGAACATACAACCTATTACAGCCAGTGCCGGTACCAGAAGTGGGAGTATATATCAAAGCCACATGACTTGGTGCAGGAGAAGAAGATAAAGTAATTGGAGCTTTACCTGTCCCTTAGCTCCCTTACCAATTGGATAATTCTTGAACATATGGCCTAGCTAGCCATATTTAAAATATTTATCCCTTATTTCGTCATGATAACCCTAATTAAAATGGCCACAGAACCTACAGAGGGGCATGGAGAAACAAACTAACCCCCTACTCGCATGAGATTGGTCATCCTATGTCCAAAAATTATCACCACCCTAATAACACCTATCACTCGACTACTTTAGGTAAGAAGAATTAACAGTAGAGAAGGATATTAAAATCCCTTACTTCTTTTTCTGCCATTTGTCGCCATCCCAACTACCCCAAGATTGAGTACCTCTCTGATTAGAAAGCCTGCTCCTCTTAACCTACCGATCTTCAAACTCTGCCTATCTCCTCTTCTCATTCTCTACCTGCTACATATGAACAGTCAGCCTAGAAATATCCATATCTTTAATCAATAAGACATTCTTGCTTTCCAATATCAAATCCCAATTTAACCCAAAAGTGAAATTTCTCATTCTCACTCTCATATCAGCCACTAAATTAGGAGCATACCTTGACAGCTAAGGAAACTTTAAGGCATATTCATTGACAGATATTCTTCCTTGCTTAAGATTCACAAACTCATCCATTTTTGCTTCCCTCAACTCTTGAGGAAAGAAATGATCCAGAAATACACCAGAGAAGGCATCCTACAAGGACATCTCCTTCACATTACCTCTATCCCTATCCTACTCTTTGTACCATTGGTACACAATATCTTTGAGCTGCTAAGCTGAAAAGTTTACACTTTCCACATTAGTAGGCAATATCACCCTGAATATCTTCTCTATCCCATCCAAGAAACCCTGAGGATCCTCCTCCACCTTTATACAAGTAAAAGTAGGTGGATTCAATTTCCTAAACTGACCAACCTTTGTGACCTCAGCAAATAACCCACCTAATGTATTCTATTTATCCTAAGTAGAAACTAATTTAGCAATAGTATGAATGGATTGAAAAAATTCCACATTAGTCACCTCACCCATAGGTGGACTAATAGCAACTGGAGAAACTCCAGAATTATCAGGGATAAGACCCTGAGATCGAAGATGGACTCCAAACATAGAACGTACCCCATTAATATTATCTCCAAATGGGACTGAAGAGTTTTCTTGTGTTCCAGATCATCAAGGCATGATCTAAAAAGTGAACAACCAAGGATTAGAGAAGATTTCTAGTAATTAGACTCCAAGCTTGAAAATAGAATACCAAGAAAGTGAAACATTCCTAAATGCCTTGTAGCCTCTCTCTTATGAGTGTGGCATGTTACACACTCCTAAAAGAAACTCTACTCGACACAGATTTAAAGACTTCCAATTGACCATGAACCTAAATCTCTGATACCAATTTGACATAACCCAATCGGGGGTCTTGTTGTAATGGGCATCCTAAGTCTGACCATGGTCGGAGACCACTCCCGTTACCCAACCCAACCTCCAATCGCCTGCCTTGAGTTGGCTGAATTTCGAACATAAATTAAGATAGCGTAACTGAACAAAGACTGATTTTAGGATAGGTCCATTTCTAGACCAGCCTTACCAAGTTATCCCATTATATCAAACCATACCAACCAAACCACCAAGCCAAACCAAAATTAAACCAAGGGCCATAGAGTAGGCTATAACATAATAAGTTCCAAACCATAATATGATTAATCCCAAAATGAAATACGATGGAACAGTGACAAATTATGTCCAATGATGTTAGCCCCTATACCAATGCCAATATTAAGGTCGAAACCAATACCGATCCCGCTCATTCTAACACATAGTAGTACCATAAAACCTCTAACCAAAAGAATAAGAATATCCAGTTGGGACATGCCCCCAACTATAGCTAAAACCAATATCTAGAAATAAATTGAAATGTCTAAAAATATCCATAACATAAACTGAAGCCTTCCAAAAGGATGGAAGTTCACCACTTTAATCCAATAGTCATCCCCGAGTCAATCACTATGTTGAAGGAGTAGAACGACCAGTTTTTGCATAGTATGGGTGTACAACCATGCGAAGATGGGTTAGCGGGTAAACGCTAGCATGAAATCAAGATAAGAATAAAATAATGCCAATTATAAAAGCAAGTATAAACCATCCATATGAACATAACCATACATAGATATAACCATGCCGAGAAAGAGAACCGGGTTTAGCATGCCATTAAAAACTTTACCTGGGTTGTGTAGCTTTGTCCTCCTAAACCACCCATGGGCTATATGGGTTCAGCTCCCCTACTGAAAGGGCCTAATATATGAAGCCGCACAACCATGGATGAAAACTTGGGATGACTAGTATATCCCCCCAAATATAAAGTGTGACATCTTGCACACAGTCACTTGGACCAAACCTCACATCGGCAAATATGAGTTTCCAGTTTTGATCCCCTCGGGACCACCACCTTCCATGAATTTGCTACATACCCCGCCAGTATTGCCTAATTAAAACATTTACCAAGCAACCAACCAATCCATTAACCATTTATTAACCAAGGCCATAAGTAGTGTTATCGTCATACCAACTATACTTGAAATTTTTGTCCATAGCCAACCATATATAGATTTAAGGGATTCCATGAACCCTTCATGATTTCTAATTTACAAAAAAACATGGCCACCAAGGCCTTTCCAATCCATTTAAACCCATTTAAATCATTCATATCATTTAGGGTTCCATTACCAAGTTTAAACCATGCACAAGTTCCATTGGAAAACAAATAATATAGTGGAAACATTGTTAAGGGCATTTTATCAAACACATTGGAGGCATAGTATTTCCAAAACCAAAGTCCATTACCAAAGAACCATTCCCATGCAACCAATTATCCAAAACAACTATTAATGAATATAAACGAATAATTAAAACATGGTAAACCATAACCAAGTACTTATAACCAAAACCCCAAAATCATATTTGAAAACCCAAAATCATGCAAAATTCAAATCATAAAAACATTGTATAAAACTATGCCTTTAATTGAAACTAACAATAAGGGAAGAGAACGTACCTTAATTAGAAAAGTAGATGGAGAGAAACCACCAACAAGATCCCTAATTTAGCCCTCTAGTTGAAACTTTATCTTCCTTGTCCTAAAGCTCTTAAGAGAAATTTAGAGTATTTAAGAAGAGTTTCTAAGTGTCAATGAATAGAATAATAGGGTAAATAGTCTCCCAAGTGTGTTAGAAGTCATGGTCCTTATTAGGGTAGGTGGTTAAATGTCCAGAATACCCCCACTTAAGTTGCACAAAAATCCCATAATAGAGGTACGATTGACCCTCATGAATTGTACCTTTTGATATGATGGTACCCATCACTCATATCCTAAGCCTTAACCCTTGGACCTAATACTGTCTAGTGTATGACTCATTATACCAAAGTAATATTAAAAGCATACATACGTACCCTTCACCTGTATCCCTGGCAAGATAGAATCACAAAAGGTTTGAAAGTTGTCCACAATACAAATCCCTGGTGTGACTCGTACCCTGGCTTACGGCTCCTAGTGAGCCACTCATACTCAGATCCAACTTAAGTTACCAAGTATAAGGTTATGTAAAGGAACCAAATGATCTATATCCAACCATACGACTCATACCACCAAGTCGTAGCCATTCCAGTGATCAAAATCCATCCCACTAACCAACACTGGTCAGTATATGATTGGACCATACCCTTCATACCCCAACATACTACTCCTACCCATGAGTCGTATTAGGTTCAGAGACCAAAATTTTAGGAAATTTTCTAGGGTACAGAAACCAGGGTGTTTCACAACCCAAAGATTTTTCTTTTATTTTTTATTATTTTTTTATTTTAGTGTAGATCTAATTGGTGTTAAAGTGTGTAGGTGGTTGTTGGACTGAAGTTGAAAACTAGAACAAAAATTTGGTGCATAGACCTCATAAGTCTCATGATAAATCATTACCAGTGGCAATGACTCATGAGGTTATCAGATACCTCTAGGAGTTGAAAAGTTGAAGTTGAAATATTGTATAAACTCTTAGAATTAGTCAAAATGATTTGTAGGGTCTCATTATGACTCATAATGACTAGTTGTAAGGACTGGAGAGGGTAAATAAATTCAGCCTTCATCCCACAACTATTATGACAATTGTGAAGGATTCGTTGCTCTCATGATGGGTGATCATGCATCTCATAAAGTAATCAAAGGAGAAACTATATAAGTGTTCTTAAACCATACATAACAAGTGTTAGTGATCACTCATACCCAAATGCAACAAGTCATCGGGTGAGTCATGGTTGTTGGGTCAAAATTAGTCAATATATTAAACGACCCAACTCGACTGACCCAATTTGGCATGGTTAAAACCCTTAACTGACCCTAAATTTGATTTGTTATTCCATATTCAAAATGAATAACTCCACCATCTACCAAAACCAACTCCCACTATAAATTATCTCCATTAAATCACAATTAATAATTGTCAAAATCTCTATTTATGCTCTCAACATGTGTACTAGTTTGAATATTTGGATTCAAGTGATTGTTCTTCAATTTTTTTCTCCTTCTTGCATCACATCCAATTAAAAGTAAGTTAAATCCCCTTAAAGTACTTTGATGATTGGTAGTGAATTCTTCTATGGGTATCCAATTATTGTCATAAATATGTATAACCCTAGATGGATTTGCTTGAGTATGAATAATGGATTTATTTAAATTAAAATTTCAATTACTTGTTAAATTGGTTGAAACTTGGAATATTGGGATTCATACACTATTTTTTACATCATTATGTGACAAAAAAAGAAATAAATTTTGATAGGGCTCATGTTTGAGTAACTTCAGTTCTTTGTTTAATTGTTAAATGTGAGAAATTGGTATTCTTTACCATTCTAGTAATTGAAATGGTTGGTAATGGTCCTAAATTATAAAAAGAAAAGAGATGTAATAACATTATTGTAGAAACAATCTCAGTGCAATCCTCATGACTCATTCAATGACTCATCCCCATAGGTGATGAGTCATCATGTAAGTCATAAAATTGGCACTAGGGTTGGAAATTGACAAGTTTCTGAAGTCCAAAAATCTACTCAGTACTAGTTGCATGACAATTCATAATGAAACCTCATGACTCATAGTGACCAATTATTTTGAGATCCTACACTATATGTATTAAGGGAATTAGACACAACAAGTTATCTAATAAGTCGTACTATCCTATGGTAACGACTCGTTGCCTGACCCGCCATGGTTCCTAGTTTCATATATACATGTATTTTGTTTATTGAATCTATTGATTACTAACATTACCATGAAAACCAAGGATAGAATAAATAAAAGAGTAAGAAAGAGGGAAAACCTACCCCCATTAAGGCCCAAGCCAAGGCTTCCTCCACTAAATAATTGGTAGGTGAGCGTAGTAATAAAGAATCTAGTAGTTTAGTGAAGGAGTATCCACTCACTACTCCACTTGAGCGATGTGAAAGGTTTCCTCAAAAAACACATCCAGGTCTTGGGAATAATATTAAATGTGTGACTCCACCTCGTACTATCACCACATCACCTGAAAGAACTCCCCAGTCTAAAGATAAATAAAATTTTTATTTTGAGGAAGGAGATGATAAGAATGAGTTTGAATATAAAGAAGGGACCTCAATTGATAGTCCTTAAAATCATGAAAAAAGGGAATGAGAGGTAGTCCTTCAAACATAAATAAAGGAATGTGCCTGATACTCAAGTCTCAAATGAAAGTGAAGATGATTCCTCCATAGATCGCCTTCTACCACATGCATATGGTCCATAGGTATAGGTAACTCCATAGATTGATAGACGGGGTGTTTCAAGTATGATGGGCATTGATGTTTGGGACTTAGCACTTACTAACATGGGTCGACCAAAGAAAGGTTTATATGAGGAGCCTAGACTAGTGACCACGGGTATGACTAAGATGCACGAGTTTGAGAGGTTTTTCAACAAATACATGATTTAGTGGATGTCTGAGAAGATCAATAGATATAATCTCAAGTTAGTTTGGGAATTTATATTGTATATCAAGCCATGCTGAATGTATAGGCTCCAAGGTTATGCTTTGGAATGGCTAGCCTTCACTTTCGACCATGTTGATATATGGTGAACAAGTGGATATTTTAGAGTGCACCATTTTATGTTTCCTACATAGTTGGGATTTTAAGCCTCCGACCAATATGACTGAGTAGGATCACAAAATTGATAAGATAAGAAAAATGAAACTGATGCAAATTGGTATAAGTACTGAACGGTCTACTATAGATAGATGGTGATAAGTTTTGCTACCTAGGAGAAAGAGGTTGAGTGGGTAGGCGATGGTGAGTCTCAGATAAAGAAATCCACATTGAGCTTCACCACCATATCTTGGTAGTCTTTGGTTTTCATCAATTGGGCCCCATAGTTAGAGATAGTGTATTGAGTCTAGATCGCACTTACTTTATGGTAGGTATCGTGGAGGGATAAAAGGCCGATATTGTATGATTGATTTCCCAGGAAATTTGGGATAGAGCTATATAGGACACGACGAGTTAATTTCCATGTTTGGTTACTCGATTTTGTTTGGAGGCTGGTGTTTCAGAGTTGTTTGAGATTGATAACATTATATAGGTTTATCATATTACCGATCTTGGGTTTATTTGAGACTTAATAAATCCTATGTAATGGGAAAAGGTTGCAGTTGGTGTTGCCTTGTTAGTTGGGGCATTGCTGTCAGGCATGCACATGAGATTGATACACCTTAAGTTTTTGATATTGAGGTTTAAATTACTGAGACTTAACTACTCTTGATGCCGCTACCTCCTCTACTTCATAGCCGACTTCATCCTAGTTTTGCTGACTCCCACATCAGATTCTTCCATGATTTGCCCACATTCTAGTGGGTATATGTTAGTATCACATGAAAATTTGTAAAAACTCTTGAAAAAATTTCTACTACGGAGCTAAAATTTTAAAACCTAGCTGGAGAGATCAAATAAGGGTAACGATGGTGATTAGTGCAATAATGCAGGGGATGTAGACCCGATTTAATGGGTTTGGGTGGAGAATAACTTAGAGGATTGATGGTATTAAGTCTCTAGTCATACAAGGATAAATGATAAGCTTACCCAACTTAGAGAATCAGTCTAGAAGCAATACTCTAGAAAGTTTTCAACATTCCAACCTCTTAGTATTCCTGTTATTGAGAGGAAATTTGATTATATTAAGGTGCCTAATATCTGGACCTTTGAACGTACAGATAAATATAAAAGAATAAGTGTTGATGAGAGGTAGGAGATAACCCCATAAATTAAGAAAATAAAGAAAGATAAAGAGAACATGAAAAAAATTATGGGTAAAAGCAATAATCCTCTGAATTGCACTTGTTTGAGATGCATGAGAGGGTGAGAGACGTCGGGAGCTCCATAATTAGTGATATCCAAAGGTACGATATTGATCTTGTTTCTAATATGGTTTTGGTGCGGTGATTCCCACTAAGAGTTTAACATAATTAAGTTCACTACCACAATTAGTGCAAAATTATCACTGAATATGCTGACCACTATTGGTGCTATCAGATTAGAGACTGTGGTGACTGATGAGATCCTAATAGCTAAGGAGAGTGGAGAGGTTTCATCTATAACCCCAACTGATCAATAAACATTTGGTTCCTAGGGCATAACAAGTATGTCCTTACCTCTTGTTCTTATATTTTTTGGTTATGGTCATGTAGTGAGGACACATTATTTATTACCCCAAACTTTCTTTAAGTCAAATCTAGTCTCTAGAAGAGTTAATGGTGAATTCCTAAATGATTAATACTTAAATCATATAGAATTTCCACAATTTTGACTATTTATCATGTGAGAAATTGAATTAACTTTCCAACGATACCAATTTCATCCAAATCTGGTATCGGAGTAAAAAGTTATGGAATTTTACTGAGAGCTTTCAGAATTGCCCAGGTGCGATGGGCAGGTTGACGGACCGTCAAGCTAGCGACGGACCATCGCCTCAACCATCGCAGCTAAGGCAGTAAGTCAATCTTCTGGCTAAGGTGCGACGGACAGGTTGACGGACCGTTAAGCTAGCGATGGACCATCGCCCAAGCAGTCACTACTAAGGCAGTGAGTCCCTATTCCGGCCCAAGTGATATGGTCAGAAAGACGGACCGTCGAGCCAGTGATGGACCATCGAACGAGCCGTCGTAGATCCCGTTCAGCAATTTAAAGTCATTTTAAAAGGGTATTTGGGTCTTTTTCCACCCGTTTGAACACCTAATTGTACTAGACCATAGCTCATAACTTCATTATTCCTTCACAACACCAAATTAGAGTTTTTCTCAAAGATCAATTGCCAAGAACAAGAAAACCCTAGGTGCTTAATCCCAAGTCAAGAACTCAAGCTTTCCTCCACCAATCTCCAAGAAATCATCCACTCAGGTATGTCAAGTTTTCATTCATGGATTCCTTTCATCCATGAAGCCCAAGAATCCAATTTTAAAGTATAAATTGTGATGTTTATGTTTTGGATTGATTATGATCATGTTGATGTTGTGTATGATACCCAAGTTAGAATAATTAAATGTGTTTTCATTAATTTATGCTAGCATATGGATTGAAATCTACTAAATTGTGTTGATTTATACAACCATGATGAATTAATTTAATGTCCATGCCTAAGGTTATAGTTATGCATGCAAGGTGTTTGATAAAATGCCTAAGAGAATAGGAAATATGTCTTATGACTCAATTATGACCAAAATGATGAACCTATGCTTTACCCTTACGTTCAAAATTACTTCCATGTTATTGTTATGCATTGAAATTGTTTGATGGGTTGTTCATGAGATTAGCCTATGAAATTATGACATGTTTATACACCTTCCTATTCATATACCAAACCATGATAATTAAGTGTTTCATGAAATTCCCCAATGATTGTATAATGGATTGTTGACTATGGTCATGTGTCAAGAAGTGTTATGTCTTGTCAGTTTCATGCTATTGAGTCCTGTAGGTACTTGTACTCGACAATTTAGATGTGTGCCTAGAGCCAGTGTCAGTTTTTAATGTAACACCCCGCATTTTGGGCTATAATATAGACCATGATTCCGATGTGTTGATAGATCCCGAAGCCATAAAATCCTATACCAATACGGCATGTTAATTATTTGTGTAGCATGTGAATCCATTCAAGCTTGAATTTAGACTATAGAGGTCCTTCAACTCAAGGACGAGTAGAAACTATTTTGATTGATTAAGTTTTAGTGGACATTGTAATTTGTGTCAGGTTCCATCGACCATAACTCTCTGTATATGTCGAATTAGAGAGCCTACTATGTGTCAAATGATAGGTTTCCGAGTTAGCTTTCCAACGATACTAATTTTGCTAAAATACGACACCGATAGAGAAGTTATGGCCTTTCAAAGTAATATGCGTCGCCTTACCAGTCGCCCATGGCCACTGGAAAGCATAGGCGATAGCCTAGGCGATAGCCAATGTAAACATAGGCGATAGCCTAGGCGGCGTCTATGTAAACATAGGCGATATCCCAGGCGACGCCTATGTAAAAATAGGCGATGGAATGGGCGGCTCCTATGTAAATATTTCAAGTGACTTAAACACTCCGTTTTGGGGGAAAAATGGTCCTTTTCCACCCTTACTTAGCCCTAAAACACGAAATTCAGTTCCAAGGACCCCAAAATATACCTTCATTCATCAAAAGTGCTGAAGGATTCTTCTTAGGGTTTCAAAATAAAAACCCAAGCAACTCAAGATTCAACCGGGGGTTTTAGGAAATAATTGCATAATTGGAATTCTCTCAACGGAGGCTACAAGAAGCACCTAATATTCATAGTAATCGAGGTACGTGGGGTTATATCAAAAATCTCATGGGCTTTAAAAATTCATGTTTTCAAATGGGGGTTTTGAATTTACGAATATGATTATGTTTTAAACGTTTTATGCTATTGATTTGGCCCTTAGGCCTACTCCCAAAGTGATTTGCTATAGTATATATGTATATGCATGTATTCCAAAAAGATGTTAACTTGAGAGCATGCATGATATGAAATTTACTCTCTTGATGTGAATTTGTTTTAAATGTTCATATTATGTAAATTGTTTGAAAACATCTTGAAGAGCATGACATGAAATATTTTGAGAATTTATATGGTTTTGACTTGAAAACGAGAATGTTATTTATGTTGAATACAATGGTTGAATGAGAAGAATGATGTGATATTGATGGCTTGCAAGTCGGGTATGATGATACCTTATAGAGTATGACACATGATTGATTTGAACAAAGTTTGAATGTATTGGTTTTCATGAGAAAGGTGGATGCCCGAAGAAGGCGTTTGAGTGAAAGGGCTCATCGCTGGAAACCATAGTTGCCGATGCGGGTTATATGATATTGTATCCTACATGGGAGGATAATAAAATAATTTGGACATCTCACATGGGGGGATTCCCTGCGGTTTACTCACATGGGGGGTATACCGGCTCCAAATCCTGGCAGCTACTTGGATTGGAGGCTTGTCCGCCGAGCACCAGAGGCGGATTCCACATAGACGTGGAATTACAATTGTTGGGTATTCCACCTAGATCAATCGCATTACATTGGTATTGAAAACTATTACATTATGCCCTTGTGTTTTCAAATAATTTGATATGAAACTGCTTTATAATGGCTCTCACCTATATCGTGTAAAAATATTATATTTTTGTTTTGATTTCTCTGCGTACCAGTACTTTTGTATTGACCCCCTCTCCTTCCAGGTTTAGAGGCACTATCTAGGGGTCTAGAGAACCAGTAGATTCCTTCCGACAGATCGCAGAATCAAGTGGTGAGCCTTCTATATTTTGGAAGGCCTGATGTCTACAGTTTAATTTATCATTTATTAGTTTTGGGGTCTACTGGGGGCCTTGTCCCAGTTTTCAGATAGACAATTGTTTTAGTCATGTAGTAGAGATTTTGCAGACGTTATAGAGATGTTGTGTTGAGATTTTGGGACATTATTCCCCATTATTACTTTCTCATGATTCTTGACCATGTTTCCATTATATTGTGTATCTTCCGCATTTCTTTTATCATAAGAATTATGTGCATGATTACCAAACAAAATAGGGGTATTTCAGGCCTCATGGTTTGGAATACTTGTCATGGCCAGGGCCCCAGTTCGGGTCGTGACAAACTTGGTATCAAAGCACGGTTCATGATCCCAGGGTGCCTGCAAAATTACGTCGAGTAAAGTTCTATTTATGGGTGTGTAGCGCGCCACACTTATAAGAAGGAGGCTGCTAGGCGTTTAGGAAATGTTTCCCTTCTTTGTGATTTAGTTCGTGCTTCAGAGTCTGAACTGTCCCCTAATTAATGATCACTTGTATTTCAAAAACACAGTTATGCCTCCATGTCGTATCATCGATCAAAATGCTCAGGCAGATGAGGTCCATCCCACCCATGGGATACAAACTTGTAACAATGCTCACACTCCAGAACTTGTCCCTACTTCGGGAGTCCCTCCAGTCCCAACCAGTCCACCTCGAGCTCCGCGGACTAATGTCAACCATCCCCCAACTGCTCAGGGAGATATTTCAAATGTAGAATTCAGACGGTCTATTCATATGCTGACACAGTTAGTAGCTAACTAGGCTCAACGATCGAAAGACGTTGGGTCTACATCTGTTACGTCTGAGGCTACTAGGGTCGGACATTTTATGAAAATGAACCCACCTAAGTTCACTTGCACCAAGGTGGAGGAAGATCCATAGGAGTTCGTGGATGAGATGGAAAAAATCTTTAAGGTAATGCATGTGGATGAGGTTGAAGGGGTGGAACTGGCAACTTATCAGCTCAAGGATGTTGCGAATCAGTGGTATGTCGACTGGGAAGATGCAAAAGGTGAGAGTGTTGAGCCCACAGTTTGGGGAAAATTTGTGGAAGATTTTCTTAATCGATTCTTTCCTCTGGAGTTGAGGGAGGCCAAGGCGGAAGAGCTTATGAATCTGAAGCAGGGCAGTATGAGTTTCCAGGATTACACTTTGAAGTATAATAAACTATCCCGCTATGCTCCAGAGTTGACTAGTAATATGAGAGCCCGAATGAGGAAATTTGCATCCGACCTTGCTGATAACCTGGTACTTGAGTGCTAGGTGGCTATGTTGAACAAGGAGTTAGACTTTGCTCGGCTGACCTTTCATATGCAGTAGATAAAAGAGAAGAAAAAGAAAATTTCAGAAACAAGAGAGAAAGACAGGCAAACAAAGAGAGCCAAAACCGCGGATCAGAATCAAAGCCAGCCACAGAGCGACAACTGGGGAAATAGATAGCAAAAAAAGAAGTCATGGAGTAATGCACAGTCTACTGCTAGCGCCCCAGCGCCCGGACCACCAGTAGAAAGACGATATCAGAGTTTCCAGACTCATCATGGATCGAGAGCCCTAGATACTCAGTCGCAGGGGAGTGTGGCCCAACAGTGTCGTACTTATCCACGGTGTGATATTTGTGGGAGGAATCACCCAGGGAAGTGTTTGTTTTAGGGGAAAAATTGTTATACTTGTGGCAAAGTAGGACATCTTCAGAGAGATTGCCCTTCTGCTGGAGGAAATACAAGGAGGACTGGGCCCCAAGCTGCCCCCACGACTCTTCCTCCTAAGGGTGCCCCTCCAGCTATCGGGAGTGGTCGCAACCGGTTATATTCTTTGACTAACCGCTAGGAGGCGGAAGCTTAACCAGATGTTGTCATCGGTACGTTACACATTTTTTCTCATGATGTTAATGTATTGCTTGATCCCAGGTCTACTTTTTCTTATGTGACCCCCATGTGGCTGTTGGTTTTGGGTTTGAGCCCGAAGTCATTGAAGAACCCTTCACTGTTTCCACTTCTGTAGGTGATTATATTGTTTCTAGAAGGGTTTATAGAAATTGTGTTGTGTCTATTCTTAGTAGGGATATTGTGGCCGACCTTATAGAACTTGATATGGTAGATTTTGATGCCATCCTTGGGATGGATTGGCTCCATTCGTGCTATGCCACCCTTGATTGCAGAACCCGAAAGGTCAATTTTTATTTTCCGAATGAGACACCAATTGTATGGGCAGGGAGTTCTGTGGAACCTAGAGGTCACTTTATCTCTTATCTTAGAGCCTGAAAGCTTATCTCCAAAGGCTGTATATACCATCTAATCTGAGTAAAAGATTCAAGAGTTGAAAATCATTCTTTTCAATCAATCCCTGTAGTGAATGAGTTTCCAAAAGTCTTTCCCGAAGATCTCCCAGGGATACCACCTGATAGGGAAATAGAATTTGGCATTGATGTGTTGCCAGACACTCGTCCTATTTCTATTCGTCCATATAGAATGGCTCCCACAAAACTGAAAGAGTTAAAAGAGTAGATAGAAGACCTTCTAGATAAGGGTTTTATTCGCCCCAGTGTGTCCCCTTGGGGTGCACCTGTACTTTTCGTGCGAAAGAAAGATGGTTCCCTTCGTATGTGCATAGACTATTGTCAGCTGAATAAGGTCACAATTAAAAACAAGTATCCTCTTCCTAGGATTGATGATCTTTTTGACCAGCTTCAGGGTGCTAAGTATTTTTCAAAAATAGATCTTCGTTCGGGTTATCATTAGTTGAAAGTTAGGGAGTCAGACGTTCCCAAGACAGCCTTTCGAACCTGATATGGTCACTATGAATTTCTAGTCATGTCCTTCGGGTTGACTAACGCCCCTGCAACCTTCATGGATCTTATGAATAGAGTATTCCGTCAGTTTCTTGACTTGTTCATCATTGTATTTATTGATGATATCCTGATCTATTCTAAGAGTAAAGAGGATCACGCCAATCACCTCCGAATTATTCTTCAGACCCTTAAGGATCATCAGCTGTATGCCAAATTTTCTAAGTGTGAATTCTGGTAAGATGCTATTGCCTTCTTGGGGCATATTGTGTCCAGTGACGGGATAAGAGTGAATCCCCATAAAGTTGAAGTAGTGAGAAAATGGCCCAGACCTACGACTCCAACCGATGTTCGAAGCTTCTTGGGTTTGGTGGGGTATTACAGAAGGTTCGTAGAGAGTTTTTCTTCCATAGATTCTCCTCTTACTAAACAGACTCAGAAAAAGCTGAAGTTTGTGTGGTCTAACTTATGTGAAAACAGTTTTGAGAAGTTGAAGGACAAGCTGACTACTGCTCTTGTTTTGACCCTTCCCGAGGGTGTAGATAGTTTTGTGGTTTATTGTGATGCGTCCCATATGGGACTTGGTTGTGTATTAATGCAGCATAGTAAGGTGATAGCTTATGCATCTAGGCAGTTAAAGGTTCATGAGCGCAATTACCCCACTCATGACTTGGAGTTAGCAGCCATGGTGTTTGCACTTAGAATCTGGAGGCACTATCTCTATGGAGTGCATGTTGATATTTATACTGACCATAAGAGTTTGCAGTATGTTTTCTTATAGAAAGAATTGAACCTCAGGCAGAGGCGTTGGATGGAACTTTTGAAAGACTATGATATGAGTCTGCATTACCATTCGAGCAAGGGAAATGTTGTAGCCGACGCCCTCAGCAGGTTGTCTATGGGCAGCCTTTCTCATGTTGAAGAAGGAAAGAAAGAGATGGTGAAGGATATTCATCACCTTGCAAATCCAGGAGTGCGACTCTTAGATTCCGAAGATGGAGGGGTGATTGTTCATGAGTTAGCTAAGTCATCCCTTTTTGCTGAAGTTAAGGAGAAGCAGGTTGAAGATCCCATCTTGATGAAAATAAAGAAAGATGTGGGTCAACAAAAGGTTATGTCGTTTGAAATTGGTGGTGATGGTATTATGAGATTTTAGGGTAGGTTATGCATTCCGAATGTTGATGGGCTGCGGGAAAGAATCCTTAATGAGGTGCACACTTTGAGGTATGTCGTTTACCCAGGCTCTACTAAGATGTACCATGATCTGAAAACCTTGTATTGGTGGAATAACATGAAACGTGATGTAGCTGATTTTGTGTCCAAGTGTTTGAACTGTCAACAAGTGAAGGTAGAACACATGAGGCCAGGTGGTACTTCCCAAGAGATAGCCCTGCCTTTATGGAAGTGGGAGATGATAAACATGGACTTCATTACAGGACTTTCGAGATCCCGAAACCATTATGATTCTATATGGGTGATTGTAGATCGGTTGACAAAGTCAGCCCACTTTTTGCCTGTAAGGACAAATTATTTGGGAGAGGGTTATGCTAAGATTTACATTGAGGAGATAGTTCGGTTGCATGGGTCACCAGTGTTCATTATATCCGATAGAGGTACGCAGTTTACATCTCAGTTCTGGAGATCTTTTCAGAAGGGTTTAGGTACACAAGTGAATTTGAGCACAACTTTCCACCCTCAGACGGATGGGCAAGATGAGCGTACCATTCATACCCTCGAGGATATGTTGAGGGCATGCGTCATTGATTTCAAAGGTAGTTGGGTAGATCACCTGCCACTGGTTGAATTTACTTACAATAATAGTTACCATGCCAGCATCAAGATGGCTCCTTTTGAGGCTTTGTATGGGAGGAGATGTAGGTCTCCGATAGGATGGTATGAAGTGGGTGAGACCTAGTTATATGGGCCTGATCTTGTTCATTAGGCGATGGAGAAAGTGAAGATCATTAGAGAACGACTCAAGACTGCTCAGAGTCGTCAGAAGTCCTATGCCGATGTTCGAAGAAGAGAACTAGAGTTTAAAGTTGGTGATTGGGTGTTTCTCAAGGTTTCTCTTATGAAAAGAGTTATGCGGTTGGGCAAAAGGGGTAAATTGAGCCCTCTCTATATAGGTCCATATTAGATTCTGAGAAATATTGGTGCAGTTGCTTATGAGCTAGAATTTCCTGCAAGTTTGGGTTCCGTTCATCCGGTATTCCATGTATCCATATTGAAAAAATGCATTGGAGATCATTCTTTGGTATTGCCAGTAGAGCGTGTCAAAGTGATAGATTCCTTGTCTTACGAAGAAGAGCCCGTTGAAATTTTAGATCGCCAAGTTCAAAAGCTGAGGAGCAAAGAGATAGCCTCAGGAAAGGTACTGTGGAGGAATCAGAAAGTCGAAGAGGCAACTTTGGAGTCAGAAGAAGACATGAGAATTAGATATCCCAATTTGTTTTCTTCGATGGAGGATGAGACAGAAGGTACTATTCCTATCTTATCTTTCCTAGTCCTTTATTATGCTTGAAATATTATCTGTCTGTGTCCCGCATCATCATTCAGGGATGAATGATCCTAAGGGGGGATAATGTAACGCCCCACATTTCGGACTACAATATAGACCATGATTTCGATGTGTTGATAAATCCCGAAGACATAAAATCCTATGACAATATGGCATGTTAATTATTTGTGTAGCATGTGAATCCATTCAAGCTTGAATTTAGACCATAGAGGTCCTTCAACTCAAGGACGAGTTGAAACTATTTCGATCGATTAAGTTTTAGTGAATGTTGTAATTTATGTCAGCTTTCATCGACCATAACTCTCTGTATATGTCGAATTAGAGAGCCTAATATGTGTCAAATGATAGGTTTCCGAGTTAGCATTCCATCGATACCAATTTTGCTAAAATCCACCACCCGATCAAGAAGTTATGGCCTTTCAAAGTGATATGCGTCGCCTAACCAATCGCCCATGGCCACTGGAAAGCATAGGCAATAGCCTAGGCGGCGCCAATGTAAACATAGGCGATAGCCTAGGCGGCGCCCAAGTAAACATAGGCGATAGCCCAGGCGGCACCTATGTAAACATAGGCGATGGAATGGGAGGCGCCTATGTAAAGATTTCAAGTGACTTAAACACTCCATTTTTGTGGCAAAATGGTCCTTTTCCACCCTTACTTAGCCCTAAAACACAAAATTCAGTTCCAAGGACCCCAAAATACACCTCCATTCATCAAAAGTGCTGAAGGATTCTCCTTAGAGTTTCAAAATAAAAACCCAAGCAACTCAAGGTTCAATCGGGGGTTTTAGGAACTAATTGCATATTTGGAATCCTCTCAACGTAGGCTTCAAGAAGCACCTAATATTCATAGTAATCGAGGTACTTGGGGTTATCTCAAAAATCTCATGGGCTTTAAAAATTCATATTTTCAAATGGGGATTTTGAAATTACGAATATGATTTTGTTTTAAACGTTTTATGATATTGATCTGGCCCTTAGGCCTACTCCCAAGGTGTTTTGCTATAGGATATATGTATATGCATGTATTCCGAAAAGATGTTAACTTGAGAGCATGAATGAGCTGAAATTTCCTCTCTTGATGTGAATTTGTTTTAAATGTTCATATGATGTAAATTGTTTGAAAACATCTTGAAGAGCATAACATGAAATATTTTGAGAATTGATATGATTTTGACTTGAAAACGAGAAGGTTATTCATGTTGAATACAATGGTTGAATGAGAAGAATGATGTGATATTGATGGATTGCTAGTCGGGTATGACGATACCCTATAGAGTATGTCACGTGATTGATTTGAACAAAGTTTAAATGCATTGATTTTCATGAGAAAGGTGGATGCCCAAAGAAGGCATTTGAGTGAAAGGGCTCATCGCTGGAAACCGTAGTTGCCAATGCTGGTCATATTATATTGTATCCTACATGGGAGGATAATAAAATAATTGGGACATCTCACATAGGGGGATTCCTTACGGTGTACTCACATGGGGGGTATACCTTCTCCAAATCCTGGTGGCTACTTGGATTGGAGGCTTGCCGCCGAGAACCAGAGGAGGATTCCACATAGCCGTGGAATTATAATTGTAGGGTATTCCACCTAGCTCAATCGCATTACATTGGTATTGAAAACTATTACATTATGCCCATGTGTTTTCAAATAATTTGATATGAAACTGCTTTATAATGGCTCTCACCTATATCGTGTAAAAATATTATATTTGTGTTTTGATTTCTCTACATACCAGTACTTTTGTATTGACCCCCTCTCCTCCCAGGTTTGGAGGCATAGTTTAGGGGTCCATACAACCAGTAGATTCCTTCCGAAAGATCGCTGAATCAAGTGGTGAGCCTTCTATATTTCGGAAGGCCGATGTCTGCAGTTTAATTTATCATTTATTAGTTTTGGGGTCTACTGGGGGCCTAGTCCCAGTTTTCAGATAGACAATTATTTTAGTCATGTAGTAGAGATTTCGCAGACGTTATAGAGATGTTGTGTTGAGATTTTGGGACATTATTCCCCATTATTACTTTTGCATGATTCTTGACCATGTTTCCGTTATATTGTGTATCTTCCGCATTCTTTTATCATATGAATTGTGTGCATGATTACCAGACAAAATAGGGGTGTTTCGGGCCTCATGTTCGGAATACTCATCACGGCCAGGGCCCCGGTTCGGGTCATGAAATTTAAGATACTCTCTGTCAAGCCATGTTCAGTAGAATTCAGTCAGTCTCATGACTCAGGAAAACTCAGTAATCTCAGTCAGTTATCAGATCTCAGTGATACTCCGTCAGTCAACAAAACTCAGTAAACTCGGTCCAGTCAGTTCAGTATAATTAATTTAGATTCTAATTAGTTGGGAGTAGGATTCAGCACTGAGTAAGACCAAGGATAGGAAATCACTTTTGAGTAGAGGGTGTGATTTTTAGATGAAATCCTTGCGCTCCAGAACTACATAGCCAGTGTAGGTTAAGACATCTAACCTGTTAGATAAGGGTTGATGAGGTGGATTAACTTGTTAGACGAGGGTTTCACCATTCTCCTTAGAGTACTTGTTAGATGAGGTATCACTCATAACTTGTCCTTACCAGTGGAGCGGTATTGACACCCTTCCAATTGGGGTTACAAATTGGACCCCAACTCAGCTATATTGCTTTATTTAGGGCATGTCAGTTAGATAATTACTTCCCACAGTTACAGTTTTAGTCTCAGTCTCAGTAATAGAACTCAGATAGTTCTACAGAATTTAGAACTGTTAGATACCGTCAACTCAAAATATTATATAACTCAAATAGTTCCATTAGAACCTAGACTGTGAGATACAGTCACTTAATATAAGTTATCAGTACTCATGTTATCAATATTGAGACTCAGTAATCATTATCATCATGAATTCAGTTTCAGTAGTTTATTCATACATATATTCTCATGTTCATGTATACAGTTAATTACATAGTTCATGCATATAAGCCCTTGCATCCAGCCTACCTCACTTTCATACTAGTATATTCAGTCGTACTGACGTAATTGTGCTATGGTGTTTTATACCATAACTTCGGAAGCACGAGCTCCAGAGCATCAGTAGCATTCCAATCTTAGTAGTCAGAAATAGAAGTGAGTCCTCATCCTTCGAGGAAATGATCATTTCTTTATTATTTCATTACTTAGTTTATTTCAGTAGTTGGAGTTAGTTGGGAACGTGTCCCATCAACTCCTTATTCGGACAGTTCAGTTTTAGAGGCTTCCAGACTATAGTATGTTCAGACAGTTTAATTCAGTTCATGTTTTGGTATTGATATACCATACTCTCAAATAGTATGTTTTATCCATTTTGAACCTTATAGCATGTTTTAGTTTATTATTTCTGCATTTTATATGATGTCATACAGTATACAGGTACAGATATTAGTCATGGATTAGCTTATGGTCCTTCGGGGTCATGAGCAGCGTGTAGCACTCTGGGTACCAGATTCGAGGTGTTACAAACTTGGTATCAGAGCCTATGGTTCAATAGTATCCTAGGAAGTCTGAAAGCCGCATCTAGTAGAGTCTTGTACATGGGTGTGTTGCGCGCCACATTTATTTACAGGAGGCTATGAGATGTTTTAGGAATAGTTTCCCATATTTCAGTATTCATGTCATGCCTATGAGCATAATCTCAAGTTAATCCCATATTTTAATATATTTCTGTTCCATTTACAGAACATGCCTCCCAAGAAGAGAACTGGAAATCAATCAGCCTCTCAGCCCGAAGATCCATTAGGAGAGTATGTCTCTCATGCAGAGTTTAGAGCTGCATTCACTACTCTTGCACAGTCAGTTGCTGCTCAGAATGAATGACTGACTATCGTTCCGCCAACCCAGTGGCCAATTCAGCGGCAACCAGTATTTGCGACTTCATCCAAATGAATCCTTCATCCTTTTTTGAGTCTAAGTCAGATGAGGACCCTCAGGAATTTATTGATCAGGTTCAGAAGGTTACTACCATTATGGGGGTTAATCCTAGTGAGAGTGCTAAGCTAGCTGCATATTAGTTGCAGGATGTTGCTTACGCTTGGTTCAAATAGTAGAAGTCATAGAGGTCAGTAGATACAGGATCCATAGAGTGGGAAGAGTTTTTCACCGCCTTCTTGGAAAGGTTCTTTCCCCTAGAGCTAAGAGAAACTAAGGTGTTAGAATTTATCAACCTCGGGTAGGGTAACATGATGGTGAAAGAGTATTTTCTTAAGTTTACTTAATTATCCAGATATGCTCCTCATATGGTTGCAGATAGCAGGGCCAAGATGAGTAAGTTTATTTCTGGGGTGAATGATAGCATGGTCAATGAGTGTAGGTCTGCAATGTAGAATAGTGACATGAACATAGCCAAGCTTATGACTCATGCTCAGCAGATAGAGGAGCAAAAGATTAAGATGAGGGGGAAACATAATAAGAGAGCAAAGACAGGTAGTTTCAGTTTTGCTTAGCCTAAGTCAGAGGGAGAAAACTGTTCTCAATTTCTTATTAAGTCATTCGTTCCACCTCGTTCCTCAGTCATTGCTCTAGATTCTAAGTTCAAGGTTAGTAATAGAGATAGGGTGCCAGACTCTAAGTCTCAGGGATGTATTAGCAGTTCCCATACCCATTTTCTTTGTCAGACATGTGATAAACACCATTAGGGTACTTGCAGAGCTGGTAGTGATATTTGCTTTAGATGTGGCAAGCCAGGCCAGAGATTTAGAGATTATCTCTATCCAGGATATCAGGGTCAGCATAATCGTTCCCCAGCTCAGTCCGGTCGCCCAAATCAGAAGGGTTCCACTTCCAGTGCTACTAGTGGGCAACGCCCAAATAGACTTCATTCTCTCTAGTTTTGAAAGGATCAGGAAAATTATCTTGATGTGGTTACTGGTACATTACAGATCTTTCACTTGCATATTTATGCTTTGCTAGATCTAGGAGCTTCTTTGTGTTTTGTTACTCCTTATATAACAGTTGATTTCATAGTCAGTCCTGAAATTCTAGCAGAGCCCTTCTCAGTCTCTACCACAGTAGGTAAAACCATCATAGCTCGATAGGTATACAGGAACTGTCTGATTATGGTATCTCAGAGAGTCACCTCAGCAGACTTAGTTGAATTAGAGATGATTGATTTTAATGTCATTCTCAGCATGGATTGGATTCATTCCTACTATGCCACAGTCGACTATAGAAACAAAATAGTCTAGTTTTAGTTTCCAAATAAACCTATCCTAGAGTGGAGGGGTAGCACTTCAGCTTTCAGAGGTTAGCTTATTTTTTACCTTCGGGCAAGGAAAATGATATGTAGAGGATGTGTCTATAATCTTGTTCGAGTTAAGGAAACTAGTTCTGAAACTCCCAATCTTGAATCGGTCTTATTCGTGAATGAATATTCATAT
Organism: Capsicum pubescens; assembly: GCA_030864215.1. NCBI lineage: Eukaryota > Viridiplantae > Streptophyta > Magnoliopsida > Solanales > Solanaceae > Capsicum > Capsicum pubescens. The sequence continues at coordinate 67,098,875 of CM061541.1, forward strand.
ATCTTTCCCGAAGATCTTCTAGGAATTCCTCCCAAAAGGGAAATAGACTTCAGCATCGATCTTCTTCTAGATGCTCAACCTATATCTATTCTTCCATATAGATGGCACCAACAAAACTCAGAGAATTAAAAGAGAAGTTGAAGGATATCTTAGATAAAGGATTCATCAGACCTAGTGTGTCCCCGTGGGGAATACTAATCTTATTCGTTTGCAAGGAAGATGGTTCTCTCAGAATGTATATAGACTACCATCAGCTAAACAAAGTCACGGTCAAGAACAAGTATCTATTTCCCAAAATTGATGACTTATTTGACCAACTTCAGGGTGCCATCTATTTCTCTAAGATAGACCTTAGATCTGGCTATCATCAGCTCAGATTCAGAGAATGTGACATTCTATAAATAGCCTTTCATACTCGGTAAGATCACTTCAAATTCCTACTTATGTTCTTTGGTCTTACCAATGCCCTAGCCAATTTCATGGACTTGATGAACCGTGTGTTCAATTAGTACCTGGACATGTTCGTCATAGTCTTCATAGATGATTTCCTTGTTTATTTCCGTAGTGAGCAGGATCATGCAGACCATCTCAGAATTGTACTTTAGACCCTCTGAGATCATTAGTTATTCACCAAATTCAGTAAGTGCCAATTTTGGATAAGGTCAGTAGTATTCCTTGGTCATATCATTTCCGGTGATGGCATTAGAGTTGATCCTCAAAAGACCAAAATAGTAAGAAACTGGCCTCGCCCTGTATCTCCAACAAATATTAGGAGTTTCTTGGGTTTGGCTGGCTATTACAGATGGTTTGTTGAGGGATTTTCTTCTATTGCATCCCCTATGTACAGATTGACTCAGAAAAAAGTTAAGTTTCAGTGGTCAGATTCCTGCAAGAAGAGTTTTCAAGAGTTGAAGACTCGACTCACCTCAGCTCCAGTTTTGGTTCTTTCAGATGGTTCCGATAGGTTCATAGTGTATTGTGATGCATCCCGAGTAGGTTTGGGTTGTGTTCTTATGCAGCATGGTAAGGTCATAGCCTACGCCTCCAGACAGCTTAAACCCCATGAGAAGAATTATCCTACTCATGATCTCGAGTTAGTAGCCATAGTTTTTTCCTTGAAGATCTAGAGACATTATCTATAAGGAGTTCATGTAGATGTGTTGACAGATCATAAGATCCTTTAGTATGTTTTTTCTCAGAAAAAACTCAATCTTTGTCAGAGGAGGTGGTTAGAGCTTTTGAAAGATTATGACATGAGTGTCCTTTACCATCCAGTCAAGGCCAATGTGGTGGCCAACGCTCTTAGTAGACTGTCTATGGGTAGTGTTGCTCATGTTAAGAACAGTAAAAGAAAGTTAGCTCAGGAAGTCCATCAGCTTGCCCGACTAGGTGTCCACCTAGTTGATTCTTCAGAGGGTAATATATAGGTTTAGAATAGTTTAAAATCATCTCTAGTTTTCGAGGTGAAATAAAAGAAAGATAGAGATCCCAGTCTAGTCAAGTTGAAAGAGTCAGTCAAGGATCAAAAGTAGAAGTTTTCTCCCGAGGGGGAGATAGTGTTTTGCATTGTCAGGGTCATCTGTGTGTTCCAGGTGTAGAGAAATTGAGGCAATGGATTCTTGCAGAAGCGCATGGTGCGCGCTACTCGATTTATCCAGTGACCACTTAGATGTACCGCGACTTGCGGGAGATCTATTAGTGGAGTGGGATGAAAAGAGATGTTGCAGAGTTTTTGGCTAAGTGCTCTACATGTTATCAGGTTAAGATAGAGCATCAGAAGCCTAGTGGGTCCATGCAGGAGTTCAGTATTCCTACTTGGAAGTGGGAAGAAGTGAACATGGACATTGTGATGGGTTTGCCTCATACTCGTCACCAGCATAATTCAGTTTGGGTCATTGTAGATAGAATGACCAAGTCAGCTTATTTCCTTCCAGTCCATACCTCTTATTCAGCCGAGTATTACGCCAAACTCTATATCATAGAGTTGGTTAGATTGTACGGTGTTCTGTTATCTATTATCTCAGACAGAGGTACCTAGTTCACCTCTTATTTCTGGAAAATATTCCAAAAGGGTCTTGGTACCAAAGTTCATCTTAGTACAACCTTCCACCCTCAGACATATGGTCAAGCAGAAAGGACCATTCAGACTTTAGAAGATATGCTAAGGGCGTGTGCAATTAATTTCAAGGGTAGTTGGGATGACCACTTGCCTTTGATTGAGTTTGCATACAACAATAACTATCAGTCCAGTATTCGGATGGCTCCATTCAAAGCTCTTTATGGTAGGAGATGTAGTTTTCCAGTCAGTTGGTTTGAAGTTAGTTTGGACTTAGTTATAAGGCCTGACTTAGTATTCGATGCCTTAGAAAAAGTTCAGTTGATCAGAGAAAGACTTCGGGCTGCTCAGAACCGACAGAAGTATTATGCAGATATGCGTAGAAAGGATATCGAGTTCCAGATTGGTGATTATATCTATCTAAATATATCTCCCATAAAGGGAGTGAAGCGATTCAACAAGAAGGGAAAGCTCAGCCCCCAATATATCGGTCCCTTTAAAATTCTCAGTCGCTTTGGCAAGGTAGCTTATGAGCTCGAATTGCCTTCAGATCTAGCCTCAATTCATCCAGTCTTCCATGTCTCTTTGCTCAATTAGTGCATAGGTGACCCAATTTTTGTAGTTCCTATTCAGAGCATAGATGTTCAGAATACCCTCTCTTATGAAGAGATTCCAGTCAAAATTCTTGACTACCAGACTCGTAGACTGAGGAACAAAAAAGTCCCTCTAGTCAAAGTTCTTTGGCAGAATCAATCCATTGAGGGAGCTACTTGGGATGCAGAAGAAGACATGCATACCAAGTATCCTTACCTCTTCTCCACAAACTCAGATTTAGCTCAAGGTAATAGTTCTCCTTAAGTTTTTCAGTTTCATGTTCAGATTTTAGTGATAAGCTTGGTATCCATTTCATGTTCAGAATTCCATTATAAACTTGATATTAAATACCATTGCATACTCAGTCATGCATTCATGAATCAGTTACTCATGCATCAGATATGCATGTTCAGTATGCTATATAAATTCAGTTTATCAGTCATGTTAGTCATGGAGTCATGTTTCAGTCATTCATGTTCATGATGTGCTTCAGTCTACTATTTCTCCCCTCTTAGTCAGTCTCATTTAAGGATGAATGTTTCCAAGGGGGAGATATTATAATACCCCAAACTTTCTTTAAGTTAAATCTAGTCTCCAGAAGAGTTAGTGATAACTTCCTAAATGATTAATATTTAAATCAGATAGAATTTCCCCAATTTTGACTTTTAATCATGTGGGAAATTGAATTAGCTTTCCAACGATACCAATTTCATCCAAATATGGTATCAGAGTAAAAAATTATGGACGTTTTACTGAGAGCTGTCAGAACCGCCCAGGTGCGATGGGCAGGTTGATGGACCGTCTCTACTAAGGCAGTGAGTCCCTATTCTAGCCCAAGTGCGACGGTCAGAATGACAGACCGTCGAGCCAACGACGGACCATCGTATGAGCCATTGCAGATCCCGTTCAGCAATTTAAAGTCAGTTTTAAAAGGGTATTTGAGTCCTTTTCCACCCTTTTTAACCCTTAATTATAACAGACCATAGCTCATAACTTTATTATTCTTTCACAACACCAAATTAGGGTTTCTCTCAAAGATCAATTACCAAGAACAAGAAAACCCTAGGTGCTTAATCCCAAGTCAATAACTCAAGCTTTCCTCCACAAATCTTCAAGAAATTATCCACCCAGGTATGTCAAGTGTTCATTCATAGATTCCTTTCGTCCATGAAGCCAAAGAATCTAATTTTAAATTATAAATTGTGATATCTATGTTGTGGATTGAATATGATCATGTGGATGTTGTGTATGATACCCAAGTTTGAATCGATAAATATGTTTTCATTAATTTATTCTAGCATATGGATTGAAATCTACTAAAGTGTGTTGATTTATGCAACCATGATGAATTAATTTAATGCCCATGCCTAAGCTTATAGTTATGCATGCAAGATGTTTGATAAAATGCCTAAGAGAATAGAAAATATGCCTTATGACTTAACTGTGACCAAAATGATGAACCTATGCTTTACCCTTATGTTCAAAATGACTTCCATGTTATTGTTATGCCTTGAAATTGTTTGATGGGTTGTTCATGAGATTATCCTATGAAATTATGACTTATATATATGCTTTCCTATTCATGTACCAAACCATGATAATCAAGTCCCTCATGAAATTCCCCAATGATTGTATTATGGATTGTTGACTATGGTCATGTGTCAAGAAGTGTCATGTCTTGTCACTTTCATGCTATCGAGTCCTGGGGATACTTTACCCGATAATTTAGCTAGGTTCCTTTAGCCAGTTTCAGTTTTCAAGATACTCTCAGTCAAGCCATGTTCAGTAGAATTCAGTCAGTCTCATGACTCACGAAAACTGAGTAATCTTAGTCAGTTATTAGATCTTAGTGATACTCCGTCAGTCAGCAAAACTCATTAAACCCAATCCAGTCAGTTCAGTATAATTAATTCAGTATCTAATACGATGGGAGTAGGATTCAGCATCGGGTGAGCCCAAGGATGGGAACTCACCTACGAGTAGAGGGTGTGATTCTTAAAAGCAATCCTTGCACTCCAAAACTCCGTAGCCAGATGAGGTTGATACATTTAACCTGTTATATGAGGTTTGATGAGGTGGATTAACCTGTTAGATGAGGGTGCCACCGTTCTCCTTAGAGTACTTGTTAGATGAGGGATCACTCACAGCATGTCCTTACCAGTGGCGCGGTATTGACACCCTTCTAATTGGGGTTATAGATTGGACCCCAACTTATCTATATTGCTTTATTTGGGGAATGTAGGTTAGATGAATACTTCCCACAGTTACAGTTTCAGTTTCAGTCTATGTAATAGAACTCATATAGTTCTACAGAATTCAGGGCTATCAGATACAGTCAACTCAAAACAGTACGAAACTCAGCTAGTTCCATCAGAACCTAGACTATTAGATACAGTCGTTCAGTATCAGTTATCAGTACACATGTTATCATTATTCAGACTCAGTAGTCAGTATCATCAGAAATTCAGTTACAGTCATTTATTCATACTTGTATTCTCACGTCCATGTTATACAGTTGATTAGCATAGTTCATGCATATAAACCCTTGCATCCAGCCTACCTCACTTGCATACCAGTACATTCAATCATACTGATGCATTTGCGCTATGGTATTTTATACCATAGGTTCAGAAGCACGAGCTCTAGAGCATCAGTAACATTCCAGTCTCAACACTCAGAGTTAGCAGTGAGTTCTCATCCTTCGAGGACATGATCATTTCTTTATTATTTCATTACTTAGTTTATTTCAGTAGTTGGAGTTAGTTGGGGACATGTCCCATCAACTCCTTATTTAGACAATTCAGTTTTAGAGGCTTTCAAACTATAGTATATTTAGATAGTTTATTTCAGTTCATGTTTTGGTATTGATATACCATACTCTCAGATAGTATGTTTTATCTGTTTTAAATCTTATGGCGTGTTTCAGTCTATTATTTCCACATTTTACGTGATGTCATATAGTATACAGGTACAAATATCAGTCATGGGTTATCTTGTGGTTCTTCGAGGTCATGAGCACCGTGTAGCTCTCCGGGTACTAGATTTAGGGTGTTACACATTATCTCTTAAAAGTAGGGGGTGTGGGTATACTAACATTTGAAGGTTTTTGTTATCGTGTTTCTTTTCCCTCAGATTATCTATCTAGTAGAACCAAAAATCTTAGGATTTGATTTTTGTTTTAGTTATGTTTATATTATATGTGTGTGTTTAATTAGGAGAAATATAGGGGAACTTAGCACAATCAATAAAAGGTTTTGAATGTTTTTGATCCAAAAAGGATACCCCTCCTAAAAATGTTTTAAACTCTGTGTGTATTTTTTTTGAACTATGACCACCATGGATATCTTTATGGCATTTATATTTGTCACGACCAAAACTAATGGACTGTGCAGGCATCTACGTTATCTTAAGTAGCTAGGAGAACTCTTTTCAACCAACTAGAAATATGCAAAAGACTTCTATTTTAAGAGAATACTGAATTAAATATAATAAAGTAAATTAAAGATCAATATATAAGCTTTTCAAAAGTTTCTTACAATTGTCCTTTACTATCACAAGACTTAGTCAAACATATACAAGAGCTATCCATAATAAAATAGACTGACGATAAAATAAATAACACAAAGACTCTAAATCTACTAGGAATGAAGTGCAGAAGTTAGTGTTGAATATCGCCATCCATCTAGCAACTGTAAATTAACTTGAATCCAGTCTACACCCTTCGAAGGAATTTAGAATAGTAGAGTCAGTACGAACACACATACTGATAGGCATGATCGTCTGGTCAGTGTTAATCCATATAATCAAAGAAAAGAAATCATGACATCTTAAATGGAATATATTGCAACTAAGGTTGTAGTATCATTAAACACTTTTCCTATATCATTTATAATTCGCCAACTCCTTTAACGAGATTATAATTAATTCACACCATCCACCACGATCCAACTCTAAACCATCACTATCACCCCTTTATTTGCATTACCTCTTCCATTACCAATATCTATAGGTTCAACCTAGTAATCATAGCGAACTCACACTATACTCTCGAGCTAACAACCAAACACTCTCTTATAACTATAAGGAATAATAACTAGCCAATTTGGTAAGCCACAATAACAATAATTATAAATGAAGCAAGTCAACTAATATATAGAAAGTATGTACAGAGTTTGACATTTCCAAGTACATGTCACACAATAAATCTCAAAGATACAATCAAGTTGGGAATACAAGTCTACTTACATCTCTGTAAAACACACCAGAGAACTCAAGTCTCATTAGCAAACCTTATAAATACTCTTGGAGAAGGATTAATTCAATTATTGGAGCTTTAGGATCATTTCTTTGAACTTCTTCATTGGATTCATCACTTTATGTAACTTTATTATTAGTTCCTTTATTATTATTATTATTATTACTATTATTATTATTATTATTATTATTATTATTATTATTATTATTATTATTATTACTATGATGACTTGTGGAACCCAAACCATTCACGTCTCATAGAAATATCGGAATTTAATGTCGGTCATATTTCTTGAGAAATCAATAAGGTAGTAATGCCAAAATTTAATGCCCGCCACATTTCTTGAGAAATTAACAAGGTAGAAATGCCAAAATTTAACATCAACCCCATTGCTTAAAAAATCAATAAGGTAGAAATATCAAAATTTAATGCTAGCCACATTGCTACTAACAATCGTTCCACTTTTCAGTCCTTAATAAATATTCAACCTTCACTTTTCAACCTGTATGAAGGTTTATCACAAGTCTTCTTTATGCAAATCATTTTTTTCAGTCACATTATTATTATGGATCAAGATCTTTCATTTATCAACATTTTAGGTCCTCTCATCGACATTGTTTCAAATACTTTCATGATCATCATTATCAAACAAGACTCTCATAGGCACAATTCAGTAAATCATCATTATCACCAATTTAGTCTCTCTTGGGAATCCAATAGATAAAGTATCTTTATCAATACCAAATTAAGAATGCCATAAAATAAATCACAATGCAACACTTAAGCATACAAGTCACTTTTGGAGACTTCATTACTCATTGATTATTAAAATACCACTACCTCCTTAAATACCACTACTTGGGTTATAACATCACCACCTATACTAGCATATTCAATCATATAATTATCCTCTACCTCTTTTCACATAGTACAATTTTCACAATGATTCACGTCATCTATCCATTAGGTATTACCATTCTCAACAATATTTGGCCCTAGCGTAATTTTTCTCATCACATTATTGCATAATACATAAAACATAATACCTTTGTAACTCAACTAGATTCATCACTTAACAACTCAATGAGATCATACTTGAGAACATTATCCACAAATTATTTCCTTTTGGGCACATAACACATAGTATCATAGAAATAACACATAATCAATCCAAAAGATAGTTTTTGGGATTAAAGAAAATTTATATATTTTTATCCACCCCAACTACATGCTCGCGGGTTTAGACATGATTTCTCCCATCAATTCTATTCTATGAAATTATGATGTAACATAGTCTTCTACACATTAACCTATCCTAAACAGACACCAAGCTTTTGTGGAAGAAGCAAGCTGCAACAAGGATGCTCTTTCCTTTTCTTTGTGCATTGGAATAATCAATCATTTAAAAGTCACGAAATAATAAGAGTAATTAAATAATTCAAGGTCTATATTATTTTCCAATATCAATTAAATAAAAACTAGTTCTTTCAAGCTTAATCTATCTCAATTAATGGAGTTTTATGTTAAAGGTCTCATCTTTATAGACTTTAAGTACCCTAACCATCAAAATTGATAATATAATTTAGTAAATTTATGCTAGGAATCATTAAGTTGTAATCTAGAATTAGCTCTAGGTTATATTAAGAACGCCCATAAGTTTTTTCCAAAAAATCCGCCATGAAAGGTATTTTTAAGGATTCTAAAATGTTAATGGATTAATAGAAAAAAAAGATAATGAAAAAACATACCTCAACGAAGAAATTTCAACATAAAACTTGGGAAATCATCTTCTAGGAGAATGAAGTTTTGGGGGTTTGGACCTAAAAATTAGCTAAAACTGATTTAAATACAAATAGAATTCTCGCTACAATGAAATTCTCATTTTACCCTAGATAGTGTTTAATAAAGTGGTCATAACTTTTTACTTCAAACTCGGATTGACAAACGATTTTGCATTGGAAAGAAGACTTAGAGATATTTGATTTGGTGGGTATTGTGCTGCCAAGCTCCTCATATTCTAGGAGATGCGGTTGTTTGAATCCGTACCTTGTAGAAACCTATATAAAAACTCAAGGTAAGAAAGTTTTCAACTTAACTTTGTCCTTGGGATATTGTATGACCTTAATTCATACCTAAAGAACTTCAAAATTAAAGGATTGATATTAGTATTCATGAATAATTAAATTCATTAGGCTTGAGTCTATCTAGACACATTAGAAGGTTAAAATTTTCATCGAAAAGCTTAAGCTGACACAATGAACAAAATGATGGCTATTTTGGACTTAAGTTAATATAGAGGAATAAAAATTAAAAGTTTTTGTGAATTTATCATGGATAATTTACAAACAATAAAATGGGTCCTTACAATCAGATACTAATTTACCATCTGTCCGTACCCGAATGGGCATTCGATGAGGAGAAGCACGATATAATCCATAACTAACCAATGTTCTATACTCAAACATTTTGTCAAGGCTTTTCAAAACAAGAAAATGCAGAGCCAAACATTTATGCATGGATCACTTATTCCCCTTACAATAGTCTAAATCTCAAACTTTAATTTTATGAGTCAAAGCAAGAAAAAGATGGTAAAATGATTCTCCTTTGAAGAAGACAAACACCAAAAATAACCTTTTTTCAATCTAGATTTGATCTCTTTTCAGACAACCGGAGGGTGGGAAATGAATTTTAAAATTCAAATTAAAAAGGGGAAACTATGAAATTTATCATTGTGGTGAAGTGATTACTGATACGGAGACATATCTATAGTGGGAAAATCTTTTTCTACAGTGGAGACTTTAACCTCTGTGGCAAAAATTTGATTCCCAGAATAGTAAGTTCTTCCCATCACCTAGATACCTCTATTTTACACATAAAAATCAAGTTAAGGATATCAAGTTACAAGCCTGTCACGATAATTACCATTACCAGAGTTCTATAGCATGAAATTACTTCTGAAAAGTGATATGGTATTCTATATGAGTCTATTAATCGCATTTCAACACAAGACAAGTCATATCTACTCAACTTAACATAAAATATTTCCCTGAGACACTGACTAAATTTCTAACCTAGACTACCCGTGAGATTCTATATCATGATCATATATAAGTCACCACAACATTTATAAGTCATACAACTTAGATACTCGCATGCACCCAATCAAAGACTACAATATTTATTATATAATTCTATCATCAACATCTTATAACAACTATCTTTTCACCTTAAGATCACCGACGGTTCAAGCTTAGTGTTTACTACTATACATAGGTGACAACATAACCTTTCACTCATTACACAGACTTACAACAATTATCCATTCCCATAGAATTATAGCCTAAAACACATTATTATTCATAACATACTAATACTCATCTAATCATTATACCTTAATCACTCAACAAGCAATATCCCCCAAGTATCACCCACGGAAAGATCAATCATGTTATTTAATAATTCTCTTATATTCTTTCATTCAAAGACATATGGGTGTATTAATCTATTTAATTTTCCATTGCCACCATCATAGGGAATATTAGCCTCTAAAAGTGTCATATATTAGCTATCTCTTGTAATACTTGTATTCTTTATAGTGTAATTCAACTCAAAAGAGGCACACCAGAGACTTAGGACCTGTAATTTTAGCTAAGTGTTCTAGACTTAGTCTCATTTTTGGCCTATAAAATTTGATGATTTTATTCTCGATCTTTCCGACCGTGGAATATCAATTTCTAAGTTTTTTCATGATCAGGGTAGTCCATAGTATCTCTGGGGTGAGTTTTGGAATTTTCGGAGAAGGTTTGGGGCATGTTTGGCTGGAAAAAATAAAACATCAACACGATATAGATGCGCCGTGTCAGTGGACACATCGGGTAGGCAACGCAACACGTTTCTAATTACATCACAGTGAGCGATGTGATGCATCACTGAATGCATCAGTACCTAGTTTTTGTGTTGTTAAATAACAGGTTTATAGGGGCAATTGAGTCATTTACCCTCACCCAAATTCTCCCAAAACACACAATTTTATCCCAAAATAACATAGATGCTTCATTATTCATCTTTTTCTTCTCCAAGAACAAAACACTAGCTCCAAGAATCAAGAAAAATTTCGTAACTCCTACTCCAAGAAAGCCTATAATCCAAAGTTTTAGGTTCAAGAACATCAAGAAGAAGCTTCATGAACACCATTAGAGATTCAAAAGTTTAAAATTTTTCATTCAATTTATCAAGCAAGGTATATGGGGTTATGAACAAGGATCCCCTTTCATCTTTGTGCCCAAAACTAGTTTTTAAAGTTGAATTTATATAAGATTATATGTTTTACAATTTAGGGTTCATACCCAATAATTATTATTTGAAGATGTTGATGTTACAAGTGATTAAATATTTAATTACATCTGTACTTTTGCATACTTATGCACGTGAAGTGATTTTATATACACTGAGAGTTGAATTTCACTATCTTGACTAGAATTATGCAAGAATTTCAAGATGTTTACTATTGAGCATGACTTTGTTATAATTTGACATGAGTTTGAGACATGGGTTTTAAGCCCGAAGTATATGTATTGATATTTCAATAAGATGATGCTCTTAAGTATCCTATGACTAGCTTATATTTAGATTTTTTAGAAAATATTTGATCTTTTGATCCTCAGTTAAGTTATGGAATCCACTTTACAGTTTACAAAAAATAGATTAGTTTTGATTATAGTTTAAAATAGATAGATAAATAATTAGTTTTTCATTACAAACCTTTATGCTAACTTTTAAAGTGAATTTCCTAATGATTGAGCATACAGATTAAAGGGAGTAGTATATATCACCGAGTGGGAAGTGTGGGTTTCAAACATCCTACTTCCCCAGAACTACGAGCCAATGTTGGTTTAGAATACCAGATTATCCCCATTTCTATATGGATGATAGATACAGATTATGATCACTTATATTAGGTTATACTCCTTGGAAAGAGTATGACATCTCTCCCTAATGTAAGGTTTTCCCATAAGGGAACTAGACGTTGGACGCTATGATAGCTCACACAGTTTATGTCGGTTATAAGAACCTCCCTTGCAAAATAATTTTTAAAAATATTTCCCTACAGTCTACAAAAGAGAGTAATCCTAACAGAAAAGAATAATAGAAAAGCTTTTAGAAACTAAATGTAAAGGCTCAAGATTTTATTCAGATATTGTCTTACATAAGTCATTAGCCATGAGATTTCAACTTTCAGTTACAGATACAAAGGTGAGTCTTTTTATACTTAGCTTGCATAAATTGAAAACAGATTACAATTATAACTTTTAGAACTAAGTTTTATGGCTTGTAAGATTTATACAGTATGCTTTATGGTTCATGATTCATGATTTTAAACTTTCAACTATTCAATCTAACATGAGAAATTATATTTAGCATGCATTATTTTATGAGCATATGTAAATATTGAGATATTTTTTTACTTATGCATTCACCCCCACATGCTCAGTACATTCCAAAAGTACTAATTCACATATATGTCTATGTGCTACATTGTCTCATAATGTAGGTTCAGGTGATCAGTTCCAGCAGCGTGATTGACCATGAGCATCTCTATGTACATCCCAATAGTTGGTCAGTCCTCAAAATTTGAGGACTCAGTGATTTAGATTTCCATCTTTCCAGATTAGTTTATTTAGTTATGTTAGATAGTTTGAGCTAGCTGGAGGTCTATACCAGTGACTCTCTAGTAGAATTATTAGAGGCTTGTCTGACTATTAGATACATTTCAATTTTTTAGTGTTGGTTATTTCAGATTTCCTAGTTAAATATTTCCATACATTATGTTTAGTTGAACTTAGTCCAATTCAGATAGTATTTTAGTATTTTAGCATACTGCATGCTTATATTATCTTTACTTGGGTCATCAGAATGAGTAGCAAGCTTTCAGGGTTAGCTTGGGACTACTTGTAGTTTGGAGCATCGTGTGGCATCTCGAGACCTATTTTTAGGGCATTAAAAACTTGGTATTAGATCCTAAGGTTTAAAGAGTTCTAGGGAGTTAGACAAGCTGCTTTATATAGAGTCTTAATCATGGATGTGAAGCACCCCATATTTTTGAGTAAGAGGCTACAGGATGTTTTAGGAAATTATCCTTTTCTTTCATGATCTATCGTGCTTACAGTGTCTCTATCTGCTTTTAACTCGTTCTCTTATTTGATAGTTGAATATGCATCTTTGCCGAGCTAATGCACACAAAAATAATAACCAGCCACCCCAGCCTGCTGACCCTCTGAATGAAAATATATCCTATACTGAATTTTGGGTTGCCTTTTAGGCGTTGGCCTAAGCTGTGACTACCAATATTCAGGGCAACCATCAGGCGACAACCCCACTTCAGCAAAATGGGGATTTAGTAGTAGCCAAAATCCGTGACTTCATGAGAATGAATCGACTTAAGTTCTTTGGGTCAAAGGCAGGTGAAGACCCACAACTTTACTTAAATGAGGTGAGGAAAATCACCTAGATTATGCATGTTACTAAAGAGGAGAATGTAGAGTTGCATCCTATAGTCTGAAGGATATGGCGTATGATTGGATGGTTATGTAGAAGAATGGTAGAGGTGAGAATGCAACTCCTATGAGTTGACAGGTGTTTCAGGATGCATTTCTAGATAGGTTCTTACCGCATAAAATGAGAGAAGCTAAGGTAAAGGAGTTTGTGAACCTGAGGTAGGGCTTGATGATAGTAAATGAGTACTACCTTAAGTTCAATCAATTGTATAGGTATGTCCCTGACACGATGGCTGACCCTAGGTCGAGTATCAGTAAGTTTGTTACTGGAGTATGTAGTTTGGTAGTCAAAGAGTGTAGGACTTCCATGCTTATTAGGGATATGGATCTTTCTAGGCTGATGATTCATTCCCAACAAATTAAGGCAAAAAAGTTGAAGGAGGAAGAGAGGGGAAATAAGAAGGCTAGAACCGGGCATTTCAAATATGGCCAGAAAAAGTTTGGAGGGGGAAATCATTCACAGTTTCAGAGTCATTCATCCATGCCAGCGCCATCTTTAGCTAGTTCTCCCACCCTAAAGCTAGGCAGGAACAATGGGGTAAGATTTCTATGTCCAGATCTCAAAATAGTGTAAGTGGAAAACCCAATTATCCTCCATGTGCTAAGTGTGGTAAGAATCATCTTGGTGAGTATTTATTGGGATAGAAAGGTTGTTATGGTTATGGTAAGTTGGGTCATGGGATCAAAGAGTATCTGTATACTAGGTAGCGAAATAGGGATGCTCGTCCCCAGACTCAGGATTCTAGAGCACCAGCTCCTTTAGGTTGCCCAGTCCCTCCTCAAGGTGCATCATCTAGCACCGGTAGAGGTCAGCGCTAGAATCAATTTTATTCTTTACCATCCTTTTAGGAGCAGGAGAGTTCACCAGATGTTGTCACTAGTATGCTTCGTGTCTTTAATCTTGATGTTTATGTGTTATTAAACCCTGGGTAGAATCTCTCTTATGTGACACCATTAGTTGCAGTAAATTTTAAGGCAGTACCTAAAAAACTCCCTAATCCCTTCTTAGTTTCTGCCCTAGTGGGTGAGTTAATTTTTTCTAGATAGATATATATAAAGTTTCCTATCACTGTCCTTTATAAGATCATATTAGAATATTTAATAGAGTTAGACATGGTTGATTTTGACATTATTCTTGGTATGGATTTGCGTCATTCCTATTATGCATCTATAGATTATCCCACTTGAGTAGTGAAGTTTTAATTTTTTGATGAGGCAACCTTTGAGTAGGAGGGTAATTCAGTGTCTCCCAAAAGTCATTTTATATCCTATCTTAAATCCAGAAAGTTGATATCAAAAGGGTCTATCTATCATCTAGTTTGAGTTAAAGACACTCAGTCTGAGGCTCCAACAGTTCAATCAGTTTGAGTATTCAATGAGTTTCCTGAAGTTTTCCCTAAAGATTAGCCAGGGGTACCTCCCGATAGGGAAATAGAATTCAATATTGACCTTCTTCCAGATACTCAGCCCATCTCCATTCCTCCATATTGTATGCTCCGGATGAGCTTAAGAAGTTAAAAGAGAAGCTTAAAGATATCTTATATAAAGGTTTCATAAGGCCCAGTGCTTCTCTATGGGGTGTTCTCGTCCTATTCGTACGAAATAAAGATTGTTCTTTGCGAATGTGCATTGACTATTGTCAGCAGAATAAAGTCACAGTCAAAAATAGATATTATCTCCCTAGAATTGATGACTTATTCGACCAACTCCAAGGTGTAAGTTACTTTTCTGAGATAGACCTTAGATCCGGTGATCATCAGCTTAGAGTACAGGAATGAGATATTCCTAAGAGAGACTTTAGAATCCGCAGACAAATGGTCAGGTAGAGAGGACTATTTAGACCTTAGAGGATATGTTGAGGGCATAAGTTCTAGACTTTAAAGGCAGTTGGGATGACCACTTGCCGTTGATTGAGTTTCCCTACAACAATAGTCACCATTCTAGTATATAGATGGCCCAGTTCGAGGCTCTTTATGGGTGAAGATGTAGATATTTAGTCGGTTGGTTCAAAGTGGGTGAGACCGCTTTGATTTTGGGCCAGATATGGTATTTGAAGCCATTGAAAAAGTTTAGCTGATTTGAAAGAGATTGAAAATAGTCCAGAGTCGTCAGAAATCTTCTGCAGACGTAAGAAGGAGAGAGCTTAAGTTTGAGGTTGATGATCTTGTTTATTTGAAGTTTCACCCATGAAGGGGGTAAAGAGATTTGGCAAAAAGAGGAAGCTTACTCCCGATATATAGGCCCCTACAGGATTTTGAGTCGTGTGGAAAAGGTAGCATATGAGCCTGAGCTACCCGCAGATTAGTCATCAGTTCACGTAGTATTCCATGTATCCTTATTGAAGAAGTGTATGGACGATTCAGCTGTTATAGTCCCTCTTGAAAGAAGAAATATTCAGAACATCCTTTCATACGAATAACTCCCAGTAGAGATTCTTGATCACCTGATTTGTAGACTAAGGAACAAAGAAGTTCCCTTGGTCAAAGTTCTGTGGTGAAATCAGTCTGTTAAGGGTGCTACTTGGGAAGTAGAAGAAGACATGCAAACCAAGTACCCTCAGATCCAACCTAAGGTAACAGTTTTTCTTAACTCAGTTCTTTTTCCAGTCTCAGTTTCATCCATATAGTTATCTTTATGTCAACTCATGCACTCACATATTAGTTTAGTCGCTCATTATGTTTTAGATTCAGTCATGCAGTTTTGTTTTTGTTGTGCATGCCAATACATAGTCTCGGTTCCTCAGTATCCTTAGTTTAACTAGTCTTATTCGAGGATGAATGTTCTTTAGGGGGAGATATTGTAATACCCCATATTCTTTCTATTTCAATTCAGCTCAAAAGAGGCACACCAAAGACTTAGGACCTAAAATTTTAGCTAAGTGTTGGAGACTTAGTATTATTTTTGTCTTCTAAATTTTGATGATTTTATTCTCTCCCTTCTCGACCTTGGAATGTGAATTTCTTAGTTGTTTCATGATTAGGGTAGTCCATAGTATCTCCGGGGTGAGTTTTGGAATTTTTAGAGAAGGTTTGGGGCATGTTTGGTTGGCAAAAATAGAACGTCAATGCGATAAAGACGTGCCATGTCGGTGGCCGCATTGGGTAGGTAATGTGATGTGTCGCTAATTGTATTGTTGTGAGCGATGCGACGCGTCGGTACCCAATTTTTATGTTGTTAAATGACGGGTTTCGGGGGGAAATTAAGTCATTTAAAGACTTGTTTCAAAGATGAATCCACTTTTATACATGTGGTATTTTCAAGATTTTCATGTTTTGTCATGTGGGAAATTCAATAAGATTTCCATCGATACCAAATTCACCCAAATCCGACACCCGGGCGAAGAGTTAGAGCCTTTTTAGTGAGACTGTATATCACCTGAGCCATCAGCGCGTCATGGAGCAGGTCAAAATAGCAATCGTCAAAATCCACTGAGCCTCCGCGATTATGGTGCATCGCACCCGGGCTCAAATTCAGAATAGTTCTTTTTCCAGTGTCTCAGCGTGATACCACCATATCGCGGTGAACTTATAAGTCCCATCCAGTATTGCAACACAAATTCACTGCATCACGCCATCAGCCCAGTTCCCAGTTGGCAATTTATAGTGACACGGCACGATAGCACCGCATCACGCCAGCGTGCCAAATCCGAAAATTTTCTCAGAAATAAAATACGCATCCAAGGATTAAAAGGGTCAATTTCTCAACCCTATATAAACCTAATAACACGTGATTTAGCCATTCTTGACCCAAAATATACTAGTTTCTCTCAAGAAAAAGCTAGGGTTTCTATTGGGGATTCAAATTTAAGAAGGTTTCACCATCAATATTCATGAAATCACAAACTAAGGTATGCATAGTGTTCATTCATGGACTCCTTTCATCCATGAAGCCCAAGAATCTCTTTTCTAAAGTAAAGATTTTTTATTTTCTTTATGAACTTCATGTTGGGTTTATTTTGTTTATGTTGAGAATGATCAATTGAATTCAAATCCATGTTGGGTGATTAATGTTATGTGGAATTGATTTGTATAGATGTATATTCATGTGAACCTATTATAAAACCCTAGGATGATGAAATTGGATGTTGAATCATGATGTGTAATTGTTGTATAATGGTGTCTACATATATTATGCCTATCATGTGTTTGACTAAATGCCGAAATAAAGGAAAAGTGCCCAACTAGAATGATATTATGAAATCCCCATGTTTGTACAAGTTTATGTATATCACATGTTTGATGAAGTGCTTCAATAAATGAATTATGAATTGTGTTGTTGGTCATGTGTTCACGTAAGTCATGCTATGTCAGTTTCTTTCCATCGAGTCCTGGGGGTACTTGTACCCAAAAATATAGTTGTGTGCCGAGAGCCAGCATCATGTCTTCACGATATCCTCAGACAAGCCATGCTCCATAGAATTCAGTCAGTCATGTGACTCAGGAAAGTTTAATAACTCAGTAACCTCAGAAAATCTCAGTAGTTTAGTAATCTCAATGATTTAAGTACTCAGTGATCTTGGGAACTTCAGTAATCCTAGTACTCTCAGTAACTTCAGCACTCTAAGTCACTTCTCGGATCTCTGTAGTATTCCGTCAGTCCAAGAAACTCAATGAACTCAGTTTAGCTCAGCTAAGCATTACTATTAGTATCAGTTCAGTTTAGTTAATCAGTTCAATTAATCATGATCAGTCTATTCAGATGGGAGTAGGAGTTAGCACCAAGTGACCCCAAAGATGGGAACTCAACTATTATTTTGAAGGTGTGATTCTTAGAAACCATACTTGTGTTCCAGAACTACATAGCCAGCGTAGGTTGAGACATCATAGCCTGTTATATGAGGGTACATGTGGTGGCATAACCTTTCCATATGAGGGTTCCCACCATTCTCATTATAGTAAGTTGTTATATGGGGGTCACTCATAGTTGACTTTACTAATGGCACGGTATTGACACCCTTCCAGTCAGGGAAGATATTGGCTCATAGCTTAGCTATAATGGCATATATGGGGCATGTCAGTTAGATGACTACTTCCTATAGTTACAGTTTTAGTCTAAGTCCCAGCCTCAGTAAAAGAACTCAGATAGTTCTTCAGATTTCAGGACTGTCAGTTACAATCAACTTAGATATAGAACAAAACTCAGATAGATCCATTAGATTTACGACTGTTAGATACAATCATTCATGTTATCAATTATATCAGTTATCAAAACTCATGTCATCAGTATTCATCTTCAGGACTGTTAGATACAAACAACAAGACCAGTTCTTCATAATTAGACATGTCAGACACAGTTATTCATGTATCAGTAACATAGTATCAGTCCCTCAGATATCAGTAATTTCATGTTATTAGTAAAAATCAGTAGTTAAAACTTAGTAGTTAGTCCTAGGACGATCTCAATTACAGTTACGTATGCATGCATGTATTCTCATGTTCATGTTAGTCAGTTAGTTAGTATTGTTCATGCATATGAGCCTATTGTATTCAACCTATCTCACTTGCATACCAGTATATTCAAAGTACTAATACATTTGCGCTATGGTGTCTTATACCATAGGTTTAGAAGCACTAGCTACAGAGAACCAGTTGCATCCCAATTCAACGATTAGAGTTAGAAGTGAGTCCTTATCCATCGAGGACATGATGATCACAATACTATTTTAGTTTTCAGTTTATTTTAGTAGTTGGAGTTAGTTGGGGACATGTCCCATCAACTTCTTATACAGGCAGTTTAGAGTCTTTCAGACTACAGTAAGTTCAGACAATTATCTCAGTTGTTTTGGTATTGTTATATTGTACTTTTCAATTATGTACTAGTATTAAACCTTATGGTATTTCATTTTATGTTTTTGTATTTATGATATTATTACTATCATATAGTGCTCAGTTTACATATACCAGTCATGGGTTAGCTTGTGGTCCTTCTGGGTCATGGGCACCGTATAGCGTTCTGGGTACCAGATTTGAGGCATTACAAACTTGGTATCAGAGCCTAAGGTTTAACAATGTCCTAAGAAGTATGAAAGATGCATCTAGTATAATCTTGTACACGGGTGTGTTGTGCACCATACTTATATGTAGGAGGCTATGAGATATTTTAGTAATAGTTTCCCTTCTTTCATGTCTCAGTTCGTGCAATAGAAATGTTCTCTAAGAAACTCATGTTGATTCTCCTCATGTTTCACTTATGTCAACTTTACCTTACTTTCAAGATAACAAAAATGGTGAAGCTCAAAGTCCTAGAGATAAGGATTTCTCAAACAGTCCCTGCAGACAAGTAATATAGGATTGCCCACAAGCTCAAAAGTATCCCATCAGTTTAGTTATGCTCCAAAGTTGTACAGCTCTTATGCATGATCAAGAGAACTTATATGTCATCAGATCCCTTCTCAGAAACCTATGATAGCATATGACCTAGATTTAGAAGCATAAACTCAGGAGTTTAGCCGTAGTAGAGTTGAGATAACATTATCTAGGTTGAACAGATTATGTATTCAAGGGGGATAGATGTACTAGAGTAAATCATTAGGCTTAAACAGTGCAAGCTAGCACTTAAGTTATTAATTTGATAGTAAGTATGAAGGTGTGGATGTGATTGAAGTGATATGGTAATAGTAGTCTATGAAGAAATAGTAGCAGATAATGTGTTTAGTAAGGTAAGTATGTGTCGAACAGAGTATTAGTAGGTGACAAAGATTGCAATTTAGTTTAGAGTTTAGTAAAGTGCTCACAGACTTATGATAATGGCTTAAATCTAAGGTGGAGATGATAGATCAAGTGATCGAGTAGGCTCTCAAATCCTAGTAGTAAAGCCAGTACATATAGAAAAGCAGTAAGGGAAGATGATTCCCGACCTATCCTTATCTCAATGTAATGTTTGTTACTTTAGTCAGCATAATGCCTACGCATGATTCACATCTCAGTTCCATGAACCAAGCTTATATTTGCACATTTTTCATAGAATCATGTACGATTCTAGTTCCCAGTACAAGGAGTTCAGCTTTATTCCCCTCAGTAATACAAATCATGTCCCACAAATACAGAAAACTCCAAACTCAGGTCATGCAGCTCATGACCCATGTACACATATCATGTTTTACAGTATACTCAGTTTCCATGGCTCATTCTACGCCTCTACTGATCAGTTAAATTTAGACTATGTTATGCATCTCTTTAGTTTAGACCTCTTCGTGAATCCATGATATATATATATTCTATTCCGCAGGCTTTAGTCAAGTGTCAAGTTCAGTTAGTGTCCATTCATGCTTCATGTCCTCCTGATTTAACCCTTCAATGATCTCTCATTGTGAAAATAGTGTAGTGGAGAGCAGTTGCTTAGAAGGGAGAGAGTGGATATTTCATATTAAGATAAGATTGTTGAATTCTTATTTTACACGAGGGTATAGTGGTGAAGATAGTCTTAAATGTCATGTTAGTGTGTAAGTAAATGACTAGCAAGAAGTTGTATTTAGAAGTTGGGAAAGTACAGGGTATTAGTGTGCATTCAGATCCCATACTTATGTCAGACCCCGTCGTGTAACTATTAGAATTCAGTTGCTATCTTAGTTACAGTTTTAGTGTTCAGTACTCAGTAATCCGTATTCAGTATCAGAATTAAGCACTTTAGTATCAGTATAAACCTTAGTTATCAGAAACTATTATTCAGTCTTAGTTACGCTTACAGTCTCAATTACCATCTTATCTATAATATCAGTCCCAGTCCTAGTTCAGTAATCAGGTTGGTAACTCAATTCAGTTTCGGGTTTACTCGACCATAGAGTACAATTATCAGCTACTCAGTTGTCAGCCTTCCAGTACCTTAGTTTAGAAGACTATTCTAGAAACATGTTGTACTCTTGGTGTTGTATTCTCAAATAATACAATTACCCTCAGTTCATGCTCAGTATCTCATGTCAACTAGTCAGTCCTTATCTCCTATGGATAACGCTCTGTAATTGCAGTCCAGTTATTCAAGACTAAGTACAGTTCAGTCTTACAAGCCTAGTATTCAGCTATCAGCTATCCAATTAATCATATAAGTTAATATATTTATGCACTCATGTTCAGCATCCATGTAAATATTTTTAGTAGCCTCAGTTGCAGTGAAAGAGACTTAGTCATTTCATCTTAAATAGTGTTCGTAGGCCCCAACTCATCTTACTAAACTTTAGCCATGTGATGATTTTCTTATTCAACTGTCTTGTTTAGACAAGGCCAAGATTTCCTTGTGCCTTTTAGTCATTAGAACTCTAGAGAAAGACTGTCATAGAAATGCTCCAGTTGAGCGTAATTTTTAAGCATGAGTTAGTTCGTAAAACTAGAAAGTTAGTCTATCAGTCAGACGGACAAGTTCATATGGTTTGGGTTTCTGTCCCTTCCATCTAGATGTACGATCTTAAGCCTCATGATTGTAAACATTCTAAGATGAACCGACTAGATAGATGCAAGATCAACTGAGTTTATGTATCATGCTTCAGTTTCAAATCCCAGATATTCAGTTAACACTCAACTCGTAGATTCCTTGTGCATTGCTTTAGTTTCCTCAACGACTAAGACAAGTCAGTATTCTTTGAGGGGCATAACATCCTAAGGGGGAGATACACTATAAACCCCCCAAGCTTTCATAACATAAGCATGCCAATCTCTTTTCACGTAATGAATCCAGTTTGGAGTTAGGGGTACTCATAAGTTGACCCTCAAGCTCTAACTTCAGTGGTACTCTATGTATTCAAGAATCAGTTCAGTTCATGCTCCACGTTTCAGTCTCAGTTATGTCCTCATATTCCCTTTCATGCATACTCCTGGCATAATCATGGGTTCACCGTATTTATGGCTTAAGTTGGTATTCAGTTCATTCTCAAATTTCCATTGCAAACTTGGTACGTTTACCCTTACATGTTCAGTTTCATGCTCATGAGTCAGTTCAGTTATGTATTCACGTATCATATATACGTGAGTATCTTATCAATACTCTCAGTCATGCATTCATTTATTAGCTCAGTCATAAAATCATTCATCAGATATGCATGCTCAGTATGAATCTCAGTAATGTCAGCCAGGTAGTCATGTTTCCATCGTTAATGTTCAGTATGAACTTCTTCTTATCATTCTTCCCATTTCAATAAGTCCCATTCGAGGATGAATGTTCCCCAGGGGGAGATATTGTAATACCCCATACTTCTACCTAGCTTAAATTCATCCCAAAAATGTTAAATACTTGTTTCAAAGATGAATCCAATTTTATACATGTGGTATTTTTAAGATTTTTACTTTTTGTCATGTGGGAAATTCATTAAGCTTTCCATCGATACCAAATTTGCCCAAATACGACACCCGGGCGATGAGTTAGAGCCTTTTTAGTGAGACAGTGTATCACCTGAGCCATCAGCGCGTCGCGGAGCAGTTCAAAATGGAAATCATCAAAATCTAGTGAGCCTTCATGATTATGGCACGTCGCGCCCGAGATTAAATTCAGAATCATCCTTTTTCCAGTGTCTCAGTGTGATACCACACGTCACGGTGAACTTCCAGGTCCCATTCAATGTTGCAACATAATTTAACCACGTCGCGCCGTCAGCCCAGTTCCAAGTTGGCAATTTCCAATGACACGGCGTGATAGCGCTGCGTCTCACCAGCCTTCCAAATTGGGAAATTTTCTTATACATAAAATATGCATCCAAGGGTTAAAAGGGTCAATTTCTCAACCCTATATAAACCCAATAACATGTGATTTAGCCATTCTTCACCCGAAATATACTATTTTCTCTCAAGTTTCTCTCAAGAACAAGCTAGGGTTTCTATTGGAGATTCAAATTCAAGAAAGTTTCACCGTCAATCTTCACGAAATCATCAACTAAGGTATGCAGTGTTCATTCATGGACTCCTTTTATCCATGAAGCCCAAGAATCTTTTTTCTAAAGTCAAGATTTTTTATTTTCTTTATGAACTTCATGTTAGGTTTATTTTGTTTATGTTAAGAATGATCAATTGAATTGAAATCCATGTTGGGTGATTAATGTTATATGGAATTGATTTGTATTGATGTATATTCATGTGAACCTTTGATTAAACCCTAGGATGATGAAATTAGATGTTGAATCATGATGTGTAATTGTTATATAATGGTGTCTACATATATTATGCCTATAATGTGTTTGATTAAATGCCGAAATGAAGGAAAAGTGCCTAACTAGCATGATATTATGAAATCCCCATGTTTGTACAACTTTATGTATATCACATGTTTGATGAAGTGCTTTAATAAATGAATTATGAATTGTGTTGCTGGTTATGTGTTCACGTAAGTCAAGCTATGTCAGTTTCTTTCCATCGAGTCCTAGGGGTACTTGTACCCGAAAAATAGTTGTATGCCGAGAGCCAGTGTCATGTCTTCGCGATATCCTCAGTCAATCCATGCTCCATAGAATTCAGTCAGTCATGTGACTCAGGAAAGTTCAGTAACTCAGTAACCTCAGAAAATCTCAGTAGTTCAGTAATCTTAATGATTTCAGTACTCAGTGATCTTTGGAACTTCAGTAATCCTAGTACTCTCAGTAACTTTAGTACTCTCAGTCAGTCCTCGGATCTCAGTAGTATTCCGTTAGTCCATGGAACTCACTGAACTCAACTCATCTCAGCTAAGAAATACCATCAGTATCATTTTAGTTTAGTTAATTAGTTCAGTTAATCATGATAATTCTATTCAGATGGGTGTAGGAGTTAGCACCGAGTGAGCCCAAGGATGGGAACTCACCTATTATTTTGAGGGTGTGATTCTTAGAAGTCATCCTTGCATTCCAGAACTACGTAGACAGCATACATTGAGATATCATAGCCTATTATATGAGGGTATATAAGATTTCCTAACCTACCATATGAGGTTTCCCACCGTTCTCATTAAAGTAACTTGTTATATGAGGGTCACTCACAGTTGTCTTTACCAATGACGTAGTATTGACACCCTTCCAGTCAGGGCAGATATTGGACCCCAGCTTAGCTATAATGGAATATATGGGGCATTTCCATTAAATGACTACTTCCTACAGTTACAGTTTTAGTCTCAGTCTCAGCCTCAATAAAAGAACTCAGATAGTTCTTTAGATTTTACGACTGCCAGATACAGTCATCTCAGATATAGAACGGAACTTAGATAGCTCCATCATATTTAAGACGATCAGATACAGTTATTCATGTTATCAGTTATATCAGTTATCAAAACTCATGTCATCAGTATTCATCTTCAGGACTGTCAGATACAGTCAACCAGACCAGTTCTTTATAATCAGAACTGTTAGACACAATTATTCATGTATCAGTAACATAGTATCAGTCCTTTAGATATCAGTAATTCAATGTTATTAGTAAAACTCAGTAGTCAGAACTCAGTATTCAGTCCTAGCACGATCTCAGTTACAGTTACGTATGCATGCATGTATTCTCACATTCATGTTAGTCAGTCAGTTAGTATTGTTCATGCATATGAGCCTATTGTATTCAGCCTACCTCACTTGCATACCAGTACATTCAAAGAACTAACGTATTTGTGCTATGGTGTCCTATACCATAGGTTTAGAAGTACGAGCTCCAGAGAAGAAGTAGCATTCCAATTCAGCGATCAGAGTTAGCAGTGAGTCCTGATTCTTCGAGGACATGATGATCACATTACTATTTTAGTTTTTAGTTTATTTTAGTAGTTAGATTTAGTTGGATACATGTCCCATCAACTCCTTATTCAGATAGTTTAGAGTCTTTCAGACTACAGTATGTTCAGACAATTATCTCAGCTGTTTTGGTATTATTGTACCATACTTTTCAATTATGTACTAGTATTGAACCTTATGGATTTTTAGTTCATGTTTCCGCATTCATGATATTATTACTATCATACAGTGCTCAGTTTATAGATATCAGTCATGGGTTAGCTTGAGGCCCTTTGGGGTTATATGTACCGTGTAGCATTCCGGGTACTAGATTCGGGGTGTTACAAACTTGGTATTAGAGCCTAAGGTTCAATAGTTTACTAGGAAGTATAAAAGTGGAATCTAGTAGAGCCTTGTACATGGGTGTGTTGTGCACCAAGCGATCGTTGTCAATATAAAACCCAACTAGGTTGGGGTCGAATCCCACAGGGAATGTGGTGTGAACATAAGTCGTTTGCAATTTGATCAACTGATAGTTGGATGTTTCCAGAAAATGGGAGGTTTTAGTTAACAAGTAATTGTTTGTCACTTTTGTTTAAATGTTTGTAATCAAGAGTTTATGAAAAACCAGAATTATAATCACTAGGGGTTTTGGTACTTGACAGATGCTACTAGTGGTTCAAGATTCTTATGGTAGGTAGGACAACAAGTTATCTTTAGCGAAGTTATGCTTAAATGTCTCTCGACCTACTTAAGCATTTAATTACCTAATCCTATCGGACTTAGGGAATTTATATTCACTACCCAGATTTTACCTCAGGTTAACCAAGCTTGTTACAGCCTTGATTATTAAACGGAAGTTTAGTGTTTCCAAGTCCCTGTTGATAATTCACTTCTCAGTATATTTGATTTATTTCTCAAGAAAATCAAAGTAGGTGTTATCTATCATTTGCAACCAATAAACAATAATTAAAACATCAGAATTACCAAGGAGTCCTACCACCTTCCGAATCCTGAACACTCAACACCTTATCAAGACCTATCCCTAGATCCCATAATTCAGGTTAAAGAAATTTAGCTGCTCATAATGTAATAATCGAAGCAACTATATGAATTTATTCTTTGAAAGATGAACTTAACAAAATATGAATAGATACTAGAGATTCTTAGATTAAATCACCAAAGAAAATCCCAAAATAATGACGATAGTCTCTTTAAAGTAATTGTTTTCTCAAGCCAAAAAAAAAGGGAGAAAAATATCAAAGTATCGTGTCTCAAAACTCAAGGTTCAAAACTCTGAAGAAAACCCTAAACAAGGCTTTAAATAGTTCACCCTAAATATGGAAACAAAATAATAAAATTCAGAAATTCCTCAGATTAGGTGACGCCATTTGTGATAGCCTGTCTGGAGGTTGACGACTTATCAAAAATGTCGTCAGCTTCCTTTATTCTTTTGGTACTCGCTGCCTAACGTTGACGATAAACGGTGATGCCCTATTGGCTATTTAATGACCTATCACAAATGTCGTCAAGGATTTTCCTCAGCTCTCATGTTCTGCCTTAGGCTGACGGCAATCTTGACGACTTATTAGCTCCTTGATGTCATATCACAAAATGTCATCACATCTTTCAACTTAGGCCAATTCTCTGTCTACTGCTGATGATGAAGCTGATAGATTATCATAGGGCTGACGAATTATCACAAATGTTGTCAGCCACACTTTGCCTTTATTTACTTCATATTTCAGCTCATTTGCTTCCATTCTTGTTAGTTCTCTAGTATCTTAGTTTCTACTGTAAAATCAAACATAAATCAATCAAAAACAACAAAAGTTGCTTAAGATTTCGCAATTATTCTTAGTTAAAAGTCTCAAATGTGTTAGCATTATCTCACACATAAACACCCTCAACTTAAAACAATTGTTTGTCCTCAAGCAACTCAGCACAACTAAGAGAATACAAAGAACATTTGGGAGTCAATCATCCATATCATCTCAAAACACTTCCACCATCTCCAAAGTCAGTCAATTTAAGTACAATGAAGAACACCAATGGAACACATAGGAATTAATATATGGAATTAATTTAGCTATAACAACCATGCATATACCAGTATTACACTACCCGAACAAGTTAGTAACTAGCAATGTAACCAGTGTGTCCTCACAACAAAGAAATCCCCCTCATCTCATATCAGGAATTATATATGTAACCATGGGGACAATCAAAACACTCACTCTAAGAACGAAGTTCCAATCAGTGTATGCCAAGTACCATAGGCTTGCCCTTATTTTTATTACCCAGATCTTCAGATAGGTTAAATAGGATCACTATAGGACTTCTCTTAGGCTTGTGATGTAGGCTAGGGGCTGGTATGATACTCGATAGTATTTAAAGTGACTAAGTCTCCTTGACACTACACTAGATTTTTTGGGTTTCACTCATTAGCCTTTTCCTCTCTTCTCTTTTCTTGATCACAATTATTTAGGATGGGTGCAGTCTTTTCTCAATTACTTATTCTTTTTCATAATTTTTCTTTTTCTTGCTCTTTTTCTCTGCACCCAGCTTTTTATTCTTTTCTTTTATGCTAACTTTATGCATACTCATTCTATATCACATACCCCAATGATAGCCACCCTCAACTTAGGACATTTGCCTAAGTCAAGGTGCACAGTGTCCAAGGAGGACCAGGGCCAAAACAGGTTCATTATGATCTAATGAGAAGGTGAGAGGTGTCATACAAAGAAATATGCTAAATTAGGCTCAAAACAGGGATCAAGGGATATGATACACATAGGGAAGGTCATTTAGGCTAAAATGTGCTAATATTAAGACGACCTATGATACTTTCCTAACCTCTATCCTTTAACCTAGGTAAGACTAACCTGGCAAGTTCTGGCTTCAGCATACAGAAGGAACTAAGTTACATCTCTCACACACACTTGGTGCACAGGTATATTGCACTCGACTACTCATTCAGTTCGTGCAACTGTTTAGCAATGATTATTATGTTACTAGAACTAATGCCATACAAAGATACACGACGGTCACACTTAAATTCAAATCACTCAGTTTAAAGTAGTAGACCACTTAAAGAGGTGTACAAAAATCACAAAAATAATTCAACTGCCTTAAGTACAAGTATTTCTCCTAGTTGACTACAAAATTGTACTACAATAAATTTACCCTACCCCCTCAACTTAAAATCAAAGAAAATCTAAACTAAGGGTTAGAGTATACCTGGAAGACATTAATCTAGGGGGTCATGGGTTCCTGACCCTACTGCCGCATCTCCAATAGGAGCCTCTCTCTATTTTGGTGCAATTGGTCTATCAGTCTCTAAAGGCCTACTAGTAAAGGCACCTACGGCTCTCGCTCGAATGGATGCCTCCCATATCTCATTGTCCACTAAGGACTCAATTCTCACATTTTTCCTCTCCTCCTTGTCATACTTCTTTCTTTCCCTCTTTTTTTCTTTTCTTTCTTCATCACTGTCGGGCCTCTTTTTTTTTTCTTTTCTTTTCTTCTCACCTTTTTTTTTTCTTCACTGGCTCCTCCATGAGATCAATCATCAGGATTTCTTCCTTAGAATCCTCAGCTACTGGATCTACTGACACCATAAAGTGGTTCTTCTGTAGCTTTCCAACCTTTGCCTTTACTTTTCAAGGTCTGATCTGAATAATGCCATCTCTGGAGATGACCTCTCTCTCGACTGCGCATTGAAGTAGTTCTCTAATTCATCAATCTGGCACGACAGAGCCTTTTAAGGCTTAAGTACAGCCTTAACTATTTTGTCAACTGCAACTGCGAATTGCTTGGCAAAGATTTTAAGTTGAGCCTCGCACCACTTGGACTGCTTTGCTGCTTTCCTAAAATTCATAGGGTTGAAGGCAAATTCTGTTATAGGCACTGCAGCTGGAGGAATTGTCTCAGTTCTGGGTACTGATGATTCTTCCATTGTTGCAAATTGTGGAGGTACAACTTCAAAATCAGGCACCTCTGCATTAGGTGCTGAACTAGTACCTATAACCGGTGGATCAGTTGAAATCTCTGCGCCCCTGTCAAGCATTAGCCTTGGCTGATTTTCCTCATTTTGGATCGTATTGTGGGTCTTCCTAGCAATGAGTTCTTCTTCTAACCCTACAATCTTTGGCATATTTGCTGCCCTACATAACCTTGTAATTAAACAAGGGAAGGGATATGCTGTATCAAACCTCGAGACCCGAATTTTTATCTCTTCGGTGATAATCTCTCTAAAATTTAATTTAAGGTTAGCCACAAAACTTGCGACTAATATTGATCTATCATCCCCGAGGATATTATCACCATCTATGGGCATCAACCACGTACATATAATACCTCACCAAAATCTTGCCTCTAAAGTCAGGGAGGCCTTGAAGATCCTTTCACTAAGATTTGTTACCCATTCTGGTTCTCCATCGGCTATGAGTGTGGTAAACTAATTCAGCTAATTTTCCTAATGCTTCAACCGGGCATAGAAAGTAGGTGAAGTGGCTTGAGGAGTGAAGTTCGGGCCATGAAGGAACCTGTTGATTATTGCTTCAGAAACATTCACCATTACACCCCGTACTAGAACTTTATCCAACAAAGGTTGGTCAGCTGCTTTCTCTCCTTCTCTACACATGTTTTCCAAGCGATCTTGGTATTTTGCATAGAACTCCCTAACTAGTGTAGGGAAAAATGAATTTTCTCCTCATGTAGTCCATCCCAAATCAGAGCCATGAAATTTCTGCTCCACCTTCGAGTACCTTCTCAACCCCTTAGTGATGATTCTCTTCTCCTCAAAGATTGGCCTCTTGACAGCTCTTCCGTTGGTTCTGCGAAGCCCATCAAAGAAGATTTTTTGAGCTTTGGGAGTCTGTCATCTAGTGCCATCTCGGACTTTAAGATTCTTGCATTTGATAATAGTTCCCCGAATCGAAGAGTCTTCATCATCTTGTGGCTCAGCAGAAGGGGACTAAGTTGATGGTCCCTCAGACTCATGCCCCTCGGAATCAGGATGATCTGAATCATGCTCTTCAAATTCAGCATGTTTAAACTCTTGTTTCTCAGAGACTGTCTACTCAGAAGTTGAATTCTTGGATGTTGTTAGATTAGTGTCACTTTCTTCACTCTCCTCTACCTAAACTGGTGGGGGTGGTGGAGTCTTTTTAGGGATTTGCTTCTTCTTTTTCTTCCTGAGAAGAGGCTCTTCCTTTTTATAATCATACTCTTCATTGAAGAGTCTCTGAGGTACACTTACCTTGGTCACTTTCATTGTGGATTTTGAGTTCTTTCCTTTGGGTACCATTTCAAGACCTATAGTACGAGGAAAACCTTTAGTTGACCCTTAAGTATAAACACAAACACATTGATCATTGAAATTTCACACCCCTTGAAAGGGTTTAGTAAAACTTCAGGTCCCAGGTGTGATGACATTTCTAATAAGCCGTCACAGTTGTGAAAGCTTATCATGAATGTCGTCACCCCTAAATAGAACCCACAAAATTCTTATCGACTTCTGACGACATTTATGACAAGCCATCACAGTTGTGATAACTTATCAGGAATTTTGTCATCTATAAACAGAACCCCAACTTAATTTTAACTCAATTTTTGGTCATATTTTTTCTTAAAATCCACTCAATTTTCATTTTTGAGCTGAACTTTTAAACCTTAAGCTTGCACAACAAACCCTAGTTCCAATTTTTAGCCATTTTTGCAAGCTGAACATTGGTTCAAGCTTCTTGGGAACTTGGGTTTTCATTAATTTATCACTTACCACTTGAATAGAAAGGCTAGGTTTTGAACATACCTGATGGGAGCCTTCAATGTGGTTACACGAGCAAGAGGAAATAAATAGAGGTTCTTGATTTTGATTGCAAACCTACACATACAAGGAAACTTTCTTTTGTTTTAGTTGGAGAGACTTTGAAAAGGGAAGAAAATAAACCAAATATGGAAAGATACTAACTTAAAGGAAATATAAACT
This sequence comes from Capsicum pubescens, assembly GCA_030864215.1. Lineage (NCBI taxonomy): Eukaryota > Viridiplantae > Streptophyta > Magnoliopsida > Solanales > Solanaceae > Capsicum > Capsicum pubescens. Next base: position 67,129,967 of record CM061541.1, read on the forward strand.
AAGCGGGAAGGTGGAAAGGCCAAGCTGTGGGCCGAGTCAGGTTTTTTTAATTTGGCCCACAGTTTCAGCTAATGTTGGACTTTTTGTGACGATATTTCTATTAAGCCGTCACAATTTTGATAGTTTATCACAAATGTCATCAGCCTTAACATAAATTGCCTTAGAGTTGTTGTTTTTGATGACAAAGCTGATGGCTTATCACAATTATGACAGACCGTCAAACAAAAATATCGTCAGGAGCACTCGGATGGATATATCGATTCCACCTTCTTTGAACTACAACCTAACTATTAAAATAAATAATTTTCTGGAATATAAAATTTACTGGTTGCCTCCCAATAAGGCCTAATTTACTGTTGCGGCACGACTTGGTTATCTTGACTACTCAGACTTCGCCAAGACAACCTGTTGATACCCCTTTACCATCTTCATAGAATATGTCCACGATTGAGAAAACACTTATCTCCTTTGTTGGTGTCATGGATGAGTGTATTTTGAATCTTGCTTCCTTGTCATTGAACCTGATCTTCAGCTCATTCAGTTCCATATCCACTATCACTCTTTCAGTTGCAAGGAATGGTCTACCCAAAATGATGGGCACTTCGAAGTCCACCTCACAATCCAGGACTACAAAATCAGTAGGCGGAATAAAGTCGGCCACCTTTACCAATACATCATGTAATATACCCACTGGACGCTTTACGTACCTATCTGCCATCACCAATCGCATGTTCGTCGGGGTAGGATCCCCCAAACCCAGTTTCTTGGACACAACGAGTGGCATTAGGTTTATACTGGCTCCCAAATTGCAAAATGCTTTTGTGAAATTCAGAGACCCAATAGTAAACAGGATGGTAAACGCTCCTGGATATGCCTTTTTATGCACTAAAGACCTTGTAGAGATAGAGCCACAATGAAAGAGATCGTCCTTTGGACCATAGATAACCTTCCATTTCTTAGTCATAAGGTCTTTCATGAACTTCGCGTATACTGACATTTGCTCAAGTGCCTCAACCAAAGGCACATTTATTGTTAATTGCTTGAGCATTTCCATGAACTTGCTGAATTTTGCATCATCAACCTTTTTATTTAACCGCTGAGGAAATGGAGGTGGTGGTCTTGGGATAGTTTTCAGAACTACCTCCTTCTCCTTCTCTTTGTCTTTATCCAGAGCATCATCAGAATTATCCAGCTTTTCAGACTCCACTGAACCACTTTCTTCTGGTTCAACATCAACTACCTCATAAACTACAGGTTTGCCCACAGAAGGTCCAGGTAATATCTTACCACTTCTAATGGTAATATCCATTAATGAGCCATTATTCCGTGGATTTTGGACTGTATCACTTGGTAATATTCCGCTCTTCCTCTGGTTGAATGCTACGGAGAGTTGGCTCATCTGCTGCTCCAACTGTTTGATTGTGGTGAAGTATAAGTGCACTGATGGATGTCAGATCGGTCTTCATGGTGGTCATACTAGAGTTGGTAGCTTTCACTCCCTTCAACAACTTAGCCATCATGTCCTCCATGGATATCTTTTCAGAACTTGTTGAAGCAGCTTCATGACTTTCAAGAGGAACATATAGCCCGCTCCTATCATTGTTATTCCTCTAATTTCCTTGCTCCCTATCTTTATAACCAAGCCTATCATAGTAAGCCCGACCTTGATTCCCTTAGCTATTACCTTGGAAACCCCCCTGATTATTAACATAGTTAGCCTCTTTATCTGCATCAGCCTTACTTCTATCCTGAGATCCCACATCTTTCACCTTTTCAATCTTACCTGATAGCAAGTGGTTGGTTAGTAAGTCCATCTGTGTTTTAAGATAAGCCATGTCTTGGTCACACTCCTCTTCTTTTTTGCATTGTTCCACAATAATACCTACAGAAGCAGTGGGTATGGCCACCACAGAGTCTCTGGTATGCCATGCCTGACTCTGTTTGGTCATTCTATCCAGCATCTCTGAAACCTATGGGAATGTAATATCAACAAATGAACCAGCAGCAACATTGTCTACAATTGGCTTTGTAACAGAGTTAAGAGACCTGTACAAAGTCTCCATCAAATGTATGTCCGTTATGTTGTTGTTCGGACACTGTCAGCTTCTTCTTAAATCTTTCCCAGGTTTCATGCAAGACTTCAGTCGGGAGATACCTAAAGTTGTTGATTTCATCCCTCAACTATACCCTCCTGAAAGGCGGAAAGAACCTTTGTAGGAAAGCTCCTTTCAACTGCCTCCAGTTAGTTATTGAATCAGGCGTCAACTCATTTAGCCATAATGTTGCCTCCCCAGACAGAGACAATGGAAATAGTATCAACCGGATAGAATTTTGGCCCACTCTTGGGTTACTAAAAGATTTGCAGATGGTGACAAAATTTACCAGATGCAAGTTTGGGTCATCCCCAGGAAAGCCACCAAACAACCCCTTCAGATTTAGGAGTTGAATCATAGTACTAGTAATGTTGAATTTTTCACCAGGTGCCAACGGTGGAGGAATAATTATAGCCATTGCACCTTCTCCATCCATTCCATCATCATCATTATTGAGATCATACTGGACCGGCTGGTACTCTTGCCTTTCTTGGAACGGACGGTTCCTGTAAATATTACGTCGTACTAGTGCAGCTATTTTCTCTACACGCCTTGGGTTACCAGGATTCAACAACTCCTCGTCTCCCTAATCTTCTTCCTCAGGATTTGGATGTCATTCTTATTGCCAAAAATTTTGCGCATTCACCTGAGCTCTAGCTAAGGCTGCCAATCTATCAGCCTCTTGTTGTTCTTCCATTCTTCCAATTTGTTGCGGTTCCAGATTTGATTGTAATAACGGTTCTCCAAAACTTCTGGTTCTTAGCATACACTACAAAGATCCTGCAAATAAACAAAAACAACAAATAAACATAAAACTAGGAAACTTGACTAACAATCAATTAGCGCACACAAACTTCAGTCAACCATATTCCCTGGCAACGGTGCCATTTTTGATAACGCTCAAACTACACCTCTCAATGAGAATGTAAGCGATCGTTATCAATATAAAACCCAACCAGGTTGGGATCGAATCCTACAGGGAATATGGTGTGAACGTAAGTTGTTTGCAATTTAATCAACTGATAGTTGGATGTTTCCAGAAAAAGGGGGGTTTTAGTAAATAAGTAATTGTTGGTCACTTTATTTTAAATGTTTGTAATCAAGAGTTTATGAAAAACCAAAATTATGATCACTAGGGGTTTTGGTACTTGGCAGATGCTACTAGTGGTTCAAGATTCTCACGGTAGGTAGGATAACAAGTTATCTTTAGCGAAGTTATACTTAAATGTCTATCGATCTACTTAAGCATTTAATTACCTAATCCTCTCATACTTAGGAAATTTATATTCACTGCCCAGATTTTACCTTAGGTTAACCAACCTTTTTACAACGCTGATTATTAAACGGAAGTTTATTGTTTCCAAGTCCCTGTTGATAATTCACTTCCCACTATATTTGATTTCTTTCTCAAGAAAATCAAAGTAGGTGTTATCTATCGTTTGCAACCAATAGAAAATAATTAAAACATCAGAATTATCAAGGAGCCCTACCACCTTTCGAATCTTGAACACTCAACACCTTATCAAGACCTACCCCTAGATCCCATAATTCATGTTAAAGGAATTTAGCTGCTCATGACGTAGTAATCGAAGAAACTAGATGAATTCATGCTTTGAAAGATGAACTTACTAAAAGATGAATAGAAACTATAGATTCTCAGATTAAATCACCAAATAAAATCCCAAAATAATGACAATAGTCTCTTTAAAGTAATTGCTTTCTCAAGCCAAAAGAAGAGGGAGAAAAATATCAAAGTATCATGTCTCAAAACTCAAGGTTTGGAAATCTAAAGAAAACTCTAAACAAGGCTTTAAATAGTTCACCCTAATTATGGAAACAAAATAATAAAATTCATAAATTCCTCAGATTAGGTGACACCATTTGTGATAGACTATCAGGGGGCTGATGACTTATCACAAATGTCGTCAGCTTCCTTTATTCTTTTGGTACTTTCTGCCTAACGCTGAAGACAAACGGTGATGCCATATCATCTCTTTGATGACCTATCACAAATATCATCAAGGTTTTTCCTCAGCTCTCATATTCTGCCTTAGGCTGACGGCAATCTTGATGACTTATCAACTCCTTGACATCCTATCATAAAATGTCGTCATATCTTTCAACTTAGGCCAATTCTCTGTCTACTACTGATGATCAAGATGATAGATTGACACAGGGATGACGACTTATCACAAATGTCATTAGACACACTTCGCCTTTATTTACTTTATATTTCAGCACATTTGCTTCCATTCTTGTTGGTTCTCTAGCATCTTAGCTTCTACTGCAAAATCAAACATAAAGTAATCAAAAACCACAAAAGTTGCTTAAGACTTTGCAATCATTCTTAGTTAAAACCCTCAAATGTGTTAGCATTAGCTCACACATCATTGTTTTAGGAAGAGTTTCCCTTCTTTCATATCTCAGGTCGGGCTATAGAAAGGTTCTCTAAGAAACTCATGTAGATTCTCCTCATGCTTCACTTATGTCAACTTCACCTTACTTTCAAGGTAATAAAAATAGTGAAGCTTAAAGTCCTAGAGATAGGGCTTTCTCAGACAGTCCATGCAGATAGCTAGTATGGGATTACCTACAAGCTCAAAAGTATCCCATCAGTTCAGTTATGCTCCAAAGTTGTACAACTCTTATTCATGATCATGAGAACTCATATGTCATCAAATCCCTTCTCATAAACCTATGATAGCATATGACCTAGATTTAGAAGCATGAACTCAGGAGTTTATCCATAGTAGAGTTAGGATAAGATTATCCAGGTTGAACAGATTATGTATTCATGGGGATAGATGTACCAGAGTAAATCATTAGGCTTGAATAGTGCAAGCTAGCACTTAAGTTATTAATTTGATAGTAAGTATGAAGGTGTGGATGTGATTGAGGTTATGTGGTATTAGTTGTCTATGAAGAAACAGAAGTAGATAATGTGTTTAGTAAGGTAAGCATGTGTCGAACAGAGTATTAGTAGGTGACAATGGTTACAGTTTAGTTCAGAGTTTAGTAAAGTTCTCACAGACTTATGATGATGGCTTAGAGATAAGGTGGAGATAATAGATCAAGTGATCGAGTAGTCTCTCAAATCCTAATAGTAATACCAGTACATATAGAAAAGCAGTAAGGGAAGATGATTCCCGACCCATCCTTATCTCAATGTAAAGTTTGGTACTTCAATCAACATGATCCCTACGCATGCTTCATATCTCAGTTCCATGAACCCAGATTATATTCACACGTTTTTCATAGAATCATGTATGATTCTAGTTCCCAGCATAAGGAGTTCAGTTTTATTCCACTCAGTAATACAAATCATGTCCCACGAATACAAAAAACTCCAAGCTCAGGTCATGCTGCTCATGACTCATGTACACATATCATGTTTTACAGTATACTCAGCTTCCATGGCTCATTCTACACCTCTAATTATTAGTTAAATTCATACTATGTTACGCACATCCTCAGTTTGGACCTCTTGGTGAATTCATGATATTTATATTCTATTCCTCAGGCTTCAGTCAAGTGTCAAGTTCAGTTAGTGTCCATTCATGCTTCATGTCCTCCTGATTTAACCCTTCAGTAAGCTCTCATTGTGAAAATAGTATAGTGGAGAGTAGTTGCTTAGAAGGGAGAGAGTGGATATTTCATATTAAGACAAGATTGTTGCATGCTTATTTTACATGAGGGTGTAGTGGTGAAGATAGGCTTGAATGTCGTGTTAGTGTGCAAGTAAATAGAATGTAAGAGGTTGTATATAGAATTTGGGAAAGTGCAGAGTATGAGTGTGTATTTGGATCCCTGACTTATGTCAGCCCCCGTCATGTAACTATCAGAATTCAGTTGCTATCTCAGTTACATTTTTAGTGTTCAGTACTCAGTAATCAGTGTTAAGTCTCAAAATTAAGCACTTCAGTATCAGTATAAACCTTAGTTATCAGAAACCAGTATTCAGTCTTAGTTACGATTACAGTCTCAATTACTGTCTTATCTATAATCTCAGTCCCAGTCCTAGTTCAATAATATGGTCGGTAACTCAGTTCAAATTCGGGTTTGCTCGACCATAGCGTACAGTTATCAGCTACTCAGTTGTTAGTCTTCCAGTACCTCAGTTTACAAGACTGTTCTAGAAACATATTGTACTCTTGGTTTTGTATTCTCAAATAATACAATTACCCTCAGTTCATACTCAGTATCTCATATCAACTAGTCAGTCCTTATCTTTAATGCATAATGCTCTGCAGTTGCAGTCCAGTTATTTTAGACTAAGTATAGTTCAGTCTTACACGCCCAGTATTCAGCTATCAGCTATCCAGTTAATCAGATAAGTTAGTGTATTTATGCACTCATGTTCAACACCCATATGAATCTTTTCAGTAGCCTCAGTTGCAGTGCAAGAGACTTAGTCATTTCATCTTAAATAGTGTTCATAGGCCCCAACTCATCTTACCAAACTTTATCCATGTGATGATTTTCTTATTCTGCTATCTTTTTTAGACAAGGCCAAGATTTCCTTGTGCTCTATTGTCATTAGAACTCTAGATAAAGAGTGTCATAGAAAGGCTCTAATTGAGCGTAAGTTTTAAGTGTGAGTTAGTCCATAAAACCAGAAACTCAGTATATCAGTCAGATGGATAAGTTCGCATGGTTTGGGTTTCCATCCCTTCCATCTAGATGTACTATTTTAAGCCTCACGAATGTAACCATTCTAAGATGAACCGAATAGATAGATGCAAGCTCATCCCAGTTCATGTATCATGCTTCAGTTTCAGATCCCTAATATTCAGTTAAGACTCAGCTCGTAGATGCCAAGTGCATCGCTTTAGTTTCCTCAACAACTCAGCCAAGTTAGTATTCTTCGAGGGGTATAGCGTCCCAAGGGGGAGATACACTATAAACCCCCCAAAATTTCATAACATAAGCATGCCAATCTATTTTGACATAATGAATCCAGTTTAGAGTAAGGGGTACTTATAAGTTGAACCACAAGCTCCAACTTCAGTGGTACTCCATGTATTCAAGACTCAGTTCAGTTCACAAAAATTTAGTTCATGCTCCACATTTCAGTCTCAGTTATGTCCTCATGTTCCCGTTTATGCATACTCCTAGTATAATCATGGGTTTACTATATTTATGACTTAAGTAATGGGTTTTTCTTGCACTTACTCAGTTCCATGTTCAAATTACCATTACAAACTTGGTATTCGGTTCATTCTCAGATTTTTATTACAAACTTGGTACGTTTACCCTTACATGTTCAGTCACATGCTCATGAGTCGGTTCAATTATGTATTCACGCATCAGATATGCATGAGTAGCTTATCAGTACTCTCAGTCATGCATTCATGTATCAGCTCAGTCATAAAATCATGTATCAGATATGTATGCTCAGTATAAATCTCAGTAATGTCAGCCAGGTAGTCATTTTTCCATTGTTAATGTTCAGTATAAACTTCATCTTATCATTATTCCCATTTCAATCAGTCTCATTCGAGGATGAATGTTCCCCAGGGGGAGATATTGTAATACCCCGTACTTCTACCTAGATTAAATTCATCCTAAAAATGTTAAAGACTTATTTCAATGATGAAACCACTTTTGTACATATTTTATTTTCAGTATTTTCACTTTTTTCATGTCGGAAATTCAATAAGCTTTCCATCGATACCAAATTCGCTTAAATCCGACACCCGGGCGAAGAGTTAGAGACCTTTTAGTGAGACGGTGTATCTCCTAAGCCATTAATACATTGCGGAGCATATCAAAATGGCAATCATCAAAATCTAATGAGCCTCAGTGATTTTGGTGTGTCGCGCCCGGACTTAAATTCAAAATCGTCCTTTTTCTAGTGTCTCAGATCGATACCACCGCATCGCGGTAAACTTCCAGGTCTCATCCAGTATTGCAATGTGATTTCACTGTGTCACGCCATCAACCCAGTTTCCAGTTGGTAATTTCCAGTGACAAGGCGCTCTGGCACCACGTCGCGCCAGCCTGCCAAAGTAGGAAATTTTCTCTAAAATAAAATACGCATCCAAGGGTTTGAAGGGTAAATTTCTCAACCCTATATAAACCCAATAACACATGATTTAGCCATTCTTCACTCAAAATATACTAGTTTCCCTCAAATTTCTCTCAAGAACAAGCAAGGGTTTCTATTGAGGCTTCAAATACAAGAAGGTTTCACCGTCAATATTCAGGAAATCATGAACTAAGGTATGCATAGTGTTCATTCATGGACTCCTTTCATCCATGAAGCCCAAGAATCTCTTTTCTAAAGTCAAGATTTTAGATTTTCTTTCTGAACTTCATGTTGGGTTTATTTTTTTTATGTTGAGAATTATCAATTGAATTCAAATCCATGTTGGGTGATTAATGTTATGTGGAATTGATTTGTATAGATGTATATTCATGTAAACCTTAGATTAAAACCTAGGATGATGAAATTAGATGTTGAATCATGATGTGTAATTATTTTATAATGGTGTCTACATATATTATGCCTATCATGTGTTTGATTAAATACTGAAATGATGGAAAAGTGCCCAACTATCATGATATTATGAAATTTCCATGTTTGTACAAGTTTATGTATATCACATGTTTGATGAAGTGCTTCAATAAATGAATTATGAATTGTGTTGTTGGTCATGTGTTCAAGTAAGTCATGCTATGTCAGTTTCTTTCCATCGAGTCTTGGGGGTACTTGTACCCAAAAATATAGTTGTGTGCAGAGAGCTAGTGTCATGTCTTCACGATATCCTCAGTCAAGCCATGCTCCATAGAATTCAGTCAGTCATGTGACTCAGGAAAGTTTAGTAACTCAGTAACCTCATAAAATCTCAGTAGTTTAGTAATCTCAATGATTTTAGTACTCAGTGATCTCGAGAACTTTAGTAATCCTAGTACTCTTAGTAACTTCAGTACTCTCAGTCAGTCCTCGGATCTTAGTAATATTCCATCAGTCCATGGAACTTAGTGAACTCAGCTCAGCTCAGCTAAGCAATACCATCAGTATCATTCCAGTTCAGTTAATTAGTTTAGTTAATTATGATCAATCTATTCAGATGGGAGTAGGAGTTAGAACTGAGTGAGCCTAAGAATGGGAACTCACCTATTATTTTGAGGGTGTGATTCTTAGAAGTCATCCTTGCATTTGAGAACTAGGTAAACAACATAGGTTGAGCCATCATAGCCTGTTATATGAGGGTAGATGAGGTGGTCTAACCTGCCATATGACGGTTCCCACCTTTCTCATTAGAGTAACCTGTTATATGAGGGTCACTCACAGTTGTCTTTACCAATACCGCGGTATTGACACCTTTCCAGTCAGGGTAGAGATTGGACCCCAGCTTAACTATAATGGCATATATGGGGCATGTCGGTTAGTTGACTACTTCCCACAGTTACAGTTTCAGTATCAGTATCAGCCTCAGTAAAAGAACTCAGATAGTTCTTCAGATTTCAGACTATCAGATACAGTCAACTTAGATATAGAACAGAACTCGGATAGCTCCATCAGATTTAGGAATGTCAGATACAGTCATTCATGTTATCAGTTATATCTGTTATCAAAACTCATGTCATCAGTATTCATCTTCAGGACTGTCAGATACAGCCAACCAGACTAGTTCTTCATAATCAGAACTGTCAGACACAGTTATTCATGTATCAATAACATAGTATCAGTCCCTTAGATATTAGTAATTCCATGTTATTAGTAAAACTCAGTTGTCAAAACTCAGTTTTCAGTCCTAGCACGATCTCAGTTACAGTTACGTATGTATGCATGTATTCTCACGTTCATATTAGTCAGTCAGTTAGTATTGTTCATGTATATAAGCCTATTGAATCCAGTCTACCTCACTTGCATACCAGTACATTCAAAGTACTGATGCATTTGCGCTATGGTGTCTTATACCATAGGTTTAGAAGCACGAGCTCCAGAGAACCAGTAGCATCCCAGTTCAGCAATCAGAGTTAGCAGTAAGTCCTGATTCTTCGAGGACATGATGATCACATTACTATTTTAGTTTTCAGTTTATTTCAGTAGTTGGAGTTAGATGGGGACATGTCCCATCAACTCCTTATTCAGATAGTTTAGAGTCTTTTAGAATACAGTATGTTCAGACAAATTTTCTCAGTTGTTTTGGTATTATTATACCATACTTTTCAGTTATGTACTAGTATTGAACCTTATGGCCTTTCAATTCATGTTTCTGCATTTATGATATTATTACTGTCATATAGTGCTCAGTTTATAGATATCAGTCATGGGTTAGTATGTGGTCCTTCGAGGTCATGGGCACCGTGTAGCGTTCCGGGGTACCAAATTCGGGGCGTTACACTTGAGGTCACAAATTTCATGCATTTTGTTATTATAAGCCAAAGCTCCTGATTATGATATGAGAACGTGCACAGGTATATGTATCATGTATTTTTGAACATTGTGAATTTTAAGTTTATGGGACACCTGAGATGGATGGAGTAAAATGCATAAGATAACATATGAGGACTAAGCTTTAGAATAACTTCGGAAGTTTTGACCTAAATCCTAATTCTTGACTCATGAAGATGTTAATATTTTAATAGTAGGTATTATCTGAAAAAATAATTTAGAATATACTTTATCAAAAATCATTACAAGGGTCATCACAACTGCTAATACTGGAGTTTACTAATTTTGAAAACTGAGACTGAAAGAGAGATACTTTACTTGAAAGTAACCGAAACTATATGAAACTTAAGGACTGAAAATTTGATTATCAATGCAAGAAGTTCTAAGTCACCGGGTGATCATAACCCGCCATCTCTAAAGAATTCAACAAATCATGACAACTTTAATAATATGAATAGGACATGAAATTTCATAAAAAGCAACTCACAGAATCAAGAATTAAATAAATATAATGAGGGTTCACAATGATAATGCCATAATAACATTAAATTTTTGAGTGGGACACGTATTCATGGATTATTCTTGATGAGAAACTAAAATACAACAAAACCCATATTTTTCATAAAATCCTAGCTCAGAAGAATGAATTTAATTGAGGATATTAAGTTCACTTAGGTACTCAATGAGTGAAACGAACTCATTGATGAAATCCCACATACCTAGAGGAAAAACCCTTTGAGAAATCTTTGTATTTGGAGCTTAAAGTTGAGGAACCCTAATTCTTGCCTTTGGAGAAACTAATTTCCTTTTTATCTTGTATTTGCTAAGTGCTGAATGAATTTTAAGTTAATGGGGAATTTGGAGCATTTAAGGCTTGTTAATCATGTTTATAATAGCTAAATCGACATAGTTTTGGTGTGTAAAGAGTGTAAAAAGACCAAATAACCCCTTAGAAAACATATTAACATTCTAGAAAAATTCAATCTGACGACTTGGTTGATGTCTTGTCAACTTATTGATGGCTCGGCAACCATCTTGTCACTTTTGAGCGATTGTTTTAATCTTATTGATGAAGTATAACCACTCCAATTGACAGCTCATCAACTCAAGTCGTTAGTCTCTGAGATAAGACACCTTAGGTAAAATAAACATAACTTTTACTTATGAATTGGATTGATGAATGGTTGGTGGTTGTTGCGCTCTATTTTATTGCAAACAGAGGAATTAGATGTGATAACTCCTTTAGGACAATTTAAAAAAGAACAGTTCTGTCATGACCCAATTTCTCAAGTCATGATGGCGCCTACCTTATCCCACTAGTAGTCAAGCCAAGCCATTGCTTGGAATAATAGGTAATGGTCTAGTGGGCAAAAACCATAAAATACCATATACAATGATACCAATAAGCAAAAAACAAAAAGAAGGCATATACAGTATATCTAAATGAGAGAATAAAAAAGGACCAGAATATACAAACGAGTCCCTCCCAAAACCTGGAAAGGTTCGTACTAGAGATACTATAAAAGGATACCAAGTGTACTAGAGAGAATCCAAAATATACAACAAATACAAGTAGTCTCGAGTACAAAAGACTAAACTGGAACAGATAGAAGTGATTATCTTTGGATGATGGCAAGCTCACCCTACTCTGGATTAGGACTGGAAAATAGGGATCATATCAAATCCGTCTTCTAGCACTCAAATAAATATAAGGGTAAAGATGCAGAAGTGTAGTATGAGTACCAAAACAATGGATACTCAGTAAGCATCATCGGCCGACTGAGCTTAATACAGAAAAATATAACTAAAATGCTAGGGTGTAGTCTAATTCAATAGTAAATAGGGATAGAAATGTAAAAAAATATCAAGCTACACAAATGCAATAAAGGAAAAGGTAAAAGTAATACAAATAGATAAATAACGCATTAGTAAAAGGCAAACCAAACATAACCTAACTGGTCCCCCATAAGCCCGCTAGGCATACTGAAGAAGACAATTTACCCAACTGTGCCCCCATATGCTGGTGGAACACACAAGAAGTAATATTAAAGAAAAAGTTTAAATAATACATAACTTAACCATCCCCATGAAACATTAGTATCCATCCAGATGTGCACTAGTCTTGAACTGGCACCAATGGGTAGTAACTAGAGGCCAAATGCCTGGCTCAAACTGGTAACAATCAATATTAACAAAAGTTCATATGCTAGACTTGAAATAGAAATGGTGGGTAATAACAAGAGGACACATACATGACATACAACAAAACTCATAATCAGATGTCAGATTTGAAACGGAACTCAGAGGAATCACAACTCCCAAAAAATAGTAGTTAATTACAGAACTTCCAAATCATCATTACCAGATGTCGGACTAGAATCAGAACTTCTAGTAATCATACCGAATTATAAAATTAAAATCAAAACCATACTGTAACCGATGCCACAGTGGTACCAAATTTTACAATAAATGGCAGAAATAAAGTATATGCTGACCCTAAATCATAGTCAAATACATTTAAATAACCTTTTGTGTAACTTAGTTAAAAAGAGGTGAATCCAAGGTTTTTCAACTCAAATATCACATCTAAGCTAAAAAATACTATATCATACTACAACATAACAGAACCAAAATTTACTAGAACGAGGTACTAACAGGATAAATAAGATATGATATCTATATCAAATAATACACAAACTACAACTACTTGTCCAAAACTCGCATGATAGCACACAATCACTGTAAATAAGCTCAATCTAAAGATAGGGGACGCCTAGCCTACCTAGACACCAACGCTAAAAACCTCTCTATAAAGCCTCCGAATAGTACCCCATTAGAACATAAGCTTGAATAACTTGATGAAAATAATTAATTCTCTTTGGGATAAAGTACGATATGAAAACTTTGTGAAGTATCACTTGTTCAATGTGGCTACACGTAGATGTTAGAACAATTGTCATCTGTAACGAAGCAAAGAAATTCATTAACTCTAGTAGTTGCTAGCCTTGACCCGTATATGAAGAAAATATATATGTATGGAGTGGAAAGTTATTTGCATGAAACATAATTACTCACCCACATATTCGTTAACTGTTGCCACCTAACCCATTGGTTGTGTTATCCCTCCACTTCCACGTGGAAGTAGAGTTTCACCACTCTTTTATTTAACCCAATTTAAGTATATTTGGGAATTGCATAGATTCGTGGTAAAATAAATATCATAATTTTATTATACCAGAATTAATAGAAAATTATTTCTAATAAAACCTCTATTATATAATAATAATAATATGTTAACATATCTAGTTCACTATCCCCATTTAAAATATTAATAAGTTATAAACCTATTTAAAAAGTAATGTAGATATACCATAACTAAAGAATTTTATACATATTTAAAATAATTTTAGAAGTATATTAAATTATATTTCTACTAAATGCCAATTTAGATTAAATATTACATAATATATTTTCTATACAAAAATTGCCAAACAAACCTCTCAAAAATCGAAGTATCAGTCCCAACAAGTGATAAATAATTTGGGGCAGTTATAGAAAAGATCTAGATACTGAAAATATATGAAAACAAGAAAAATGATTGTGAGAGTAATTACAAAATCCACTATTAAAGGACTTTCGTCCACAAATTTAAAGGATAAGGAAATACCTGAAGGCTTAAACAGGTAACGATACTGGACCCACATATCACGCTGTCTCCCAGGTAACCTCCTTCACTAGACAATGATGCCACTGAACCTTAACTACTTGAATTTCCCTAAAGTACAACCATCTAACATCTCTGGCCAAAATGGACATTGGTTCCACTACAAATGCCAAACTATCGTCCAACTATACCTAGTCCCAATGAAGCACGTGTGACTCATTTGGAATGTACTATCGCAACTAGATACATGAAATACTGGGTGGATAGCTAAGAAGGCAATAGGCAATACCAATACATAAGCTACCTCCTCAACTTTCTGTAGGATCTCAAAGGATCAAATATATTTGGGCTAAGCTTTCCCCTCCTCCATATCCTCATCATGCCCTTCATGGTCGATAATAACCTATCACCAACTCTAAAACTCAATAGACAATATTTGCAGTCAGTATAAATCCTCTATCTACTCTAAGTTACTATAGCCTATCCTAAATCACCCAAACTTGATCCAATGACTCATAAAGCAAATAAGTGACAAGAGGCTTAGCCTCAAAAGTCTCAAGCCAAACAATAGGAGAACAACATCGCCTATCATACAATGCCTCAATGGGGCTATCTAAATACTCAAATAAAAGTTGTTATTATATGTAAATTTAACCAAAGGTAGAAACTGATCCCACTAACCCTTAAAATCGAATACACAAGCGTAGTATGTCCTCTAAGACCTGAATAGTCTACTCCGACTGCTCGTCAGTCTTAGGATGAAAGGTGGTAGAAAGGTAAACCTAGGTTCCGAACTCCTCCATATATGTCCTCAAGAAGTTAGAAGTAAACTAAGAGCCTCGATCTAAAATATTGAACATAAGAACCTCGTGTAAGTGAACCACCCCTTGAATATAAACACGAACTAACTTCTCGGCACCGTAAGAAACTCGAACGGGGATAAAATGTGCAGACTTGGTCAATCAATCGACCATGACCTAAATTTTATAAAAACCATGGGAAGTGTGAGGCAACCTACCTACAAAATCCAAAGTAACTTGCTCCCACTTCCAGTTTGGAATGGGTAGCTTCTAAAGCAATCCACCAGCCTCTAGTGCTCGAACTTTACCTGCTGACAACTATGGCATCGAGCCACAAACCTGAAATATCTCACCGCATACCACTCCACCATTAATGTTGCCTCAAATCCCTATACATCTTAGATGTCCCAAGGTGAATAAAGTATCTGGAGCTATGAGTGTTGCAAAAAATCAACTGAATAAAATCTCAAACCCTTGGAACACAAATATGACCATCAAATCTTAAGACACCCTCAAAATATATGATAGACCTCTGAGATTCACCTCTCAACACCTACCTTCGAATGCTACAAAGCCTGTTATCCATAAATTAATGACCCTGAATATGCTCCAACAAGGTAGATCTAGCCTCAACACTAGAAATCATCCCCCGAGGGTCAGAAATATCCGAACTAACCATTAAGCTAGGTAAGGACTGGAGGTCTAAAGTTGACTGATAAGAAACTAAAATAAAGGCTAAACTACCCATACTCACCACCTTTCGGCTTAAGGTATCTGTTATCATATTTGCCTTGCCCAGATGGTAGAGAATAGAGATATCATTATCCTTTAGAACCTAAATCCATCTACACCGCTGCAAATTATGCTTCTTCTGGGTCATAATATATTGAAAACTATAGTGGTCAGTAAAGATTTCACAATGAACCTCATACAAATAATGCCTCCTAATCCTAAGCACAAACGTTACTCACTGCTAAATCTAAGTTATGAGTGGGGCAGTTGCGCTCATGCACCTTTAGTTGCCTCGATGCATCTATAATAACATGTCCTTATTGCATTAAAACACACTATAAAGCAACACCAGACGCATCAAAATAAATAATAAACCTCTCTCCCTCAATCGTAAGAGGTAGAACAAAAGATAAAGTGGGTAAATCCTTCAGTTTCAGAAAGCTCACCTTACAACTCACATACCACTGAAATAGAACCTTTTTTTTGTCAATCTAGTCATAGGGTCTATAATACAAGAAAAAACCTCAACAAATTGGCTATAGAAACCTACCAACCTAATAAAACTGCAAACCTCAGTAGGTAACATAGGACTGGCCCAAGTACAAATAACCTCAATCATGACTAAGTCCACCATAATATCGTCCTAGGAAGCTATGTGCCTAAAAAAAGCTACAAACTCAAGACAGAACTCATACTTTGAGAACTTATCATAAAGCCAATGATCTCTCAAAGTGTGGATCACAATCCTCAAATACTGCTCGTGTTCTTTCCTACTCCTAGAATATACCAGAATACCATCGATAAATACTATCATGAAAGAGTCCATATACGACCTGAACATGCAGTTCATCAAATCCATAAAAGTTGTTGGGACATTAGTCAACCCAAAAGATATCAGTAGGAACTCATAATGACCATAACAAGTCCTAAAGACTGTCTTAGGGATGTATGCATCCTTAACCCTCAACCGATGGAAACCAGACCTCAAATTTATTTTAGAAAACATTGTTTCACCCTGAAGTTGGCCAAACAAATCATCAATATAAGGCTTAGGATATATATTATTCATGATCACTTTATTTAACTTCCTATTGTCGATACACATATGTATTAAACCATCTTTTTTCATCATAAAAAAATTGGAGTATCCCATGGTGTTATACTCGATCTGATAAAACCTTTACCCAGAAGATCCTAAAGCTAAATATTTGGATCTTTTATCTCAACAAGAGCCATAAGATAGTAGTCATAGAAATAGACCGGGTGCTCAACTCAAGGTCAATAATAAACTCTATACCATGCTCAGGAGAAAGGCCAGGTAGGTTGGTCAGAAACATATTAGGAAACTTGAAAATAATATGACAGAGTCAAGAGATGGACTCTCAACACTAACATCCTAAAAATATGCAAGAAATGACTCACAATCCCTCCATATTAGTCTCTTATCCTGAATATAAGAAATAATTCCCATCGGTGAGCAGCTAACAGAACCTTGTCATACAACCAAGGGTAGTCAGGCAAGGCTATATAATCTTCTTAGAAAAATAATTCAACACTGCATGGTAAGAAGATAACTAATCCATATCTGGAATCACGTAAAAATCTACCATATCTAAGATAATGGTATCAATCTGAGTATCAAACTCCTGAACAGTCACCAAATAAGACATATATACTCAATCCACTATTAAAGAATTACCCACGAGGGTAGCTACATGCAATTTCACAGATAAGGACTCCAAACATAAAACCAACAACATTTCCAAACAATAAAAAATATATGAAAATATGGGATCGAGATCAAACAAAGCATAAGCTGGTTGATGGCACACAAAAATCATACATGTGGTCAAAACATCTGATGCCTCAGCCTCTGGTCTACCTGGTACAGTATACAAATGACCCTGCCCACTACTGGACTTGGTGCATATCTTACCACTTATCCTACATCCTTGCGGACCACCTTTAGAACCCTAGGGTTCACCACCGTGACTCTATGTACCACCCTAGCTGGCAGCGGTAATGTTCTGAATGGATATATAGTTCGAACTAAAGGATCAATCATCCTACATTGGGGAGACTCACGAGTAAAGTAACCAACAACCCCACAGTCATAACATGCCTTGGGCACCATTCTTTTCTAGAAGGTAATATAAATCAGGAATTACCACCCAGACTCGATGATCATGGCTGAATATACCTCTGTAGTTGGCTTCTACTCTAACCACTAGAATCACTATAACTAGGATGACCCTTGTATGATATCTAAAGTGATACCTAAACTGGTTGACTAGGCTAACCCTGATGCTTATAATGCTATTGTAGGGGTATCTATCATAAAACCCTCAGCCTATGAGCTGTGAACCATTATGGCTCCCTTTATAACTGCCCCTAGTAATGAGGTCTTTTATAGTTTTCACCTTGGGACTCAAGATCTATCTTTTCTATAGAATAAACATTCTTAGAAATCTCTAAGAAAAACTTCCCTAAAGTCGCCAAACCCTATGTATCCCTATGAAGTGGTAATCTCAATCCCCCAATAAAGAATCAAAGCTTCTCATATTTCATAGGTAGAATCATAGTGGCGTGCCTATCTAACTCATGAAACGTCGCCTCATACTCAGCCACAAACGTATAACCCTATATCAAAGCAAAAAACACATTCCAAAGATACTCATGCATGTTGCGAGCCATATACATCCCCAAGAAAGCCTCAAAGAACTGAGTTCAAGTCACCGGTGGAGATATATCAATCCTGGAATCAAGATAACCTCTGCACCACCTCATCGCTATCGTGTCAAGTTGATAAACAATAAAGTCTACTCCCCGTGACTCAAGAAACACAAAATTTTGTAATCTCTCCTTACAAATAGATAGGAAACCACAAGCATTCTTTCCTAGGGTCCTGACAAACTTGAGTGGCATCAACATCAAAAATCATCCCAACATCTTCTACTCCTGTAAGGACAAAATTGACTAGGCTACTGCCAGGTGTAGGACTACGAGTGATAGTGGAACCTTTACCCTAGGCACCATTATTGCAGACTGTTCCCTAAAATCAATATCACCCTATGACGTTGGATAAGATCCCTCAGATAGTGGACAACCAACTAATCCCAATAAATGTACTAATGCACCCCGAACAACCAAAGAAAATATAAAACTAGGTGGATGTGGATACTGATGTGTGAGCAGATGCTAACATATTTAAGACTTTTAACTGAGAATAATTGCAAAGTCTTAAGCAACTTTTATCGTTTTTGATTTTTTTCTCTTTCATATTGTTGTAAAAGTCAAGATGCGAGAGAACCAGCAATGATGAAAGTAAAAGAGTTGATATCTAAAGTAAATAGAAGACAAGTATGGCTGACGACATTCCTAATAAGTGGTCAGCACTCTGATAAGTTATTAGCTTCATCGCCAGCCTTAAATAGAGAATGGGATTCAGCTAGAAAAAGTGACGATGATATGTGATAAGCCATCAAGATCGTTGTTAGCCTAAGGCAGAACATGAGAGATGAAGTAAATCATCGATGACATCTGTGATAAGTCATCAAAGATTTAATAAGCTATCACGCTTCATCGTCAGCCTAAGGTAGTGAATTTTAAAAGTGAAAAGGAGCTGATGACATATGTGATAAGTCGTCAGACTCCTGATAAGGCGTCACAAAATGTCATCACCTGTCCGAGAAATTACTGAACTCTAAGATTTTGTTTCCATAATTAGGATAAAGTATTTAAAGCATATGTTAGGGTTTTCTAATTATAAAAGGAGGCTAAACACATTGGGAGCCAGAATATATCGGCTGGTACTTGATATTCTGAACCTATTTTTGAACACGCGTATTTTTTTATTTTCTCTCTAGTTTCTTGGCTTGAAAAAAAATTAACTTTGAAGAGATTATCATCAATATTTTGGGATTTCTACTTTGATCTAATCTGAGAAACACTCATTACTATTCATCTTGCTATAAGTTCATCTTTCTAATTATGAATTCAACTTGTTGTATCAATTATTACATTATGAGTGGATAAATCCCTTTAACCCAAATTATGGGATCTATGGTTTAGGTCTTGGTAAGTTCCTAAGTGTTCAAGATTCTAAAGGTAATAGGACTCCTTGATAATTTCGAGGTTTTAATTATTGTTTATTGGTTGCAAATGATAGATAGAACCTACTTTGATTTGCTTGAGATAAGAAATCAACTGTAGAAGGAAGTGAATTATTGAGAGGGACTTGGAAGCTACCAACCTTCCATTTAATAATTGACGTTGTAACAGGGTTAGTTAACCTGAGGTAAAGTCTGGTTAGTGAATATAAATTCCATAAGTCCGAGAAGATTAGGTAATTAAATTCTTAAGTAGATCGAGAGACATTTAGGCATAACTTTGATAAAGAAAATCTATTATTCCTACCTATCGTGAGAATCTTGAATCACTATTAGCATCTGTCATGTACCAAAACCCATAGTAAACATAATTCTAGTTTTTCCATAAACTCTTGATTACAAACACTGAAACTAAAGTGACCAACAATTATTTTCTAATCTCCAAAACCCCCATTTTATATTTTCATATCAACTGTTTGAATTCAACTTGTATCTATAGTTTGAAATTAGTTTAATCACCACTCACATTGTTCCCTGTGGATTCGACCCCAACTCTAAAAGTTGGGTAAATATATTAACGACGACTGCCTTGCACTAAATTGACATGTAAGTTGAGCGTTATCAGCTACCCTCTGGCCCACCTACTATTGTGGTAGTGAAATACATGGGTTCTCTGAGTCTCAGGATCTATGAAAAGATTAGGTGATAGATCTCTAGACTAATTAGGAATTGGGGTTGTTGCTTTATCCAACCTTGACCTCTAGGTCAACCTTGGACCCTAATTGAAATTCTAGTAGGGGGATTGGGTCCTGATCCCTGATTCAGGCACCTCACTTCCTAACAATATGTATAAGGAGTGAACTAAAAAGGATCAAAAACCAACTCAAAACCAATGTGCGAAAATGGATCAAGAAAATAAATTTTTCCCCCCAAAATGCTAGCCTCCCAAAGATAGGATATAGACGTCTCTATACCAATCTGCGAGACTCTACTAAAAATGGCTCCTATACTAATAGTACTAGATAAATCTACGCTCTGATACTAAGTTGTTACTACCTGATTTCTCAAGTCATGATGACACCTACCTTATCCTACATGTAGGCAATCTAAACCATAGCCTAAAATAAAAGGTAACGGGCTAACGGGAAGAAACTAGAAAGACCATATATAATGATAATAGTTGTAATAATAAGTGAAAACAAAAAGAAAGCATATAAATTATATCTAAATGAGAGAAGGAAAAAGGAGAAAAATATACAAATATATCTCTCCCAAGACCTGGAAAGGTCGATACAAGAGCCATTACTAAAGCATTCCAAGAGTACTAGACAAAACCCAAAATATACAATATATACAAGCATTCTTGAGTACAAAAGACTAAATTAGAAGAGATAGAGAAGAATCTGCCTCGAAAGACAGTAATCTCACCCTGCTCCAGATCAGTATTGGAAAATAAAAATCTTGTTAACGACAGATACTAACACTCAAATCTATATCAGCATAAAGATGTAAAAGTGTAGTATGAGTACCAAAGAAATGGGTACTCAGTAGGCATTATCGTCCTGTAAACTCAATACCAAAAAGTATAACTAAAATATGAGGGTGTAGTCTAAATCAACACTAAATAGGGATAGAAAGGTAAACAACTATTGAACTATGAAGATGCGATAAAGGAATTTGTAAAATCAAAACAAAAATATAAATAACATAAAAATACAAATAAAACATAACCTAACAAGACCCCCCCCCATAAGCCTACTAGGCATACTGAAGAAGACAATTAACCCAATCGAGCCCCCATGAACCGGTAGGACCCAAAAAAAATAATTTTAAAGAACATTTATATATAATCCATAATCAAACCACCTCCATGAAACTGTAAGAGTTATCCAGATATGCATTGGCCTTGAACCAACACTAATGGGTAGTAACAAGAGGCCAGACCTCGGGCTCGAACAGGTAGTGGTGGATTATAACAAGAGTCCATATGCTAGATTCAAACCATAAGTGATGGTTAATGATGAGAGGCCACATGCGTGACATACAATAAAAATCATAATTAGATGTCGGACTCAAATTGAAACTCATAGGTACCAAAACTCCCAGAGCTATAGTAATTAGTACTATAACTTCCAAATCATCATAACCAAATGTCAAACTCGAACCATACCTTATAGTAATCACACCCAGCTATAAAATTAAAACACATACCATACCATAATTGATGCCACAATGGTGCCAAATTTCACACTATATGGTAGAAATAAAATATATGTTGACCCTAAATCATAGTCAAATACATTTACATAACTTTTCATGTAACTTAGTTAAAATGATATGAAAGTTTTGCAACTTAAATACCACATCCTTATCTTAGAAATACTACATCATACTAAAAGATAACATAACAAAATTTTTACTTAAATAGGGTACTAATAGGATAAAAAAGGCATGATACCTAAATCACATAATATGCAAACAACAACTACTTGTCCAAAAATAGCATGATAGCACATAATTAATGTAGATAATCTCAATCTAAAGATAGGGGAAGCCTATCCTACCTAGATACCAAAGCTAAAAACCTCTTCACATGTAATGATACTTCATGTCATTTTCTGTATTTCCATTTATTTTAACTATTAGAGCTTTCCTATATTTGTCTCAACTCATTTATGACTTTATAGGACTGAAAGTATGATTATCAGGTAGTTTGTTTTATTTTTAGAGCTAATTCCCTATTTTGAAGTCTTCGTTGATTCAAATCGGCTACCGAGCAAAAGCTTTAGTTAAATGACCTCGTATACCAATTTTGACTACTCCAACAGCTTTGGCATATCAATTTTAGGCTAGTAGGATCTTTGGTTTGGGTCCCGAGGCACTTGAGCTCATTTCGAGCTATAGGTCAGAGGTTATAAAAATGGCAAGTTAGATGCGGGACCTACTTTTCATTGAAAATAACTCAAATGGAAGTTTTGACTGCACCATTGAGTTTGGAATGTCGAATTTGATAGGTTAGCATAGTATAATTATGTATAAGGGATTCTAGGTGAATTTTGAGGGGTTGGCAAAGACTTCCAAGTCTCAGCTGGTGCTGGTGCACTGGCGATCACGAGCCAAGAATCGCATATGTGATCTGGCAAATGCTGAGGAGTATCGCAAAAGTAATGATTTAGTTGAATAATTAAAAACTCAACAGTGACACACGAGTCGCAAATACGAGTGCTGGATATCAAGTAAGCGGTAGGGTACCATTTCTTATCTATTCTCAAGAGTCTTAAACCCTAAGAAGTGGGATAACTTAGGAATAACGTTGTGGGTGCTTTTGGGAACTCAGATAAAGATTAATTATGCAATTTTCTTTCAAATTTGAGATAAGATTCCTTTATTTTCATGGTTGATATTCCCCCTTTCTTCTCTAAAACTCCCTAAAACTTGGTGACTTGATTTTAGCACCAATATAGCTTAAAATTCACCTATTTTTAAGGATAAATGTTCCTTGAGCATAAATGGATATTGTGTTGGTCTTGGAAATGTGATTTTTGTAAATGGTCCATACATAAGGTTTTTGCGTGATTTTGGACCCGAATCACAATAGTGCAATATGGGTATTTTTGTTTTCATTTTGATGAGTAGATTGTGATTCTGATAGTATGGAACCATGGGACACTTCTCAAAAAGGAAAAATTGTGATTTAGTGGATTCTTCAAGCTTTCTTTAGCGTCCAAGAAGACTAGGTTTTCCTCCCTTATGGATTGACCTATTTCATAGTATGCTTATGATATTATGTTTAGATTTTTGATGGGGTTTAGGTATTGATGATATGAATGACAATACTTGGGTCAATTGGACCATTTAAACTATCCGAAAATCATAATTTGGGCATAGTTGGCTTAGTTTCTTAGTTACTTAGTACAATTTCTATCTTAAGGTAATTAAGACTTGATTAAAATCTAAAAGTTGATTTATATACCTTAGTCTAGTCTAGGGTAGATTTTCCATATAATTGATTCGGGGATTAAAGTGCCCCCTTTGGCCCGCCTTAGACCAAGACTTGAACTAGCAATGGTAGACCTTTATACGCTCGTTATATATTTTTAAATGCTTAATATGATGCTTTATGAGGCTAAGTAATTTATAGTTATGATGGTTTGATATTGGGAGTCGATGCTAATTACGGTAAAACTCAATAGTTATGATATTGATGATATATATATATATATATCGATTTGACTCTAGGAAATGATATTGTGGTGATATAAATTTCAATTCAAGTAAGATAAATGGAGGTATTCATAGTTTGACATTAACTAATGGGTTCATAGAGATAGCATGAAGGTTGATAGATTATGGTTTCTCGGTTATACATTCTCCTTGATTGTACCCTCCAGGCTTATGGGGGTATGCGTTGGGTCATTTACTTTTCTATAAATATTGGCTTATGGGGGGCAATCTTATAGTTATAATTGCATGTTCCTTATGTTGTTGTTCCCGGTTTATTTATTTAATAGTGTACAGCAAGGTTGGAATTACTTCTAGGTTTGCCCCTTTAATTTAACTTAGTTATGTTATCTTACATTTTATTATGTTTATATCATGATGTAGCTAAGTCAATCGATGATACCTATTGAGTACCCATGGTTTTGGTACTCATACTATACTTATGTACCTTTTTGGTACAGATCCGAATACTACTTTTTACCGCTAATTTGAGGATCGTGTTGTGGTAGATTTCTAAAATATCCTAGGTTTTGATCTTTAGAAAATTTCCTGGAATTCCATTCTCCAAACCCAATATGACTCATGGGTATGATCCGTATGCTGGGGTACGAGTGGTATGGTCCGATCGTATGAGGACCAGTGTTAATTAGTGGGATGGTTTTGGTCACTAGAATGGGTATGACTTAGGGGTATGATTCATAGTTATTGGTACGATACATATCAAGGACTCATATGGTGGGTAGTGTTTGACCCTCTTGGTATTTCATTCTGCTAGGGATATGGGTTATGGGTACGGATCATGTGTTGTGGTTACGACTTGGTTAGATGAGTCATATACGGGATAGTGTTTGATCCAAGGGTTGAGTCTTGGATACGAATGGTGGGTACCAATCGTATAGAAAAGTATGACTCGTATAGGTCAGTCGTATCCCTACGACGGGTTTTTAAGAAATTTAAGTGGGGGTATTCTGGATATTTCTCTACTTACCCTGACTAGGACCCACGACTTCTAATATACTTTGGAGGCTATTTAACCTATAATTCTATTCATTAACACTAATAAACTATTCCAAAAACACTCCATAATTCTCTCAAGATCTTTTGGGGCAAGAAAGCTAGGGTTTCATCTTATGGATTGGTTTGGGGATTATCTTGATGATTTCCTTCCATCAATTATTTGGTATAAGGTATGATTCTCTTCCCTCATTGTAATTTCAACTAAAGGCATGGTTTATATGATTGATTTCATGGTTTTACTATATCATGATTATGGTTTTCAACTATTATTTGGGGGTTTGATATTGAATGCTTGGTTATGGTTTCCTATGGTTTTAATTATGTTTTTTTATGCATTAATGGTGGTTTTGTACAATTGTATTGCATGTTAATGGTATAATGGCCTTTGGATGTGGTTTTGGTTATATTATGCCCCCAAGGTTTTGATAAAATGCTTATAAAGATATGTTTATTGCATTGACTCCTTTTAATGGAAATATTGCATGTTTTAAACTTGACAAATGATTTATATATTGTTTAAATGATTTGAAAAGGTTAAAGGCTAAATGGTTATTCTTATGGGGAACATGAAAGTCACCCTAGTGGTTTAATATTGTCTATGGAACGGCAATTGAAAGTCCCCTTAACCCAAATAGCTTAGCTATGGATATTACTTGAAAGTAAGGGGTGGTATAATGATACCACTAATATTGGACTTGGTTAATAAATGCAAAATGGTTTGGTTATTTGGAAATTGGTTTTAATTTGGTATTAATGTTGGGGTATATTGGAAAGCCATAGAAGGTGGCGGTCCTGAGGGGACTAAAATCAGAAACTCATATTTGCCGATATGAGGGGTCTTGATGACTGTGTGTGTGTGTTATTTTTTATATTGGGGGATGTACTATTCATCCTATGGGATATTTCCTGGTCATACGGCTACACGCACTGGAACCCTTTCAGTAGGGGAGCGGAACCCATATAGCTCATGGGTGGTTTAGGATAGCCAAGATACACAACCTAGGTAAAAAATTTTAAAGGCATGCTAAACCTGGTTCCCATTCTCGGCACTTATATATGTATGGTTGTATACATTATGGATGGTTTTACTTGGTTTTATTATCCTTATCCTGACTTTCATGTTAGTAGTCATTTTCAAACCTCATCTACTGACAGTTTTATACCCACGCTATGCAGGAATCAACCATTCTACTCCTCATGTTTAGCATGTGGATTTAGTATCAGCATTTGGACTGAAGTGGTAAGCTTTCATCCTTTTAGGAGGCATCATTTCATGTTATGGATTTCTTTAGACACTTTTCTTTTACTTTGGATATTTGTTTTGGCCATAGTTAGGGGCATGTTCCAACTAGATTTATTCACTTTTTTGGATAAAGGCTTTGTGGTAATTTTAGGGGTTTGTATGAGTGGGATCAATATTGGTTTTTTCCTTGGCATCGGTATTAGTGTTAAGGCTTACACCCTTGGATGATATTATTGGTTTTTCCATCCTATTAAATTTTTGGATTAATCATATCATGTTTTCGTATTCTCTGTGGTTTATGGCTTATGGTTTTTGGTATGGTCGGGCAGTTGGTGTGGTACGGTTGGACTCGAGTGGGTCGATAACGGTTGTGACCTTATCCCAGAGTCTTAATGAGATAAATAATGCTATCTTGTTATATGTTCAAAATTTATCATACCTAAGGATGGATATAGGTGGTTAGGTTAGGTAATAGTGGGTGGCCCCCAGTCTTGGATGGACTTAGGATGACTAATACGATAAGGCCCGGGGTTGGATCATGTCGAGTTGGTATTAGAGCCTAGGTTCATGGTCAACTGGGAAGTCCACAAAGCCGTGTCAAGTAGAGTCTCTTTTAGGGGGTGTGAAGTATGCCACACTCGTAAGAGAGAGGTTGCAATACATTTAGTAATATTTCACTTTCTTGGTATCTATCTTTAAAATTCTGTTCTCAATCCTGGAATCCTCTCTAATCCTTTTTTGTTTGTCTTTCAGATCATCCATCCTAGATCTGGAACACAAGAAAATTCTTCCATCATATCTGGGGGATAATGATGAAGGGGTACGTCCTACGTCTGGAGTACATCTTCGATCTCATGGTCCATTTTTATTGGTGCTAGGGTTCTTCCTATTCTGGCTAGTTCTTCTCAGGTCCCTTAGGGCAACGTCATGAATGCAAAATTTTGTCAGTCTATCCATGTTATTTCCTAATTAGTTGTTACTCAGGCTAAGCAGGGTGTGGCTATGCTTTGTCTGTTGCGGCCACAAGGGTTGGTTATTTTATGAAGATAGGTCCTTTAACTTTTACTGGGTTGAAATTAGAGGAGGATCCAAAGGTCTTCTTGGATGAGATAAAAAAGATCTCTGGGTGATGCGGGCTACTAATGTAGAGGGGGTTAACTTCGTAGCTTATCAGCTCAAGGATGTTTCTTATCTATGGTATGTGAAGTGGGATAAGGATAGAGATGATATGGAAGAGGAAGGGTTATGGGAGGCCTTTTCTAATGCCTTCTTTGATTAGTTTTTTTTCATAAGAGTTGAGGGAAGCTAAGATGGAGGAGTTTGTGAACTCAGCCAGGAGAGGATGTCTGTAAAGGTATATGCTTTGAAGTTCCATCATCTATCAAGGTATGTTCTGATTTGATGGATGATATAAGGTCGAGAATGAGGAAGTTTGCTTCTGGGTTAAATAGAGATTTGATTCTGGAGAGCAAGACTGCCTTACTGATTTAAGATATGGATATCTCGAGGTTGACTATTCATATGTAGTAGGTTGAGGATAAGAAGAGAAGGCATGCAGAGTTTGGGGATAGGTAGGGAAATAGGAGCAGGTTTTTTTATCAGGGAGGTGCTCAATCTCAGGATGATAGTGATGGTGGCAAGTGGAAGAAAAATAAGTGGGGGAGTTTTGGCTCCTTTTCTACTAGTGCTCTTTACCAGTCAGGAGATAGGCATCATCAAGGTGGTGACAATTCTCGAGTGTAGATTGCCCAAACTTAGGTGAGCAAAGGACAGTCAGTTTTTTTGTGTCCTCCTTTTTTATTCTATTGTCTTCCTCAGTGGGGCTATTGCGAGGAAGGAAGGGACAAATGCTTCAATTGTGGCCAGGTAGGCTATAGGCTCAGGGATTGTCCGGTCAACAAGGTTGCTATGGGAGAAAATATGATTCCTGTGGCTTCATCTTCTATTCTTACAACTAGTGGTATGGCATCTGCTTCTGTTACTGCTCCTGGTTCTAGTATTGGTCGAAACAGGTTGTATGCTTTGGCGTCCCGATAGGAATTTGAGGTATCACCTAATGTCGTTACTGGTATGCTACAGCTTTTCTCTCATGATGTATACTATTTGCTTACTCTATTGTGGTTGTGTCTTTTGGTTTTGATCCTAAAGTTATCTCGAATCCTTTTTCTATTACTACCCTGGTAGGTGACTCGGCTATTGCTAGGAGAGGCTATATGGGGTGTGTGGTATCTGTTGGTAGCTAGTAGACCTTGGTAGATATTTTTGAGTTGGATATGGTAGATTTTAATGTAATTTTGTGTATGGATTGGTTGCATTCTTATTATGCATCAGTAGATTATCAGACCTATAGGGTTATCTTTAAGTTCCCTGGTGAGCCGGTTATAGAATGGAAAGGTAGTTCCTTAGATCCTAGGGGGAGGTTTATTTCTTATCTTATTTCTCAAAGGTTAATCTATAATGCCTCGAGTGTGGTTCCCTGAATGCTACACGGTGCTAACAATCCCGAAGGACCACTAGCTAACCCATGACTGGTACCTGTTGTGGGCTCTACAGAATAGTAATACTATAATACCAATATAACTGAGATAAATGCAGAAAACTGGCGAAAGTCTGCCATAAGGTTCAAAACTGAATAATACTAAATAAAACAATGTTTGAACAAGGTATAACAATACCCAAAACTGAAAAAAAAACTGTCTTAATTACTCTACTCTGAAAGCCTCTAAAACTGTCTGAACTGTCTAAATAAGGAGTTGATGGGACAATTCACCAACTAACTCCATCTACTGAAATGTTGAATCTAATGAGAAAATGAAATAAAAGAATATTCTTGAATGATGAGGACTCGTTTCTAGTCTACTACTTCTGGCTGAATGTCTGGACCTCTAAGAATGCTCTGGGTCCCGTATGTCTGAACCTATGGTATAAAACACCATAGCGCAAAGAAAAGTATGCGTTAGTACGTATGAATGTACTAGTACACAAAGTGAGGTAAGGATGAATTCAAGGGTTCATATGCATGAACTATAACTAACTGAATAACATAAACATGACTGCGTGAGAATACACGCATGAATACATAACTATAACTAAAGTCATAAGGATTCTGAATACTGATTTTACTGATAAAATGGATTACTGAAAACTGATATAATTGATAACTGATATATTATTTACTGAGTGACTGTGTCTGACAGTTCTATTTCTGATGAAACTAGCTGAGTTCAGTACTGAGCTAGGTGACTATAGCTGATAGTCCTGAAATCAGTAGAACTATTTGAGTTCTTTGCTGAGGACTGAGAATGATACTGTGGGAGGTAATGATCTAGACGACATTCCCTTTTTGTAAATAGATTTGGGGTCTAACCTGTAACCCCAGTTAGAAGGGTGTCAGTACTATTCCACAGGTAAAGACACTGAAGAGATACCCTCATCTGGTAGGTTCTTAAATGAGAATGGTGGGACCCTCAACTGACAGTTTAAGCCACCTCATTAACCCTTAACTAACAGGTTTTGATGTCTCAACCTACGCTAGCTACATAATTCTGGAATGCAAGGACCATTTCTAAGGATCACACCCTCTGCTGGTAGGTTATCCCTCATCCTTGGTTTCACTCGGTGCTGAATCCTACTCCCAACTGAAGAGACACTGAACTGAGTATACTGGACTGAGTTCATTGAGATTATTGAGTTTTCCTGAGTTTTGTAACTGACTAAGTTCTACTGAGTTCTGAAACTAACTGAGAGTACTACTGATCGTGATAAGACTGAGATTGCTCTGTAACTGACACTGACTCTAGGTACACAGCTAAATTTTTGGGTATTAAGTACCCCCAGGACTCGATAACATGAATATTAATAGGACATTAAACTTCTAGAATACATGACCATAGTCAAAAATTTGTAATACAACCATTGAGGGATTTCATGAAGCACTTAATAATCATAATCTTGTACATGAATAGGAATGCATTCTAATATATCACAATTTCAAAATTCTAATCTCATGAGCATTCCATCAAACAACTACAAGACATAGCTTTAGCAAGGGAGTCATTCTAAATATGAGAGTATAGCATGGATTCACCATTTAGGTCACAATTGAGTCATAATGCACAATTTTGCTCATTTAGGCATTTTGACAGACACATAGGATGCATAACCTTAGGCTTAGGCATGAACATTAAACCAATACATCATGATTACATTAATCAACTAAATTCAAATATTTCAACCCATATGCTAACATAATTTCATAAAACACATTAAAGATTCCAACTTGGAAATCATATAGCACATCAACATGGATTTAATTCACCCCATAACATGGAAATCATAATTCAACTTTTTGAAAGAAGATTCTTGAACTCCAAGGGTGGAAGTGACCCTTGGATGAACACTTTACATACCTTGGTTGATAATTTTTTGAAAATTAATGGAGGAAATCTTGAGTTCTTGATTTGAAATTAATCACCTAGGTTTTTTTTGTTCTTGAGCAACTGTGAAATAATGAATATAATTAGTCAAAAGAGGTATAAATTTCATGTTATGAAGGCTGAAGGTTGGGGAAAAAATACCTAATTAACCTTAAGGACGCGTCTATAAAAGCTAGAAAAATGTACCTAGAGACGCTACAAACGATGCGGTGCGCCGAGAGTAGCAATGCAATAACTGATGCGACACGCCGACATCGCATCAGTTTACTAGAAATTTCCTTGAGCTGAGGAAAATTTCATCTGTCGATGAGATGGACGATGTGACACGACAACATCGCGTCGACTCAGTATTTTAGTCAATCGAACATGGTCTAAACGAGGTCTGAAAAATTCAAAACTTGTCCGAGAATATCTATTGACTTTCTTGATCATGAATTAATTAAGATATAGGCATTTATAGGACTTTAAGGTCACGAAATAAGATTGACAACTTTCAAAGGCTAAAATGGACTAAGTCTGGTAACTTAGCTATGATTTTCTAAGTCTTGGACCCCTTAACAAGCTTAAAGGAATGAATTAAGCTAGAAATTTTGTGGGGTCTTACAATCTCTCCCCTTGGGAACTTTCGTCCTCAAATGAGACTGAATGAACTGAGAGTACTATTAGGATGAATCTACTTACTGGACATGAATATCTAGGACATAACTGTAGGACTGATCTTACTGACATGATGAATTTCATATCGAACATCCTTATCTGATGCATGAACACATGACTGAGCTGATTCATAAATGCATGACTGAGAGTACTGATAAGCTGATCATGTATATCTGATGCATGAATACATGACTGAACTGACTCATGAACATGCGACTGAACATGCAATGGTAACTGATACCAAGTTTGAAATAGAAAACTGAACATGAAACTAAATAAGATTAAGGAAAGCCATTACGTTGGGCTGAGTCTAGATTAGCAGAGAAAAGGTGAGGATACTTTGTCCGCATGTCTACTTCTTCTTCCCAAGTAGCTCTCTTAACGGAATTATTCCTCCAAAGAAATTTAACTGGAGGGACTTCTTTGTTCCTCAGTCTGCGAGTCTAATAGTCAAGGATTTTGACTGGAATCTCTTCAAAAAAGAGGTTGTTCTGAATATCTAGGCCCTCTATAGGAACTACGAATATTGGGTCACCTATGCACTTCTTAATCAAGGAGACGTGGAACATTGGGTGGACTGAAGATAGATCTGAAGGCAATTTGAGATCAGAAGCTACTTTGCTGAAGCGACTGAGAATTTTGAAGGGACCAACATATCAGGGACTGATCTTTCCCTTCTTGCCGAACCTCTTCACTCCCTTTATGGGAGAGATTTTTAGATACACATAGTCACCAGTCTCGAACTCGAGATCTTTTCTGTGCATATCAGCATATGACTTTTGTTGGCTCTGAGCTATCTTAAGCCTTTCCCCAATTAACTGAACTTGTTCCAAGGTATCAAATACCAAGTCAGGCCCTACTACTATGGTCATCAAACTTCGAACTAACCGAAGGGAGATCTACATCTCCTAACGTAGAGTGCTTCAAATGGAGCCATCTTAATGCTGGAATAATAGTTGTTGTGGTATGAAAACTCAATTAAAGGCAAGTGGTCATCCCAACTACCTTTAAAATCTATTGCATACGCTCGCAGAATATCCTTCAAAGTTTGAATTGTCCTTTCTGTTTGACTATCTGTCTGGGGATGAAAAGTTGTACTGAGGTGTACTCGAGTGCCAAGACCTTTTTGGAATGCTTTCCAGAAATGAGAGGTGAACTGGGTACCTCTATCTGAGACAATAGACAATGGAACACCAAGCAATTTGACCAACTCTCTGATATAGAGTTTGGCACATGCCTCGGTTGAATAAGAGGTATGGACTGGAAGAAAGTGAGCTGATTTGTTCATTCTATCTGTAATGACCCAAACTAAATTATGCTGACAACGAGTAAGAGGCAAACCCATCACAAAGTCCATGTTCACTTATTCCCACTTCCAAGTAGGAATACTGAACTCCTACATGGACCCACTTGGCTTTTGATGCTCAATCTTAACCTGCTGACATGTTGAGAACTTAGCCACAAACTCTGCATTATCCCTCTTCATCCTACTTCACCAATAGATCTCCCATAAGTTGCGATACATATTAGTATCCCCTGGATAAATTGAGTAATGTGCACTACGTTCTTTTGCAAGAATTCACTATCTTAAGTCATCAACACCTGACATACACAGACGACCCAGACAACGCAGAATGCCATATCCCCCTTGGGAGAAAACCTCTACTTTATGATCCTTGACTGATTCTTTCAACTTGACCAAACTAGGATCTCTATCTTGTTTTTCCTTCACCTCAAAAACTAGAGATGATTCTGAACTACTTTGCACCCATATACTACCTTTAGCTGAATCGTCTAAGCGGATACCTAGTCGGTCTAACCGATGAACTTCCTGAGCTAACTTCTTCTTACTATCCTAAACATGAGCAACACTGCCCATAAATAGTCAACTGAGAGCATCATCCACAATATTGGCCTTTCCCGAATAATAAAGGACACTCATGTTATAATCTATAAACAACTCCAACCACCTTCTCTGATAGAGGTTTAGCTCTTTCTGAGAGAACATATACTGAAGGCTCTTATGGTCTGTGAACATATCAACGTGCACCCCATACAAATAGTGCCTCACAATCTTTAAGGCAAAGACCATTGTTGCTAACTCGAGATCATGAGTATGATAATTCTTTTCATAGGGCTTAAGCTGTCTAGAGGCATAGGCTATGACCTTACCATACTGCATGAGGACACAACCCAAAACTACTCTGGTGGAATCACAGTACACAACAAAGCCATCTAAACCATCTGGTAAAGCCAAGACTGGGCTGAGGTGAGTCAAGTCTTCAAATCCTAAAAACTCTTCTCGCAAGAATCTGACCATTGAAACTTGAATTTCTTATGAGTCAATCTGGACATAGGGGATGTAATAGAGAAAATTCCCTCAACAAGCCATCGGTAATAGCCAGCCAAACCCAAGAAACTCCTGATATATAATAGAGAGATAGGTCTGGGCTAGTTTCTCACTGCTTTGGTCTTTTGGGGATCAACTCTAATGCCATCACTGGAAATAAAATAACCAAGGAATTCCACTAACCTTAGCCAAAATTTGCACTTACTGAATTTGGAAACTAACTGATGATTTTTTAGAGTCTGCAATACTATTCTGATATGATCTGCATGACCATGCTTACTGTGGGAATAGACAAGGATATCATCTATAAAGATTATGATGAACATGTCTAAGTACTGCTTGAACACACGGTTCATCAAGTCCATGAAAGTTGTTGGGGCATCGGTAAGACCAAAGAATATGACTAAGAATTTGAAGTGACCATATTGAGTTTGAAAGGCTATTTTCGGAATGTCACATTCTCTGAATCTAAGCTGATGATAGCCTGATCTGAGGTCTATCTTAGAAAAGTAACTACCACCCTGAAGTTGGTCAAACAAATCATTAATTTTGGGAAGTGGATACTTATTCTTGACAGTGACCTTATTAAGCTGACAGTAGTCTATGCATATTCTGAGAGAACTGTCTTTCTTATGCATGAAATAAGACTGGTGTGCTCCACGAGGACACACTGGTCCTGATGAATCCCTTATCTAAGATATCCTTCAATTATTCTTTTAATTCTCTGAGTTCTGTTGGTGCCATTCTATGTGGCGGAATAGATAGGGGCTGAGTATCTGGAAGAAGGTCTATTCTGAAATCAATTTCCCTTTCGGGAGGAACTCCAGGAATATTTTTAGGAAAAATATCTGATTATTCATTCATAGCTAGGATTGATTCAATACTGGGAGTTTCTGATTTAGAGACTCTAACTCGTGCGAGGTGATAGATACATCCCTTAGAAATTATTTTTCTCGCCCTTAGGTAAGAGATAAGCTGACCCCTAAATACTGAAGTACTACCCCTCCACTCTAGGATGGGTTCATTAAGAAACTGAAACTAGAAAATTCTATTTCTGCAGTCGACTGTGGCATAGTAGGAACAAAGCCAATCCATGCCGAGAATGACATCAAAATCAGTCATTCTAATTTGACTAAGTCTGCTGAAGTGACTTTCTTAGATACCATAATTGGACAGTTTATGTATACCCACAGGGGTATGATATATTTAGCCACTGGGGTAGATACAAATAAAGGTACTGCTAGAATTTTGGGGCTGACTCCGAAATCAACTGCTATATAAGGAGTAACAAAAGACAAGGAAGCTCCTTGATCTAGCAAAGCATAAACATGTATATAAGATATCTGTAACATACCAGTGACCACATCAGGAGAACTTTCTTGATCCTATTGGGACTGAAGAGCATAAAGTTTTTTTGGGCGTTTCCCACTGGTGGCACTGGATGAGGCACCCTGCTGATTCGAGCGATCGGACTGAGCTGGAGGATGGTTACACTGACCCTAAGAACCTGACTGGAGACAATCTCTGACTCTGTGTCCTGGATTGCCTCATCCAAAACAAATATCACTACCAGCTCTGCAAATACTGTGATGGTTCTTTCCATAAGTCTGACAAAGGGGATTAGTTCGAGCACTACTGACACTACCCTGAGACTTAGATCCTGGCGCCCTATCTCTATTGCCATCTCTGTACTTTGTCACTATAGAACTAGTTAAGGATGGAGCTGGAACTAAAGATTTAGGATGAAATTCAGAACGATTCCCACCCTCTGACTTAGGCTGATTGAAATTGAAGCTACCTATTCTAGCTCTCTTATTCTTCTTTTATTTTTCCTTATCCTTATAATCCTCTAACTGTTGAGCATAGATTATGATCCTAGCCAAGTCCATCTCACTAATCAACATCATGGTTTTGCACTCTTTGACCATACTATCATTCACTCCAGACACAAACTTACTCATTCGGGATTTGTTATCGGCCACCACATGAGGAGCATATCTAGATAATTGAGTAAACTTGAGAGAATACTTTGTCACTATTATGTTTCCCTACCTAAGGTTGATAAACTCTAACACCTTAGATTTTCTCAGCTCTAGGGGAAATAA
Source organism: Capsicum pubescens (assembly GCA_030864215.1). Lineage (NCBI taxonomy): Eukaryota > Viridiplantae > Streptophyta > Magnoliopsida > Solanales > Solanaceae > Capsicum > Capsicum pubescens. The sequence goes on from CM061541.1 coordinate 67,165,798, forward strand.
TCTATCTAGAATAGTAGTGGTAAACTCCTCCCATTCAATAGGCCCTGCATCTGTGGCCCTCTCTGCCTCCCACTAATTGAAACAAGTGTGAGCCATATCCTGTAACTTATATGCAGCTAGCTCAACTTTATCATTAGCTGTCACTCCCATAATGTCTGTAATCTTCTACACCTGATCAGGATACTCCTGAAGGTCCTCATCTGACTTAGACCCGGTAAAAGAAGAAGGATTCATTCGGGTGAAGTCCTGAATCCTGTCTACAGCAGAATTGACCACTGGGTTGGTTGGAATTATAGTTGGGGATTCATTCTGGGCAGCAACTGAATTGGCTAGAGTAGTGAATACATCTTTGAATTCTGCATGAGAGACGTGTTTGTCCAGGGGATCTTCCTGAACGGGTTAAGGTGTGGACTGATTTCTAGTTCTCCTTCCATTTTCAAGGCATGTTCTGTAAACAAAAGGTAGAAATAGATTAGATTAAGAGTTTAACTTGAGCTCATGCTCACTCGTACAACATGAATACTGAAAGAAGGGAAACTATTCCTAAAATATCCCATAGCCTCATGTCCATAAATGTGGCGCGCTACACACCCATGCACAAGACTCTACTAGATGTGGCTTTCAGACTTCCTAGGACATTATTGAACCTTAGGCTCTTATAACAAGTTTGTAAGGCCATAAGTCTGGTACCTCGGATGCTACACAGTGATAACAATCCCGAAGGACCACTAGCTAACCCATGACTAGTACCTGCTATGAGCTCTGTATAATAGTAATATTGTAATACCAATATAACTGAGATAAATAAAGAAAACTGGTAGAATTCTGACATAAGGTTCAAAACTGAATAATACTAAATAAAACAATTTCTAAACAAGGTATAACAATACCCAAAATTGAAAATAACTATCTGAATTCCTCTAGTCTGAAAGCCTCTAAAACTATCTGAACAATCTAAATAAGGAGTTGATGGGACAATTCCCCAACTAATTCCATCTACTAAAATACTAAATCTAATAAGAAAATAAAATAAAAGAATATCCTTGAATGATGAGGACTCACTGCTAGTATACTGTTGTTGGCTGAATGTCTAAACCGCTAAAAATGCTTTGGGGCCCGTACGTCTGAACCTATGGTATAAAACACCATAGCACAAAGAAAAGTATGTGTCAGTACGTGTGAATGTACTAGTATGCAAAGTGAGGTAAGGCTGAATGCAAGGGTTCATATGCATGAACTATAATTGACTGAATAACATGAATATGACTACGTGAGAATACATACATGAATACATAACTATATCTGAAGTCATAAGGATTTTGAATACTGAGTTTACTAATAACATGTATTACTGATATCTGATATAATATTTACTGAGTGGTTGTGTCTGACAGTCCTATTTCTGATAGAACTAATTGAGTTCCATACTGAGCTGGGTGACTGTATATCAAAGTCCTAAAATCTATAGAACTATCTGAGTTCTTTACTCAAGACTGAGACTGAGACTGTGGGAGGTAATCATCTAACCGACATGCCCTTTTTCTGAATGGATTCAGGGTCCAACCTGTAACCTCAGTTGGAAGGGTGTCAGTACCGTGCCATGGGTAAACACACTAAAAAGAGACCCTCATCTGGCAGGTTCTCAAATGAGAATGGTGGGACCCTCAACTAACAGGTTAATACACCTCATCAACCCTCAACTAGAAGGTTTTGATGTCTCAACCTACGCTGGATACGTAGTTCTGGAATACAAGGACTTCTTCTAAGGATCACACTCTCTACTAGTAGGTGAGCCCTCATCTTTGGGTTAAGCCGATGCTTAATCCTACACCTAACTGAAGAGACACTAAACTGATTATACTGGACTAAACTGGACTGAGTTCATTGATATTACTGAGTTATGTTGAGTTCTATAATTAACTGAGTTCTACTGAGTTCTGAAACTGACTGATAGTGCTACTGATCGTGATAAGAATGAGATTTCTCTTTAACTGACACTGGCTCTAGGCACACAGCTAAATTTTTGGGTATTAAATATCCTTAGGACTCGATAGTATGAATATTAATAGGACATAGCACTTCTAGAACACATGACCAAAGTCAACAATTTGTAATACAATCATTGAGGGATTTCATGAAGCACTTAATAATCATAATCTTGTACATGAATAGGAATGCATTCTAATATATCACAATTTCATAATTCTAATCTCATGAGCATTCCATCAAACAACTGCAAGGCATAGCTTTAGCAAGGGAGTCATTCTAAACAAGAGAGTATAGCATGGATTCACTATTTAGGTCACAATGGAATCATAATGCAAAATTTTGCTCATTTAGGCATTTTAACAGACACATAGGATGTATAACTTTAGGCTTAGGCATGAACATTAAACCAATACATAATTATTAGATTAATAAACTAAAATTATAGATTTCAACCCGCATGCTAACATAATTTCATAAAACACATTAAAGATTCCAACTTGGAAATCATACAACCCGTCAACATGGATTTAATTCACCCCACTACATGGAAATCATAATTCAACTTTTTGAAAGAATTATCTTGAACTCCAAGGGTGGAAGGGACCCTTGGATGAACACTTTACATACCTTGGTTGATAATTTTTTGAAGATTAATGGAGAAAATCTTAAGTTCTTGATTTGAAATTAATCACCTAGGGTTTTCTTGTTCTTGAGCAATTGTGAAATAATGAATATAATTAGCCAAAAGAGGGCTAAATTCGTGTTATGAGGGATGAAGGTCAGGGAAAAAAATACCTAATTAACCTTAAGGATGCGGCTTTAAAAGATAGAAAAACATACCTAGCGATGCTACAAACGATGCGGCGCGTCGAGAGTAGCAATGCAATAATCGATGTGGCACGCCGACATCGCGTCGGTTTACTAGAAATTTCCTTGAGCTGAGGAAAATTTCATCCTTCGATGCGATGGATGATGTGACATGCCAACATCACATTGATTCATTGTTTTAGTCAATTGAACATGGTCTAAACGAGGTCTAAATAATCCAAAACTTGCCCGGGAATATCTATTGACCTTCTTGATCATGAATTAATTAAGATATAGGCATTTATAGGACTTTAAGGTCACGAAATGAGATTTCCAACTTTCAAAGGCTAAAATAGACTAAGTCTGGAAACTTAGCTAGGATTTTCTAAGTCTTGGACCCCTTAACAAGCTTAAAGGACTGAATTAAGCTAGAAATATTGTGGGGTCTTACTTAATATCTAAGGTTTGTCTTTATCACTTGGTTTAGGTTAAAGATTCTAACTCGAAAGGTCCTTCTTTGTCTTCGGTCCCTATGGTTAATAAGTTTCTAGAGATCTATTCAAATTATCTTCCCGGTGGTCCTCCGAATAAGGAAATAGAGTTTGGTATTAATTTTGTTCTGGACACTCATCTAATATCTATTTTTCCATATAGAATGGCTTCGGCTGAGTTGAGGGAAATCCAGGAGAAACTTAAGAATCTTCTAGATAAGGGTTTTATTTATCCTACTATTTCTCTTTGGGGTGCACCGGTGTTGTTTGTGCTCAAGAAGAATGGTTCCCTTCGGATTTCCATTGACTACAGGCAGTTGAACAAGGTGACAGTCAACAACAAGTATCCTTCCCCGAGGATAGATGATTTTTTTGACCAGTTGCAAGGTGCCAAGTTCTTCTTTAAGGTAGATCTGTGGTCTGGGTACCATCATTTTAAGATTAGGGAGGTGGATATCCCTAATATGGCTTTTCATACTCGATATGGGCATTTTGAGTTCTTGGTGATGTCATTAGATTGACTAATGCTCCGGCAGCATTCATAGACTTGGCTTTAATGGAACTCTTGTATGTTTTAAAATTGATAAAGGATATATACATATGTTAAATAGTTTAAAATCCTAAAGGATAAATGGTTTTTCATGCGGGGAACATAGAAGTCTCCCAAGTGGTTTAATATAGTAAATGGAAGGGTACTTGAAAGTCCCCTTAACCTTAATGGTTTGTCTATGGATATTACTTACAAGTAAGGGGTGGTATGATGATACCACTAATATCGGACTTTATTAATAAATAGATAATAGTTTGGTTATTTGGAAATTGTTTTTAATTGAACATTAATGGCAGGGTGTGTAGCAAAGTCGTGGAATGTGACGGTCTGGGAGGGACTAAAATCAAAATCTCATATTTGCTGAAATGAGGGGTCTTGATTACCATGTGTGTGTGTCATATTTTATATTGGGGGATTTACGATTCATCACATGGGATATTTCCTAGTCGTGCGGCTACATGCACTGGGACCCTTTCAGCAGAGGAAGCTGAACCTATATAGCCCTTGGGTGGTTTAGGATGGCCAAGCTACCCAGGTAAAAGTTTTTTAAGGAATGCTAAACCTAGTTCCATTTCTCGACACTTATATATGTATCATTGTATGCATTATGGATGGTTTTACTTTATTTTATAACTGGCATTATTTATCCTTATCCTGAGTTTTATGCTAGCGGTCATTCACTAACCCCCTTTACTGGCAGTTGTGTACCCATGCTATGCAGGAACCAGCTATTCTACTCCTTTTATTTAGCACATGGATTTGGTATAAACATTTGGACTGAAGTGGTGAGCTTTCATCCTTTCGGTAGGCATTATTTCATGTTATAGATTTTTTTAGATACTTTTATTTTACTTTGGATATTGGTTTTGTCCATGATTGGGGGCATGTCCCAACTAGATTTATTTACTCTTTTGGATAGAGGCTTTGTGGTACTTTTGGGGGTTGGTATGGGCGTGATTGGTATTGGTGTTTGCCTTGACATCGGTATTAGTGTTGGGGTTTACATCTTTGGATTATATTATTGGTTATTCTATTCTATTACATTTTGGGATTAATCATATCATGTTTTTGTATTCTCTGTGGTTTATGGTCTATAGTTTTGTTTGGTATGGTTGGGCGGTTGGTGTGGTATGGTTGGACTCGGTTGGGTCGGTCACGGTTGTGACCCTATCCTAGATTCTTAATGAGAACAATAATGCTATCTTGTTATATACTTGAAATTCAGCCCACCTAAGGATGGATATAGGTGGTTGGGTTGGGTAATAGGGGTCGGTCCCCAGTTCTAGATGGACTTGGGATGCCCATTTCGATAAGGCACGAGGTTGGGTCATGTCAATTTTGGAGATAAGGCAAGCTCCCAGAGTCAGAGTTGTCCCTTATCCTTTTATTTATCTATGTCTAGTCCTTTGTTTCAAAGCATATTATGTTGACTATTATAAAACTTATTGACTATACCAGGTCGTAGGATAGACTCCTATGTTATGGCTACCTTTCACACTATTTCTATTGCATTGCTTATGTATGAATTGTATTGTCTAATTCACCCTTTTGGGGTATTTTCCACAAAGTTATCCCGTTGCATATAGCTCTGGGCTATGGTTAGACTTACCTATGGGCAGGGTAGAGTAGGCGCCATCATGACTCGTAAATCAGGTGTGACACCTCGAAGCCTTGAAATAGTATCCCACTGGAATACAGACTGGAATAACTTAATGAAAATAATTAATTCTCTTTGGGATAAAGTATGATATTACAACATTTTGTGAAGTATCGCTCGTTCAATGTGGCTAAATGTATATGTTAGAATAATTGTCAAGTGTACAAAAGAAAAATTTCTCCAGTAGTTGCTAGCCTTGACCCACATATATGAAGAAAATGTATATGTTTGAACCAAAGTGAAAAGTTATTTGCATGAAACATAATGACTCACCCATATATTCCTTAATTGCTGCCACCTAACCCATTGGTTGTGTTATCTCTCTACTTCCACGTGGAAGTGGAGTTTCCACCATACTCTTTTACTTAACTTATTACACGTATATTCGTGTATTGCATAGGTTCGTGGCAAAATAAGTATCATAATTCTAATATACCATAATTAATTGAAAATTAATTCTAATAAAACCTCTATTATATAATAATAATAATAATAATAATAATAATAATATTTAAATAAATCTAGATTCACTATCTCAACTTAAAATATTAATAAGTTATAAACTCATTTATAAAGTAATATAGATATATCATAACTAAAGAATTTTATACATATCAGAAACATTTTTAGAAGGGTGATAAATTATATTTCTATTAAATGTTAGTTTCAATTAGATATTCCACAATATATTTGGTATCACTAAGATTTCCAAATGAATTACCCGAAAATAGAACTGACAGTCCTAGCAAGTCATAAATAACTAAGGCAGTTATAGCAAAGCTCTAGACGCCAAAAATGTATGAAAACCAAGAAAATGACTGTGAGTATCATTACAACATCCACTACTAAAAGGATTTTCGTCCGCGAAAGTAAAGGATAAGGAAATACCTTAAGGCTCAATAGGTAGGGATATTGGGTCCATATGATGCTCGGTATCCAAAGTAGCCTCCTCCACTAGATGGTGACACCCCACTGAACCTTAACTACTAGAATGTACCTGAAGCGAAATGTCTGACATCTCTGTACAAAATGGACATTGATTCCTCTACAAACACCAACCTCTCCTCCAACTGAGTTGAGTCCTACTGAAGCTTGTGTGACTCATCTAGAATGTATTTTTACAACATAGATACATGAAATACTGGGTGGATGGTTGAGAAGGAAGGAGGTAAATCCAACACATAATCCACCTCCCCAACTGTTTGTGGGAACTTAAAGGGTCTAATATATTTGAGGCTAAGTTTGCCCCTCCTCCCAAACCTCATCATGCCCTTTATTGGAGATACTCACAGGAAAACCCTATCACCAAATCTGAACCTTAATAGACAAAGTTTGTCATCAATATAACTTCTCTATCCTCTTTGAGCTACTAATAGCCTGTCCTAAATCACCCAAACTCGATCGAATGACTCATGAATCAAATCTGTGCCACGAGGCCTAGCCTCAGAAGTCTCAAACCAACCAACAGAAGATCAACATCGCCTATAGTACAACATCTTAAATGGGGCCATCTGAATACTTAATGAACGTAGTTGTTATATGAAAATTCTTCCAAAGATAGAAGTTGGTCCCACTGACCCCCAAAATCCAACACAAGAAATGCGGAGCATGTCCTCTAAGACCTGAATAGTTTGCTTTAACTACCCATCAGTATGGGGATGAAAAATAGTGCTAAGGTTAACCTGGGTGCCCAACTCCTCTTGAAATATCCTTGAGAAGCTAGAAGTGAACTTAGAGCCTCGGTCTAAAGTTATGAACACAATAATCCCGTGTAAGCGAACAACCTCCTAGATATAAACACGAGCTAACTTCTCAGTACTATAAGAAACTTGAATGGGGATGAAATATGCAGACTTGGTCAATCAATCCATGATGACCCAAATTCTAACTCCGAGGCAATCTACCTACAAAATCCATAGTAACTCGTTCCCACTTCCACTCTAGAATGGGTATCCATTAAAGCAATAATAGGCCTCTAGTGCTCGACCGTTACCTGCTAACAACAAAGTCATCGGTCCATAAATTATGCAATATCTCTCCGCATACCAATCCACTAGTAATGCCGCCTCAAATCCATGTACATCCTTGCTACCCCAGGGCGATTAGAGTATCTGGAGCTATGAGCCTTGCGATGAAATAAATGAATGAAATATCCAGCCCTTGGAGCAAAAATACGACTATTAAACCACAGGACACCCTTATAATCTATGGTAGCCCTCCGAGACTCGCCTCTCAACACCTACCCTTGAATGCTACAAAGCCTTCTATCCTCAAACTAACGACCCTAAATCTGATCCAAAAGGTAAATCTGGCCTCAACACTACCAATAATCCTCCAAGGGTCAGAAATATACAATCAAACCATCAAGTTAGCTAAGGACTGGAGGCCCAAACCAACGACTGCTGAGAAACTAAAATGAAGTCTAAGTTATCCATACTCACTAACTTCAAGCTCAAGAAATTCACTACCATATTTGCCATGCCCAGGTAATAGAGAATAGATATATCATAGTCCCTTAGAAACTCAATCCATCTACGATGTCGCGAATTAAGCTCCTTCTAGGTCTTAATATATTGAATACTGTGGTGATCAATAAAGATCTCACAATGAATGCCCACAATAATACGACCTAAACACACGGTTGATCAGATCCATAAAAGTTGTTAGGTCATTGGTCAACCCAAAATACATCACCTGGAACTCGTAATGATTGTAATGAGTCTTAAAGGCTGTCTTAGGGAGGTCTGTATACCTAACCCTAAGCTAATTATAAACAGACCTCAAATCTATCATAGAAAATATTATTGCATCCTCAAGCTGGTCAAAAAAATCATTGATACAAGGCATAGGATACTTATTCTTCATAGTCACCTTATTTAACTGCATGTAGTCGATACACATATGTAGTGAACTATTTTTCTTCATCACAAACAGAACTTGAGCACCCCATAGCGATATACACGGCCTGATAAAACCTTACCCAGAAGATTGTAAAGGTGACTATTTAGCTTTATTAACTTAGCAAGAGCTATAATATATGAAGCCATAGAAAGTCGGTTGGTTTCCCGGTTCGAGGTCAATAATAAACTCTATATCATGCTCAAGAGGAAGGCTGGGTAGATTGGTTAGAAACATATCAGAAAACTCATGAATAAATAAATGGGGTCAATCGATGGACTCTCAACACTAACATCCCAAACATATGTAAAAAATTACTCACTACCCATTGATATCAATCTTCTAGCTTGAATGTAAGATATAATCCCCATCGGTGCACAACTAATAGAACCCTACCAAACAACTGGGGTTATGCTAGGTAAGACTAAGGTAATAGGACTATAAAAATAATCTAAGACCACATGGAAAGAAGATAACCAATCCATACATAGAAATACATCAAAATCTGCCTATATATATGATAATAAGATCAATATAAGTATCAAACTCCTGAACAGTCACAAAAAAATCTATATACTCAATCCACTACTAAAGAATCACCCACGAGGGTGTCTACACCCAATGGAAAAGATAAGGACTCGAAAATAAACCCAAACGCAATGAAAAATAAGCAAAACCATATAAAAATATGGAATAGGGATCAAATAAAGCAGAAACTGGTTGATGGCATACGAAAATCATACCTGTGATCATAGCATCCGAAGCCTTAGCCTCTAGTCTACATGGTATTTCATACAAATGAATTTGTCCACTACTAGTCTAGGTGCATTTCCGACCACTTGTCCTACCTTCCTTTGGACCACCTCTAGATCATTGGGGACCACCTCTATGACCCTATACACCATCCCTAGCTGGCGGCGGCACTGTTCTAAGTGGTTGTGTAATCTAAACTAAAGGCTCAATCATCCTACACTAGGGACACTCACGAGAAAAGTGACAAACAAACCCATAATCATAACATGCATCGTGCAGCCTATAATTTCTAGAAGGTCCGATGGATTCGAAATGATCACCCTGACTCGATGCTCCTAATTGAATATACCTTTGTGGTTGAGTACTACTCTGACTATTAGAACCACTATAACTGGGTTGACCCCTATCTGTTATATAAAATAATGCCTAAACTAGTTGACTAAGCTAACTCTGATATTGATAAGGCTTCTGCTGGGGTACCTACCGTAAAACCTCTGTCTGGGAGCTATGAATCAATATGGCTCCCACTATAATTTCCCTGGTAAGAGGTCTCTTATTTCTTTAAACTTGGGCCTTAAGATCCATTTCCTCTATAGAATAAACATTCTTGGCAATCTCTAAAAAAGACTTTCTTGAAGTCACCAAACTCTATGTATCCCTATGAAGTGGTAATATGAATCCCCTAATGAAGCTTTGAATATGCTCATACTCCATAGGCAGAATAATAGTGGCATGGCTGGCTAACTCATAAAATCTCACCTCATACTCATCCACAAACATAGAACCCTATCTCAAAGTAGTAAAATTTTCCTGAAGATGAACGCACATGCTGTGAGGTATATACTTCCCCAAGAAATCTTCGAAAAACTGAGTCCCAATCACCAGTAAAGATCCAGCTGTCCTAGAATCAAAATATCCTCTCCACCATCTTCTCACTATTATGTCTAGCTAATAAGCAACAAAGTCCATTCAATGCAACTCAACCAACCCCAAATTTTGTAACCTATCCTCACAACTGGTTAGGAACTCATAAGCATCCTTTCCTAGGGTCTCGATAAACCTGGGTGGAGTCAATCTCAAAAATCAGCCCAACATCTTTTGTTCCTCTAAGGACATAACTTGAAAATCAACCCAGTATATTTTGTTCCTCTAAGGACATAATTGGTCAGGCTACTGTCATCATGCGACTATTGGTGTTGGTGGAACCTATATCCTAGGCTCTTACAGCAGATAGTGCCCCTAAATCAGCACTACTCCGTGCTACTAGCTGAGTTTCCTCGATCAAAGAACAACTAAATAATCCCAATAATTGTACCAATGCATCCTAAATAACCAAACAATATATAAAATTGGGTGGAGCATGGGTTGTCCCTTAGCCCACCTGCTGCTGTAGTGGAAGAATACCTAGAGCTCTCTCAGTTTTAGAAGTTATGATAGGATTAGGTGATGGATCTCTAACCTGATCTCAAACTAGGCTTGCTACTCTATCCTTTCCCTGACATTTAGGTTGTCCTTAGTCCTTAATCAAAACTTTAGAAGTGGGCTTAGGGTTTTAATCCCCAGCTCTCTTACCTTCCATCCTAGCAATTTGCATAAGGATTGAACCAATAAAGATTAAAAAGCAACTCAGACCCAATGCACAAAAATGGATTAAGAAAATGAGATTTTCCCTAAATATGCTCAGTAGCCTCTTGAAGATAGGATACAAACATCTCATATCGATCCGCGGGACTCTTACTAAATAACAGCTCCAGTACCAATAGTACCACTGAAACCAATACTCTAATACCAAGCTATCACGACCCAATTTCTCAAATCATGATAGCACCTACCTTATCCCACTAGTAGGCAAGAAAAGCCATATCCCAAAAGAATATGTAATAAGATAACGGGAAGAAACCAGAAAAGACCACATATAATAAAATAGAAGTAATAAAAAAAACAAAAAGAAATCATATAAAGTATATCTAAATAAGAGAAGAAAAAAGGACCAAAATATATAAACAAATCCCTGCCAAGACTTGGTAAGGTCAGTACTAGATCCACTACGAAAGGATACCCAAAGTAATAGATAGAATCCAAAATATACAATATATACAAGCAGTCTCAGAAAGTTATTTGCATAAAACATACTGACTCACCCATATATTCCTTAATTCTTATCACCTAACCCATTGGTTGTGTTATCCCTCTATTTTAACGTGGAAGTGGAGTTTCCACCACTCTTTTACTTAACACATTATACGTATATTCGGTTATTATATAGGTTCGTGGTAAAATAAATATCATAATTTGAATATACCATAATTAATAAAAAATTATTTTTAATAAAATCTCTATTATATAATAATAATATTTTAACTTATCTAGATTCACTATCCCAGGTTAAATTATTAATACGTAATAAACCTATTTATAAAGTAATATAGATATACCATAACCAATAAATTTTATACATATCAAAAACATTCTTAGGGATTTACTACCCCAGGATAACTCTTTCCCAACAAAATGACCCCTAAGTGATAAACGGTTAGGGAAAAGATCTTATTTTATTGATAAAGCATATATGGTAAGGAAAATATAAATAAAGATATTAGATAAGTGAGAAGAGAGAAATGTCAAAGATGATATAGTCAAAGGATTTACCTAAAATACCCCAAATAATCAAAGTACTCCAAATAAAGAAACAAAAAGTTGATTCAGGACAAGAATTTGATTTTATCCTATTCAGATCAAAGCGCGGCTTATTAATAGATGACAATATTGTAGGTTGGATTGTCGTATTCTCCTCAAGTCAACTTCCATCAATTTCATCTATCTACCCACCTAGTTTGGTTATTAAGTTATCAAAATTCCTTGAAGCACACTAAAGAAAATGATAAAACTAACGTTCTTGAATATGTCTATCCATCCCAACTTATTGTCTAAGAGGTATTGGACTTGCAATTTTGGATTTAGACCTAGAAAAAAGAAAATCTTAGGATGCCTAATTAAACTTGGAATTAGCATCGTACATCAAGAAATTAATTTAACCATGAAGAAAATTAGATTAAATATGCAGGAAATTAAGTGAACTATGTAGGAAAATAGTCTAAATATGCAAAAAATTAGTTTAAATACGTAGAAAATTAATTTAACTATGCAAGAAATCAATTTTGCTAAAGCATGATTTCTACATTATAACCAATTAATTAATATATTGAAATTAATTAACAATCCTAAAGCATGGCCTAAGTGATAAAATAATTTAATCAACATGTTGATTTAGAATGACCCGAACCGACCAGGGGCCTTGTCGCAATGGGCATCCCAATTCTAACCAGGACCAGGGACCATCCCCTATTACCCAACCCAACCACCATCAGCATACCTTGAATCTGCTAAATACCAAATAAATAGCAAGATAGCATAACTAGACAAGGACTGACTTTGGGATAGGTCTATTACTAGACCAACCCTACCAAGTTATCCCATCCATGAAACCTCACCAACCAAACTACCAAGCCAAACCAATAACAAATTAAGGGCCATAAACCAGGCCAAAACAAAATGAGATCCAAAACATAATATTATTAATCTCAAAATAAAATATGATGGAACAGTGAGAAATTATGTCCAATGATGTCAGCCTCAATTCTAATACCAATATTAAGATCGACACCAATACTGATCCCAACCCATTCCAATTCATAGCAGTACTACAAAGCCTCTAACCAAAAGAGTAAGAATATCCAGTTGGGATAGGCCCCCAACCATAGCCAAAACCAACATCCATAAATAAATCAAAATGTCTAAAAATATGCATAACATGAAATGGAGCCTTCCAGAAAGATTGAAGCTCACCACTTTAATCCAACAATCGTCCCCAAGTCAATCACTATGTAGGAGGAGTAGAACGGCCGATTCTTGTATAGCGTGGGTATACAACAACCCAAAAATAGGTTAGCGAGTGATCACTAGCATAAACTCAGGATACGGATAAAATAATATTATTTATAAAACCAAGTAAAATCATCCATATGTACACAAACCATACATATATATACACATGCTGGGAAAGAGAACCGGGTTTAGCATGCCATTAAAATCTTTACCTAGGCTGTGCAGCTTCGCCATCCTAAACCACCCACGGGCTATATGGGTTCAGCTCCCCTTACTGAAAGGGACCCAATGTAAGAACCCACACTACCAGGGAAAAAAACCTGGGATGACTAGTAAATTCCCCAAATATAAAGTGTGACATCATGCACATGGTCACCAAGACCAAATCTCACATCAGTAATTATAAGTTTTCAGTTTTGGTCCCCCCAGGACCTCCACCTTCCGCGGCTTTGCTACACCCTACCATTATTGCCCAATTAAAACTATTTCAAAGCAACCAACCAATACATTTACTATTTATTAATTGAGGCCATTAGTAGTGGCATTGTCATACCGACTATAGTTTTAAGTTTTGTCCATAGCCAACCTTATCTAGGTTTAAGGGATTCCATGTACCCTTTATGATTTCCAATTAACCAAAACCATGGCCACCAAGGTATTTCCAATACATTTAAAACCACTTAAACCATTCATATCATTTAGGGTTTCATTACTAAGTTTAAACCATGCATATGTTCCATTGAAAAACCAATATTATAGTGAAAACATTGTTAAAGGCATTTTATCAAACACATTGGGGGCATAGTATTTCCAAAACCATAGTCCATTACCAAAGAACCATTCCCATTCAACCAATTATCCAAAACCACCATTAATACACATAAAAGCCTAATTAAAATATGGTAAAACCATAACCAAGCATTTATATCCAAAACCCCTTAATCATATTTGAAAACCCAAAACCATGCAACATTCAAATCATAAAAATATTGTATAAAACCATGACTTTAATTGGAACTAACAATGAGGGAAGAGAAAATGCCTTAATTGACAAATTAGATGGAGAGAAACCACTAACAAGATCCCTAATTTAGTCCTCTAGTTGAAATCCTAGCTTCCTTCCCCGTAAGCTTTTGAGAGAATTATAGAGTGTTTAGGAAGAGTTTCTAAGTTTTAATGAAGAGAATAATAGGATAAATAGACACCCAACTGAGTTAGAAGCTGTGGGACCTTATTAGTATAAGTGGGGAAATGTTTAGAATACCCCCACTTAAATTTCACAAAATCCCATCGTAGTGGTACGGCTAACCCTCATGAGTTATACCTTTGGATACGAGTGGCACCCACCACTCATATCCTAAGCCTTAACCCTTGAACCCAACACTGTTCAGTGTGTGACTCATCCTACCCAAGTCGTATTGACAGTATACAATCCATATCCTTCACCCGTATTCCTAGCAAGATAGAATCACAGAAGGTTTGAACACTGCCCACCATACGAGTCATGGGTATGACTCATACCTTGGCTTACATCTCCAGGTGAGCCACTCATACTAAGATCTAACTTAAGTTACCAAGTATAAGGTTAAGTGAAGAAACTAAATGATTCGTATCCAACCATATGAATCGTACCACCAAGTCATACCCATTCCAGTAACCAAAGTCCATCCCACCAACTAACACTGGTTAGCATACGAGTGGACCATACCATTCAGACTCCAACATATAACTCATACCTATGAGTCGTATTGGGTCTAGAGATCAGAATTTTAAGAAATTTTCTAAGGTACAGAAACTAGGGCGTTTCACAGAATGTCAAAATTTGGTTAGTAGCGGGGTTGGTTCAGTTTCATGGCATGTATATCTTATTTTGACCCTTCATTTGGAAAATATTAAAATAAGGTCTCAAGGATTAATTTATTGATAATGACCTTTTTTTGAAAAACTGACATCATCATTGAGTTTAAAACATCAAAATTATCCTAGTGGCATATATGTTTTTCTTCTATTGGGTATCAAACGAATTCGAAGGGTTCATTTAGAACATTCAAAACCGTGAAAAATTAGTTGGTGCGCAACTAATATCTGATACATGGATACTTCTTTGTAAATATGGGACCCTGGCTGTAAATGCATAGAAGAAAATCGCCCTTCATCTCAATCATGAGGTGGTGGTCGTGATCACAAAGGGTAATAAGTCCTTCTTCGCAAGTAGGATGAGGCTATCGCAAACACAAAATACTGATACATTATCCTTCACAAATGAGAAGCCTTGGATGCAAATGTAAAGGCCAATTTAGTGTCCTAGTTAGAATTGAACCACGTGAATGCAAAGGTTTGACCACGTTTGCAAGGTGTTGTTCACCGAATAGTATAGATACTTCATTTTCATGATTTTACTCCTTTTTTGTACCTCCAAGTTTTAAAACAGATGATTTTTTAGCTTCAATATTGATTTTCATACGGGTAATTTTAAACTCATAATCTCACTATTCTTTATAGACTATATCTTTGAAAACACCTTTAAATCTTAATCTCAAATTGGAAAATATTGGTCTTTATCGATAAATTTTAAAAAAAGCTCTTCAACATTTTGGACCTCAATTTTAATTTATTTTTGCATGGGTTTTTCCTGTAGATGTCTATAACCTTAGGGAATTTATTTTTAAAATAAAATTCTAGTTTTACCTCTTTCATTTTCAAACTTATTTTGGACCCAATTCACGGGCAATATAGGTATCGTTAATACATAGATTCCACATTTGAATATATAGTTGATTGTAAGGTTGTTCGCATGTGGAAGACTCTGTGTCGAGGCACTTTATACTGAGATTTCATCTTTTGAAGGTAGGATATGACTTGACTTCTTGAATATTGAATTGGGTAGTTAATGAACAAGTAAATCATGTTATGGGTTGAGAAAAATATCCATGGGATTTATATTGTGAGATCTTTTGTTACCATTTTGTGCCCATGTGGGGTCTTATATGTTGTTGTGGTTGGTTTATGAAATATGATATTGTGTGTTCCCATGTGGGGAATTTCTTTGATATCATTGGCCTTATTTGTGCATCTAAATATCTCCATTCTAACTATGATGCCCATGTGAGGGCTCATTTTGCTAATATAGGATTTATGGTAGCAGTGGCTATTTTTATCATGATAAAAAATTGAGTTAGGTGTTGATATAATATTATGATGTATTGCATGCATATTATTCTAATGGTGCCTAATTAGAGTTGATAATCACCTGGTGGTATTGCAGTCTTATCAACCTGATCATATTGGTCCTGTTGTTAGTTCATCTGAGGATACTCAGGTTGGCCAGTTAATGAGGATGAATCCCCCAACCTTTACCAACTCTAAGGTTAAGGAGTATCCTAAAGGTTTATTAATGAGATGGAGAAATTTTCAAGGTAATGCATTCTACTAATTTAGAGGGTGTAGAGTTTGTTATCTATCAGTTAAAGGATGTGGCTTACCAGTGGTATAAGGAGTGGGAAGTAATGAGGAGTGATGATGCTGAGTCAGTGGTGTGGGATGAGTTTTCAGGTGTTTTTATTGATTATTTCTTTTCTCAAGAGTTGAGAGAAACTAAGGTCGAAGAATATGTGAACTTGAAGTCGGGTAAGACGAGTATGAAGGAGTATGCTCTGAAGTTCTAGCAGTTGTCCCATTATGCTTCGGAGTTAGTGCCTAATATGAGATCCAAAATGAGAAATTTTTCTTTTGTTTTGTCCCATGAGTTGGTGTTGGGGTGTAAGGTTGCTATGCTAAATAATGATATGGATATCTCTAGGTTGGTTATTTATATTCAATAGCTGGAAGATAAGAAAAAAAATAGGTAGAGATGGGATAGAGGTAGAGCAAGAATTTTAGATATTCAGATTAGGATACGAGTCAGTAGGATAGTAGGAGAGATGGTACACAATGGACTAAGAAGAAGAATTAGAATTCATATTCGACAGCTAGTGCTCATTATCCTAAGCTTTCTGGTGATCGTCGTTTTTAGGCTAGCAGTGGTCCTAAGGCACAAGGTGCCCATCTCAAGTTAGTGGAGGTCAGTCAACCCCACCTTATCCATATTGGAAATTTTGTGGGTAGCATCATTGTGGTTATTATGAGGAGGGAGGAATTTTGGTTTCAATTATGGTCAGCCAAGTCATCTACAGTAAAATTATCTCTTAGATAAAGTTGCCACCAGAGTTAATAAGGTTTCGATCACCACTTCTTTGGCTCCTTCATCTAAGGGAGATACTTCAGGTACCATCACTGGATGAAATAGTCTTTATGCCCTTGCTACCCATCAGGAGTTTGAGGCATCACCAGATATTATCACTGGTATGTTACAACTTTTCTCTCGTGATGTTTATTTCTTGCTTGATTTGGATTCTACCCTATCTTATGTGACCTCTTATGTGGTTGTACTCTTTGGTTTTGGTCCTAAAATATTTCTGACCTCTTTTTTGTGTCTACTATAGTCGGTGATTCTATTATTTCTAGAAAAAACTATAGGTGTTGTGTAGTGTCCATATTTCAAACAGAGACACTGGTGGATTTGACAGAACTTGATATGGTGGACTTTGATGTTCTCTTGGGGAAGGATTGGATTTATTTATGTTATGCTTCTTTAGTTTTAGGACCCAAAAGGTCAGTTTCCATTTTCCTAATGAGGTGGTGATTGAATGGGAAGGGAGTTCCTTAGTACCCAAAGGGAAGTTTATTTCTTAACTTAGAGCTCAGACGCTAATTTCTAAAGGGTATCTGTGTCATCTAGTTTGGGTTAAGGATTCTAACTCATAGAGTCCCTCTTTGCAATCTGTCCCTGTGGTTAATGAGTTTCTTAAAGTTTTTCTTAATGATCTTCCTAGAATTCCTCCTGTTATGGAGATAGATTTTTGGGATTGATTTTCAACTAGATACCCGTCTCATTTTCTTTCCTCCTTATGGAATAGCTCAACCTGAGCTAAAGAAACTAAAGGCACAGTTGAAGGATCTTCTTGATAAGGGTTTTATTCATCCTAGTATTTCTCTATAGGGTGATCCAATACTTTTTGTGTGAAAAAAAAATGGGGCTCTTTAAATGTGTATAGACTATCGCCAGCTAAATAAGGTTATAATGAAAAATAAGTATGCTCTTCCTAGGATTGATGACATATTCGATCAGGTTTAGGGTGCTTGATATTTTTTTAAGATTAATTTATATTTGGGCTATCATCAACTAAAAATTAAAGAGGTTGATCTTCCCAAGGTTACTTTTCAAACCCGATACGACCATTATGAGTTCTTAGTTATGTCATTTGGGTTGACTAATGCTCCGACTGCTTTCATGGGTCTTATAAATTGGGTGTTCATGCAGTTTCTGGATTTGTTCATTATTGCCTTTATTGATGACATCTTGGTGTACTTTAAGAGTATGGAGGATTATGTCAATCACCTCTGAATTGTATTGCAGACTCTTAAAGACCAAAAATCGTATGTAAAGTTTTCTAAGTGTGAATTTTAGCTAAGTGTTGTGACCTTTATGGAGCATGTGGTTTCTAGTGAGGGGATCAAGTTGGATCGAAAAAAAGTTTAGAAAGTTAATAAATGGCCTAGAACCATGACTCCAACCCACATTAGGAGCTTCTTGGTCTTGGCAGGGTATTTTATGGTATAAGTCAAATGGGCGTCAACACTTTTGATCACACAACTCGGGGACAACATAAGGAGGTCCAAGCCTTGATCACCCTAAGGATCCATGAATGTGCTTGTAGGCCCTTCTTCGAGATCCTAATTAAGGAATTTAATGTTTGGAAGATAGCTTGGAGTCGAGGAAAGCCATGGCTTAAGGAATAAAGAGACCCCTTGTGGGTTATTTCCAAAATAGCCACTTTTGGTCTATTTTTGTAGTAGGCTAGTTGTACAAAGGAAACTACTATAAATAGGTTCCTTAGACATTTCATCAATTAGTTTTTGTTTAATGACGATGATGAATTCATGAAAACTCCATTAGGAGTGTTGAGTGCTTGGAACAGCCAATGCTGAATCTTGTTTAGAAATGGTGATTGCAAAGGAGATCCGATCCCCCTTTCAGTAAACATAACATATAGGTGCTCGTAGGTAAATAATAAGGGAGGTGTTGGGTCTTTCTATCTTCTATCCTTTTAATCTTTTTGCTTTTTGTTTGTCAATTTCATTATTTCTTTAGTGATTGTGTTTGTTCTCATTGTCCTAGACTACTCTTATATCATTTGGTATCACAGTCGAGATTGATTTCATTCCTACGAAGTGAATCTTGGGTCTAGTCATCTTAGAAAATCAAAAATCACGAAAAAAAATTAATATTCATATTTTAGGTCATAGGTTATATTTTGAGTTTTGGATTTTTTTGTTTCCTTGTTTTTCTAGTGTGTTAGATTTTCATTCCCTAACACTATTAGAGTCCATACATCAAATTCGATCTAAATCAAAATGAAATTGAGCCTTATACAATCATTGGAAGCTTTGATTTGAAAAGAAGAAGATTAAGGTGTATTTTAAGATTTGAAGTGTTAGATGAGAAGTTTGAGCAAAATAATGTATGGAATGAATTTAGAATGATGAAAGGAACATAGGTTCAAATTTTCAACTCACACTGAGCTAAGGTGTTCTTGGTTTGTTCTTGAGAAGATTGGTATCAGTTCATCAAAAGTGAGTCTTTGATCCAAAAAAGAGGAAGAGAAAAGGTGAAAAAGTGTTGTACCAAGGAATATACAAGGGATTCCAAGAATATTCCAAAGAGAAGGACCACAAAGGGGCATTTTCGCCCATTCAAGAGGATGGTTTGGCTGACCTACACCTAAGGTGCCTTGGAGCTATGCCTGACCTACTAAAGTAGGTCCAAGGCAGCTTAAAATAGTGACATATCAACCAGTTGCATCTAGCCTACCCTCCATTTTCTGGACATGCTGCAGAACCCCCAGCGCAGCTCAAAACAGTGAGCCATCAACCAGTTGTGACCAGCCTGCCCTCCATCTGCGGTTGACAAATTGCAGTTTCCCCATCATATGCCAAAGCAGTAAGCAACACCACTTCCTAGGTCCAAGGTACTCCACACCTACTGGAGATGGTCTTAATGCAGCCCAAGCGCAAGTCAGCCTTCCTCAACACAGAGTTACCCTTCCAACGCATATCAAATTCCAAAACATGAAATTCAAGTTTCCAAAGTGCATTTTAACACTTCAATTACTCCATTTCTCAAATTTTGATTCTTTAGTTTCATTTTCTTGATTCCAAATCTCTTCTTTTGATTCTTAAACTAATCATCAATTAGTAATTCATTTACTAAGTTGATGGATTAGTTATTGAGTCAAAATTCTTTCACCGTCCTATTTCTTTAGAGCTTTTCCAGTTTTTATTTCATTGTATGTTTTTTATTCAAGTTCGTAAATAGTTTTATTTCTTTGAGTTATTCAAAAAAGAATCCATTCCGGCTGCAAAGTAGAGGTTGACACCTTATTGTCCACCAGAGTATAAGCTTCTTTTTAACGTTCGCCGCTCTAATTGTGAGGATCACAAAGGAGAAATTATTACGAGTTTTTGTGAGGAGATTTACTACTAATCTTGTTTGTTTATTTTGTAGGTACAAGGTGATACAAGGAAGTATATCTTCGATAGCCTCAGACAACTGTGACTATGACATAGGAGATGATGATTATGGTAAAGATAGTTAGTTCTATGAAGAAGATGGAGATTATGGTGGCTATGAATATATCCATGATCAAGAGATGGATGAAATAAGGGCTCCTATTCCAAAGGAAAATGTAAGATGAATAATAATCCTAGTTCTTATAGTGAGTATGGAGATGATGAAGAGCCTTGTGATGGTTCTTATGAGGAAGATGGGGCATGTAAGGAGTATTACACTTCCTACTCCAAGCCTAAAGGGAGAGTGAAGGTTTTCTTCACCTAATATGGATATTATGAGGAGGTGTGGTATGACATCTTCCCCTCGGAATAAGGTTATTTATGCTTTGATACCGATTGGTTTGCACAAAATAGAGTTCCAAATGTGAAAAATTGACATAAGATTGTAAAAGACCAATAGGGAAATCATCTTTTTCCATCCATTCTTCCCAAATCTCAAAGAGATATGACAACTTACTCCAAGACTAAAGAAATTGAGAGACAAAATCTTGATAGAAGTAAGGGGTGCAAGGTGAAACTTAAGAGAGAGAAAAGGAGAGGAAGTAAGGAGTGAAGTGAGGGGATTGCCACCAACCGGAGCTAACATTATTTGTCTTTCTTTTAATAAGGACATTTGTGTAGGTACCAATATGGCAAGCGGAGGAGAACAAGTGTCAAAAGAAAAGATTCCCTTTGAAGATTTGATGAGGATAACCTTAGATGCTTCCAAATCTTGTGGAGTACCTTCAGACCAAGGTGAAGAAGAGTATGATCAAGACTTAAAGGTAAAATAGCTAATGTTTACACTTTTGTGCATGAGAATGATGATTGTATGGCTAGTAGCCTATTAAGTGTAAGTATTAGATTACTTACATATAAGTCTAATGATTCTTTACCTCTTTATAATGATGTATTTATTGTGAGTATGGATACACCAGTTGATCCTATTAATGACTGGATTGACTCTTCTTGTAAGATTAATTTGGGTCCACCTAGTGTTGAAGCCATTATGTTGAATGATAGTACATTATCTTATGAAAATAATGTTGATCAACATGTTTGCAAAATATGTTCAACACTTGAGGATGTGTGTGATGTGATTAATTAACCTAAAGTGAGTCATGATGTTGAAAATATTGATCAAGTGAATAGGAGTAACCCTTTGAGCATTTCCTCTAGTGAAGATCTTAATGTTAGTTTTGCTCATGGGGATAATCATGTGTTTGCAATATCTTTGATTCTTGATAATTGTCTTCTATAAAGTGAACTTGCATGTTCTACATCCTCTTTATGGATAAACCCTTCTCTCTTTAAGAGCAGTATCTTGTTTCAAGATGACAAAATCACTCCTAATGAATTACCAAGTGATGTTGATAGCATTGATGATACAACACATCTTTAGGTCTATATCTTATATTACAACCCACTATGGTGTGACAACGTCCCTCCTAAAGATAGAAATCTCTTCTTGGAAGATGAGAGTACTCTTAAGGGAAAGAAATGTGAAGTCTTAGAAAGGAATAATCAATTGGGTGATGATGACTTTGATTTGATTGAATATTTGAGAAACCCAATTAATGATTGTTCCTATGAAAATGCTTGTGGTTGTGATCCTTTGTACGACACCGCCTTTGTTTGATAATTATGAGAATGAATTGCTTGCTTCATGCAAAGACTTAAGCAATAATTCCTTTGAAGTTAGTGGTGGTATATGTCTACTTGAGGATTCTTTCATTGAAAGAGAAAGTATCAATTGTTTAGAAATTGCTTATTCTTCTACTTTGTGTGCTCCTATTGTTGAGAATACTCATGGCGATGATCTTGAATCTAATAGTAAATACATACATGAGGACACCTTAGTTGAAGTTAACTTGAGTGATACCTTTCTCTACTCTTGTTTTGTTTTTTATGATGCTTATGCTAATGTGGAGAGTATATCTTTTAGTTTGGATGAATCCTATGGGGAAAAAGAGTGTTTTCTATACCCGTGTCTATGGACACTCTATCCATTTTACCTCGGTACCAAATTTAGATATGGTGACTTTGGCACACCCAACTTATTGCTTGGTCTCTATGACAAAAAATGTTTGAGTGAGGATATTGGTATCCTTCCCTATGATGGAAAGTATTTCTTGGGGATTTATGATCCACTTGATGGACTAACATTGTGTAAGGGAAAGATCTCCAACAAAGATGAGAGATTTGTAAAGAAAGGGAGTAGTGAAAAGCTCCAAGAGATTTCACCATTGTGTGTTTCCACTCTTTACCAAGGTTCCACTACTTGTAGGTCAAGAAGAAAGTCTTATCTTGAAACTACATTAGATGAATTCCATTCATATGATACCCTTCTTTAATACTTGAGTGGAATTGATGACCTCCTTCTCAAGGGTGGTACCATTCTTGAGGACCCGAGGTAAAATATGTCATTGTCTCCTTTCGGTGGTGCTTATAAAGTTGCATCCTTACCTGACACACTTGCTCTTGAATTGTGTGAATCCAAACTTATGGATGCCAAGTTGATTATTTTTTTGAAAGGAAGAAGTCCTACGGGCTTAAGTGTCTTGACTCCATCCTTGTGTGGATTATGTGTTGACTCTTTTGAGACAAATAGCATTTTTATAAATAATAGCACCTCATATGATGCTTTTACACTTGATTCCTTTCTATACTACCTTTTTGTCTATGATGACATCCATGCTAGTCTTGGATTTGTTTTATGTAAAGATAGGAAATTTTTTGGTTGATCTGCATGGTTGAGTGACAATGTTATATGGTTCTTATGGACTTTAAGACCAATTGGGGCACCACTCTTGATGTGGTATCTTTAAGATATATTGAAGAAATTGTGTCTTATGGATCGTAAGGTGAAGGTAGTCTTACCTTTTGGATTTCTTGATGTCATTAAGACATGTGTGGTTTCCTTATCTCTTAATGACTCTCATGGACAACAACTTTGTGTATTTTTCAATAAGTGTCTAATGTTTAACATGAAGGATCCTTGGTTATATTTTAAGTGTTTTCAACCTTGGCTAGATTCTATGATTGATTGTGCTAACTCTAACCCTCATTGCATAAGGATATCGTGTTTTTTGTCCTTCATTTGGTTTTGCAAGGATTGGATTTGAGGTCTAATCCTTTTCAAGAAGGGGAGGATAATACAAGTCAAATGAGTGTCAACGCTTTTGATCACACAACTCGAGGCCAACATAAGGAGGTTTAAGCCTTGATCGCCCTAAGGATCCATGCATGTGCTTGGAGGCCCTTCTTCAAGATCCTAATTAAGAAATATCATTTTTGGAAGACAACTTAGAGTTGAGGAAATCCATGGCGCAAGGAATAAAGAGACCTTTTATGGGTTATTTTTGAAATAACCACTTTTGGGCTATTTTTATAATAGGCTAGTTGTGCAAAAAAAACTACTATAAATAGGTACCTTAGACATTTCATTAGTTAGTTTTTGTTTAATGACAATAATTAATTAATGAAAACTCTATTTGGTGTGATGAGTGCTTGGAAAATATAATGTTGAGTCTTGTTTAGAAATGATGGTTGTAAGGGAGATCTGATCCCCATTTTGATCAACGTAAGAGCTAGGTGCTCGTGGGTAATAAATCAGGGACGTCTTTGGGTTTGATACACCCTTTGGTTTACTTTTAGTTATCTTCTTGTGTCTATCTTTCTATCATCTATCCTTTTAATCTTTTTACTTTTTGTTTATCAATTTCATTGTATCTTTAGTGATTGTGCTTGTTTTCATCATCATAGACTACTCTCGTATCATTATAGGAGGTTTGTGGAGATTTTTTCATCCATTGCTTCCCCACTGATGAAGTTAACTCAAAAAAGGTTAAGTTTTTATGGTCCGATGTTTTTTAAGGTAGTTTTGAGAAGTTGAAGGATAAGTTGACTTCTGTGCCAGCTTTGACCCAGCTCGAGGATACTGATGAGTTTGTTGTGTATTGTGATGCATCCTATTTAGGACTGGGTTGTGTGTTGATGCAACATGGTAAGGTTGTGGCCTATGCTTCCAAGAATCTTAATACTAATGAGAGGAATTACCCAACTCACAATCTAGAGTTGGCGATCATTGTCTTTGCTTTAAAAATCTAGCCCCATTATCAATATAGGGTGCATGTGGATATTTATTTAGACCACAAGAGCTTACAGTATGTGTTTATGCAGAAGTAATTGAAAGTTAGGTAGAGGTGGTGGCTAGAATTTCTTAAGGATTATAACATAAGACTTCACTACCATCTAGGTAAAGTTAATGGTGTTGCTGATGCTCTTAGTAGGTTGTCTATGGGAAGCTTATCTCATGTTAATAAGGAGAAAAGAGGGTTGGTGAAGGATATTCACAGGTTGGTTAACTTAGGAGTTCATCTCTTAGACGCCGAGGATGGACAAGTGATTATTTAGGAAGTGGTTAAATCATTTCTTGGGGTTGCGGTAAAGGATAAGCAGGTTTTGGATCCCATACTTATGAAAATTAAGAATGATATGGGTTAGCAAAAGGTTATGGCTTTTGAGATTGGGTGAGAGACATTCTAAGCTATCAAGAAAGCTTGTGTGTTCCTGATGTTGATAGGCTGCATGAAAGGATTTCGAATGTGGCTCATGATTCTAGGTATACAGTTCATCTGGGTTTAACTAAGATGTATCATGATTTGAAGGAAATCTACTGGTGGAATAATATGAAGAGAGATATAGAAAACTTTGTGGCTAAGTTAATGGTTTGTCACTAGGTCAAAATAAACATTTGAGGCTTGGTAGAATGTCTCAAGAGATAGAATAGCCCATGTGGAAGTGGGAGATGATTAATATGGACTTCATCACGGGTCTTTATGAGGACTAAGTCTGCTTACTTCTTGCTTGTGAGGACTAACTACTTAGGAGAGGATTATGCTATGTTGTTCATTCAAGAGATAGTTAAGTTGCATGGAGCACCTGTGTCCATCATTTCATATTGAGGTACGTAGTTTTCTTCTTACTTTTGGCATTCATTTCAGAAAGGTTTGGGTACTCAAGTGAACCTTATCACCGCCTTCCACCCTAAAATAGATGAATACGCAAAACGTACTATTTAAACCTTGGAGGATATGCTAAGGGACTATGTGATTGATTTTAAGGAAATTTGGGTTGACATTTGCCTCTTATTACATTTACTTACAATAATAGTTATCATTCTAGCATTCAAATTTTTATTCAAGGCTCTTTATGGTAGAAGGTGTAGGTCTCCTAATAGGTGACTCAAGGTAGGTGAGTGTAATACCCCAAACTTTCCTTAAGCCTAATTTCATCTCTATAAGATTGAGGAATGACTTCCAAAGTGATTAATTTTTAAATCATATAGAATTATCCTAATTTTGACTTTTTATCATGTGGGAAATTAAATTATCTTTCCAACAATATAAGATTCATCCAAATCCGATAACCGGGCAAGAAGTTATGGATAATTAAAGTTCCTGTCATAAAGCACCGTCATTCAGACCCTTAGCGCATCGTGGAGAGGAGTAATATCCCAATTGTCAGTTTCCATTAGCCTAGCGCGATTATGGAACATCGCTCTGAAGTTTAAGGTCCCAACCAGTGGGACAACGCAATGGCTCCACATCGCGGTGACCCTCAGATTCCCATTCGTCAATTTCCAGTGAGCCACCGCAAGTGGCGCGTCGCGATGGCCCATAAAATCGGGCTCCTAGTTATATTTTTCCAATTTTGTTCAGAAGTTAAAAAGTGTATTTTAGACTTTCTCCAAGCCACTTAAATCATCTAAACACCTGATTTAAGGTCATTACAAGCATCATATACCATTTTTCTCAAAATCCCTCAACCAAAAACCCTAGTTCATCAAACTTCTCCTCCAAGAAACTTATGATTTTTTCATCAATTCTCCAAATTGAGTCAATATTCCAAGTTATTAGTGCAAGAATTCCAAGAACCCTCATTCAAGAGTTCAAATAACATCTCGCAAGTAAGTTACTCATCCAAGTTTATCAATCTAAGGTATGTGGGGTTTGAACAAGAACAATCCTTGTGTTCTTGTGCCAAAAAACATCTTTTAAGATATAAATTTCTGATTTTTACTATGATTTCCATGAACATCAAGTTATGGTTTATACCCATTACCATTATTTGCAAGATTATGTTATTTCCCTTGGTTTAAAAGTTGAATTACATAATTTTATTTATATTTCCGTGCCTATTTCTGAATTTTCCAGATTTTAAGATGATTATGAATGTTTTGTTATCAAAGAATGAATTTTGAGATGTTGAAATCATGAGATTCATATTTTGAGTTATTTTTCCAATATCTTGATTGAGATGATTGTAAGATTTTTAAGATAATGGGTGAGCATGAAGTTTAAATATGATTTTGATGCATTAAAGCTTTACATTTTGAGTCCTAAGTACCAGTGATGAGTCTTAACTTGAGATTGAAGTATGGGCCACTAATCCCTACTTGAGAATTGTAATTTCATGAACTTCTGTGCTATAAGAACCTATGATTTGAGTACTTTGAGATTATTGACAAATATTTGACCTTTTTGGTCCTAATATAGTTGGAATCCACATTGATGTTCCATTAAAGCAATTAGTAATGCATTTTAGTCTTCAGTATAGACCCTTGAATTATTTGAGGTGGATTTCCTAATAGTTCTGAGCTGAGTATGGGAGTAGTATTTAGCACAGAGTTGGGTATGATTCCGAGGTCTCATACCCCAAAACTACGTGCCACCATAAGACTAAGATTTATGGACCTGAGGCTAAGATAGTGATCACTGAGTTGAGGTTATACTCCCTGGTAAGAGTATGATGCCTCTCCCCAATGCGAGGTTTCTTCCTTAGGAGGACAAGACGTTGGACTCCATGTAGCTCACATGATTTATATCGGTTAGAAGAAACTCCCGAGTGTCCAAAGTTATGTAATTCCAAGAGTCACATAGTTCTCAAGTCTTAAAGTTTCAAAGAATCCTGAGTCCTTGAGTTTCAAAGAAGATTTATACTCCATGAGATAAAAGTATGAGTTTGAAAGCATTGTTTAAGGTTTCTTTAGCCTTCAAGTATTGAGAATAAGAGGAGAGTAGAGATTTTAGAAGTAAATAGAGTGACTCATGAGATTTGTAATATATGCTTCATTATACATGATTTATGAGATTCAGATTTCATCCTTCACTTAAGCTATGTGAGTCATTTATATTAGCATGCAGATTTTCTATAAAGATTGATGATAATATTTATTTAATTGCATATACCCCCATACACTTAGTACATTCCCAAGTGTTGATCCACATATATGTTTATATGCTACATTGTCTCATAATGTAGGTACAAGTTGTAGTATATGCAGTGAAAATCA
This sequence comes from Capsicum pubescens, assembly GCA_030864215.1. Lineage (NCBI taxonomy): Eukaryota > Viridiplantae > Streptophyta > Magnoliopsida > Solanales > Solanaceae > Capsicum > Capsicum pubescens. The sequence goes on from CM061541.1 coordinate 67,193,832, forward strand.
GACAGTTGCAGATTCCAGCCAGCAGATGATGAGTCCTCTTATTTTGAGTACTTCAATTAGATTCACTATTGTTCTTTACTTTCTTATTCTTATGTATTGATTAGTGATAGTTGGGGTCGCGTCCTTGCTATCTATAGTCAGTATTAGTAGAGGCTTCATAGACAGTCAGTAGAGTTAATGTATTCAGTTTTAGTTTTCAATGTAAAAGCAGAGTTATAATCCTGTGAATTCAGTTTTGTATTGATTAGATTCAGAAAAGAGTTATCTTCCACTGATATTGCATAAATTTATGCATTTTATTCTTTTGCTTATGAGTTTGTCAGTAGAAGGGTTAGCTTGGGGTCACTTGTGACCCTAAGCATCGTGTGATGTCTCGGGACCCATTTTTAGGGCGCTACAGTGAGACTAGGTTGTATGGTCCTGACTTGGTACACCAAGCCATGAAGAAGGTGAAGGTGATTAGAGAAAGAACTAAGAATACTCAAAGTGCCAAAAGTCTTATGCGGATGTAAGGCAGAGGAAATTGGAGTAAGTGAGTGGTTTCTTGAAGGTTTCTCCTATGAAGGGAGCCATGAGTTTGGTTACAAGGGGAATTTCAATCCCCGTTACACTGATCCATATTATATTTTAAGGAACATTGGGAATATTGCGTATGAGTTAGATTTACCAGTAAGTTTGGCTTTTATTCATCCTGTTTTCTATGTATCTATGTTGAAAAAGTGTGTGAGTGATCCTTCTTTGATAGTGTCTGTTGAGTATGTTGGTTTTTTTAATTTGTTGTCTTAAAAGAAGGTCCTAGTTAGATCTTAGCTAGGCAATTTCATTGGATGACGATACAGGATGTATCTTTGGTAAGGGTTATTTGGAGAAATCAGAAAGTAGACGAAGCTATATGGTTAGCTAAGGAAGATATGAGAACCAAGTACCTATTCTTGTTCACCGCATTGGATGAAAGTGCTTAAGGTATGAGTTTTATTTTCATCTTGTCGCATTCTGAATATGTCTTTTGATTTTACTGTATTCTTGTTATTGTCATGCTAAAAATGTCCTAACTCCTCATTCGGAGACGAATGATCCTAAGGGGGATAATATAAGACCTCGCAAAATTTTGATAATTTTTTTTACCCTTCCACGTACATAATGTCAATTTTTGACTTGAATTACAATTAGGGATTTTAAAAGGGTGTTTCAAAAAGTTTTGAAATTTTGAAAAGGGTTCGACACTATTTTAGAACTCCAAGGCAGTAAGCCTCTGGGATAAGGGCGTGGTATGGATGCTAATCTCGGCAATAAAGGTGTGCCATGCTGCTATGTAATTTTCATCCAGCTTTTTTTCACTCAATGTTAGGGGATTTTAGTCTTTTACCCCTCACACAACTTTTAAACATAAAATTTACCCCTTTTCTTCAGTTTTCAAAGATCAAACTCTACTCTTTTCTTTTATAACTCTCCAACCAGGAAAGTTCAAGGGTTTCAGCTAGAATTCACCATTCAAGCTACAAACTTCAATTTCTCTTCAAATTCATTAGTATTTCAAGCATGTTTCTCATCCTTAATTTGAATTTTCCATTGTGCCATTGATTTAATCACTTTTCATGTGATTTTAAGTGTTGGGTTTGAGATTAGGCTGAGGGATTTTGATGGTTATTACTTGAATTATATTTCCCATGATTTAAATATGTTATTTATACTTTGAATGATGGTTTTTGATGTTGAATGGGTGCATTGTTATGAAGGTTGGAATGGGGAACATGGTTTCCCCCAAATTGATGTAAATTTGGCTTGATAATGGCATTAACCTCAACCCACCTTTATAACTTTGGTTTTGAATATGGAATTTTCATAATTTAACTTACTTTTGGAACATTTCATTGCATTAAAGGATAATGAATAATAAAAATGATTTTGGGATGCCTTGGTGGCTATGGATTTGGATTTTTAAATAGAACTTTGAAGTCTAATGGTTATATGGATTGGTTTGACATAATTAAATTATCTTGAAAGCATACTGGTATAACGATACCATGTTGGGAAATGCCTTAATACATGACTCCTTAGTTAATGGTTAGTTTATGTTCAAACTATTTTTATTTTGACTTAAAGAAAATTATGTAGCTCACCGTGAAAGTGTAGTCCCGGGGAGACCAACATTGGAAATCACGTTTGCCGGTGTGGGGGTCTATATGAATGTGTGTCTTGATACACATTATATTTTGGATGGCTATCTCCTTGGTGTCTTTAGCCTTTCCTTAGTTTCCTTGGTTTGTGTGGCTAATATGCTCTAGGGCCCTTCCAGCAGGGGGAGATTAACCCGTATAGCCCGTGGGTTCCTTTAGAATAGAGCGAGCTACATAATTCAAGCTAATGTTTAAAACGTTCATGTTCATGACCCTTGTCCATATCCCTACTTTTAATATATATATATATATAAATGTTGTGTATGTGGTTTATGACTTGTTTGGTACATGGCATTATTTATCCCTTTCCCTAGAGTTACATGCTAGTGCTCACCCTACTGACTATCCCCAAAAGCTATATAATTTCATGATGTAGGTTCGAAGGAATTTTTTGTTGCTTCTGTGCAACGTTAGGTGACTTGGTACTCCTTTGAATTTGTTGTGAAGTGGTGAGCCTCCATATTCTAGAGGGCCCAGTCATTTCTCTTGTTTTCTTTATTTCTTAGTATTTATTTTTGGACTCTTTTATCATAGTCGGGGGCTTGTCCCAACTTAGTTGGTATTCCTGTCTTAAAGTCTTTTGTGGAAAAGTGTTAGGATTGATGATTGTTAGTTTTGATTCTGTGAATTTCCATTTGACTTATCTATTCTTCTTATTATTGTTTTGGTTGGCTTCAGCTATTTATTATTGTTCTCAAAAGGTTAGTCTAAGGGGGTGGTTTCCATCCCACGGTGGGCTTGAGATACTTGTCAAGACTAGGCCCTAGTTCAGGTCGTGACAGGTAGCTACAAGCTCAGTAGGTGTATACGGAAGTTCATGCAATGACTTTCATCATTCATCCCATCCACAATGTGTTACATTGTATTTACATTAGTATCTTACCTATTTTCTTTGGTTTTCTTGACGTGTGTTTCATTTCATATGTTTCTCCTTTATATCTCTGTTATTGATGTTTTTGTGTACTTATATATATTAGAACTATTAATGGAGACGGTTTGAGCTACTATTTAGGACTTTTATGCTTACAAGTGACGTGCTTATATTATATTTTACTTATCTTATTTTCCTCTTCGCTTAATTGGCTATGATACCTACTAAGTATAAATGGACCGTACTGACTCCTATTATGCCTTTTTGGTGTACATCCTACTATGAATACTACCCATGGCAGTTGATTCATGTTTTTTGAGATTTTTATCAAGGTATTGGGTTGCTCTTTAGATCAGAGTCGACATCTTAGACATTCTCTTACTTTATTATGTCTTTACTTTTTTTAGAAAAAGACTTTGTATTTATTTATACTCAAATAATGTATTAGATACTCTATACTTTGACACCATTTCTTGGGGTCTTATGTTTTGTTTTTAGATTTCAATTTTATTTATCTATTTATTTGTTTGACTATATTCTAGATGTCTTGCCTTATTTATTTTTGAGATTTCCTTTATCAGTTTGAATGATCGACTTACTTATCAAGGCTTAGTCATAAGAAGGGTCATCATGACGTAGTTTTTGAATTGTGACAAATTGGTATTAGAGTAGTCGGGTTCACCAGTCTCATAAGTGTAAGAGCAATATGTCTACTAGAGTCTTACAAATCAACACGTAGATGTTTGTATCTATCTTAGAGAGGCTATAAGATGTCTTTGAAAAAAACTTATCTATTTTGATTCCTTGTCATGTAGGTTATTTATACCTTATTTTCTTAGTTGTGTTCCACTTTTTTTACACAAATGGTGAGGACTAGGTCCCAAGAGGCTAAGGATATTGAGCCAGCACCCGGGGAGGGAACCTAGACTAGAGGGAGAGGCAGGGGTCGTGGATGACCCAGAGGTAGAGGACAGGCATGGGGAGCATATCCTATCAAAGATAGTGTAAGGTGGACCTCTTTGAGCCTGAGGATGAGCGTATAAGAGATACGGGGCCATCTTAGGTCCCATAGGTTTCAATTTCTACCCTAGTTCTAAAGGGTTTATTGATTTAGTTATTTCCTTATTTGGATGGTGTTCCCTTGAGTGAACCTAGTGTTCCTCTGATTTTGAGTATGGTACTACTGTCAGTATTAATATTTTCTTATGGTATTTCTCTCAGTGTGGTTCCATTATTCATACCAGTATCTACTTATGATATTCCGCAAACTTTGAGTAAGGTTTCAACTTATGAGCCAGTATCTGACCATGGTATTCCTAGTTCAAGGGTATAGTATTCATCTATGGTACCCACATATATGTATTCTCAGCCTCCAGACTTACTATTCCTCTAATTTATTCAGGTACACATGTCTTTTAATGACAAAAAGAGATTTGGGAGGTTCATTCAATTGGGTTCGCTCAAGTTCAATTGTACTATTAGTAAGGATGTCTATGTATTTTTGGATGATTTTTAGGATAAGTTAGATAATATTGGATCCCTTGAGTCTCATGGAGTTGCCTATACTACCTATCAGTTGGCAGGTGTGGCTTGGAATTAGTAGAGGTCATTTATTAGTTGTAGATCTTTGGGTTTGCCTGCTACGACTTGGACTTTATTTTTTGAGGCTTCTTGGAGAGGTTTGTTCCATATAGTTTGAGGGACTAGATTCATGATGTGTTTGATCATTTGTAGAAGGGATCCATGTTTATCACTGAGTATGAGGCTTATTTTCACACTTTATCTAGGTATTCAGATGCTAGCATCTCTTCTGATTTTGAGTTAATTCAAAGTTTGTGAAGGGATTTGATGGAAGTCTCATGGTCTTGTTTTTAAAGTACTATTGAGCATGTTAAGATGATCGAGTCGATTATCTAATCTACGTAGGAAGGCACCAAGAAGGTCCATCATGGTAAGTCCAGTGGACACGCCTCTTGAGGTAAAGGTTTTTTTTATAGAGGATATTATAGTTATTATGGTAGGATAGTTCAGGATACTTTGCAAGGATCTGGTGGTAGTTCTTTAGGTTTAGCGACTTTGGATGGCCAGGCATCTAGCCATGGTGGTCATTCTAGTTCAGTTGTACCTTTTCAAATTGAGTTAGGACGTAGAGGGTATTTTGTATGTAATGAGCTCCTCCATGTGGCTAAGGATTTTTCTTGATATTTCTTCATACCTATTCATATATCAGTAGTGAGAGGTGGTTCAGAAAGTAGTACGGGTACTGCTAGAGGTGCTCAGGTAATCGTGGTGGTGGTCGCAGGGTTACTCAGTCTAGGAGCAAACGTAGTTAGTGCTATGATATACCAGCTAAGCCTGAGTTAGAGTCCCCTGATGTTGTTATTGCTAGTATCATCTCAGTTTGCTACAAATCTGCTTCCATATTATTAGACCCTGGATCAATTTTCTCCTATGTGTATATACATTTTGCTTCTATTTTTATGTTTCGTGTGAGCCTCTTGCTATGCCTCTAATTTTTCTACCCTCATAGGAGATTTTTTAATGTTAAATCGAGCGTACCAATCTTGTGTGGTCACCTTTGTAGGTTGTGAGACTTAGGTAGACTTGATTATCTTAGATATGGTTGATCTTAGTATTTTATTTGGTATGGATTGGTTAGATCCTTATCTTTCTATTGTCGACTGTTATACCAAGATTGAAACCTTAGTTGTTCCTGTTGTGTCAAGGGTAACTTATAAGGGTATGCTTAATTTGGGTCCAAAAGGTGTTAAATCTTTATTATATTCTCACTGCATGGTAGAGAGAAGATGTTTGTCCTATTTAGCTTATATCTGTGATATTTGTGTTGCCTCACCACCTCCTATAGATTCTATTTGATTAGTTCACGAGTTCATGGATGTGTTTCCTAGATTTATGTGGTATGCCCCCAGATCGTGATATTGATTTTTCTATTGATGAAGAGCCAGACATCAAACCCATTTCTATCCCTCCCTATAGGATGGCCTAGGCTGAGTTAAAGTAATTTAAGGAGCAGTTGTAAGATTTGTTGAGTAAGATGTTTATTAGACCTAGTATTTCTCCTTGTGGTGCATTTTCCTTTTAGTTTAATACATATATATATATATATATATATATTGATTATAGGTAGTTGAACAAGGTAATGGTTAAGAACAGGTATACTTTTCCTTGAATTAATGATCTATTTGACCAGCTTCAGGGTGTTTTGGTGTTTACTAAGATTTATTTGAGGTCTGGATACCATCACTTGAAGATTAGAGCATCGAATATTCCAAAGATAGCATTTTGGACTCAATACGATCATTATGAGCTCTTGGTCATGTCTTTTGGGTTGAGCAGTGCCCCACCAGCATTCATGCAATTGATGAACCGAGTATTTCAACCATATATTAACTCAGTTTGTTATTGTATTTATAGATGACATCTTTATTTGATCCAAGATTAAGGTGTACCATGTGAACCATTTAAGGATTGTGTTTCAGAGGTTGTGGATGAGAAGAAGTATGCTTCATTTTCTATGTGTGAGTTTAGGTTGGATTCTACCTCTTTCTTAGGTCATGTGGTAACTAAGAATGGTACTATAGTCAATCCGACTAAGATTGCAACAATTCATAACTAGGCTAGACCAACTTCTCCTACCAAAATTTAGATTTTTATTAGTTTAGTAAGTTATTATCAGCATTTTATAGAGGGTTTCTCTTTTATTGCATCTCATTTGACCAAATTGACTCAAAAAAAATGGTTTTCAGGGGTTATATGCTTTTTAGAAGAGCTTTTAAAAGCTCAAAGAGTTCTTGACTTCGGATCCTATCTTTACTTTACTCAAAAAGGGTATGGGTTTTACCATATTTTGTAATGCTTAATGTGTTATTTTGGGTGCGATGTTGACTTAGAAGGGTAAGGTAATTTCTTATGCCTTTGTTCATTTAAAGCATTATGAGAGAAATACCTCTACCCATGATTTGGAGTTAGCAGTTGTAGTGTTTGCGTTGAAGTTGTGGCATCATTACTTGTATAGAGTGCCCTGTGAGATTTTCTCAGACCATCATAGAATCAGTATTTCTTCAGACAACGAGACCTTAGCATGAGGCAATTGTGTTTGCTTAAGTTTCTTAAGGATTATGGCATCACTATTTTGTACCATCCAAGCAAGGATGATATGGTTGCGGATGTCTTGAGTCATAAGTCAACTAGTATGGGGACTTTAGCTCATTCCTTGACCCATGAGTGGTCTTTAGCCTTAGAGGTTTAGTCTTTAGCTAAATAGATGGTTTGGCTTGATATTTCAACACTCGGGCTATCTTTTAGCCTTTTCTCATGATAGATATTCCTAGATGGAGCAGATTCGAGCTGTCCAATTTGATAATGATAGTTTAAGGGTAATTTGAGATAAGGTGTTAAATGGCAAGGCTAAGGAAGCCTCTCTTAATTCTGGTGGTATATTGAGGTTTGATGGATGAGTTTGTGCACCAAGAGTCATAGATTGGTTGAGATTGATTTTAGAGGAGACGCATTGCTCTAGATATTCTATCCATCAAGGTGTAACCAAGATGTATCGTGATTTGAATCAACATTACTAGTGGAGTGATATGAAGAAAGATATCACAAATTTTATAGTTTATCGCTTGTATAGTCATCATGTGAAGGTCGAGCATTAAATATTGGGTGGTTTTCTTCAAAGATTACCTTTCTTGAGTGGAAATAGAAGTGGATCACTATGGACTTTGTGACTAGGTTACCTTGTACTTCTCGTAGCTCTGACAATATTTGGTTTATCATGGATCAGTTGACTAAATCAGTCTATTTCATCCATATTAAGATTTTTTCAGTGTTGAGAGTTTGGCCCATATCAATGTTCACAAGATAGTTCATTTTTATGGGGTACCCATGTCTATTATTTTAGATAAAGACTTCTTGTTCACTTCTATCTTCTGGAAAACTTTTAGGAGAAGTTGGGTACTCGAGTTGACCTTATCATAGCTTTCCAACCACAAATACTTGGTCTGTTAGAAAGGACTATTCAGGTTTGGGGTGATATGCTCTAAGCATTTTATGGATTTTAGATGTTAATGGGAGCATCATTTGACCTTGGATGAGTTTACTTGCAATAATAGCTACCATCTGAGTGTTGAGACAACCCATTTTGAGAAGCTATATGGTAGGAGTTTTTGATTCCCTATTGGTTAGTTTGAGACTTCATAGGTTAGACCCTGTGGTACAGCCTTGCTTCGTAAATCTTTAGATAGAGTTTGGGTGATTTAGGAGAGACTTTGAGTGGATCAGAGTAGGAAAATAAGTTATGCAGAACGTAGGCTATGTGCCTTGAAGTTTGGGATTGGTGATCAAGTTTTCCTTCATGTGTCGCCCATGAAGGGCGTCATGAGGTTCAGGAAGAGAGGCAATCTTAGCCCCATATATATTAGTCCTTTTGATATTTTTTAGATAGTTGGGAAAGTTGCTTATGAGTTGGCCTTACCTCTAGACTCTTTATCCATTTATGGTCTTTCATGTGTTTATGCTTTAGCATTATATCCCATATGAGTCTCATGTGCTTGTTGGGATTCAATTCAATTTAATGAGAGGTTGACCTTTATTGAGGTGCTAGTGTCCATTTTAACCAGGGATGTGAGACAATTACATTCTAGAGATATTCATGTGGTCAAGGTTTAGAGGAGACACCATCCTACTAAGGAGGAAACTTGGGAGGTCGAGTCCAATATGCGTAGTACTTACGCTCGGCTTTTTATCAATTCAGGTATTTTCTTGCCTTTCGTTCAAGGATGAACTAGATTTTAAGTAGTGGATGTTGTCATGACCTGAATTTATGAGTTTTCCATTTCTATGTGTTTTTACCACTTTGCCCTTTCATGTTGATTTTGAGGTTCTAGAATGGTTGACATGGTTTTATATATGATTAGAAACAATTTGGACAAGTTTATGTTTTTTAGAGGCTTGAGAAGCCATATAGTTGACTTTAGTAAGCATTTGTTGTTCTGAGTGTCGAATGGTAAAAAAAACTGTACTAGTAGATCTGGAATGTCAAAATTGGGTTAGTATTAGGGTTGGTTCACCTTTGAGGCATTTATATCTCATTTTTACCATTCATTCGAAAAATAGTGAAATAGGGTCTTAGGGGGTAATTTACTGATAATGACATTTTTCAAAAATCTAACATCTCAATTGAGTCTAGAACATGAAATCAGGAAAGTAGCATATATGGTTTGCTTCTGTTGGGTCCCGACAAATCCCAAAGGTTCGTTCGAAACATTGAAAACCATGCAAAATTAGCTGGTGCACAACTGATATCTGGTGCATGGATCCTTCTTCACAAATGTGAGCCCTTGGTTATGAATGCAGATAAGGAAATCACCCATTATTGCAATCGTGAGTTGGCATCCGTGATCTCAAAGGGAAATGGTATCCTTCTTCGCTAATACGGTGTGAATGTAGCAAACATAAAGTCCTAATTCATTGGATTTCATAAACATATGGATTTTGTCCAAAATGTGAAGTCCAATTTAATGGACTAGTCAGTGTTGACCCATGTGAATACAAAGGTTTGATCGTGTTCGCGAGGTACTGTTCAATAAATAGTATAAATACTGCATTTCTACAATTTTACCCTATTTTTGGACCTCCAAGCTTTGAAAAAGGTAATTTTCAAGGGATTCAACATTGGTTTTTATGTGGATAACTTCTAAACTCTTAATCCTACTAATCCCCATTGATTATATCTTCAAAAACACCTTTACATCATGATTTCAAAATGACAAATTGGGGGTTTTACTAGTAAAGTTTATAAAAGATTTTTCTTTATTTTGGACCTCGGTCGTTTTCTTCTGGATTTTCTCATTTAGACTCCTATCACCTTAGTGGTATTTTTAAAATGAAATTCCATTTTATTCTTTTCATTTTCAAACCCGTTTTTGAACCCAACCCAAATAAAGGCAATATGGGATAGTTAGTTTTCTTTTAAAGAGTAGATGCTATATTTGAATGTTTTAGTTAATTATAAGAACATTCTCAAGGGTAAAGCTCCATTTTAAGGCACTTTATATCGAGATTTTGTCATTAAAGGTAAGTTATAGCATAACTTGATTCAAGTGAGCTGGGTCGTTAACGAAGAAGTAAAGCATGCTATGGGTTGGGAAAAATAACCATGTGGTTTATATTTTGAGATTTTTGTTATTGTTGTGTGCTTGTCTAGGATCTTATATATTGTTGTGGTTGGTTTATGAAAATGATGTTGTATGTGCTCGTATGGGGGCTTTATTTGACATAATTGGTCTTATTTGTGCATATAATAGCCTTCATTCTAGATATAATGCTCGTGTGGGGCTTATCTCTCTAATATATTCCTTATTTGAGCATTGGTTGCTTGTATCATGATAAATACCCAGATTAGGGGTTGATATGATATTAATGATGTCTTGCATGCGTATTATTCTTATGGTGCCTAATTGAAGTTGATAATCATGGATTATGGACATATTGAGTTTATTTCTAGGATCACTTATATATATATATATATGTTGGGTGGATTGAATATCATTATTTGAGTTAATTTTGAGCATTACATCCTCATTGATTACACATACATTCATGAGATACTAGTACCACTAGAGAGATACTATTTTTAAAAGAAAATGAGACACTTTTATGGAAAACTCTCTTTGTGAACACGAGCCAGAATTAAGAGTTGAAATTGAGATATGAGATATACTATATGGGTTGCGAACCCCTCATAGGTCATACCTGGTATCTACGAGCTCAGTGGGTGTTACAAAAAGTCATGCAGCGTATTTCATCATTTATCACATCCACATTGCACCGCATTTCTTTTACATTTGCATCTAGCCTGTTTTCTTTATTTTCCTTAACATGTGTTTGATTTTGTGTATTTCTTCTTCATATATGTGTTGTTGTTTTTGTGTAGTTGTATATATTAGAACTATTAGTAGAAACGGCGTGAGCTACCATTTCGTATCAGATCCATCCCCACTCCCGAAGAGGGGAGGAAGCAAGTGTTTGTATAAGATCTACACCGTTGTTTGTACGATATCCAACTTTACATTTTAAGTCTTTACTTTATATTTACTATGTTGTTAGCCTTACAATCATCCATATTCCTTACCTTTCATTATTACAACCAAAGTCCTATTAATATTTGAGTCGTAGTCTTTCTATTACCATAGTCCTTAGTTTTCAGTTGTCATACCCAAAGTCTTGTACATATTTGTGTCGTAGTTACTCTCCATAGATTTTAGAGTAAATAGGTTGTTGAGTCTTTTCTGTTGGACTTTTCGCACAAATATATAGAGTCTTTATTGTTCAAAGAACTACAAAAATATGTCTATTTTAGAGTTTTTACCATCTTCTTCAGGTTTGTCTAGTCCATGTAAATCTCTAGACAGATTAAATATGTATCCGACCCCTAATAAAACACTGTCATATAAATATGAATACCTATACGAAGTAGATGCATTACCAGCAGGGTAGAAAATATCCACAATATATCTACCTCTACTGAACCCCTACTCAGCCTTAAAACATATTTTGTCATGCATTACAAAAATCATAATTTGAGGATTTATCCTGAATTGCATGAACATGACATGGGAACTTCAACTTCCAAAACATATTATAATTCATTCCACTTGAAAACAATTGTAATCTTAACTTGAAATCAAAATAACAAGTAATTCATGGAGATAATTCATTTAAAACATGGAAAACTCATAATTTAACATTTAAAAAAGAATTCTTGGACTCCATGGTAAAAGAAAACCATAGATGGACATCACACATACCTTAGACCTTAAATCTTGATAGAGAAATACAAATCTTTAAGCATCCTTGAAGGTTCTTGGATTGGGAGCTTGATTTCTTGGTTTTCTTAAAGAGAATGTAATTGAATTTGATATTCTTAGGATAGGGCTAGGATTTCTTTGATAGAAAATTGGAGAAGAATGGAAAAATAATGCCCAAATTGCTGATATAGGTCAGGTTATGATGACTTGGATTGAGGGAAAAAAATATTACTGCCCCTCAGATATTTAAATTAATAACACGAATGCAGTTTAATAGGGTACCACGACATGCCAAGGAGCTCATCGGTATACCCACCACGATGCGCCACTATCGCAGTGAGGTTCTGGAATCGAAATCCAAATGTTCCCTAATCCTCATTTGAAAAATCCAAAACTTCCCTGAGGCATGCACTTTACACCCTTAAACATAAATTAACTCAAAAACTTACATCTCGAGGTCGGAAAGGCAAGTTTAAAAATCTTCAGAGTTAAAAGGATCAAAATAAGACTAAGTACCCAACACTTAGTAAAATTTTCAGGTTCTAAGCCTCTTATCTAAGCACTATGATCTGAATTGAGCTAAGAAAAGTACGGGGTATTACATCTACACCTTAACACCAATTCTTGGGGTCTTATGTTATGTTTTCAAATTTCAGCTTGGTTTATTTCTTATATTGGTTTGTCTTCATTCTATAAGTCTCACCTTAGTTAATTTCTTGATTTTATTTATTAGTTTGAGTGATCGACAGTTTGAGTGATTGATTTACTTATCAAAGCTGGGCCACGATAAGTATTATCATGACCTAGTTTTTGGATCATGACATTAGGTTACGTTGTATAAATACTTAATGATACCATTCATAGTAATACTTACATGTCCAATGCTCTACCACCATGCTCCTTATTTTATTTTTTAGTATAATTATATTATTTTATTATTATCTTATACTACTACTATTGTTACTTAGGTTATCTTTTTTGTTGTTGATACTTGTCTTTTCTATAGTATTTTTGAAAAAACTTTTTTTATCCAAGGTACAATCAAAAATAGTCTCTCCACCTCAAACGATGTAGGCTCTAACTTCAAAATAAATCCTTATCTGTGCACTAAAATGGTCATATCTCCCTCATATGGACTGAAAGTGCGTCAATTGTTTTTCTGTTGGTTTTAAAATTTTAATTCAGATCTAATGTTTCCATTAAAATATTTTACAAAGCTCATTTTCTTCAGAAAAATAAGATCTGCATACACCTCACTCTCCCTGGACCCCACTTTGAGAATTGAATGGGGGTATGTTATTATATTTACATGTCTAACGCATCTGCTCCAAAAGTGGTTACTAAGATTTTTCTTTGCACTTCAAGGAAAACACACTCAAAATGAAATGCTCCCTATATTTCAATTTATGTGAAACTTCTCTCTTCTTGAGATTCAACGAAACATATATTCTGATAGGATATTAGAGTTTTTGAAATAAAATTTACATATTAGGAAACTATGTAAAAGGTATTTCAAGTTATAGTAAATAATAATTTAAAATAATTAAAAAATATGAGAAATTTGTGTTCAAGGAATCATTCCCTTTGACTCTCAAAATCTGAATATTTCCACATAAATTAGGATAAAGAAAAACCTACTATTTATCATATGCACACCCATGTCATAGTATGTCAAGCAAAGTTGTCACTAATTAAAGAATATTTAAAGTAGTATTACCTATCACTCTTCTTAGAGTAAATAATAAAAGGAATTGCAATAATTAATTATTAGAGAATACAATAAAGAGATAGCTAGTTGTTGAGTTTGTGCCAATCACATTCCAGTTGTTAGTAGTCGGTTAAGAGCTATTGGAGTGGCATTTAGTTAGAAGATATTTAGTTATGATTAGTATCTTTTAAAATATGTATATATGTGTGTACGTGTAAGTAATTAGTGCTAGTCAGTTAGTTCAACATTAAAGAAATTCTCTATCTACTATTTAATCTCTCTCATTATGTGAAATGAAGATCAAGTTTTTCTTCTAAAATTATGATTAAATGTAAGTTAAATGCACATATTAACATGGTATCAGAGCGAATCGAACAATTATGAGGATTTGCATTTTAATTTTTTTGATTTTCAGTTTTCAATTTTTAATTTTTCCTTGTTTTTCTTTGAAAATGCAACTCAATTTGATAAACAAAGGTGAATATATTAATCACGATCATCCCTTCTATCTCACTCCTTCTGATGTACCAGGAGTTGTATGATTCTAGGAATGTTTATACACCTAAGTGTCATTATCTACGCATGTTTAGCTTAGATTTTAGGATAACTTAGAGTACTTATGTAAATAATTATTGATATTGTTTTAATTGTGTGCTAACCTCATGTTTAGGTGATTTAAGGTTCATTTGAATCAATTAAAGAGTAAAAATACAAAAGGCAAGACTAGTTAACGAGTCAAACCAAGCTTGAGTTGTTCTTATTCTTAAGTGATTTTGATGAGCTTAAACCATTATATTCTCCAATTTTTATTATGATCATGTGTAGGATATGAAAGGAGGTGAATTTTATGGCATTTGAAGATTCAAATGAGCTACAATGTATGATGGAACAAGGAGCAAGTTCAACGGGCTATAAGGGACAAAATCGAGCAATATTGTGCCCAATTGCTGCTCCCTCCGCACCGTGAAGCTGAGTCAAAGATCCTAGTCATTCAATGCCCTACTTAATGGATTTAGATACTGGAATTGCAATTATAAATTCTCAGCGGCGCACCACCTAGTCAATGGAATGAGCTTCGCAGTGCAGAGCTCCTACCAATGGGCAAAGTCGGTCCCAAAGTTCTAGTTTGAGTAGGAAACATGTGGTACTTACATCTAATCCTTATGGAACTTATATTGGACTAATTGGAGGCTATATAAAAATATTGAAGGAGAAAACTGGGGCAGTCCACAACATACAATTAACACTCACACCCTCCTAAACCGACTAGGATTTGGTTTCCTACTTATTTAAGTGAGGGAAAAGGGGTAAATGTGTAAATATTTGTGTGGGCTTCATACAGACAAAATTTTGGGCTGTAAAAGGTTTAATTTTTTATATTTACATTGATCTTGGGAGGCTACATGAATTGATGAGGAGAAGCAGACGTCAAGGAGCTCAAACTAGGGTTCTTTCTTCTTTTACTTTTCTTTCTTGTAGTTTGAAGTTATGAATTCACTTTTGGAGATTCCTTTTATGAATATGAGTGTCTAAACACCCTCTTTCTAGGGTTTAGGCTACAATATAATGGTGTAATTATTGTTTGTTAATTGGTTAATGTATTTATCAAGTAATTGATTATTCTTGTGTTCTTGTTTTACTATTCTAAAACATCATGAACTTTAGGATAAATATAAGTCCCAAAATGAATTGAACATAGGAGTGGATAGAAAAAATGAGGAACATAGGGCTCATATCTTTAATTGGTTTAAAACAAATTTTTAAAGAATAATTTTCAGTTAGGATAGAGATACACTTAAATGCCTCGCTTGGCTAATAAAACGGGAAGATAGTGCATCAAAATTAAACTCACATCCCCGCTCAACGATGTAGTTTTGAGACTAATATGGGTAGATGACTTAGAGGGTGACTATCTCCGAGTTCTATTATCAACCTTGTAAATCAATAATCACAAAAATACCAACACTGGCTAAAAACTATGATTATGCATAAATGTGAAGTAGATGCCTCAACCTTGAAATTATCCATACATTTTTTACAATCCAAGTTACATATCATTGTTATTTAGATTATTTAGTTTATAAAATCAAAACTCCAAACTCTTGTTGGTTAAAAATTGCATTTACGTAAATTTCAATAGTAACGCTTGAATTGGATAGTTTGATAAAAACCAAGTCACTGTGAGTTTGATATCTGCCTCGCAAGAGCGACTATAGTACTTGTAATATCGCATATACTTGTGTGTGCATTTGAATGCAACAATGTACGAATTAAGATACAACTCGTCAGAATGGATAATTATACTTTATATAGTCATACGATGCATTTAAATCTTCTCATGAAGAACAAATTGGGATTTATTGATGGCAGTATCAGTAAAGATAATTTCAAGCATGATGTGGAGCAGAAGACATGGGATCACAATAATGAAATGGTTATTTCATGGATCATAAGGAATGTTAGAAAGGATCTAGTGAGTGGTATATTTTTAGGTCAATTGCAACAATGGTGTGAGTTGATTTAAAGAAATGTGTTGATAAGGACAATGTGTCTAGATTTTCTATTTGCAAAAAAATATAGTCAGACACACATGGTGTTTCCGTTGTTTAGTCTATTATACCAAGTTAAAAGATCTATGGGGTGAATATGATTCCTTAATCCTACCTTTATCTTGTGATTGTGAAAAATTAATGAAGTACACTAAAAGCATGATTAGACAGAAGTTGTTTCAGTTTCTCATAGGTCTCAATGATAGTTATGGATTGGATCAGATTCACATTCTTATGTTAAATCCTCCACCTAGTGTAAATTAGTATTATACAATGATTATCCAAGACGAAAGTCAAAAGGCTTTAGGGGGTGGGAATCTTTGTGGTAGTGAAGGTGTTAATCCTACTATGTTAATGGTTGGTTTATGTGGAAGTTCTAATTTTGGTGGGTCCACCTCCAAAGAAAGTGTGGTAGAGGATTTTGGGAAGCTGCAAAGATAGTAAAGAGGTCCATATTGTGAATATATAAGATGAAAGGTTATGCTACAGAGAATTACAACAAGTTGAGGAATTGTACTAATTATAATTTGCAAGGTCACACACAGGATATTTTTTATCAGTCATTGAATATCCACATAATTGGAAAGGAAAGAATAGAGTTAATCTGGTACAAGCTTCAAACAATGTGCAGTTGGACAACTTGAGAGACACTAACGTAATATTGTAATTGAACAAGGGAATTATTATGCTTAATCTGGAACTTATAGTGGGATGAGTTTTGTTCCTCACTTCACTCCTACTCAGGACAATCAAATCATGCATATGTTGAATAAGTCACATCCTAATGATAATAGTACAGATATAACAGGCATATTTGCAGGCACTTTCTTTTGTCATATTACTGATAATTGTAGTTTATATTATACAGCGGACAGTGGTGCAACTAATCCCACGGTTGGTAATACCAACTTATTAAACAATGGGCTCACAGTTAGCACTCCAGGGAAGGTATAATTGGCTACAAACGACTCTACAATAATTTCACATATTGGCAGTTCTCGGTTAAAAAGAGGTGATATCAAAAATGTACTTTTTGTGCTAGAGTTTAAATTCAATCTTCTCTCAGTATCTAAATTGACTATAAAATTGAATTATTGTGCTTTATTTTTCCTTGATTTCTTCCTTCTCTAGGATCTCTCCATTGGGAGAATGAAGGTGATTGATAAACAGTAAGAAGTATTGTATATGCTAAGGATAAAATAACAACATCAACTGCAGGGAACAAGATCCTTGATGCCAACTCAAGGATGTATCAAAACTGATATTTGGCATAAGAGATTAAGCTATGTTCCTATGGATGTAATTAGGAAGATTGTCATGCTTAAAAATAATAAGAATTTTGCTTTAAATCATTGTGGTGCTTTTCCTTTAGCAAGGTAGGTTAGCCTTCCATTTGGTACTAGTAACAACAAAAGTTTTAGGTGTTTTGACTTGATACATTTGGATGTATAGGACCCTATAAGGCTGCTACCTATAATAACATAAGATACTTTCTCACTCTTATGGATGATCTTTTTTAGATGGACATGGATTTTTTAATGCATCTTAATTTGATGTCTCAACTGAATTTAATTTGGCATAACTATCAAGGCTTTTAGATCAAATAATGGGGAGAGTTCTTTAATTCTCAATGTAATTAGTTGTTCAAGACTCATGGGATTTTGCATCAAAGTTTTTATAGACATCACCATAATAGAATGGTGTGGTGGAGAACAAACATAAGCATATTTTAGAGACAGCAAGGGAAATCATATTTCAACGTCATCTACCAATAAGATTCTGGGGAGATTGTATACTATAAACAATACATATTATTGATAGAGTTCATTTGACAAGTTTTTCATAATATATATATTTTTTTTAAGCTTTATTTGGGAATTCGCCATATATATCACATTAAGGGTAATAGGATGTTTATGTTATACAACAACTCTTCCAAAATCAGATATGTTTGGTCCTAGAGCTACTAAATCAGTTTTTTCAGGACATGAAACTACACAAAATGGATACAAATTATAAGATCTTAAGCATCATACATTCTTCATCAGTAAAGATATGGTCTTCCGTGAAGATATTTTTCCATTTCATCATCATTCTGCAGGTGCTTTGTAGGATCATAGAGGCATGAGTCCATTGTTTATATCTTCAGACTTGAACATCGAACCTGTTACATTATTTGTACAAGAAATTGTAATTTCTCAGTCCATTCTTATGATAACACTGTAGGTGGCTTGAGTGATATACGGGGTGCTACAGATATTATTTCTACATTAAATGTATCAAAAATTATGGATACATTTCAGGTTTCTCAAAATGTTTAGAATATCTACTAGAACTAGTAAATCTCCACTTTGGCAAAAAGATTTTGCATATTCAAGAAAGGCTAATCAATCTAGTTGTTTGTATTCTATTTCAAATAATATTGTTATAGTTATCTCTCAAAAAATTATCAGTGTTACATTGCTAACTCTTCCATAGAGGTTGAACCTACTTCATACTATCAGGCTATGCATGATAATAGATGGGTTTAAGCATTGAAGGAATAGATTCAAGCTCTAGAAGACAACAAAATATGGGAGCTTGTGACACTGCCACCTGGAAAGGAAGCTATAGGTTGTAGATAGGTATATAATATAAAGTATAATGTTGATCTACAGGTTGAGAGGTGAAAATCTAGGTTGGTAGCAAAAGGCTACAACCAGAAGAAGGGATTGAACTAACTGAAAACCTTTTGTCTTCTTGTCAAAAATGGTAACAGTAAGGACTGTATTGACAATTGTTGTTGCAAAGAGATGGCATGTTCAATAAATGGATATTTATAATTTTTTTGCAAGTATATTTGACAAAAAAGGTTTAAATACAATTACATAAGGTTTCCACTCTGACAAAGCATGTTATATTAAAGTGTATAGGCTAATCAATTCACTTTATGGACTTAAGCAAACCTCTAGACAATGGAAGGTTAAGCTAAGTATTGCTCTGGTTGTAGTAGGCTTTAAGCAAAGTCATTTAGACTATTCTCTCTTGACTAAGAGACTGACAATGGATTGATGGTGATCCTTGTATTTATGGATGATTTCCTGATAACAAAAAGTAGTATGCAGTTGATAGAGGAAGCTAACATGTTCTAAAAAAAAAATTTAAGATTAAAGAATTGGGAGATCTTAGATTTTTCTTAGGCATAAAATTTGTCAGGAGTTCAGAAGTTATCTTGATGCACCAAAGGAAGTATGCTTTGGAGCTTATTTTAGATTAAGGGTTAGCAAGTTCTAGACCTAATTATACTGCAGTGTAACTTAATCAAAAGGTGACTAAAATAGAGTTTTACGCATTTATAAGGGATACATCTGATTCTTTGTTGCAATATTCAAGTGAATATCAATGACTCACTGAAATATTATTATATCTTACCATCACAAAGCCCGATATATCATACACAGGTCAAAGCTTAAGTCAGTTCATTCAAGCACCAAGGAGTCACATTTAAGTGTTGCTATTGGAGTGGCAAAATATGTAAAACAATCTCCAAGTATGGGAGTTCTTCTAGTAGCGTAGTCTACTGATAGGAATCCTACTGACTGGTATCTTATGTCAATACTAGGAGGTCTATCATTGGATATTTAGTCAAGTATGGGAGTTTCTTGTTATCGTGAAAATCCAAGAAACGGACTACAATTTCTAGAAGTTCAACAAAATTTGAATATAGAAGTCAAACATTTATTGTGACAGAAGTTACTTGGATTATAGGATTGCTCAAAACACTGGAGGTATCCTTGGTACTACCTATTCTTTTGCATTGTGATAGAATCCTGCAATACAAATAGTATTTAATCCATTTTTTCATGAGAGGGCAAAAAATATTCACATTGATTGTTATTTTATCATAGAAAAGGTTCTTAATAGCAAAGTTGTAATTCGATATATTTTCTCTACTAAACAACCAGCAGATCTATTGACTAAAGGGTTGGGTAGACTACAACACACTCATCTTGTATCCAAGCTAGGAATGAAGTATATCATCATACCCCCAAGATTAGAGGGGGCTATTATAGAATACAATAAAGAGATCGCTAATAGCTGAGTTAATGTCAATCACATTCCAGCCGTTAGTAGTCGATTAAGAGTTGTTAAGGTGGCAGTTAATCAGAAGATATTTTGTTATTATTAGTAGTGGAAAAAGTGTGGGTATATATAAGTGTAAATAGTTTATGCAAGTCAATTAGTTAGTTCGACATTGCAGAAATTCTCTCTCTACTTTGTAATCTCTCTCATTATGTGAAATGAAGATCAAGTTTTTCTTCCGCAGTTCTGCTTAAATGTGTGCTAAATACACAAATTAACACGAATAACATTAAAGGGAGCTAGTAGCTCAAAATTTCACTCATATTTTGAAATATATATGTCTTTTACACTATGATAAATAGGTTCTACATGAGGACATAAGAACACGTTAAACAACACGTTGAAGATCAAGTTACCAGAAAAATTGAGTGGAGAGTGATAAAAAAAATCTTTAAATTAAAAATAATGGCATGTTTGACCAACTAAGGTCAAAGCTTCATTTAAATTCCAATTATGCCAATTAGGGTGTGGAGTAATTTTTAAAACTTATAATTTTTTAAAGGATAAATTACGTAAAACACAAACTTAAGAGGCATAAATACATCATTTCCCTTATCTTTTAAAATATTTCATAAAATCTCATATTTTTCCTCTTCATCTTAATACATATTAAATAAGGAAGTAATATATTTTCATTTATTTTGGGAGAGTAAATCATGGGAGAGAATCTCTTAAATATAAAATTCCATCAGATCTTATCATTTGCAATTTATAATTTGGTTTAATTTTTTTCATATCTGTTAATCTCTTTTTCCCGTTAAAATTTTGAAAGCTTTATTGTGTGCTTCATGTTGACAAGCATTCATATTCTCTTGAAGAATCTTCATATTGTAGAAGCTAAAAGATCTCATAGTTTCCAACTAAACCAGGCAATGGCGATGATCACTGCAATGCCACCACCCTTCTGTCAGTTGCTTGTCAATCCTTTAAGACTATACCAATTAAAATAAAAGAGAGAAATTGAGAAATATTGTTGAGTTTCTTATGAGAATAATGGCAAAGGCAACAGTGGCGATGGAGGAGTTGTTGGTGTATTTGACTACTTTTCAATGAAGGTTAAGAGAGTTAGTGGATAGTGGTGAAGATGGAGAAAAAGATAACTTCATTAAAATAAACTTAATGATACATACGAATGTATCAGTATGCATATGTATCATAGTAAAAAAGAAAGTATTTTTTATTCATGATACATATGAGTGTACTTGCATGCGTGCATATTCATCATAATACTAAAGAATGCATTTTTTTGTTCATGATACATATAAATACATCTACATTCTCATGTAACAAATTTATACAATTTTTTTATGCATACAGTAGATTAATATGTGTTTATCATACATATGAATATCTATTCACACAACTATATTGTTCTTGATATCAAATTCTATCAAGTTTTATAAAAATGAAGTTTATGATACATATGAATATCTATTCATACAAAATGTATTGTTCTTGATATCAAAGTCCATCCATTTTTTTATCAAAATGAAGTTTATGATACATATGAATATATGCACACAACTATATTATTCTTGATATCAAAGTCCATCAATTTTTATCAAAATGAAGTTTATGATACATATGAATATCTATTCACACAAATATATTGTTCTTGATATCAAAAGTTCATCAATTTTTATCAAAATGAATTAATGTATCAATCACAAGTACCAAATATACATGCATCAACCTATGTATCAGATAAACCTATTTAATCTATATCAAGAACTTGTGTTCTCTTCCCATAATTTAAGGATTATACATATATTTGAAATCTAATATATATATATATAATGAAAAGTTTTAAATTTTAATTTTTCTTCTATTTTAGAGATTTTCTCCCATGATTTACTCTTCTAACTAAATGCAATTCTATTATTTTCTTATTGAACTGATCGATTAGTTTAAAATGTCTCAAAGGCGATATGTTTCAAGTCTTAAAATATGTATCACAAAATGAGATTTATGGGATTTCATGTATTTAGGCAAACTTATGGTAAAAAATATTAGTAGCTCCTTAGCTTATGAAATTTTTGTAAGTTGCCCTTTTTTAAAAGAGTTCTCTCTTAGTTCAAATTTCAAAATCTTAAATTTCCCCCTTATTTATGTCACGATCCAAAATTCAAAGGGTCATGATGGCACTTGTCATAGAGAACCTTGGAAAGTAATCCTATCACCCTAACCGATATACAAAGGGGGAAAAACAATAATAACCCCAAGGTAAGGCTTCTAGAACGAAGCCGAACATATAAGTAATATAAATGCGGAAAAAAACATAACAATGTAGCCATAACTTTCAAAACCAGGTGTCAATAGTATAAGAACGTATATAGTACAACTCGAATCCAAAAAAAATACATAAGTATCCAAATACAAGAGAAACTCTGTCTCTGAAATGAAAGTAAAGACATAGTCTATAGAGAAAGGTATAGAAGACATCCAAACACCTGAAAATCATCAACAACCTTGAAAGCTATAACAATCGCCTGATTCAAGCAACTTGGGCCACCCGAACCTGAATCTGCACCACAAGGGTACAATAGAAGTGAGTACGATCTACTTGTACTCGGTAGGTATCATAGGCAGACCAAGCAAAGTAAAAAATAGAGTACTCAAAATACACACAAGGGCACGTTACCTGTGATAAAAAAATATCCTATGATGATAGCCCGCACCGCTTGCACTAACAGTTCTAATATATCACAAATACAACAACAATATAACAAGTATAACATGAGTATACATTATATCACATACAAGTATAAACAGATAACGACATGTATGTGCAGAATGGTTAAGTATAAGTAACAAGATATATAGCAAGTAGACATATAAAAAGTCAATATGAAAATTTAATCTCAACGTCAACATAATAAAGCAAATGCAATATATACAATGATGATGTTGATAATGATGATGATGTAATGATGATGATGATGATGATGAAGAATGAGGTTAGCACGCAGCCTTGAGGTTGACACACTGTCATTGAGGTTGACAAATAATCATTGAGGTTGATACACAGTCATCGAGGTTGACACACATTCATCGAGTCTTCTCCAACATAATCCTTTGAAGAAGTTTCATAATGTCCCATATTTGATACCAATATTTGGTATTTTCTAGTATTTCCCGTATTTTCAGTATTTCCAGTATTTTCAAAGTGAATACATAGCATAAGACATAAACCGAGTACACATACATGACAAAAAACATACATATAAAGCAATAAAACAAACAAGTTAAACTATGTGTATGATGACATGAGAATGATGATGCAATGTTCGCAATCATTCAAAATGAGTATTTCCACAACCAATGCACATGATTTATTTCCACAATCATTTCATAATGTTTCAATTCCACAACCACCTGAGTCAATATTCACTCATCATTTTCACTATCCATGAACTTTTCATATGATGCATATGCCCACAAAGTATGGATATATCACAATACGCCAAACGCAACACAATAGAAATTTCTAATCAATACAATACAATTATTCACATGTATTCCAGGCTATCAACATCACATAAGACTCCGCACAGTCACACATATCACATGATATCTCATATTCAATAATTACATCACATTCAGACCCCACACGGGCACACCAAATATATAGGCATATTTCATGATTACTTTCCACCCTTAACATGCATTTTAGTATACAAATTAACTACCCATCTCAGTCTGAAGAGTTAAGTCATAACCTACCTCGAATATCGAAACCGATCCGCTATACTTCGAATCCACAACCTTACTTCTCATAGATGATCCTGAAATTAACTAAAACCAAGAAATATAGAATACGCATTAAAATAAAGCCAACGATAACCATATTGCCTACTTCTGGTTTGGGTCAAAATGGACCCCCGAAATGGATTTTCAAAAAGAAAGGGCAAAATTAAAACTTTACTTCAAAAATGTGTTTTTCATATCTTTCGGAATCTATAGTTGAAAACTCAAATAAAATCAAGTTAAAAATAGGTTCAAATCGAAGAAAAACTATTTTTAACCTTTACCAGGTAAAATCTTTGAAATCCATTTTAAATCCAAGATTCGAAGATGTTTTGAAGGTTAAATTGAGGAAAATATAGTAATTATAGGATTAGAAATATTATTCAAGTGAAAAGGAGTGAAATTTAGGGATAAATCAAGTAATAAGTTTTTTGGAGTTTTGAACAATAAATCAAGAATTAGAGTAAGAAAAAATTGAAATCTCACCTTAAAGCAGTAATAGAATCAAGAAATAGACGTTAATCTAGTTTTTCAAGCACTCATAATCTTCACTTTTAAGCTGTCGCACTATTTCAGGGTTTATCTCTCAAGAAGCAAGGTGAAAATGGGCAAAAATGCGACCTAAGAGGCTTATTTATACCTCTTTCAGGTATCCTGGTAGTGAAATCGCACTATCTAACCTCAAGAGCAGATATTGTGATTGAAATCACCCCTTGTGCGATCACACTATTCTCTCCGGCACCAGATATCAGCTGGAATTTGAAAAAAAATTCAAGTTTCAGCTAAGGCCTCGGGATTCATTCGGAATCTAATTTACGTAAATGAACTATGTAACCCCACTAGTTCAATGTTTCAGTTGTGTTGGCGAAGTTGAATTTTCAAAAATACATCATTTTCACAAAGTTGACCTCCAAAATCCAAAATCACAATTTCCAAATCGAGGGTCGAAATGAGATTTAAAAGCTGTAAAATCAGACCAAATATATTACCATCCTAAAATCAACGTTTTTTATCTGCTGGCGCAATCCATTCAGCCATCCATTACACGGATCGAAAGATAACCACATAAGTCCATAATAAAGCTCTCAAAGCCTCCAAAAATCATAATATCGCACAAAAAATATCAAAATGCATTGAAAATCATGTCAATCACCCCCACACTCCAAAAATATCACAATGCAACTATCGAGAGGGGTAAAATAGTAATTTCACACAGAAACACTTATTTCACATATTTCATCAAATTTTCAGGTCGTTACAATTTACCTTTTCAATCTTTCCTTCTTGTTTCTTTCTTTCTCACCCATCTTCTTTTTCTTCTTAGTATTTTTTTTCTCACACTAGATTTTCTACTTCCTCCAGCTTTTCTTCTTCTTTTCCTTTCTTCTTTTATCGTCGTTCTTCTTTGTTTTTTCTATTTTTTAATTTTTATGGACTATTTCTTTTTTTGATTTTGAGAACTATGAAAAGAAAATTTTAATTTTTTTAATGATTGGAGAAATTATGTAGAAAATTGAGCAATTATGATGGTTGCTACAACAATTATGGTAGTCATTTCAGCAACTATGATAGTTGCTACAGTAGTTACGATAATTATTGCAGCAACTATTATTAGTTATTGCAATAACTATGATAATTGTTACAGTAACTACTATTAGTTGTTGCAATAACAACGATAATTGTTGCAGCAACTACTATTAGTTGTTGTGTTACAACAATTATTATAGTTGTTGTAGTAACTATCAAAATTGCTGCAACAACTATGATAGTTGCTACAACAACTAAGACGACTGATTTTTAGCAACTTTGACTATTGTTGCAGCAACTTCAATAGTTGCTTAGCTTCTGAACAATATATGCTGGAGGAGCCAACAAAAAAAATGATAGTTATGGTGAAGGAGGAGTGGTGGTAGTGGTGGTGATGGTAACGCTAACGGAGAAGGTGGCGGCTGTTGCGGTGCTGGCAGAGGAGAAAGAAGAAGAATAGACAATTGTGGTGTAGGAGGAGGAAATGATGGTGATGGTGGATTAGGAAGAGGTATTAATGGTGGCGGTGGTGGTGATAGTGGAGGAAGAGGAGGTTGTGGTGGCAGCGACGACAACAACAAAAGTGGTGTGGAGGGGCGTAGGAGGGGAGGTGGCAGTAGCAACAGCAACAAAAGAGGTGGGGAGAGGGATGTATGGTGGGGAAAGTAAAAAACTATGTAAATATAGAACTTGAGTGTTTTATGTTTACTGTGATTAACACTAATCTTAAATTGACACTTCTAGTCAACAATTAAAACTTGTGTCACTTTTTTTTTTTTTATTGAAATCTTTTTGTCACCCTTCAATTCTCCTAAGTTACTAAACCATTGAAATAAAGTTAAAATTAAGCAAATTCAATAACAAACTATCAAGCATTAATTGAGCCAACCACCATGAAAGAGATACGTACTCCACAGAGGTAACTCTGGAATATGAATAAGATATATTTTTTTATGCTATATCTATATTATTTATAAAGAGTCCTTCGATATGAAATATACAGTAATATCATAATATTTGTTTCAATAACAAAGATTTTCTTTTTTATTTTCTAAATTAAGATATAATTAATATTATACACTAATATCATAATATTTGTTTCACTGATTAAGTTTCCCGTAAAAACTAAAAGCTCATTAGTGAGTTTTCTTTAATTTTATATATTTATGGATCCATTTTTACATGTCATAAGAAATAA
This sequence comes from Capsicum pubescens, assembly GCA_030864215.1. NCBI lineage: Eukaryota > Viridiplantae > Streptophyta > Magnoliopsida > Solanales > Solanaceae > Capsicum > Capsicum pubescens. Next base: position 67,220,559 of record CM061541.1, read on the forward strand.
TTTATTTTTTCATATAAGATTTTCTTAATAATAAATTTAATTGAATGTTTGTATTGATACAAAGGCCTAAGTTGAATAATTTTATTGATACAAAATAAAGTTCAATAAATTTGCTAGATAAATTTTTAAAACTAACTGACATTTAGAGATATTAACTCCATTGGTCATTCTCCTAGTTCTAAGCCTAAATCATCTTTAACTCCATTAAAGGTCATTCTCCTCTATGCCTAGATCATCAAGTTCTAAAGACAAACTGTTCAGACCTTTTTTGCATTCATCACATTGAGATTTTGCCTAACATTAGACTATGAGAAATTTCGAAATTATAATCAACAACAATCATTGAATAATGCAAAACTTTAACACATTAAGAAAAAAAAAACTTCGACAATCATGCGGAACCACACAAAAATTTCGTTGCGTGTTGAACATGAAACCATGCATACCTTACTAAAATCAATGGAAAAACAAATTAACCTCGTCTGATATTCACGGTTACAGGTGGAGGGCGAGCTGCATTACAGGCGCCCAGACATTGCACATACGATGAAAGGGGGTCCTGTTACAAACATTATTCATAAAAAAAAATCATTATATTGGTCTCGTTGAAAATCTAGAAAGCCCAAATCATGACAAGAAAGTACAAAAAAATAAGTTCGTTATGGATAGTTTTATTAATGTCACTGATATTCTTGTCCGGTGAGGTTCACGTAGGCGCCTTTTTGGGAATAACTTGGGGGAGGTGGTCAGCACAAAATTTTGTTCCGTCGATGGTGGTAGATTTACTATTACAGAATGGAATTTCTGATATGAGAATTTTTCAACCAAGCTTAAACGTTCTCGATGCGTTTTCCAACACCAATATCCGTATAACTATCACCTTACAACCGAATTTTTTAAGATATTCGCAGCAACAAAACATTATAGACAACTTTCTTTATGAACGTGTGAAGTCTTATGTCGACAAAGGAGTTAAATTCAGGTAAATATGATGTGATATGGTGAATTCATTTCTTCTTCTTTTTTTTCTATACTGATAATGTTTGACTTAGCTAAACCCCAAACACAACAATTTCATGTGCTAACTTGGCTTTTCTTCCTGTTTTATACTCTCTACTTCATACCAACATATGAAGTATAGTTAACTTTATCAACCAGTTAATATTTGTTTGTTCCTATCTATTGGAATTTTGATCCCCAATCTCCCATTGTTTCCACCAAATTCAATATTTTGCAGCCATTTCTAGATTTGAACTCGATTCATAAATAACTTATTTATTTGTAGGTATGTGTACGTGGGGAACGATCCCTTTATCAAAACAACAATTCCGATAAAAAATAAAGTTAATGCAGATGTCCGTTTCCTGAATATGACTAGACATGCCCTTGATAGTTTCAACTTGCCAGATATCAAAGTAACAACTCCCCATTTCTCGGACTGCTTAATAAATGTGACCAAGCCATCAGAAGGTGATTTTCGAGAAGACATAAAGGAGAAAATGATAGAAATGATCGATTACATTGACAAAAATGGTGGCCCTTTCATTCTCAATATATTCCCAATCTATACAGTTTCCAGATACGGATTTGATGTGGAATTTGCTTTCTTCGATAATAAATCCAAGTTCAAGATCGTAGATGGCAATAACACTTACAATAATGTCTTCACTTTCTTATATGATACACTTGTTTCAGCTCTAACAAAGGCAGGTTATGGTCATATGGAGATTGTTATTGGGCAAATTGGTTGGCCTACAGATGGATACATTAGTGCAAGCGAAGAAAATGCTGAAAGATTTTACCGTGGCCTTTTTAAATATATGGCTAAGAAAGAAGGAACCCCACTATGCCCTAATAGGGATATAAGTATGTATCTCCTTTCCTTGACAGATGAGAATTGGCTTAATCTAGAACATGGCGCTTATATGCGACACTGGGGTATCTATAAAATCGATGGCAGACCCAAGTACAAAATTGATTTCACCATGCAAGATCGAGATATCAAACCTACCGCTGCCAGAGGTACGTACCACTTATGTTGAATTGTGTGAGCATCGTACTTGAATAATTTCTTCCATCTTCAACCTCTTCATTATACACGCAGAGTAAGTGCTGGACAGAATTGTTTATTAATGAACGCAGAAAGCATTTTAACTACAGTTATAGAGAAAATAAGAAAACTCGTAGACCAATACTAATAACGTAATAAATAATGGTTGCTGAAATAACTAGGTAGTATCCTAAATAAACAAGAACTACAGAAACAACAATACTAACTAAACTATTAACCAACAACCAAAATAAACAGTGATTAACAGGGCTCAATCATTTTGTGCTAATATGCCCCATCAAGTTAGACATGGGTCACTAAGCCTAACTTGGATAGATTTTATTTTATGCTAATACGCCCCATCAAGTTAGACATGGGTCACAAAGCCTAACTTGGATAGATTTTGCTGAAAAGCAGGCTTAGGAAGTGCCTTCGTGAGAGTGTCGGCTATTTCATCGGCACCATGGATATGAACAACCCAAACCTTTTTTACGTTGACATGGTGGCGAACAAAGTGAAAATCCACTGCAACATGCTTCACATGACTATGGAGGACAAGATTTTTGCTCAAGAATGTGGCTCCGAGATTGTCATAATAAATAGTGGGACATTGATGTACTAGAAAGTGTAAATCAATGAGGAGATTAGTAAACCATAAGGTTTCATAAAGAGCATTAGCCACTGTCTGTAAACTCAGACTCAGTGAAGGAGCGAGAGAATATATTTTATTTCTTTGAGAACCAGCTAATTGGATTGTAACCAAGGAACAAGAAATACCCAGGTATGGAAACTCTGTATGCGATGTCCCCACCCTAATATGTATCCGAGTATACGTGTAGATTGAAATCCTTAATAGGAGCTACACGTAGGCCTAGTTGGATGTTGCACGCATGTAGTGGAGAACACGCCTCACAACTTTCCAGTGAAGGTCCGTTGGTTCTTGCATATACTAGTATGACTTATTCATTGCATAGGTGGTGTCTACTCCAGTGAAAGATAGGTATTGAAGCCTTCCTAAGACTCGATAATAGTATGTTTCATCAGTCAGGAGGATACCATTACACAAGGTAATCAACTTAAATGCACTTATTAGTGTGTGGGCACTTTTGCAGTCAATCATTAACTCATTATTCAGGATCTCATCACATAATCTACATGGTCGAGAAATAAATCATTAGAGTTGTATATCACTTCAACACCAACAAAGTCATGAAGAGTTTTCAAATATTTAGTAGAAAATTGAGAAACAAGGAAAGCGATAACCTGATTGACACTGAAAGTGTTGCTTCTAGTGATAATAATGTCGTATTCATAGACAAGGACGAGCATTGTGCCACCTAGAAACTATATAATGAGTAGTGAAGCATTTTCTTTTGTCTTTACAAAGCCTGTAGATGGAAGATAAACATGTAAGAGCATTCTACCATGCTTGAGTGACTTGTTCCTAGCCATAGATTTTCCTGCGCAAGATACATATTGAGTTGGTTTGTCACCATTAGTGAACCCCAGATATTGTACCATTTACACCCCATCTTTTAGATTACATAGGATTAACACATTATTGAAATTCAGCTAACGAAGTTGCTAGTTATGGTAAAGTGTTATAAATAGGATGATTTGAATTATAGTAGGCTTGACAATCAAGCTTAAGTTTCATGGACGTCAATGCTCGACCTCTGAGTGGGCTTTCTCATCTAGCCCCATTTGTATCTATCAATATACCCATCCTCATTTCTTTCGATCCAAAAAAGTAACTAGCAGAAAATAATATTTTTAGTTAGGTTAGGAGGAATCGCTTCACTCCCCATTCGAGATGCTTTATGATTATTTGACAGTATTTGGTGTGATAGTTTCACTTTGGTTAGTAGATCAAAAATTTATTTTGATTTAGCAATGTTGTTTTGGGATCGTGTGACAACATTGGTAGGAAGGGATGAAAAGTGAGCTTATGAGGGAGCGAGCTTCAACTCAGGGATAGGATAGACTAGTTGAGGAACCATAGATGTAGGTGAAATTGTGTTCCTGTGAAGATAATATAGGAGGGGATGTCGGATACTATTTGTGTTTGTGGGTATATTTGTTGGTAAATTTATAAGTAGGTCTAGATGTGTGATATGTTAGGCAGTTGGGTGAGAAGGGGATTCTTGGAGTGTTAGAATTACAGAAGTGAGGGTGACAGAAATTTAACTGGAAAAGGAGAAGTTGTGTCCAACATTGTTTCACTGAGTAGGATTATACGTTTTAGTTGGCCTGTAACTATACTAGAGAAGGAGAAGATACAGATCGATACTCTATAGATGTTTGGACGTCTATGTCTAAGGGAGGGAAAAGCTGTATAGTTATGGGAAGTTTAGTTGTAGGGTCTAAAGAATTTGAATTATAGTATTATCCCATTTTAGGTGAGATAATTTGATGGCAATATATGGGAGACAAGGTTTTAAAAGGGAGAACATTCTCATAAATCTCTAGTATTGGGATAAATATACTTTCATAAAATTGGGTCAAAACATTGATGAAAATGACGAGAGAAGTAAAATTCAAGATAGACACACATGGTGGATTTTAGTTCAAGTTTACTTTTGGAGTATGGTTTAAGTCATGGATAGCATCGTAAAAAAACAAAACATTACAGGGAGCATTAATTAAGTGATTTTCCAAGTAGATGTATGAATGGAGATCGGTTATCTAGTTGAGACTTGGGAAAATGATTGATGAGGTAGATAGTGTGATGACATGTGAAAGACCAAAATTGGGGCAGAGGGATACATCATGTAAGAGCGTTCTTGTAGTTTCAATTATATCGCGATGTCATCATTCAACAAATGAAATTCTTTGAGTCATATAGGGTGGGATAGAGAGTTGTTCAAAATTGTGAAGTGAGAGAAAAGGGTCAAATTTTTAAATTCTCCTCCACCATTAGAATACAATGATTAAATTTAGGTTTCAAAATATTTTTCCATCACAGGTTGGAATTTTTGAAAGGTCTCCTTAACCCTACTTTTATTTTTTTTAGTGTATAGAGCCAAGTATTTCATATTGTCGAGAGATAAGACCGGTGATGTCCCTATAAAAATTACTAAAAATAATTTGAGACGGTTTAGATTTAACAAAGATAATTGGGTAAAATAATGTTGATGGAATTTATTAGATAAGTTGACAAGAATTATAATAAAAAGGTTTGCCTCACTCATGAAACAACATGAAAAAATTATTTAAAATAAACCTAAGAACTCTAAAGTGGGGATGACTCAAATGTTGATGCCAAGTAGTGAGAGGAGTGGATGTAGCGGTCATATGAGTTTGGGGTTGTGAGACATGCCACTCATACAATTCATTGGATGTCTGACTATGCATCAGCGATTTCTACATTTTTAGATCCTTCGCAACAAAGTCAAAAGGAAAAATTTTAATGGACTATAAATTATCTTGACAAAATTGAAAAAAGAGAAGCTTGGGTTAAATAGATGAGGCCCACAGAGTGTGAGTTAGCTTTAAAATATTATGTAATGCATTTAATTTAGAAGATCTAGTGTGAGAGATGGGACTTTTATTACCATCATCTATGGAGACATCCTTGTTGCCGTGGTATAATTATAGGTTGTGTGGCTCGGTTTTGATGTGATGGGTGGTACCAAAGTTGACTATCTAGTGGTTAGTGGTAGCCTCCAACCCAGCATCATAATTGGCTTTGGCTTCAAAGTGTTGTGAAACTTCAAAAGGCAGACATTGGTGGTGTGGCCAGTCTTTTTACATAGTTGACATTGAGTAATAGTGTTTGACTTTTAATTGGACTGCCATTTTATGTAGTATTTGGACGTGAATTTTGGTGTCACTATTAAGAATTATTATTCTTCCTATGATTGCTAAAATTATTGGCATTGGATTTGATGGAAATAGATATTGCGGAAGTTATGAGACTAGACAATTTCTTAGCATCATCATGGCGAAAAAAAAGTTCATGGTCAATTTACTTGGAAACAATTCTTCATATAATACAACCTTATCACGTACACAGATGACAACAAAGATTTCATGAAACTTAGGACCTAGACCACTGAGTATTTTGAAGATGAGTTCAAGATTGGAGACGAGAGAACCATTCAGGGTTAACTCATCCGAAATGGATTAAATAGTGTAAAGATATTTGGTGATGGAGCGAGAGTCTTTAGTGTTGTGAATAAGTTGATAATATAGTTTGAAGACACATGTTTTTAATCTATTTTCATAAGTGGCGTGTTACCAAGACGATTTGGACGAGTTATTGCAGCAACAGTAGAAGCAATTGTGAATTCAATAGAGGCCATGAGAGCGTTCTAGATGAGTAGGTCCAGGCGGAACCAAGGTAAAAAGAAGGATTGAGAAATATGTTGATTCCAATAGAGAGGGTGAGACTAGGGGTTGGAATGGTCCCATTAAGATGGCCAAATAGATTGTACTCATACATAATCATGAAGAATTGAGCTTTCAGGTGGAAAAGTTATGGCTACCACTGAGTTTGATGTGTAATTAGGGTGCATGATTGAATCGAATAATAATGTAAGCATTTATTGTGTTATCATCATTAGCAACTCTGGGATTATTGCTATTTTTGTTGCTATTATTGTTGGCTATCACTTTGTATCTCTGTGAGGAAGGGGAACGAAAAAATTGGATCATTCTCGTTAAAGAGTATAAAGCCCTGATACAAAGATGGAGTAAGTGAAGAACAAAATTATTTATTAATGAACATAGAAAGCATTTTAATAGAGTTACAGAGAAAATAAGAAGACTTCTATACCAACACTATAATGTAATCTAAATAAATATTGTCTGCTAAAATTACTAGGCAGTATCCTAAATAAATAAGAATTTCTTAAATAATAATACTGACTAAACTACTAACTAATAGCCAAACTAACAACAATTAACAGGGCTTAATTGTTTTGTACCATTCTTCATGTCGAATTAATTTCTGCTTACACACTATTTTTCTTATAAATGAGAATCTCATGAAGTTGGTCTCAATGAATGTCATGACCCAAAATTCGAAGTCATTTATGATACTTATCCCGATCCAACCTAGATAGGTAAGACAAACACCAAATGAGATATAATAGCAAACAATAAAATAAATAATACCCAAATACGAGACTTTAAGATAAAATCTGGCCAAATATTAAGAAACTCTGAAAATGACATAGATACAACTCAATCACAAAATCTAGTGTCATGAGTAAAGAACACAGATAAACTAAAATCAAATTTAAAAAATATACAACTCTATCTACGAAATGTAAAATAAAGATAAGTTAATGGAAATGAGGGAGTCTAGAACATGCTATAGGTGAGGAGTTCACTAGTACTCTGAACTGCCACATCACAACATGAAATAAAGATCTGTAGGTCGCTCTTAAACTGGGATATGTACCAAAAGAGTACAAAAAGTAGAAGTGAGTACGGTCAAATTGTACTCAATAGGCAATATAGGCCAACCAAATAAAGTAGAAAACTAAACATGTAAAGGAAACTATGAGCAGAACTTCCATCTGCATATAGAAAAGTTCTAAGTGGTGGCTCAAACCATACAACTCCCAAAAAATATAAATAGTAATTACAATAATTATTAAGAGTAACTGCACGACAATATACATAAAAGGGAAATCTAAATTACATAAAGTCAATTACATAAGAGAGATGCAAGTGTTGCAACGCACTGAAGTGCTAATGATGTAATGTCTCAATGTTAACTCATATACACCTTTCGAGAATAAGCTTTTAGGATGGTACCCATGGAGGGTTCACACCCATATACTATCACAGTCTCATCTTTCAACCTTGTCGGCACATTCTTCGGTCAAGGCGTTTATAAAGTATCTCATTTTCTTTTACAAAAAATTAGTGTTTCTCAGTGGCATGAATTTCTTGAATATGGATGAATGAAATGAGGATGCATGCTCATAACCAAATCAATATTATATAATGAATCAACTCAATAATGATATAAATAAGCTCAAATCTAAGTAGATCATGATTAAATCATCACATAGCAACACAGTAGTAGAGAGCCATGTAAGAAATTAATAATATCAGTTCCAATCATAATCGGGCATCATATTAATAATAAAGAACAAATAGTGTTCAAACAAGTTTAATACCAGCCTCCACACGCATCATAACAAAAACAAAAACAACAACAACAACAATAATAATAAGAGAAAAAACTTTGTTTCACTCTTGAACTATATCCAGAATGGCTGAGACACACCTCAATTTAACGGGGGTCTTATTACCCCCCTGAACTAATTAAAAATATAATTTTGACACCCTTAGTGCCTACATGGCACATACATGGGACACCCGTGTGCCTACGTGGACCCTTCAATGTGTTGTGTCACGTAGGCACTAAGGGTGTCAAAATTATAATTTTAATTAGTTTAGGGGGTAATAGGACCCCCTTTACGTTGAGGTGTGTCTCGACCATTTTGGGTATTGTTCAAGGGTGAAATAGAGCATTATCTCTAATAATAATAATAATAATAATAATAATAATAATAATAATAATAATAATAACAACAACAACAACAATACCCTCAAGTCAATAATGATATTCACATAAGCTCCCATACGGGCAACGCGATAAAATAAGGATCTCAAAAGATGAATCTCATGATAAAATCTCCAATTCATACCATACTTTACATGAATGATTAACTACCCAGTTCGATCCAAAGAAAGTTAAGTCATAACTTACCTTAATAACCGAAACACATGCCTAGACCCTTCAACAAGAAGCTTTTTTGTTTAAAATATTCTTGAAATGAACCCAATCTATTAAAGACATAATATACATGTCAAAAGGAGTTTAATGAAACTAATATTAGCTGCTTTCGTTTCGAGTTCATGAATACTTCAAAAATCGACCCCAAAATCAAAAGGGATAAAATTAGAATTCTTATTAAAGAATCAAGTTTTCCATTCTTTAATGGTTCAAAATATAAAAACGCATTGAAAAATAAATTGAAATCGAAGAAAACTCATTTTCTAACTTTATTAGGTAAAACCCCAAATTTTCAAATTTAATATCCAAGTTTGGTAGTTATTTTTAAGATATAATCAATGGGTAATGATATAAATAAGGCTTATAAGGTTATCAAACACTTTTGATGAAAGCTATCTTTGACATCGCCAATCCCGAGGTCTTAAGGTTCATAAATGGTGAAAATGAAGAAGAATTGCAAAAAGGGAGTTTTTATGCAGCGATCATCGCCTAGATGGTCAAATGATCGCTTAAACAACATCACTTAAGCGACCAGACTAGCGCTAAGGCGATAGTCACTTGTCATGCAAGCTCGTCTCTTAGGATGCCATTTAGCCACTCAGACAGCTAACACATCGCTTAGAGGTTGTACTTAAACCAGAACTCAACTAAAATATGCAACCAAAGACCTGCTATAGAGGTTGTACTTAAACCAGAACTCAACTAAAATATGCAATCAAATATAACTTCGAATGGACCCTCGAGGTTCGATTGTGAGCCATAAAAATAAACCAATAATGCTACTAGACTAATTTCAACATTTCAGACTCAATGCAACTATCAGATTTACCAAAATAGGTCGTTATCAATAATTTACCCTCCAAGAACCTTTAGACTAATTTAACTAGTTTCTCGTCAAAATGCTCAAAATACAAAATAAACAACCAAAATTCGAACCAACCACACTAATAACCGAAAATCGATATTCTAAAGTTGTTGGAACTGACAGAACACCATCTGACTCTCAAAGCGAAAAATATTGATCAAAGTCAAATATAACTCTTTAAAGGCTACTCAAAACCTCAAATTCGTATATATCACTCCCGAATGCTTTGGGGAATGTATCAACCATTTCCACAACTTATAAGTAATATATAGAAACTACGGATAAGGGCAAAATAGTCAAAATACAGAAAAAGCTAAAAATTACAGCAAGGGTTATTACAATATTGGGAAACAACAATAGCTGAACTAAAAATTTAAGAACGAAAGAATAAAGAGATAAAAAGCTAAGGGTGTTCGGTATGAAGTTCCTTTTTTCTCATCTTCGATTGGTTAAAATAAGAAACTACTTGTTCTTCAAGAAAAAAAATTTCTTGGAAAATATTTTCCTCCCTACCATACCCTGAAAACTACAACAATGTAATTTCTACCACTGCAGTGGCATATTGTATACTGACGATAGAGAGATAAGAGTGGTGGACTTGAAAGGAAATGGTCTATAATTAGAGAAAATTTTGGTTACAATACAATTAGGATTCACATTGTGTTTATCGTTTTCTTAGGTAACGATTATTATTTTCTTTTAAAAGGTTCTAATATTACTTAAGAAAATTATGTTTATTAATTTTTGTTGGCCAAAAATTTCTGTCAGGTTCCTACCTAACGTAATCTTTTCATGAATCATCAAAAATAGAAATGAAAAGCAGCTATTTACATAGTGTCTAAAACTAGCTCCAGCAATAATTAATAAGAAAATCTATAATTAACTTGATGAACAGAGTCATCAAATCAACTTTACAGTTATTATGTCTCATTCTAATTGCAACAACTTTTGCTTCCAATGTTGTGGTCATGTGTATTTTCTGTGCTTGTGTATATTTAGATTATCTATGTGATTTATCACATCGAAAACATGTCTAGATTACCTCTTGCTTCAACCGTATTTCACTTAAGTGTTCCTGTTGTTGGCATTCTCCATAGTACTATACCACAAAAAAAATTATATTTTATCTTAGTAAGCCTTAGACAATCATTTTGCAAAGACTGACTTTTTTCAAGTGAAGTGATATATTCATGCAAAAAGCTACAGATAGAGCCTTTGACTGACCTCATAATACTATAATTGACTGGATAACTAGTCCAGCCAACAACAAAACCATAGTAGGATTAATTTACAAAGAATCCTACTCTGAAGGAAATTGACATTTATCCAACTGATAGGGCCATTTTACATCCTTGGGCAAAGAGTGAAAAGTGTCAAAATGCATTTTGACTTTGTTTGGAGGAAAATTTATCTAAGATGTCTGCTACTTGGTTTGCCTTTCTGAAATAGTGGGAGATGGAGATATTCGCCGGGTTCTTCCTCTCTAGGATCATTTCAATTCTCCTCTTCATCTTGTAATTAGCGGAGAATTTTGTTGAAGCATTATAGCAACAATAAGGGAGTCCAACTTCAAATCTACTTTTGTATAGCCCAACATGTAGCATAGATTTACTTTATAATTGGCAGCAAAAATCTTGGCCATATTGTTACTATTCAGTTAACTGAGACAACATATGCAGATATGATATCAGCACTATCATTTGAATGATGCCTTCAGTAATAAGTTTATGTTTCAATCAATTTTTTAGAACAAGTGCATCGGTTAAAAGTTTTTTATGTTTCAATTAATATTGAAACAAATGCATTTTGAGTTACAAAGAAAATGAATGTGAAATTACAATTGAAACAAATGCATCTTGAGTTACAAATGCATTAACAATTGTAAATTCATTTACGTTTTGGGTTCTTGAAAATTGAAAGAAAGATATTTTTTGTTCATGAACCTATTAACTATTGCTTAATTAATACTTTTCACTTGCATGAAAATTTTTACCCTATAAATAGTGTTTCTTTTGTTTGGAAAAGACAACCACTCAAAACTACTTTCCCCTTGAAAAACACTTGAGGGACATTGATCAAATGGTGAAATCACCAATTCAAGAATAGAAGAGCAACATTCTTGAATGCTACTTGTTTTGTGGTTTAGTTGAATCCCGAAGATAGAGTTGTCACTAGTTCTTCCGTTTGCTAGTGGGAGAGACTCCAACTATCTTCAAGAAGCGTATTATCGTGTCTTTAAGCCAAGCAAGTTTTATTTTGAATTTATTGTACAATTATCATTATTGTTCTAACAATTTGAAGATAGTTGTCTCTATGGCTTCTATATCAATATCAAGTAGTATTCCATCTTTGCCTAATCCTAATTTTGAAATATTTGATGGCAAAGACTTTCCTAGATGGCGTGGAAAGATGAAATTCTTTTTAAGACGATTAAAGTTGGCATATGTTCTTGAAGACCTTGTCCTAATGCTCCTGGTTTTGAGGTAGCATCTGACGAGGCTACTTTGATTAAAGAACAAATTGTCAAATGGCAATATGATGATTATTTGTGCAAGAATTATATTCTTGGAGGAATGTCCAACAAATATTATGATCAATATTATGTTAAATGCAAATATGCTAAAGAGATATGAGACACTCTTCAAGCTATTTATTTAGCAGAAGAAACGAGTTCTAAGAAATTTCTTGTTTCAAATTATATGGAGTTCAAAATGGTTGATGACAAGTCAATCACTGAACAAGTATAAGAATTCCAACTTATTGCTAATAGAATTGCTATATCTAGAATTTCTCTTGATGAAAACTTTCATGTTGGTGCTATTGTATCAAAACTTCCTCCATTTTGGAAAGAGTACCGAAGCAAACTCTTACACAAAAAGGAAGATTTGACTCTTGAACAATTATTGCAACACTTGCAAATTGAACAAGAGACACGATGGCGCGATAATAATAGTTTGAAGAAAACTGTCATGAAAGCTCATATGGTTGAAGAAAAATCAAACAAGAAGGAACCAGAAAATAAGAATTTTTCAAAGGCAAAGAAGACTACAAATTTCAAGCGTAATGGTGCCAATTTTAAATCTGGTGAATGCTATCATTGTCACAAAGTTGGTCACTATGCGCATGATTGTAGAATTCTCAAAGCCGAAAAGAATAAAGAAAAAATAAATAAAAATAAAAAAGATGATCTTGTGGCAATGGTCACAGAAGCATTTGTAGCGGAAGATCAAGTGGAATGGTAGATAGATACCGGCGCAACTCGTCACATATCAGGTAACCGAAATCCTTTCAAGACTTATGAATTAGTGGGGGACGGTAAAATTGTATATATGGGAAACTCCTCCTCTACTAAAATTGTGGGAAAAGGAACTATTGAACTGAAGGTTACTTCCGAAAAGATAGTTACATTGATGGACGTATTGCATGTTCCTGATATTCGAAAGAACTTGGTGTCAGGTACGCTTCTTTCAAAGCATGATTTTAAAATAGTTTTTGAGGCAGATAAGTTTATTTTATCTAAAAATGGCATGTTTGTTGGAAAAGGTTACGTTGTAAATGGAATGTTTAAACTCAATATTAAAAATGAAAATATTTCTGCTTATCTTGTGGAGTCTCTGGACTTATGGCATAAACTTCTAGAACATGTGAATTTTAGATCCATTCAACTTATGGTGAATAATGGATTAATCAAAGATTGTGGAAAGAATCATACTACTAAGTGTCTTACTTGTAGTAAATGCAAGATTACAAAGAAGCCCTTTAAGACAGTTGAAAGGACTTCCACACTTTTGCAATTAATCCACACTGATATTTGTGAGATAGATTATTTGTCAAGTCATGGAAAGAGGTATTTTATCACTTTTATTAATGACTACTCAAGATATAATTATGTCTTTCCATTGAAAACAAAAGATGAAACATTTGAGACTTTCAAAACATATAAAGCAGAAGTTGAAAATAAATTGAGTCTGAAAATTAAGTCAATTAGATCTGATAGAGGTGGAGAGTACTTAAAGTTAGATTTTATTGATTTTTGTGAGAGATAAGGCATTGAAAAATAATTGACCATGTCCTATACACCACAAAAAAATGGTGTAGTAGAAAGAAAAAATAGGACTTTCATAGAAATGGTTAATTCTATGCTTTATGGATCTGGTATATCTGAAAATTTGTGGACTGAAGCTTTGCTTTCAGTATGTCATATTTTGAATAGAATTACTTCCAGAAAGCATGATGCATCTCCATATGAACTTTGGAATAATCGAAAACCAAATATAAATTATTTTAAAGTATGGGGTTGCTTGGCTCATGTTCGATTACCAAATCAACATTTAACTAAGATTGGCTATAGAGGAGTAGATTATGTGTTTATTGGTTATTCACAAACTAGTAAGGCTTATAGATTTTTAAATCTTGAGACCCCAAGTCCTCATACAATTATTGAATCTTTACATGCTAACTTTTTTTAGCATATATATCCCAAGACATTGGAATACATGCTAACTTTTTTGAGCCATTGGAAGAAAGTCAACCAAGACATAGTTCAAGATCAGCCAAATCAAAAGACTTTGGACCTGATTTTTAAGCTTATTTGGTTGAAAAGGATCCTGAAAGTTATGTTGAAGCTATGTCTTCACATGATGCTCCATTTTGGAGTAAATCCATTGATGATGAAATGCATTCTATATTATCTAATAATACATGGATATTGTCAGATCTTTCTCCTGGATGTAAACCAATTGGTTGCCGGTGGATTTTTAGGAAGAAAATAAAATCTGATGGTACTTTAGATAAGTACAAAGCCCGTTTGGTAGCTAAAAGCTTTACTCAATTGAAAGATATTGATTATTTTGATACTTTTGCACCTGTATCTCGGATGACCTCTACTCATCTCTTGATTGCTCTAGCAGCAATTCATGGTCTTATGATTCATCAGATAGATGTGAAAACTGTATTCCTGAATGGAGATCTAGATGAAGAAGTCTACATGAAATAACCAGAAGGATTTGTCAATCCTGGTCAAGAACGTAAAGTTTGTAAACTTCTTAAATCTCTTTATGGATTAAAACAAGCTCCAAAATAATGGCATGATAAATTTAGAAAAGTTATGATTTTTAATGGATACTTAATCAATGGTGGAGATATCTGCATATTTAGTAAATTTCAAGAAAATTCTGGTGTTATAATATGTCTTTATGTAGATAACATGTTGATCTTTGAAACTGATATTGAAAGAGTCAAAGAAACAAAATATTTTCTTGCTTCTCAGTTTGAAATGAAAGATCTTGGATAAGCTGATGTAATTTTAGGCATCAAAATTGTAAGATCGGCAAGTGGTTTGACTCTTACTCAATCAAGTTATATTGAGAAGGTTCTAAAGAGGTTTGGTTATTTTGAAGACAAGCCTACTCCTACACCATTTGATCCTAGCATCAAACTAGTACGAAACTCTGGTGATATTCTTAATCAATTGACATATTCTCAGATTGTTGGGTGTCTTATGTATGCCATGCACTATACCAGGCCAGATATTGGTTATACAGTAGGAACTTTGAGCAAGTTTACTGGTAGCCCTGGAGTTGAGCATTGGAATGTCTTAATTCATTTTTTAAGGTATCTGAAGGGTATAATTAATGTTGGCCTGCATTATTCTACCTTTCCAGCAGTTCTTGAAGGCTATAGTGATGCTACTTGGAATTCTGATACGAATGACTCTAAATCTATTACTGCTTGGATTTTCACTTTGGCAGGAGTAGCAATATCTTAGAGATCAAAGAAGCAGACGTGTATTACTCACTCAACGATGGAGTCAGAATTTATCGTTATGTCTTCTGCTGAAGAAAAATCTAATTGGCTGCGGAGTATACTAATAGATATTCCATTATGGGGTAAGACAATACCACCTTTGACTATATATTGTGATAATAGAGCTGCTATATTTCGGGCTTCAAGTGATTGTTACAATGGCAAGTCAAGACAAGTTTGTCTCAAACATAATAATGTGAGAATATTATTGGAGGATGGCATAATATCGCTTCAATATGTGAAGTCCAAACTCAATTTAGCATATCCTTTGTCTAAAGGGTTAGGCAAGCAATTGGTGGTACAAACTTGTAATGGGATGGAAATAGATCCTGTTGTAGGTTGATTGTAATTTATGGTAACCCTACCTAATGATGTAATCTTAGGTTCAAAGGAAAAACAAGTAAAGTTACAATTGTGAAGCACATCAATAAAATTTCCCTTTTCCCTAAAGAGTGAGTAGATGAGCATAAGTTGAGATTTTTTCTCTTGATAAATCTATAAAACCGGTATAGGTTGGAGTAAATAATAACACTCTTGATAGATTTGACAGTATTCCTACAAAAGAAAAGAATGAGATTATATTCTCTTATTAATTCTATACACCGATTTCTGTTGGAATGTGTAGGAACATTCTTGATAGATTTACTGATACTTTGTTGTAAAGAAGGATGAGATTAATTTATCTTAATTAAATTCATAGACTACTTAGTCGGAGTATGAAAAGTTATTCTTGATGAATTCACGCACTAAGTGCGAAGTGGAGGTCGTTTCAATAAGATTTTAACAGGGAAATCTTAAAGTACTTAGCTAAAAGGATTCGAGACACATGGCCGTAAGGTGTCAAAGGATTTTGATTTTCACCGGAACATAGCACTATGCGTGGTTTCTACTTCATTCAATAAACCACTTAGTTCAAAGATTTGTCCACTAAGTAGTCAATGATTTAGAAAGTCTTCACTAGCTAATGGTTCAAGTCCAAAAGACACCATTATTGATGCATGTTTCTAGATTAATGTCTCAAAAGAATTTAATATAAAATTTCTTGAAACAAGTGGGGGATTGGTTTTACTGAAGTTTATGTTTCAATCAATTTTTGGAACAAGTGCATCGGTTAAAAGTTTTTTATGTTTCAATTAATATTGAAACAAATGCATTTTGAGTTACAAAGAAAATGAATGTGAAATTACAATTGAAACAAATGCATCTTGAGTTACAAATGCATTAACAATTGTAAATTCATTTACGTTTTAGGTTCTTGAAACTTGAAAGAAAGATAATTTTTGTTCATGAACCTATTAACTATTGCTTAATTAATACTTTTCACTTGCAAGAAAATTTTTACCCTATAAATAGTATTTTTTTTGTTTGAAAAAGACAAGCACTCAAAACTACTTTCCCCTTGAAAAATACTTGAGAGAAATTGATCAAATGGTGAAATCACCAATTCAAGAATAGAAGAGCAACATTCTTGAATGCTACTTGTTTTGTGGCTTAGTTGAATCCCGAAGATAGAGTTTTCACTAGTTCTTCCGTTTGCTCGTGGGAGAGACTCCAACTATCTTCAACAAGCGTATTATCGTGCCTCTAAGCCAAGCAAATTTTATTTTGAATTTCTTGTACAATTATCATTATTGTTCTAACACCTTATTTATCAGCCCTTCTGTTTACAGCTAGAAAGCTTCCATCCATATTAATTTTCACTTTGTCCTCTCTGTGCTTTTCTCAAGTGATAATCTTCTATCCAGAAGTGGGTTTAAGCCAATCAATTAGATCACAAAAATTACTCAAAGGAATGCTAAAGTTAATTTGTGGAAGAAGCTTGTATATGACAGTCTTGATGTTCCATTCAACTTGATTTATAATTCTTCATTGCTGATTCATTTTTTATCACCATAAGTGCAAGTGCACCAGCCCTTCCAAATCTCTCATATGATTGTTATTTGCTACAGGTGTAATATGCAAATTTTTCTTGTGCATATTGTTCTTGTGTTTAGATGTCCAATATGCTTGAGTAATCTGTGCAATGGTACCTATGGTCTGGAAAATACCAAAAGAACAAGAAAAGTGTTTCCAGGACTGCCCTGGCAATTTCACCATCAACAAATACATGTTCTGGAGTCTCCTAATAGGATTTACAGCAGGATATACAAATAGAGGATATATTGATGCCAAATTTAGTCATAATGATACTCATAGGCAGTATACCAAGCAGCAGTCCCCATGAGATTAAAGACATCTTAAAATGGTAGCTCGCTATGTCAAACCTTACTAGGGTTTGAGGTACTTTGTGTTGCATCTATTACGTGGTTCCAGACACTTTTGTTGTAGTGACCATCTTCACTATGTCCAAATCGCGTAGTCACTCTTTTTTCTTCACCAATAGGAATATTCAGAATATTTTGAACCAATTCAGGAGTTAAATTATCCTAAAGTTTAGTAATATTCTGATCCCTATTAATGATGTAATCATTAACAAGTTCTTTAGACTAGAGATGACTTTCCTATCTTATTCGGGAAAGAGCAATATTCTCAGTCCAATTATCCCACTAAAAGTTGTTATTTCCACACTGGATAGTGTTGGGTTCTAAGTAAACTATGAATGGAAAATGGAGGGAAGAAAAATGGAGGGAAACGTGAAAATAGTGAAATCACTTTATAGAAGAGTATTTCTCCCACATTGATGGGAGAAAGAAATATTTTTATTCTTAAATTAAGATGCATTCCTTCATGTTGATAGAGAGGCAAAAAAAAAACAAGCCTCGTGCCATCATCGCTCGCTCTACTTTGGCTTTGAATTTTGATTTGAAAAATGATTGAGAGACTATCTTTTGGGACAAAATTCATTTGAAACTTGAGAGTTTATGATAGAAAAAAATTCAATCTAAAATTTCTCCATTTGTGGACGCACATAAGAATGTGTGAAGGTGAAATAATTTTTTATTATCTCAGTTAAAGTACTGAGCCTCCCGATATTCGCATGTCAAAACACACCTCGAAGGGAAACAACCCTTTGAGGTACTATTTAAAAATGAAATGGTGATCTGCATGTGCATCTGGCCACCTATGAGTAGGTCCAAGACAGAACATTCTATTTTTTGACAAACGGCGGCCTGCTGCCGCTTGTGTGCCCCCTGCAGGCGTAGGTGGAGTCTATAGGTCAGCGATAATCTAAATCAATGTGTATTTTTAAGAATCATTACTTCTTCTATGAAGCACCACATTTTATCTATAAATACCTGAATGTTTTCTCAAGTAAAGACACAAAATTTTGAAGTTAAAAATATCTTTTTCTTCCTAAAAACTCAAGTGCGATTTATGAATCGTTGAGTCTCTTCAAAGTTTAGCAAATTTGAGGTACCCCTATTTTCTAAAGTGAATAATTTTATATTGGGAGGATACTTCCATTAACCTCAGCTACTTGAGGGGAATAAATTTTTAAGGACACACCATTAATACGATGGATGTGATTCTTTCTTTTTCTTGATGGTTTTGCTATTTTCCAGAAAATAATTTGAACTTCATTTTGATATTTCATAAGTTGTTTAAAGTTATTGAAACTTCATTTTGTTATTTGATAAGTTTTTTGAACTTATGTTTGAATTTCTTGTTGTTAATACAGATTTTGTACTCGAAAAATAATAATTTTAAGGAATTTATTATAATCTGTATTTTGGTTTCTGAATATTAAAGACTTTTGAATTTTGACTCTGTTTGAACTTTATAGTGATTTGAATATATAAAAACTTCATAATGAGTCAAAGATTTATTCAGTTGATGATTAGGAGAACATAAAAACTTCATTGTTAAACTAGAAACAAGTTGTTTAAAGTTTAAGACTTTATTATTAATATTCTGAAATACTAAGGTATTTTTCTTGTTATGACAACTAAATAACTAATGAAAATCAAGTTAATTATGGAATGACAAATGTTGCAGCAACAAATATTGCAACTTCAAGTCATACGAATGTTGCTTCTGTCATGGCATCGCTAGAAAAAACAGAAAAAATTTATGATATTGATTTCAAACATTGGCATTAGAAGATGTTCTTTTGTTTGATGACTTTGAGTCTACAAAGGTTCATCAGGGAAAGTATTCCTAAATTGCCGGTAGGAACTCCAAAAAAGAACGTTTCATATTAACAAAAACTTGGAAGCACTCAGACTTTTGTGTAAGAATTACATTCTGAGTGGACTACAAGATGGTTTGTACAATGTGTACAGTAATATAAAGACCTCTAAGAAACTCTGGGATGGATGAAAAATATAAAATAGAGGATGTCAGAATAAAAAAGTTCATTATTGCAAGATTTCTGGACTTTAGGATGGTAGATAGTAAAGCAGTAGTTACCCAAGTCCAAGAGTTGTAAGTCATAATCCACGATCTCTATACTAAAGGTATAAACTTAGATAATACATTTATTGAACACATGAAGTTTGTTCTTGATACTCACATAAACTTTGATATAGGTTTGGTCGTGAACGATACTTTTCAAGTAGCTGCAATAATCGAAAAGTTACCACCTTAGTGGAAAGACTTCAAAAACTACTTAAAGCACAAACATAAGGAGATTTATGTTAAAGATCTCATTATGAGGTTAAGAACTAAAGAGGATAACAAGGCAGCAGAAAAGAGGTCTTATGGGAATTCAACAATAAGTGGAGTAAATATTGTGGAAGATAATCCCACTAAATCAAAGAAGACAAGGAAAACACCATGACAATAAGACAATCCTCCTAAGAAGAAATTCAAAGAAAGTTGATTTAACTGCGGCAAAGCTGGACAATTGTCAGGCTCCGAAGAAGGATAAAAAATTAAGAAAATATGATTTAATCTAAAGACGACGTGGATGATATGTATGCTATGCTTTCAGAGTGCAATCTACCTAGAAATTTTAGAGAGTGGTTGATTGATTCAGGTTCCACCTGCCACGTATGTGACGATAAAGAACTATTTGCTTAATATGTTCTAGATTAAGATGATGAGAAGATATTCATGGAAAACTCTATCTGGTAAAGGTTGATGAAATAGGCAAGATTTTCTTGAAGATGACATCGGGTAAGGTGGTGACACTAAACAATGTTTTTCATGTTTTGGAGTTGCAAAAAAACTTAGTTTCTACTTCACTTCCGACTAATATTGGGTTCAAATATGTATTTGATTCTATCAATGTTGTAATGAATTAGGGTGAAGTGTATATAGGTAAAGGTTACCTCACTGAGGGGCTTTTTATGATCAATGTAATGACAATTGATATGAATAAAAGTTCTTATTCTTCTTACTTATTTGAGTCAAATGATTTAGGGTATGAATATCTAAGACATTTCAGTTATAAAACCTTGCAAAAATTGATTAATTTAAATGTTTTGCCTAACTTTGAGTGCAGTAAATCAAAGTGTCAAAGGTATGTTGAATCTAAGTATGATAAGCATCCATATAAGTCTGCTGAAAGAAATTTTAATCCCTTAAACTTGATTCACACAGATATTTTATGAAGTCAACACCATTTTATGGTGGAAAAAAGTATTTCATAACTTTTATTGATGACTACACGAGATATTTTTATGTTTATTTGTTGAATAGTAAGGATGAAGTGATAGCAACATTTAGGCAATATAAAATTAAAGTTGAGAACTAGTTGGATAATAAGATTAAAATGATAAGAAGTGATAGGGATGGAGAGTATGAATCTCCTTTTTGTGGCACTATGTTTGCAAAATAGAATTGTCTATCAAGCTACTACCCTGTATTTATTTTAGTCGGATAGAATTGCAGAAAGTAAAAATCAAACATTGAAGGAAATGATGAATGTCTTACTTCTAAGTTCAGAGTTATTGTAAAACATATAGGGGGAATCTGTCCTTACAGCAAATTGAATACTCAATAGAGTGCCCCATAGAATGACAATCTATTCCATATGAGAAATGAAAAAGAAGAAAACACAACTTAAAATATTTCAAAGTGTGGGGCTGTCTAGACAAAGTCCAAGTTTCTATACCCAAAAGCGTGAAAATAGGGCCAAAGAATGTGGATTGTATTTTTATCGAATATGCTACAAATAGTAAAGCATGTCAATTTATGGTTAATAAATTCGAACATTTGGATATCCATGATAATACAGTATTTAAATCAGATAATGTTGAGCTCTTTGAACACATTTATTCATATAAAACTAGACATGGGTTATCTAGTGAAAGGTATAATGACCTAGGAATGAGCGAAGGGAGAATGTACTTAATGAAGAGAATCCAAGGCATAGTAAGAGACAAAGAACATAGACTTTTTCAGATCAGATTTTGTAATATTTCTTCTTGAAGAGCCTCAAACATTCGAAGAAACAATCTCTTTGTAGAAATAGGCAGTCAATAATGACATTGATTCAATCATGGGCAACCATACTTGGGAGTTGGTTGATCTTTCTCTCAAAAATAAATTTTAGGTTCTAAATGGATCTTCAAACGAAAAATAAAAGTTGATGGTACTATTGATAAATACAAGACAAAGATTGTTTTGAAAGGCTTTAGACAAAAAAAAGGCCTTGACTATTCAACGTCTACTTACAAGTAATAAGGATAACGTCCATTCAGATGTTGATTGCATTAGCAATGACATATGGTCTTGAAATCATTCAAATGAATGTGAAAATAGATTTCCTAAATGAAGAATTGGAGAAAAAAATTTAGATGGAACAACTTGAGGATTTTGTGATTTCTAGTAAAAAAAAAGTATGCAAACTTGTTAAGTCACTTTATGAACTAAAACAAGCATCCAAATAGGGCATGCAAAGTTTGACCAAACTGTGTTGGCAAATAAATTCAAGATAAATAAATGTGACAAATGAGCTTACATTAAACACACTCCAAATCACACAGTCTTATTCGTATATGGATGACATGTTGATCATCAGTAGAGACATTTCTAACACAAATTTACTAATTGAATGCTTGAGAGCAAATTTGATATGAAAGACCTTGGAATTGTTGATGTGATCTTCAGGATAAGAATTCATAGAACTCTATAAGGGTTGGCGTTGTCATAGTCTCTTTACACTAAAAGGTACCTGACAAGTTCAAGTATTTATATTTCAATATTGTCAAGTCTTCATTAGAAGTGATCTTTGCACTTTAAAAGAATGAATATGAAAGGGACTAACAATTGAACTATGCAATAGTGTGGGAAAGTTTGATATATATCATGAATTGTATGCGACCCGATATAGCATGCGCTATTAGTAAATTAAGTCGGTACACTAATAGTCCCAATTAAACTCATTGGATGGTGATGAAGAGAGTTTTAGGGTATCTAAAATATACTCAAGACTATGCTTTGCATTATAACAAATATCTAGCAATAATTGAAGAATATAGTGACACAAATTGGATCATTGAATCAAATAAATTAAAATTCATGAGTGGATATGTATTTACTCTTAGTGTAGTAGCAAGTTCTTGAAATCATCCAAACAGACATGTATTGCCCACTCTATTATGAAATCTGAATTTATCATATTAGATAAAATGGGTACAGAAGTTTAATGGCTCCATAATTTCTTGAAAGATATTCTTTATTGGACCAAACCCTCAGCATCGGTATGCATAGACTGTGATAGCCCAGCGGAAATTGGTAGGGCAGAAAGCATGATGTATAACGGTAAATCTCATCATATAAGATGGAGACATAATACTGTTAGAGAACCACTCTCTAATGGAATTATCACAATTGACTATGTGAAGTCAAGGGATAATGTGTTGGATTCACTGACAAAGGCCTAACTAGAGAGGGAGTTGAAAGATCATCGAATAAAATGGGTTTACAGTCTAGAATAAGTCATCACGAAAGTAAATTTACCAGTAGATTGAAGATCTCAAGATCTAGGTTCAAGGAGATCAAACAAAGTTATGACTGACGGATGTTGTCAATTAACTTCACTTATTCTCATAATGAAGACGATATTCAAAAAATAAGAATAAGGCGTACGGTTTGAATCTTCTTAATGGTTTTTAAGTTTGATCGGTTTGATTAAATAGTTTGATCTGTACGATTAAACATTTAGGAATCACCTATGCAAGGATGAAGTTAAAGTCGCTTCAAGGAGAATGATTGTAAAGTCCTATTCTCTAAACTTTCATGAAATCAAGAATTGTTCATGGATGAAATGAACAAAATTGTAAGAAACATAAATGATAAAAGGCTTGTTGTGTGACTTGTATTGTCTAGGTGTACAAAAATATTTGATGGTTCAAAAATATCGCATCTACCAATTGACCGAGTGCATCCGATGCAAGTTTGCTACAGAAATTTCAAAGGGAAATCTACTTATTCAAATAGAATTAGTCTTTGTTTGTAGATCACACACTTGTGTAAATTTTTTGATGAAATATTCATTCCCCATTTATGTGGTGGATTGTTAGGTTCTAAGTTATTTTAAAATGGAAAATAGAGGGAAGAAAAATGGGAGGAAAAGTTAAAATGTGAGTTCACTTTAGAAGAGTGTTTCTCCCATATTGGTGGGAGAAAATAACATTCTTATACTTAATTAAGAAGCATTCCATCATGTGTAGTGTGGCAAGAAGAAGACAAGACTCGCATCGTAGTCATCGTTGCTCGATTGGCTCTCGGCTTCGACTTCAAATTTGGATTTGAATTTGAATTTGGCAAATGATCGATCAAAAGACTATATTTTTGAATAAAATTCATTGAAACTTGAGAGTTTACGATCCAAAAAATTCAACGTAAATTTTTCCATTAACAAATACACACGAGAATGTGCGGACACATGTCACAACTCACCTCAAAGGGACACGACCTTTGAGGCACTGTTTGGAAACAAAATGATGAACTGAGTGCTTATATGGCCACTCATGGATGCATGTGCTAGTGCCGGTCAAAGAGAGAACATTCTATTTTTGACAAACAATGACCTACGGCTGCATGTGGGCCACCTGCGTATGCATGTGGGCCACCTGCGTATGCATGTGGGCCACCTGCGTATGCATGTGGGCCACCTGCGTATGCATGTGAGGTTCACAGGTCGGTGAGGGTCAGATCAGTGTATCTTTCAAAAACTATTTCTTTCTTTCTTAAGAACCATCTTTTGGCTATAAATACCTGAATTTTTCTTTCTAAAAACTCAAATGTGATTTATGAATCGTTGAGTGTTTTTGAAGTTCAGCAAATTTGAGGTACCACTATTTGATGAAGTGAATCATTTTAGCCTGAGAGGATATATTTCATTAGCCTCGAGGGGAATAAACTCCTTAAGGACACACCGTAAGTTCGGTGGATTTGATTCTTTTATTTTTTTTCATCTTTTTCTTGATGGTTTTTCTATTTTCAGAAAATAGTTTGAACTTCATTTTGATAGTTTATAAGTTGTTTGAACTTGTGTTTGAAGTTCTTGAACTTCATTTTGATAGTTCATAAGTTGTTTGAACTTGTGTTTGAAGTTCTTATTGTTAATAGAGATGTTGTGCCCGGAAAACAACAGATAGACCAATTGATCTGGGGTTCAATCAAAGCTATTTAATTACATCATCTGTTTCCAAGTGTGAGAAGTATTGGGAGGCACGTACACCTCTAGCAACTGCATGGAGTCTACTACAGTATTTAGCATTAATGAAAGCAGCCCATAATAAGGGAATGGGTCTAAATCTCCACCATCTTCTAAAGGAAAAAGTGGCACTTATTTTGTACTTTCTTCTAATACCAATTCCCCCTCTTACTGAGGAAAACACATTTTATTTCGAGCAGACCAATGGTATTTAGATTTCTTCGAGGATCCCTAGAAAAAACATGAGAAATATTTCTCAATTAATTCTAGAGTGCCCTTTGGGGGACTTAAAGCAGATAAAGTATAAATAGGAAGGGATTGAAGAACATGTTTAATGAGAAAATCTTACCACCTGAAGACAGTAAGTTACCCTGCCAACTACCAAGTCTATTCACAATTATTTCCGATATGTAGTCAAAATAAATAAATTTTTTTCCTACCAATAAAGATAAGGCAACCAAGTAGTTAAAAGGAAATTCTTTATCCATAAAACAAGTAGCTTTTCTCATTTTGTTGATCCAACAAGAAGATGTTTTAGGAGTAGTAATGAAAAAAATTTATCATTGTTCACAGATTGGACAGGGGCAATTTCATATGCCTTGATGCATTTCATAACCTGTCCTATGGATCTGTTATTGTCACCAATAAAAATCAAGATATCGTCAACATAAGCCAAGTTATTGATAAAAGGTCCCCAATTGTTCATAGAGAAGGGGGAGAATTTGGGGTTAAATTTTTAAAACTATTCAGCATTCCTAAAAGAATTTCAACTCCTATAATGAATAGGGAAGGTAGAAGAGGATCTCCTTGTTTCAAACCATGTGAGGAGGTAAAGAAACCATTTTTGGAGCATTAATAACAATTGAATACCAAAAAACATTTTAAAAGCTTTTCAATCTATCCAACCCAAGTCTGAGAGAAACCAAACTTTCTTAAAACGGAAGATAAGAAAGTCCATGACATTCTGTCATGCTTTATTCATGTCAAGCTTAATAATCATGTTTCCACCAGGGTTGTCAGTCTTAATATCTTGAACAATCTCCTGAGTCAATACTGTTATTTCGTTTGGAGTGTCAGTGAAATTTAAACCACATGACTTCTTATCTGTATATATCTTGAACAGGAATCGTGAAAATGCCAAACAGATGGTGTGTGTTTGATGGTAAAACCGATCACAACGAGACACTAGTGGTGCAAGATTATGAATATGCCTGTGATGACTCAGACTGCAGTGCGTTTGGTGCCGGTGCTACGTGTGATCACCTTAGTTTCGTACAACAAGTCTCTTATGCATATAATATGCGTTACCAAATGGATAATCAAAATCCACGGAAATGCAATTTGATAGGAGCTATGTTGACCACAGTTAATCCTTCAACTCCAGACTGTGAATTCCCAATTGAGATCTTAACTGCAGAGTTTGTAGATGGTGGAAGTCTAGCAACCAAGAGATACTAGAGCACCACCCATTCAAGAATTAATATTCCAATAACTTTATATACGTATATACTAGTTTCTCTATACATTACATGTGTATATATTGGACCATATCATCTCATAGTATATTTGCAGTGCGCGCCTAGGACAAAATGTAATTAAGATGGTATAAAGAACTAAATATTCCCAAAGTACAGTCCAGTAATGAAAAATGGGCACAGTTTTCTTAAGAACTACAATATTATGAGCTTCTCCAGTGTGCAAAGATCTGAGATAAAGCAAATAAACACCAATATCATCTGTATCAAGTTGAATGAATAACCGGAGATCAGCCAAAAAGTTCTTACTTCATTTACACCTTGCGCTATTTAGATGCACTATCATGTACTAAAAAACAAAATGGGTTGTCTCACAATAGTCAAAATAAATTTTACATTTGAATTAGTAGATCAAGTTCAAAATAATATAATAAATTTATATTAAATTTCACTATCTTTTTATAGGGTCAATCAATGATTTAAATTACAAAATTCAATAAATTGATCGAGAGAAGTCAGAGAAGAGATTAATTTTTTTTTTCACCGAGAAGTTAAAAATTATACACTTGTTACACCATCACCTTTATCAACTGAGTGATTATAACATTAACTTGATTACTTAGGATGAAATATTTTTCAAAAACATTCGGCTATATTTTTTTCCCTGTAGTTTCGTTTAATAAGATGGGATACAAATGAAGTATAAAATAGATAAGGCTATAATATCATGGGTGAAAATGATATCAGATTAATGCACATTTGCATTTATACATACAGTACTATCTTAGTATCATTCATATCAAACTAATAATATAAAATAATGAACAAAAAAAATAACACCAAGTGCCATCAACTTAGATCGAGCAAATGGCATAATCCTACCTACCTATTGTTAATTATTTCTTTGACTGAAATATAATTTAAACATTTAAAACATCCTTTTTTGTGTTATGCAGAATTAACTATTTTGTAAAATTATATATATGCTTCATTTCATTTTAGTTTGTTTGTTTTACTTTTTTTAGTCCATTTTAGAAAAAAAAAACTTCTTTCTGTTAACATTTAATTAACTTTTCACATGACATATTTAATACCATAAAATTTAAGGATATTTTGGTACATTCTACACATCTTTAGTTTAAAAACAATAAGATTCAAAAATCTTCTTTACTTTTTTTTTAACTTTCTATCAAGTTCAAACCAGACAAATAAATTGAAATGAAAAAAAAAATGACGAGGCTAATGAAAGTAGCTAAGAAAAATAAATTTTGTGGGTAGCATTTTATATTGATTGTGTCCTCCCGCCACCTTCCAACAAACCTTATTTTTACCCAACCCCTTGTAGGTTGGCAGACACTTGATGTCTGAGATTTAGTACATGAATAAGAGCTCGTCTCCTGCAGGTCATGGCTAGTGAGCGACCATAAGACCCTTAGCATATATGTACAGGTATTGGTGCGAGTGGCGGTTTTTGAGTGAATCGGGCTTACGTTTTGACTTGTTAAATTTGATTTTTTGATATAACCCGGGATTCATGATTATTGTCATTATTATTGTTGGAATGGATCCTTGATAGGTCCTGATTTTAATTGCAAGATTTGGCATAACTCTATATTATCTATTTACTTGGGTAATTGAGACATGAATGATATATTATTGGTAGTCATGGTCTTGACTTGACTTGTTGTTCATGTTGACTTGTATTGATTGAATTCTTTAGTATTTTTGAATAAAGTTAAGTGTCATAAACTTGAAGTAAGGCTACTTGGTAGGTGTTCTTGGTTGTGCTTACGGTATATGTATGGTCGGTGGTCTCATGGTTATTGCAGTTTAGACAGGGAAATAAGGGAGTTACGATCTTTCTAACTAATTTGCATAGCCTTAAAAGAATCTAAAGATGCTAGGGTGTTAATGTGTAACTGGATTAGCGAAATAAGACTAAGTATTAAGTTAGGGCCTTAAACAATGAATTAATAAGGGTAAGAAACCTTAGGGGTTGAGTACTATAGAACTCACAAGTATTTATAGAAGAGGTCTGACTTGACGATGTAGTGGATAAATGGTGATTAAGACCGAGTATGATAAGGGAAATTTGTTCGCAATGACAATGCTAGTAAAAGCCAAAGATGTTAAGAAATTATTATATCGAAAAATCTTTGACTAAATAACTCTCAAGTTGCATGTTTTCTTTCAATATTTATGTGATGTTTATTGTGATTTAATTTGGATTGATCGATGCCACTTACCAATACGTATTGTTTGTACTGATACTACTCTTTCTATACCCTTTTCTGGGGTATAGTGTAACGCCCCAAAATTTGGGTCCCGAGATGTCACACAGTGCTTAGGGGAACAAGTGACCCCAAGCTAACCCTCCTACTGGCATAACTCGTAAACAACTGGATAAAATGCTTAAATCTATATAAGATCAGCAAAAACATAGAACTTATCCGAACTTGCTCAATACAAATATGAACTTTACAAGATTACAACTCTACTTTTACAAATGAAACTGAAACTGAATACATCAACTTCTACTGACTGTCTATGAAGCCTCTACTGGTACTAACTTCAGATAGATGGGTCATGACTCCCAACTACCCAATCTCAATATGACTAGAGTAAGAAAAAATACAACACTTCTCAAACTGTATAACTGACTCAAGCCCTCAAATCAAAAGGACGCATCACCTGCTGACTGGAAGCTGCAAACTGACTGAATGCGGTATCTGCGCTATAACTTGTACCTACATTATAAGGCACTGTAGCATATAGAAATATATGGGGGTCAGTACTGTAAGAAATGTGCTGAGGATGTGGGGGTGTAATGTAACATTATAAATAATATCATAAATGATTATGAAAATCATGCATGCTGACGATAACGACTTTCTTTGCTTGAATTAATTGAAATATATTCCTTGTAAATCATCAATAATAGTACAAGCATTATAAATCTCATAAATCATTATACTCAACTCAAACTCTTTAAATCATGACTTAGAGTGACTTGGTAACTCATGAAAACTTGGACTATTATGGACTTGGGAGTTTATTATAACTGACATAACTACACCATGTGAGCCGCATGGAGTCCAACGTATTTCCCTCCTAAGGAGAGAACCCCATATTGGTGGGGGTGTCATACTCTTGCCAAGGAGTACAACCTCAATTTCTCAATCGCAATACCATACTCGACCTCTGGGCCACAATCATCAATATCAATCCTACGGTGGCACGTAGTTTCGGAAAAATACCAAATTTCTCGCTCGGTGCTAAATACTCCTCCCAGACTCAGCTCAGAACGCGTTAGGGAATCCACCTTAATCAATATCAACTCATGGGTCTATTATAAAGACCAAAACATAAATATATATATATATATATATATATATATATATATATATATATATATATATATATATATATCATATGTAAATCATATACTCTGTGGATCCCTAACTCGACTCAAAATCAAAAAATCTTTCTCAACATCAAGATGTACTAATTCATTAAGTCATGGCAACATCAATAACTTTGAGGAAATATCAAGACTCATTATAACGACTCAATCTCACGAATCAATATACTCAATAATCCAATTTGTCATAAGGAAGTTTAAAGCTTGACACATGTCTTGAAAGAACTTGAAATACCAACTCATGGTAGAAACATATTCTTCACAATATTAAATATCAAGTCAAAATTTGGAAATTTTAAAATGATCATGTATCAAAAACTTCAAGAAAACATCATAGGACTCATTCTTGACTCTCAAGCTCAAATATCAATATATATATTCAATAATCAACTTCTCATAGAAAAGATTAGATCATGACTCTTATCTCAAATCATTCGAAAATCATCAACTCATAATAACGATATTCAACTCATGGCATAAGTTATCAATTTAAGAAATAAATGATGAAATAGTCATGTGTATCAATCTTGAATAGCTCAACTATCATTAATAAAGTAATTTGGGTGTAAACCCACTTTGCAAAATCATGGATTTCAATAGTAGAAATTGAATCTTTGGGCACAAGAACGAAAGAAGTGTTCTTGTTCAAACCCCACATACCTTGGATTATGGATTTAAGATGAACAAGCTTGATTGGGAACTCTTCTTCACACTTTTGAGCTATGTTTCTTGATGCCTTTGACTTGAAAAAATTTGATTCTTGGACAACTTGGTGAAATCTTTGAAAGATTCTTAAATTTCTTGGAGAAGATTTGATTTAGAATTTTAGAAGAAAACCCTAGTTTCTTGATCTATTTCTTGGAAGAGAATGAGAGATAATGAAGGTTTTCTCCACTACTAGTATATAGATATAGGCTAAAAATGAGTGAAAAGGACCAAAATACCCTTTTAAAAATGTCCTTGAGTTGCTGAAAAAATATACTTGACGCCATCTGTGACGGGCCGTCAGGTCCGTGATTGGCTGTCACGAATGATCGTCACAAAAAGGGGTTCAATTCTTGATTTTCTTCCCAGGTCTGACGACATCATCAGAAATGTCGTCAGAAAGTGACGACGTCGTCAAAAATGGCGTCAGAAACGTGACAGCCCGTTAGAACCGTCGTCACCGTTTTCCAGCTTGACCATGCTGGAGTAAAATGGGTATAACTCTTTGCTCCGATATTGGATTTTGGCGAAATTGGTATCGTTGGAAAGTTAATTCAATTATATATCTGTTGATAGGTTATGAGATCAAAAATTCCAAGTATAATGAGATATATTCTCGTTTGAAGTTGACTATACCAATATCCTTCCCAAGAATTCAATCGGTAAGGAATGTTTTGATTCGCCCAATCGTTAGGACATATTTAAGGCCTTAATACACACCATCCTCAATTAGAAAACAACCAAATCAGTATAATTTATTTCTCAAGATCTTGATTCATGGTTGCACTATTGGTTAGAGTCTCAGGGAATTACAAAATGGCTCTAACTTCCTCACTGGGTGTCCGATTCGGGTGAATCTTATGTCGATGGAAAGCTTATCCAATTCTCCACATGATAGAAAGTATAATTTAGGGAAATACAACATGAGATAAAAAACAATCAATTTGGAAGTCATCCATATTCACTCAAAAGATGGATTTAGGCTTAAGAAACGATCGGGGTATTACATATAGTCTGGTAAATGAATCAGTAGATGTTTCATGCTTGACATGAAAAATATCTCGAGAATATTCTATCCTTGGCTCTTATGATGAAAGTTGGGTCATGTGTACTATCCCTTGTTCCCCTAGTAGCTAGTATAATTATTTAGACTAGTTTCCTGGGTAAAGTTTTTGTTGTATTTGAAGTTCTGCAAATCGGTTGTAATAATAAGGTATACATTTGTTTCTTATTGACTTCAACATATTTTTTTGAACATGCTGTAAGGATTATCCCATATAGGTTAATTACAATAGGTGTATACACGAACTGGATGGTTAATTCATGACAATGACACTTTCACCTACATATAGAAAAGTTTCAATAATATAACGACCCAAAATGTTATTACATTAAAAAATGTTTCAAACTAAATTATGATAAATCAAATTCTCCTACTAGACCTGATGGAATTTAATTTGGTGGGGAAAGTGAGGTTTAACATGATTGGACAGAAAGTTTTAAAAGAAAATGGGCAAGCCTGCTGCTTACCGCTGCAGCGAGGCCCAGCAGTAGCCAGCCCAAACTTCTCCTGAAATCCTCTATTGTTTTTAGCCCTCCTAGGTTGTCCTTTTCCTCCAAAAAATATCTTGAATAAACTCCACCTCCTTAGTCTTGATATTTCAAAGGTCACACATCATAAGGATAGTTTTGAGGCATACCCAGCGAGAACTCAACATAAGAAGACATTTAAAATGTGTGGGATAATTTTCTCCTCACAGTAGTTGTATGATTCATCTATAAAGTAGATTATGATTAAATTATAGTAGACTTGGTCTAGATGCATGTAATTTTGATAGTAATGTTGGGACATTGTCTTAGACCTTCGTGCATGGTATTTGGATGGATGAAATGATAAAAATCCAGTTATGCTATATTGTAATAACTTGTGGTTGTACTCGGTTGGTGCAATAATCGTGGTTTGAATTGGTCAAACCTTGTGAGAATTATAAGCGTGTGAGTGAACTCGTTTTATTTATAAGTATAGTGTAGGGTAAGGACGATTAAAAGAGGAAAAGTAAACTAAGGGTTAATTAGGTTGTGTATAGTGATTCGAACAACTTGTGACTTGAATTAAGAAGTGGTATTGAGGCATAAGTGTAAAGTGATAACTATTTAAGTAACATTATGTAAGTTGAGTATTATAAGCGTTGATTTAGTAGATGGAATATCTCATGAAATAGCCTAATTTCAATGTATGGGGAGGGTAAGTATCCTGGCATGGGTTAATACAATTTCAAGTGTAGGAGTAGAAGGGTCAACCATTAGTGTTTTAGTTAGGTAACATCAATAAGGAGCACGAGAGAGAACGAAAGGCATAAACCAAAGGTAGAATTAGGGGATTGCGTATTGTTACCTAATCAAACACCTGCAAACTAGTAGAGGTTATGCCGATATAAACATAAAGATATTTGTGTATATAGGATATGCTTATAAATGAGTCCCAAGCTGATAATAAATTGTAGAAATGCTAATAGTGATTTGGTACCATACAGATTAGTACATGTAAAAGTGTGAGGGTTGTTACCTCTATGCTTATATGTTAAAGAATATATGTATTGCTTTTGGATACTCCTTGTGATTATAATTTCATTGCATATTCATGCATGTTGATGATATTGATATTGATACTAATGATAGTGAGTTGATGATACTGTGCATGATGATCATGATGTTTATAATATTGATATTCATACTGATGATGGTGAGCTGATGATATTGTGTATGTTGATGAGATCATGATTTTCATGATGAAGATGATATTGATGATGATGGATTGAAAAGAGAAGGAGAAGTTGGACATATTGCATTCATATATTCATCACCTATATTTGAACGCGCCTTTATATTTATATGATGTGGGTAGTTTCTTGAGTTGACCAAGTTGTGTTGATAATATATCAAGGTCCCTTGAGTGGAGGAGTTATGTGTTTGGATAGTATGTTCCACCTAAATAAACATAGTTAGACTTGCCATGACAGTCAAATTATGAGTAAAGTAGGATACATCCAGTGGTCCCTAGGTAATTGTAACACCCTGGATTTCGGCACCTGAAAATTTCTAAGTTTTTAAACCCACTGCCAGACTACAAATCTCCATATGAGTCATAGAGAGTCTTGACGGGTCTTAAGGACCCAATCGTAGCCTGACCATTGTGTGTGGCTAAGTTTCCTATCTAGAGAACGAGTGGCTCCTAATAAGTTGTTAAGACTCAATACGAGTCGTAGTGTCCCAATCGTAGGATAACCAGTGTAATATCCTAAGTTCCTACTATGGCTACGACTAACATGTTACGAGTCATAATGTATGAGTACGAGTTGTATGGTATGACTCATATCTAGACTAGTGAGGGTGCCCAAGGGGTACTGTCAGACTACGACTGGACTAAACAAGTTGTAGGGTGACCCTACAAGTTGTGAGGTCACTCGTATTGATTGGGTGTCAGATTTTAGTTTTTTAATTAAAGGCATCCTAGTAATGTTTCTCCTACCCCACTTAGCCGCCACGACATAAAACCCTCTTTGGGACTTTATTAACACTAGTTTAGGTGTACGCGTCTTGCGCGTGTACCTCACTTTAATGAGTTCAAATATTACACTAAATAGGATATTTATTTAAACAAAAAATAAAGGTGACTATAATAATTAAATATAATATCTTTTGAGTATATAAAGATGGAGAATTTATTTATTAAACCTAACCTTTACCAAATATATTTTTAAAAGTCGATCGACATTCATCTACCATCTGTAAATTGCAACAAAACAATATAATGATAGAAACATCAAAATAATACAATTAAATCTAATCTTTACACACAAAATTTTTTTCAAAGTCGAGCGACAATCAACTACCACCTGTAAACAATAATAAAATAATATGATAATAGAGATATCAAAATAATACAACTAAACCTAACCTTTACATAAAAAAAATCGTCAAAGCCGACTAACATTTATCTATCACCTGTAAACTGCAACAAAATAATATGATAAAAGTAATATCAAAACGACAAAATTAAACTTAAATTTTACACAAAAATTTCTCAAATTTGATCGAGATTTATCTACGAACTGTAAACTACCACAAAATAACAAACTAATAGAGATATTACCATAATACAATTAAACCTAACCTTTACCTTAAAAAAAAATTCAAAGTCAACCCGTATTCATCTAGCATCTGTAAATTAAAACAACACAATAAGATAATAAAGATATCAAAACAATACAATTAAACCTAACCTTTACACAAGAAATTCTTCAAAGCCAACCGACATTCATCTACGACCTGTAAACTATATATAAATAATATAATAGTGATCACAAAGCTTCGATTTTTATTCAATTAATTCTTGTCTAAGCAAAAATTTTGATCCTTAAAAATAATTTTGAATGAAAAAAAAGAAGATATATATATACACACATGTTGAATTCTATTATGCTGACAAAAACAGTGAAGAAGTTGTCTAGAAATGCAATCGAATCAAGTTAGATGAGCATCAATAATATTCTCCCAATAGACAATCCGGTTTGTTCTCTAGTTTAACATACATCTCAAAATTTATAGAAGTATTTTCTAAATAGAGTTTTATTTTAGGAGTACTTTTCTAATTGAATAGTAGAAAGAAAAATATTAATTAATTCGCTTACCATATATTTTAGAAAGTCTAATAGAAAGGAAAATATTAATTAAATCTCCTACCATATATTTAGGAGTCCCATATATTTTAGGAAGTATAGTTAATATAATAAAAAATAATTAAATAATAAATTAAAAATATTGTGTAAAGACAATTTTGTCTAAAGAAGAGTCTATTAATGAAGGG
The DNA here is from genome assembly GCA_030864215.1 of Capsicum pubescens. Lineage (NCBI taxonomy): Eukaryota > Viridiplantae > Streptophyta > Magnoliopsida > Solanales > Solanaceae > Capsicum > Capsicum pubescens. The sequence goes on from CM061541.1 coordinate 67,256,054, forward strand.
CAAAAAGTTTAAATCACTTTTAAAGGGTCTTCACACTTTTAATACATTATAGATACTATTCACAATCAAAACATTCTCTCAAACTCTATAAATTCTCTCAAGCAAGATACTTAGGGTTTCCAAGAAGTTGATCAATTAGAGCTCCCAAGAGCAAATTCTCTCCATAACTCTTGATATTTCAGGCATGTTACTCTTCCCCAACTCTTATTTTATGACAAGCATGTGTATTACATGGTTTAATTGTATGGTTTTGAATGTGGGTTTTGATATGGTTGAGAGTTTTGGAAGGATTGATCCTTGAATTATTTTCCAATGGGTTTTATAAATTGTTCATACTTTGAAATTGATGTTTTGAACTAATGGGGTGCATGGGTGTAGGAATTGGAACGGGGGTCGTGGTATTTCCTCAAATTGATGTTTTGAACTTGAAATTGGTTTTGAATAATTATCTTCCCTCAGCCCACTTGTGCAAATGGTTTTGAACGTGGAATTTGACACTTGGTTTGACTTACTCACCTATGTTATTGCATTGCAAAAATGGTTAAACAATGAACATGGATTATGAAGGCCTTGTTGGCTATGCTTTGATTTAATGAAAAAAGGGTGTTAAGGCATTTTCCTAATTTGAATTGATAAACTAAAGGGGGTCGAGGCATTCCCCCAAGTTAATGTGATTGTTATGGCATAGAGATAAGCTTGCAAGTTTAAGGGTATGGCAATAATCATGGTGTGCCTTAACATTTGGTTCTTTGGTTAACAAATGGGTTATGTGGAACTTTCTTTAAATTGGGCTTAATGAGGGTTATGGAGTGAAGCCATGTCGATGGAGCTTGTCCTACTCAAGGAGTTCAGACCCATCTAGGATCATCGCTTCTGATTGCCCTAGTGGAGTTCCACCAGTCCCTACTTATCCTTCTCCCACTGGTGGCATGCCTGCTTAGTCACCTCACTAATGCTGAGTTCCACCATTATATTCATTTTTTGACCCAGTTGGTGATATCTCAGTTACATCAGTCGGGTCTTGCTGCTGTTGTGGGTTATTCTGAGGCCACTAGGGTTGGCCAATTTATGAGGATGAACTCTCTGATCTTTACTGGCTCTAAGATTGAGAAAGATCCTCAAGGGTTCATAGATGAGATGGAGAAGATTTTTTATGGAATGCATGCTTTTAAATCTAAGGTTGTGGAATTCATTACATACCAGCTGAAGTATGTGTCGGATCAGTGGTATGAGGAGTCAGACCAGTCTAAAGGAGGTGATGCAGAGTTGGCTTATGGGAGTATTTCTCTGGTGCTTTGCTTGATAACTTATTTCCTTAAGATTTAAGGGAGGTAAAGGATGAAGGGTTCTTAATTTTGAGGAAAGAAAAGATGATGGTGAAAGAGTATGCCTTGAAGTTTCAGCAGTTGTCCCGTTATGCTCCTGAGCTAGCGTCAATCATGAGAGCTAAAATGAGGAAGTTTTCTTCAGGCATATCTCGAGACTTGGTATTGGAATGTAAGGCCACCTTGATGAATAGTAACATGGATATATCTAGGCTTGTGGTCTATATGCAGCAGGTGGAAGATCAAAAGAAGAAATAAGCTGAATTAGGGGATAGGCAAAGTAAAAGATCTCGGTATTCTGAGTAGGGTGGTGGCCAGCAGAATAGTGGTAGAGATGGAAGGCAGTGGTCTAATAAGAAGTGGGGGAGTTCTAGATCTTATTCTATAGCTAGTTCTCCATATTCTAAGCCATTCAGTGATCACTGTTTCCAGAGAAACAGTGGATTTAAGGCTCAAGGTGCCCAATCTCAGGCTAGTGAGGCCTAATTAACTCCAATCCCATCCTCTTTGAATATTTTGTAGACAATTGCACCATGAATTTTTTTTATGAGGGGAGGAATAAGTGGTTCAAATATGTCCAGGCTGGCCATATTCAGAGGAACTGTCCTTCAGGTGATGTTTCCACTAGGGCTAATAAGGTCCAGTTGCTACTTCTTCTGTTCCTGCACCAAAGGGTGCTACTTCTGGCTCCAACATTGGTCAAAATAATCTATATGCTCTTGCCACCCATTAGGATTCTAAGACGTCTCGTAATTTTGTTGTTGGTAAGCTAAAACTCTTCTCCCATGATGTATATTGTCTACTTGATCCTGGATCTACCCTTTCTTATGTGACCTCTTATGTGGCTATTCATTTTGGTTTGGGTCCTAAGTGTATTTCTAATCCCTTTTCTGTGTCTAACCCGGTGGGTAACTCCATTGTGTCCAGAAAGGTCTATAGGGGTTGTGTGGTATCAGTATGTGGTAGGGAGACATTGGTGGATCTGATTGAGTTGGATATGGTAGACTTCGATGTGATCTTAGGGATGGATTGGTGTCACGACCCGAACTAGGGCCTAGCCGTGACGGACATCCCGAACCATGAAGGCCCGAACGTCCTACTCTATCTGATCTGGTAATCATGCAACATTCATATAATAAAAGAAAATGCAGAATTATAAGCTAATACGAAAACGTGGTCATACTCTAGATTCAGTTTAACCATACGGAATGAAATTCGAAATCAACTAAATAACTTCTGAAATAGTCTGCAAAATCTCTACTACATGATCTAAAGATAACTGTCTGAAAAGCTGGGACAAGGCCCCTAGTAGATCAAAACAAAGGAATAACATAATCTGAAATGACAGGCCTTCTGGAACAAAGAAGGCTCACCACTGCACGAATCACTTCTCCCTGGATACTCTACTGATTAGTCGGACCCCTAGACTGAGCCTCCGAAACAGGGAGGTAGGGGGCCAATACAATTGTACTGGTACATAGATCAAATCAAAAATAATAATTTATATTCAACATATATGAGAGCAATTTAAAACTTTTCATAAACATATCATATAGTAAGAAATCTCATGGGCATTTCTGAAAGACTCTGTAAAATCATCTGAACTCTGTGACACTCTTTGTTTTACTTCTACGCTAGGTGGTATACCCTACAACTCTGAAATTCCATGGGATATATGGAATCCTCTATTGACTCGGCGGGGAATCCCCCAACCCAAGTGTGCCACAAGGGTTGGAGTCCCTGACTCTGATACGCCACACGACCGCCACCAGCATAAAATAATATACCCGGATCGGCAAATCATGAGTTTAGGTTAAGAGTTACTTGAACTAAAACCTTCTTTGGGTAACCACTTAACCCTCTTTAAGACCAGTTTTAACTCTTTAATACATGCATTCTTTGAAATCAAACTATGAAAAAACATACTCTTTTATGGCATACATACTTATGGTATCGTCATACCATTGACTTGAAAGTCACATCTCTGAGCCATTATTGGCACATTACACTCTCTGTTTCCAAAACATAAATTCGAGACCACCATATCAATAAATCATTTCAAAGAAGTCTTTCTTTAAAACTCATGTAAACACATATATGCAACTCTCTTTGTCAAACTTTTAATGATTCAAGGTGGCCATGTCAAAGCTCTTGATCTCATGCAAATCTTTCTCTTTTAATAAAATATATTTACATCAAGAAACTCCCTCTCATAAATATCTAAATCATTCTCAAAATACTATGGTATTTGAGTAAACTATTTTCAAGTTGTGAATCATACATTTCAATCAATCACCATAAGATCATAAACATACGGTTATCACAAGAGAGGGATTTTCATTATTTGTGCTCTCAAACAAATCTTCAATTTCAAGTTTCATACATATACTTATATGTGTAAATTAATTTATGGGGATAAGACCTAAAGGACAAAACAACAATATCATTAAACATGTATAAAGCATAATAAAATTACGGATCTCAAAACCCCTTTAACGAATTCATGCTTAATGATTTTTAAAATCATAATTGGGTATTTTAAACAAGCCCATGTAGTTTTAGGATAAACCCCACGTATCTTGAATTATGAACTTAGTGACTGATTCTTGAAGCCTACGGTTTGGGGATTCCAAATCTTCACTCAGTTTTGAAAATCCATGGTTGAATCTAGAGTATATTGGGTTTTTAGTTTGAAACCCTAGAGAGTGTTCTTGTGAATTTTTTAAGAAAGTATGAATAATCTGGTCACTTGGGAGTATAATCCCGTGTTTAATTTGATAAGGGGGTGGTGGAAAATACCTAATATGCTCTTAATGAGATGGAATAAAATATAACTGGGAGCCCAATTTTATGGGCCACCGCAATGCGCCATAATTGTTGTGGTTCACTGGAAATAGACGAATGGGATTTTTGGGGTCACCGTAATGCTGAGCCATCGCGTTATCCCACTGGTTGGGACTTGGAACTTCAGAGCGATGCACCACAATCATGCTAGGCTACTGGAATTTGACAATTGTTAAATAGACCCCCTCTGTGACGCGCCAAGAACCAAAATGATGGTGTTTTTCGACTAGGACTTAAATTAGCCATAATTTCTTGCCCGGGTATCTGATTTGGGAGAATCTTAAATCGGCCGAAAGCTTATCAAATTTCCCATGTGATGAAAAGTCAAAATTAGGAAAATTATATACATGGTTTAAACTTTACTCACTTTGGAATTCAAAATAAATGAGACTAACGCATGGACGATTTGGTGGGGTGTTACATTATCCCCCTCTTGGGATCATTCATCCCCGAATGATGATGCGGGGCACAGAAAAATACGATTACCAGTATTTTAAGGACATGGAAAGAGTAAGACAAGGATCATACCTTCCATCTCATCATTCACCAGATCAAATAGATTTGGGTACCTTGCTCTCACGTCCTCTTCTGATTCCTAAGTTGCTTCTTCAACTTTTTGATTTCTCCACAACACCTTAGCCAAAACTATCTCTTTTCTCCTCAACTTCCGGAATTAATGATCCAAGATTGCAATAGGCTCTTCTTCATAAGATAGGGAGTCTGAAACTCTGATCTCTTCTACGGGTAACACTAGAGAGTGGTCCCCAATACATTTCTTCAACATGGATACATGAAACACTGGGTGAACAGAACCCAGATTTACAGGAAACTCTAACTCATACTCAACTTCACCTATTCGTCTCTCAATCTAGTATGGTCCTATATAGTGAGGACTCAACTTCCCTTTCTTTCCGAAATGCATGACTCCCTTCATAGGAGAAACTTTGAGAAATACCCAATCACCAACTTCAAATTCTATCTCCCTTTTCTGAACATCGGCATAGGATTTCTGTATATTCTGGGCTGTTTTAAGTCGTTCTCTAATAATTTTCACATCCTCCATCACCTGATGAATAAGATCAAGCCCAAATAACTGAGTCTTACCCACTTCATACCACCCTATCGGTGATCTACATCTTCTCCCATACAAAGCTTCAAAGGATCCATCTTAATACTGGCATGGTAGCTGTTATTATAAGTAAACTCTATCAATCGAAAGTGATCTGCCCAACTACCTTTGAAGTCAATCATGCAAGCTCTCAACATATCTTCAAGGGTCTGAATAGTATGTTCGGCTTGCCCATCCGTCTGAGGGTGGAAAGTCATACTCAGGTTCACTTAGGTACCTAAACCCCTCTGAAAAGATCTCTAGAACTGTGAAGAGAATTGCGTACCTCAGTCAGATATGGTGGATACAGGTGCTCCATGCAAACGGACTATCTCCTCGATGTATAACTTGGCATAGTCATCTCCCGAATAGTTGGTTCTCACAGGCAAAAAGTGGGCTGACTTGGTTAGCCGGTCTATAATTACCCAAATAGAAATATACTGGTTTCGGGACCTTGAAAGTCCCATGATAAAGTCCATATAGACCATCTCCCACTTCCACAAGGGAAAAGCTATCTCTTGGGAGGTACCACCTAGCCTCATATGCTCTACTTTCACTTGTTGACAATTCAAACACTTGGAAACAAAGTTAGCCACATCACGCTTCATATTATTCCACCAGTATATGGTTTTTAGATCATGATACATCTTAGTAAATCCTGGGTGAACATCATACCTCGAAGTGTGAGCTTCATCAAGGATCTTCTTTCGTAACCCATCTACATCTGGCACACATAGTCTACCCTGATATCTCAAAATTCCATCACCACCAATTTCAAAAGACATCACCTTCTGTTAACCCACATCTTTCTTGATCTACATCATGATGGGATTTTCAATCTACTTTTCTTTAACTTCAGCACAAAGGGAAGACTTAGATATCTCATGAAAAAACACTCCCCCATCTTTGGAATCCAAGAGTCGCACTCCTAGATTTACAAGTCAGTGAATATCCTTCACAATCTCCCTCTTCTCCTTTTTAACATGCGAAAAACGTCTCATAGATAGACTGCTGAGGGTGTCAGCTACCACATTTGCCTTACCCGGATGGTAGTGCAGGCTCATGTCATAATCCTTCAAAAGCTCTAACCATCATCTTTGCCTGAGGTTTAAGTCTTTCTGTGAGAAAACATACTGTAAACTCTTGTGGTCAGTAAATATATCAATATGTACCCCATAGAGATAATGCCGCCAGATTTTAAGCGCAAACACCACAGTCGCTAACTCTAAGTCTTGGGTGGGGTAATTTAGCTCATGCACTTTTAACTGCCTAGACGCATAATCCATCACTTTACCGTGTTGCATAAGTACGCACCCAAGTCCCACTCAGGACGCATCACAGTACACAACAAAACCCTCTGTACCTTCCGAAAGAGTCAGAACAGGTGCAGTGGTCAACTTGTCTTTCAATTTCTCAAAACTATTCTCACAGGAGTCAGACCACACAAACTTTACCTTTTTCTGTGTCAACTTAGTGAGTGGTGAAGCTATGGAAGAGAAACTCTCTACGAACCTTCTGTAATACCCCACCAAACCCAAGAAGCTCTGAATGTTGGTTGGAGTCGTAGGTCTGGCCAATTTTCTCACTGCCTCAATCTTTTGGGGATCAACCTTAATCCCGTCACTAGACACAATATGCCCCAAGAAAGCAATAACATTAAGTAAAAATTCACACTTGGAAAACTTTGCATACAACCTATGATCTTTGAGAGTCTGAAGGATGATTTGGAGGTGATTGGCATGATCCTCCTCACTCTTAGAATAAATCAAGATATCATTAATAAAAACTATGAAAAATAAATACAGAAACTGATGGAACACCCTGTTCATAAGATCCATGAAGGCTGTAGGGGCGTTAGTCAACCCTAAGGACATGACTAAGAATTCATAATGATCGTATTTGGTTCAGAAAGCTATTTTGGGAATGTATGATTTTCTAACTTTTAATTAATGTTATCCCGAACGAAGGTCTATCTTTGAAAAATATCTAGCACCTTAAAGCTGGTCAAAAAGACCATCAATTCTTGGAAGAGGATATTTATTTTTAACAGTGACCTTGTTCAACTGGCGATAATCTATACACATACAGAGGGAACCATCTTTCTTTTGCACGAAGAGTATAGGTGCACCCCAGGGAGAAACACTAGGACGAATAAAACCTTTGTCTTAAAGATCTGCTAGCTGTTCTTTCAACTCTTTCAGTTTTGTAGGAGCCATTCTATATGGACGAATAGAGATGGGACAGGTATAGGGCAATAAATCAATACCAAAATCTAACTCCCTATCAGGTGGTATGCCTGGGAGATCATTAGGAAAAACTTCTGGGAACTCATTCACCACAGGGACAGACTGAAGAGAAAGACTTTCGGTATTCAAATCTTTAACCCGAATAAGATGATACAAATAACCCTTAGAAATAAGTTTACGGGATTTGAGGTAAGATATAAAGTTCCCTATAGGTGCTAAGGAATGTCCCTCCCATTCTATTACTGGTTCATTTGGGAAGGAAAAAACAACCTTTTGGGTTCTATAATCTAACATGGCATAACACGAATGGAGCCAGTCCATCCCTAGGATAGCATCAAAATCAACCATGTCTAAGTATACGAGGTCTTCCACAGTATCCCGCCCACTAACAGTCACCACACAATTTCTATACACCCTCCTAGCTACAACAGAATCTCCCACCAGAGTAGAAATAGAAAAAGGTTCGGCAATCACATTGGGATCAAACCCAAAACTAACAGCCACATAAGATGTCACATAAGATAGGGTAGACCCGGGATCAAGTAACACATATACATTATGGGAGAATATTTGCAACATTCCATTAACTATATCCGGTAAGGCCTCTACTCCTGGCAGTTGGTCAAGGCGTACAACTGGTTGTGGCCACTTCCGGCGGCTGAAGTGGCACCCTTTTAAGGCAGTGATGGTGCAAAAGAATTAGCCTATGACTTGGCTCCACCAATATTTCCCATTACTGCCAGACAGTCTCTCTGGATATAGCCTGGTTGGCCACACGAATAAGACACCATAGCGCCAAACTGACATCTCCTTGGATGATCCTCCCACATCTATTACAGCGCAGGTATGTTCTAGAGGTCTGAGCTAAACTTCCTTGAGACTGTGAACCCTGCATTCTCAGCCCCTGTCTAGACTGAAAATCCTGGAGGCACTGTCCGGCTGGGGTCTGGACACCGGAGCACTGGTTGTAGACTGTGCATTACCCCAAAACTTCTTCTTTTGCCATTTGTTACCCTAATTCCCACTTTGCTTCTTACTATGGCTCTGGTCTTCTATCTTGGCTCTCTTTGCCTACCTGCATATAACACCCTGATTTGCTGAACCGAAATGTTTCACGGTGCTCATGACCCCGAGGGACCAAAAGCTAACCCATGACTAATATCTGTACCTGTATACTGCAAATCATGATATAATAATGTGGAATACATAAAACTGTAAGGCCATAAGGTTCAACTGAATAAAACCATATGGTTAAAAATACCCAAAACAACTCAATCTAAAAGCTAAGTCTGAACGTAAATCTGAACATAAATCTGAAAGCCTCTAAACTATCTGAATAAAGAGTTGAAGGAACATGTCTCCAACTAACTCCGTAAAACTGAACTGAAGAAATAAATAAATATATCAAATCATATTGTCCTCGAATTAATGAGGACTCACTGTGTCTCTACGACTAAAATGCTACCGCTACTGCTGGGCTGGAGCTCGTATCTCTGAACCTATGGTGTAACATGAAAAGAAAGCACCATAGATCAAATGCGTCAGTACCACTGGAGTACTGAGTATACGAGAAAGGTAGGCTGAACATAAAGGGTTTCATGCATGAACAACACTGACTGAATAATATGAACGTGGGAGTGGAAACACACATATATAGAAACTGGGATCGTGAATACGTGATAGCATAACCTGTAAGCTAATACATGGTTCACTGATAATTGTCATAACTGATACTGCAAACTGATAACATGGATGATTGTATCTGACAGTCCTGTATATACTAAAATCTGAAGAAAGCCCTGAGTTCTTTTACTGAGACTGATACTGAAACTATGGGAGGTATTGTTTAACCGACATGCCCCTTGTATGCCATTATGGCTAAGCTGGGGTCCAATCTCTGCCCCGACTGGAGGGGTGTCAATATCGTGCCATGGGTAAGGACAGCCTGTGAGTAAACCTTATCTAGAAGGTACTCAATGAGAACGGTGGGAACCCTAAACTGACGGGTTAAGCCACCTCATCAACCCTAATCTGACGGGTTAAGATGTCTCAACCTACGTTGGCTACGTAGTTCTGGAACACAAGGATGACTACTAAGAATCACACCCTGAACTGGCGGGTGAGTTCCCATCCTTGGGTTCACTCGGTGCTAACCTCTACTCCCATCTGGAGGGACTGGACATGAATAACTGACTATACATGACTTAATCTTACTGAATTCCATTTACTGGTAGAATGTTACTGATATCTAACAACTGACTAAGATCATGAGGTTTTCCTGAGTCACATGACTGACTAAAGTCTATGGAATCATAGATTGAGTTCGGATATCGTGAAACATGACATGGCTCTAGGCACACAGCTATAGTTTTCGGGTACAAGTACCCCCAGGACTCGATAGGAGGAAACTGACACACATGACATGACTTGATCACAAGATTTGAGTCCACAATTCACAATATCATAAGTAAGGATTTCATAATAAGAATGATTCTCAACAAACTATCACATGATCGGGAATGCACACAACATGTATATACTTGCATGGCTTCAATGACATGGTCATTCCATATCACAACAATATCATGAGCATCCCATACAACATCTTCAATTTAAGACAATAGCATGGGGATCACGTTGAACATAAACTTAGAACATGGAATAGTCATTTAGGACCTATTATGTCATAAAAGCATGATTTCTATTCCCTTAGATATTTTCACAAACACCTTACATGCACATCTTAGGCATAGGTGGATTCATCAAGATTTCAAACATTCAACCACCAATTTCACATGTTTATACGTTAAATACCACCATATCCTCACATAAAACATACAAAGATCCCATCTTAGGCATCATCAAACTCCAACCACATGAACATCAACCACCAACAACATAAACATCATAATACATAATTTAATAAGATGGTTCTTGAGCTTCATGGACGAAAGGAGTCCATGAATCAACTCATGCATACCTTAGAAGGAAGATTCTTGATGATTGACGAAGGAATTTTCCTTGAAATCGGATCTTCAAGCTTAATTATGCAACCCTAGTTGTTTTTCTCTTTTAGTGCCCTTGTATGATGAGCTTAGAGATGATAATAGGGTTGTAATATGTTTAGAAGCTATATATTTCGTAGGTTTAAGTTTAGGGATGTGTAAGGAGTGTTAAAAGACTTAATTACCCTTAAAATAACTCAAAACGGAGTGTTTTTAGCACCTGGAACTGACTTAGGCGGCGCCCAAGTAATTGCACAAGCTAGGTTGGGCGGAGCCTAACCAATCGCCTAAGTTTGGTTGGGCGGCGCCTAACTAATCACCTATCCTTACTGTCTCTCACAAAAATGGGCATAACTTTTCGCTCGGATATTAGATTAAGGAAAAATTGGTACCGTTGGAAAGCTAATTCGATTCTCTACAATTTGGTGGGTATAAATCAGACAAAATACCACATTAATATTGAGTTATACACGTTCAAATATGACCCTTACAAAATCGAACACTAAAACATGATGGATTCAAAAACTCTTAGCTTGCATCACTCTAAGCGACTCATATGAGCATGCTTAAGACATCGCAAGCTATCTTATCTCTAGGATATTCATTGTAAGACATGCACTAAAATGATACTCACAAGATAGGAGGTTTCATATGTAGGAATACTTATTCACTTCCTAGCTTAGAAACATGTGGGGTATTACACTGCACTTCTCTCTAAATTCAACGATTTTCTTTTTCTTTTCCTCAACTTACTGCATGTGGACTTATAGTCTAGTAAAATCCATGTACCGGTACAACATTTCTCCCTAACATTCAAGCACTAAGTCATCCGAAAGGACGGATGCAAGTTTCTTCATTCGGGATCTCATGTTACTAGTCATCTTTGGAGCATAACGGGCTAGTTGGTTGAACCTCAGAGTGTACTCCTGGACACTCACCTTTCCCTATTTTAGATTCATAAACTCTTCATCTTTGTCCTCTCTCATCTCGAGAGAAAAGAATCGATTGAGGAAGGCTTTCATGAACTCGGGCCCAAATTGTAGGCTCAACACTCTCACCCCTTTGAAAATTCCCACTTGTTATATTATTGGTTCGCTACATCCTTAAGCTGGTAAGATGCTAACTCAGCCTCCTGTACCTCATCTACATGCATCACCTTAAAGATTTTCTCCATCTCGTCCATAAACTCATGTGGATCCTCTTCTACCTTGGTACTTGTAAACTTGGGCGGGTTCATTCTCATGAACTGGCCCACTCTTGTAGCCTCAGACGTGACATATGCAGACCCAATATCTTCCAACCGTTGAGTCTGTGTGGCTACTAACTATGCAAGCATGTGAATGGATTGCCAGAATTTTGCTTTAGATACCTCTCTCTCGCGAGGCTGAGTGTGGTTAGTCCTCATCTGGAGAGCTATGGGTGCCCTAAGTGGGCTGGTCAGAGTAGGTGGGACTCTCAGAGCAGCATCAATCTTCAGAGTCTGAGCTCTATTTTGGGTCCTCATCCCATAAGTGGGACGTACCTCATTTGTTTGTGCATTCTGGTCGATAGTAGGATGGGGAGGCATGATTATTTTTCTGAAACACAAGAGACCATTGATTAGTGGACAATTCAGACTCTGAAACATAAACTAAACCACATAGAATAGAAACATTCCTAAATTCCTAGTAGCCTCCTACTTATAAGTGTGGCGCGCTACACACCCATAAATAAGACTCTACCAGATGCGATTTCGCAGACACGCTGCGACCATGAACCGTACTCTAATACCAAGTTTGTCATGAGCCGAACTAGGGCCTGTCCATGATGGATATCCTGAACCATGAAGACCCAGACATCCTATTATATTTTATCTGGTAATCATGCACAACATTCATATAATAAAAGAAAATACAGAATTATAATCTAATATAGAAAGAAGGTCATACTCTTGATCAGTTTAACCATACGGAAGGAAATCCAAAATCAACTAAACAACTTCTAGAATAGTCTGTGAAATCTCTACTACATGATCTAAAGATAACTGTCTGAAAAGATGGGACAAGGACCCCAGTAGACCAAGACAAAGGAATAACATCTAAAATGACAGGCCTTCTAGAACATAGAAGGCTCACCACTGCACGGATCACTTCTCCCTGGATACTCTACTGATTAGCCAGACCCCTAGACTGAGCCTCCAAACTTAGGAGGTAGGGAGGTCAATACAATTGTACTGGTACGTAAAAAAAATCCAATATAATAATTTATATTCAACATATATGAGAGCAATTTAAAATATTTCATAAACATATCATACAGTAAGAAATCTCATGGGCATTTCTGAAAGACTCTGTAAAATCTTCTGAACTCTGTGACACTCTTTGTTTTACTTCTGTTCTAGGTGGTATACCCTACAACTCTGAAATTCCACAGGCTATATAGAATTTTCCATTGACTCGGGGGGAAGCCCCCAACCCAAGTGTGCCGTAAGAGTTGGAGTCTCTGACTCTGCTATGCCACACGGTTGTTTCCAATATAAAATAATATACCTGGATCGGCAAATCACGGTTTTAGGTTAAGAGTTACTTGAACTCAAACCTTTTTCGGGTAACCACCTAACCCTCATTAAGCCCAGTTTTAACTCTTTAAAACATGCATTCTCTGAAATTAAACTCTAAAAAATATACTCTGTTATTGGATACATACTGATGGTATCATCATACCATTGACTTGAAAGTCACATCTCTGAGCCATTATTGGCATATTACACTCTCTGTTTCCAAAATTTAAATTCGAGACCACCATATGAATAAATCATTTCAAGGAAGTCTTTCTTTAAAACTCATGTAAACACATATATGCAACTCTCTTTGTCAAACTTTTAATGATGCAAAGTGGCCATGTCAAAGATCTTGATCTCATGCAAATCTTTATCTTTTAATAAAATATATTTACATCAAGAAACTCCCTCTCATAAATCTCTAAATCATTCTCAAAATACTATGGTATTTGAGTAAACTATTTTTAAGACGTGAATCATGCATTTCAATCAATCACCATAAGATCATAAACATAAGGTTATCACAAGAGAGGGATTTTTATTATTTGTCCTCTCAAACTAATTTTTAATTTCAAGTTTCATACATATACTTATATGTGTAAATCAATTTAAGGGGATAATACCTAAAGGCCAAAACAACAATATCATTAAACATGTATAAAGCATAATAAAATTACGGATCTCAAAACCCCTTTAACGAATTCATGCTTGATGATTTTTAAAATCGTAATTGGGTATTTTCAACAAGCCCATGTAGTTTTAGGATAAACCCCACGTACCTTGAATTATGAACTTAGTGACTGATTCTTGAAGCCTACAGTTTGGTGATTCCAAATCTTTACTCAGTTTCAAAAATGTACGGTTGAATCTTGAGTTAATTGGGTTTTTAGTTTGAAACCCTTGAGAGTGTTCTTGTGAAATTTTGAAGAAAGTATGAATAATGTGGTCACTTGGGAGTATAATCCCGTGTTTAAGCTGATAAGGGGGGATGCCTAATATGACCTTAATGAGATGGAATAAAATATAACTGGGAGCCTAATTTTATGGGCCACCGCAATGCACCACAATCGCGGTGGCTCACTGGAAATTGATGAATGGGATTCTTAGGGTCACCGTGATACGGAGCCATCTTGTTGTCCCACTGGTTGGGACCTGGAACTTTAGCGCGACGTGCCACAATCACGTTAGGCTACTAAAATTTGACAATTGTTAAATAGACCTCCTCCGCTACGTGCCAAGCACCAAAATAATGGTGTTTTTCTACTAGGACTTAAATTAGCCATAATTTCTTTGCCCGGGTATTGGATTTGGGCGGATCTTAAATCATCGTAAAGCTTATCAAATTCTCCATGTGATGAAAAGTCAAAATTAGGAAAATTATATATATGGTCTAAACTTTACTCACTTTGAAAGTCAAAATAAATGAGACTAATGCATGGACGATTTGGCGGGGTGTTTCAATTGGTTTCACTCGTGCTATGTCTTTCTTGATTGTCGAACCCAAAGGGTCAGTTTTCAATTCCCAAATGAGTCGGTGATTGAGTGGGAAGGTAGTTCCATAGTGCCTAAGAGAAGTTTTATTTCATATCTTAGAGCCCAAAAAAAGATTACCAAGGGATGTATTTATCATTTAGTCTGGGTTAAAGGTTCTAACTTAGGGGTCCTTTATTACTGTTTATTCCTGTGGTTAATAAGTTTCCCAAAGTATTCCCTGATGATTTTCCTGGTGTTTCTTCCGATAGGAAAATGGAATTTGGTATTGATCTTCTACCAGACACTCGTCCTATATCTATCCCTCCTTATTCAATGGCTTTAGATGAGTTGAGAGAACTCAAAGAGTATTTGAAAGATCTTCTTGATAAGTGTTTTTTCAGCTCTAGTGTTTCCCCATGAGTTGCTCCGATGCTCTTCGTGCGTAAGAAGGATAGGCCCCTTCGGATGTGTATAGATTACCGCTAGTTGAATAAGGTGATGATAAAGAATAAGTATCCTATTCCTAGGATTGATGACCTATTTGATTAACTTCAAGGAGCTAAGTACTTTTCTCAGATTGTTTTTCGGTTGGGCTATCATCAGTTGAAGATTAGGGAGGTGGATATCCCTAAGACTATTTTTTGAACTCGATATGGTCATTTTGAGTTCTTGGTGATGTCTTTTGGTTTGAAAAAAAAACCCCAGCGATATTCATACATCTTATGAATCAGGTATTCCATTAATTTTTGGATTTGTTTGTTATTGTATTTATTGATGATATTTTTGTGTACTCTAAGAGTGAGGTGGATCTTATTGATCACCTCCACCTTGTGTTACAAACCTTGAAAGATTAGCGGTTGTATTCAAAGTTCTCAAAATGTGTGTTCTTGTTGAATATCGTAACCTATCTGGGTCATGTTGTTTTTGGTGAAGGGATAATGGTGGATCCACAGAAAGTTGAAGTGGTTAACAAGTGTCCTAGACCTATGACTCCAACTGATATTCAAAGCTTCTTAGGTTTAGCTGGATATTATAGAAGGTTCGTGAAAAGTTTCTCTTCCATTGCGGCCCCATTGACTAAGTTGACTCAAAAGAAAGTGAAGTTTATATGGTCTGGCACTTGTGAGGGTAGTTTTGAGAAGTTGAAGGATAAATTGACTTTAGATCCAATTTTGACTCTACCCAAGGGTACCGATGGTTTTTTATTTATTGTGATGCATCCCGTGTAGGACTAGGTTGTGTGTTGATGCAGCATGGTAAGGTGGTTACATATGCTTCTAGGCAGTTGAAGGTGCATGAGAAGAATTATTCAACTCATGACTTAGAATTATTGGTTGTGGTCTTTTCTTTAAAGATATGGCATCACTATTTATATGGAGATCATGTGGACATCTTCTCAGAACATAAGAGTTTGCAGTATGTGTTCACCCAAAAAGAGTTAAATCTCAGGCAGAGAAGGTCGCTTGAGTTGCTCAAGGACTATGGCATGAGTCTTTATTATCATCTAGGTAAAGCTAACATAGTTGTTGATGCTCTTAGTAGGGTGTCCATGGGGAGCTTGTCTCATGTTGAAGAGGAGAATTGAGGTTTGGTAAAGGATATTCACCATTTGGCTAATCTTGAAGTTTATCTCTTAGACTTTGAAGATAGGGGTGTGGCCGTGCAAGAGGTAGTGAAGTCATCTATTGGTGCTGAAGTGAAAGAGAAGCAAGTTTTTGATCTTATCTTGATGCGGATAAAGAATGATGTGGGTCACCAAAAGGTGATGGCTTTTGAGATTGGTATGATGGTATCTTGATGTACTAAGGTAGATTATGTGTTCCTAATATTGATGGACTGTGAAAGAAAATCTTTGTTGAGGCTCACGAGTCAAGGTATATTGTTTATTCATGGTGCGACAAAGATGTACCATGACTTAAAAGACATCTATTGGTGGAATAACATGAAGATGGATGTGGCCAATTTTGTTGCTAAGTGCTTGGTGTGTCGGCAAGTGAAGGTTGAGCACTTGAGTCCTGGTGGTTTGTCTCAAGAGATTGAGTTGCTCATGTGGAAATGGGAAGTGAATAATATGGATTTCATTATTGGTCTTCCGCAGTCTTTCCATCAGTTTAATTCCATTTACTTCATCGTGGGTAGGATGACTAAATCTAGTCACTTTTTTCCAGTGAAGACTAACTATTTGGTGGAGGATTACGCTAAGCTCTTCATTGAGGAGATCATGAAGTTGCATGATGCTCCTGTTTCCATCATATCTGATCGAGGTATTCAGCTTTTACACTCTTATTTGGCCTTTCTTTTAGAGAGGTTTAGGACCTAAGGTGAACCTTAGCACCACTTTCCATTCTCAGATGGGATGGACAAGTGGAGAGGACCATTCAGACATTAGAGGATATGTTTAGATCCTGTGTGATCAATTTTGGTGGTAGTTGGGTTGATCATTTTCCCTTCATTAAGTTTGCATATAATAATATGTACCACTCTACCATTGGGATGGCTCCGTTTGAGGCTTTGTATGGTAGGATATGTCATTCTCCTATTAGGTAGTTTGAGGTAGGTGAGGTTGGGTTGTTTGGTCCTGATTTGGTTCATCAGGATATGGAGAAGGTGGATGTGATTAGGGATAGTCTTAATTCCAGACAAAGTCGCAAAAAGTCCTATGCAGATATGAAGTAAAAAGAGTTGGAATTTAAAGTTGGTGAATGGATATTCTTCAAGGTGTTTCCTATAAAGGGAGTGATGCGGTTTAAAAAGAAGAGGAAGATCAGTCACCGTTATGTTGGCCCTTATTTAAGTTTGTAGAGAGTGGGCAATGTGGCTTATGAATTGGAATTGCCTTCGAGTTCTAGTTATATTCACCCTGTCTTTCATGTTTCAATATTGAAGAAGTGTGTGGGTGGTCCTTCCTTGGTTGTTCCTTATGAGAGCATTAGTGTTTCAAATTCCTTATGTTATGAGAAAGTACCGGTGGAGATTTTGGATAGGCAAGTACGTTTGTTGCAAGCAAAGGATGTGGCTTCAATAAAGGATCTATGGAGGAACCACAAATGTGAAGAAACTACATGAGAAGATGAAGAAGACATGAATTCCTAATATCTGTTCTTGTTTCCCGCTTTGGACAATCTTGCTGGATGTATACGTATTCCTTGACATCTTTATTTTCTGACCGTGTTACACAAAATAGTGTTTTCCTTGATATCTTTGTTTTTGTCGTTGTTAAAGGTAAGTGTTGTTGATTTTGGAGTCGAATCATGTTAATGACATCCTTGTCCCATTTATTTGGGGATGAATGATCCTAGGGGGGAGGAGAATGTAACACCATGAATTTTGGCTCCTGAATATTTTTGAGTTTTTAAACCTACTGCCCAGACTACGACTTTTCATACGAGTCGTAGGGATTCTTGATGGGTTTAAAGGACCTAATCATAGCCTGACCAGTGTGTGTGGCTAAGTTTTCTATCTTTAGAATAGGTGGCTTCTAACGAGTCGTTAAGACTCAATTGAGTTGTAGTATCCCAGTCATAGGGTGACCAGTGGAATATCCTAAGTTCCTACTATGGTTGTGACTAACATGTTATGAGTCGTAATGTCTGAGTACGATTCATATGGTATGACTCTTAGCCAAACCAGTGAGGGTTCCCAAGAGGTATTTTCCAGACTACGATTGGACTAAATGAGTCGTAGGTTGACACTACGAGACGTGAGATTACCCATAGAGACTGGGCGTCGATTTTTAGTCTTTTAGTTAATGGCATCCTAGTAAATTCCCTCTAACCTCACATAGCCCCACATTTAAAACCCTATTTGGGACTTCATTAGCATACTATTCACAATCAAAACACTCTCTCAAACTCATTATATTCTCTCAAGCAAGATACTTAGGGTTTCTAAGAAGTTGATCAATTAGAACACCCAAGGGAAAATTCTCTCCATAACTCTTGATATTTTAGGCACGTTACTCTTCCCCAACTCTTATTTTATGATAAACATGTGTTTTACATAGTTTAATAGTATGGTTTTAAATTTGGGTTTATATATGGTTGAGGGTTTTTGAAGGATTGGTCCTTGAATTATTTCCCATGGGTTTTATAAATTGTTCATGCTTTGAAATTGATGTTTTGAACTAATGGGGTTCATGGGCATGTGAATTGGATCAGGGGTTGTAGTATTCCCCCAAATTGATGATTTGATCTTAGAATTGGTTTTGAATAATTATCTTTCCTCAACCCACTTGTGTAAATGGTTTAGAATCGTGGAATTGATACTTGGTTTGACTTACTCACCTATGTTATTGCATTGCATAAATGGTTAAACAATGAACATGGACTTTGAAACTTTGTTGTCAATGTTTTGATTAAATGAACTGAGGGAGTCAAGGAATTTCCCTAATTTGAATTGATAAACTAAAGAGAGTCGAGGCATTTCTCCAAGTTAATGTGATTGTTATGGCATAAAGATAAGCTTGCCATTATAAGGGTATGATGATACTCATGGTGTGCTTTAACATTTGATTCTTTAGTTGACAAATAGGTTATGTGGAACTTTCTTTAAATTAGGCTTAATGGGGGTTATTTAGTGAAGTTGTAAAGGTATGGGTTTTGGATGACTTATGCTAGAAACTCATGTTTGCCGACGTGAGGTTTGAACTTGATGACTTGTGTGCATGGTTTACACTATTGATATATTTGTGTCTTAGATTGACTAGAGTCGGGGAATTCCCTTGTCTTTCTTGATACCTTTAGTTCATATGGTTAACATACATTGGGTCCTTTCAGCAGGGGGAGCTGAACCCATATAGCCCATGGGTGCTTGTTTATGATGGTTGAGCTACATAGTCCAAGATATAGTTTTACTTCATGCTAAACTTTGTTCCCTATCCCAGCATATTATTTATGTATGTATATAATGATGCTCGCATGGTTTTGAATTGGTTTTGACTTGGCATTATTTTATTCCCTATCCTCGATCTACATGCTAGTGTTCAACCCACTACCTATCTTCAGATGTTGTATCCCCAAGCAATGCAGGCATCGTAGATACTTCTACTTTTTTTGGGAAGTGTTAGGTGGATCGACTCTGTTTGTCAGTTGGTTGTGGTGAATTGGTGAACTTCCATACTCTGAAAGACTTGGTCATTTTATCGGTATTCCTTCATAGATTAGAATTGATGACTTTACATTAACATTTTCATTATCATTGTCATTGACAGGGTCGGAGGCATTGTCGACTTAGATTGGTTTTTGATTTTGTTTAAGGCTTTGTGGATATCACTTTGTACATGGGCATTGGTGTTGATGTTGGTTATCGGCATTAGTTGTCAGATATTGACTTATCTTAGATTCTTTTGAGCTTTTATATCCTATCTTGTTATATGTTTGGATTTCAGCCACTACTTGGTGTGTTACATCCTATTTGGTTAGGAGAAAGGGTTGGTCCCATGTCCTTGTTGGACATGAGATGCCCGTCACAGTCAGGCCCTATTTTGGGTCATGACAGTAATGATATCGTGAAATCAATAAAACTATAGGCACTAAGTTAGAAAATAGGGCTACATACAGTTGAAAATTACCTTGTGACATATAATGGTTTCTTATAGGACAAAGATATATAAAAAATTTAAATGATAGGTAGGTCACGGAGATACAACGGGTAATAGATTGATGAGAGTATAATTAAAAGTTAGCAACTGGAACCTAAATCTAAGTCATGATTTCTTTCTATTTACTATTTCTGTTATTTGTTTCTAAGCCTAGTCGATCATTAATGCCTACCAGTACATGTTGTTGTACTAATACTATACCTCTTGTATCTCCATTTGGGGGTATAGCCATGGTGCAAGTCATTGGGTTTTATATAGAGATGGCGATCATTTTGTAGTGATTCTATCCTCTCACTCTTACATGGATGTTGGATGTTGGAGTTTTTCTTTCCTTGTCTAGTGCTTTTGTACCAATTTAGGCTAGGTTCTGGGGATTCACTTTTGATTATTTTCCATGTTGTATTTACTTTTCAATTGTACTGAACTAGACTTATTTTATGAGTCAACTAAACTTCATTATTTGAAATAAGAATTATTTTGAATGCCATATTAAATAAATGGTTGGGTGGTAAGGGTTCTCCTATCTAGGGTAGATTTGGGTAGGTTCTCTTATAATTCATGGTTTGGGTCATGAAATGATGATAACAAAACCCAAGTTACTGATCTAGTTTAAGAGAAATTATCAGTAGAGTCTTGTAGACTGGTGCATTAATGTCCACATCAATTCTATAGGAGGCTTCGAGGCATCTAGGAATCTGTTTCACTTTCTTCTCTCCTATTGTGCCGTCTCAATGTTGTCTCCCCGAGTTGAGCCCAATGGTATCTGCCAGATTTTAATTTTTATCTCAACTATCATAATTAGGACTATTTGACTGCAATTGGTATGTC
Organism: Capsicum pubescens; assembly: GCA_030864215.1. NCBI lineage: Eukaryota > Viridiplantae > Streptophyta > Magnoliopsida > Solanales > Solanaceae > Capsicum > Capsicum pubescens. The sequence goes on from CM061541.1 coordinate 67,277,021, forward strand.
TTTAAAGGTTGGAATAAGACATTCAAATTCGTAGAGGTCAATAAGAAGCATAGGAGTTGAATTGTTGTGTTGTGAAATTCGCTTAATATTGTTTAAAGTACTTGCTAAATTGGAATAATGTGTTGTGAATATGTTATGTGTATTATTATCACCTGTAGTATATTCTGACTTACCGTGTGATAGTTAAAACCCCTTAAGTACAAATATTAGTTATGTGTGATAATTTTCATGATGTGTGGACAAAGGACCCGAGGATCACGAGGACCGGTAGGATCTCAGGGTGTATCTTTATTTTTGAGACTTGAGGAATGTCTTATCTCCCCATAATTTAAAGTATTCCTTAATTTTATTCAAATCCTGATGAACTTCCCAAGTTTCTAGTTGTTTTGTTAGGGAAATGTTTTGTGGGTGACTAATTGGATGATTAGGAGAGGGAGATAGTTTTATACCTATTGAAATTATGAATTTGAATCACACTATCACCATTAATGATGCCTTAGGGGTCTTGAACCCTAATTCTGCCTTTGAGGCCAAGGTCCGAGAATCAGGCTTAAGGTGGATGGCTAGGGTCTTAGCATCGGAGAGTCAGGAAGGGAAGAAGAAGTGGTTTGGTTTTAATACTTCCCAGTAGAGGCTAAAGTGTGGTTGCAGCTTGTGTCCCAAAGGATTTTTCCTTCAGTTAATGTGATTGATGTAATTTTTCATTGAGCCATGGTGGTATCTTGTGCTCTGGCAGGGATTGAAATAAATGTAGTGGTGCAGATTGTAGTTGTGTAGAGACATTTCTATGTTAGGAAGAGGTTAGCGAGGGATCTTTTCTAACCTTCTTTGATTAAAGAGTTATGTAAAATGATGGATATGCTCAGGAAGGATCATGATAACTACGAGGAATATAATATACCATATAATCCTTTGAGGGCCAGGGATACATGAGGAGAAAGCAAAAAGAATAGGAAAGTGAGAGAGAAGGGTGAAGGTAGCAGGCCAGCGGGGGTGAGGTGTCTGGAACTTGTCACACTACTCAGGCTCTGGCATATCTCGATGGTTGGGAAGACAAATTTGATGTTGTGTGAGGTTATGTGGAGAGTCATCTACCTCTACCAAATTATCTCCTACGAGCTCTACTACTCTACTAGAATTTTCCCAAGCCTATGTGGCCTCTGATATGAGCTAAATGAGGATAAGTAAAAATGCAACTTCTGGGACCGGATGTAGGTGAGGATTTGGAAATCCATGCTAGTAATATTCAAACGTCTCTCCCTTATCAAGAAACTCCCAAAGCTGATAAACAGGATGCCTAGTAGTTCTTATTCCTTAGCAGGATAGAGGAGGGGGTTTGGATACATTGAGCCTTAGAGATAATTCCATTAGCTAGATTCCCCTTCTTTATTTTATTATTGATGGATTTGGGTTTCCCCCATTTAGGCTTGTGACAAGAAATTACTCTTTTCATTTTTCTTGCATTTTAGGATGTTAGTTTTTGAAACAAGCAATTACTCTTTTCATTTTCTTGCATTTTAGGATGTTTATCCTCTTTGCACATCTAATAATAATCAATTAGCTAATTATGTGTGTTGGTAATGATTTCTAACTTTAATTATTGGAAATATAGGGTTGTTTTGCAACGATTGCAAACTAATAAAACATTGAAAAATCCTTGGCGTCTTACTTCCTAGAACCACTATGGCGTACCCTACAGTGATTCTGCTTTTTGTTTTCCTAACTAGTCCCGGGCCCTTTTCCACATAATACTATCCTATGAACACTCCTATCATATATTATCCTTTTTCTAAGAAAAATCCCAACCCAAATACTTAGTTTATCATTATAAGTCATTTCTAACATCCACCAAGACTTTTTTCTCAAATACAGATGGTGGGAAGGGGCACTAACCAATCTATGATTGGGAGGAGGGCATAAATCTCTTGAACTAACTCCGATTGCATCTTGGGATGGTCTCAGTCATCATGCCTCACCCAAATACCCTCAGCCTATTGAAGAACCCTGATGCCTCATCCTCTACATCTTTTATCATAAAATCCTACTCATAAAGAAAATTTGTAGTTCTCAAGGCCTTCTTATAATGGTTGTGAATGGTAGTGTCAAGGAATATTTGGTACTAGGACTGATGATACATGATAGTCCTACAATACATTGCAATCATAAATTAGAAACCAAACTGAGTTTCTAAAAGAAGGAAGGATTTTGATATTTATGGGAAATAAATCCTAGAAGTTACTTCTAGGTACTGCTGCAGCAAGAAAATAAATTGTTGTAGAGATACCATTGTGGTGGTAATCTACTACTACAGTGGTACCACTATGGTGGAAAAAGTACCACTTTAGTGGTTCTATCATCTCCAATCGTCAACCTCCCCTCCCATGGAATATTTTTGAATTTTGTTTATTTTTTTCTAGATTTAAGGGTAGCTCAGGCTTGGTGAAGTTCGTCTGAACCTTATTACACTAAATGAGAGTTTATATCACTCAAATTCACCTATAAAATACCTAATTCATTAGGTAAGATAAACCCTCACCTCCCTCCTCTTCTATGGCCAAAAATCCACCATAAACTATGTCAATCTTACGTGTAGAATGTTGTAGAAGTGTTATAGATGTAAGATGAACCAACATGCTCATCATTTCATGAAAGAATACCACCAAAATTCAAACTCAAAAATTACACCCAAAACCTTTAGAAAATTTCAATTTTTAACAAGTTTCTATGAATCTACAACAATAAGTATGCAAATAAAGCGGTAAGGATAAGGAATTACCTTAAAAATTAGCACAGATAGAATTGACAGAGTTTGAAACGGGAAAGTGTAAATGGGGGAATGTTTCATTTTCACTATCTTTTATCTTGAACAACTACTATTATATTAAATTACCCTATCATGTTAATTTAAGCAGAACAAGGGTAACCACCCCATCCATCAAGTTTCAGTTTTTGTTCAGATTTTTTGTGTGTTATGTTATTTTGAAATATTGGATATTTGTGGAACAACCTATTACATAAGACATTATTGTGGTATTCTTTCTATAGTGGATGGAAATTTTGTCTAATAAATTCAAGTGGTGAGGGGAATTCCTAATGATAAAGGGTCAGTTACGCTAGTCCCATGGTCAATTAATCAAGAATAAACGAAGTGAGTGAGTGTGAGATTATGATGTCTTTCATCCTTTGATATATCATTGATCAGAATACTTAAGTCGTGCCTAGAATCCTTGAATCCTCACCCTGGACGAATGGTGGGTAAATTGCTATCAAGTTTAACAATTCAAAATATAGTTACATTGAAAAATGTTCCAAAAATATTTTATGATAAATATAATACCCTTACTGGACTTGATGGAATTTAATTTGTGAGGAAAATAAGGTCCAATGTAATTGGGCCTAAAATTTTAAAAGAAAATGGGCCAGCCGATTGCCTACCGTTGTAAGGGTAAATTGACTGTTGCAGAGGTGAATCAACCACTACAGCGGTACCTGGCAGTGTTTAGCACAAACTCCATTAGAACCCCCTTTTATTTTTATCCCTCCCAGGTCATTCTTTTTCCCTGAAAACACCCTGATACACCCCAACTCTATATTCATAAGATTTCAAAGGTCACACTTCACGAGAGTGATTTTTAATGCACACCCATCCAGAACCCAACATTGAAAGATTCTTAGCATATGCAGGAAAACTCTCTCCTCTTAATAAAAGAATCATTCATTTATGATGTAGGTAATGATTAAATTGTAATAGACTTAGGCTAGATATATGTAATTTGATAGTAATTATAACACCCCGAGTCTGTACCCCGGATGCTACATGGTGCTAGCGACCCGAAGGACCACCAACAACCCATGACTGGTACCTGCGGTGAGCACTAAATAATAATAACACTACATAATAATATATCTGAAGTATATGCGGAAGATAGGCTGAAAATCACCATAAGGTTCATAACTGAATCAAATACTGAATACTAAAAAAACAAATACTAAAATATCTATCTGAAATACTCTAGTATGAAAGCCTCTAACTGTTTGAATATGGATTTGATAGGACAAGTCCCCAACTAACTCCAACTACAGAAAAACGTACTGAAATACTAAAATAACAACTTTGTCCTCGAACTATGAGGACTCACCACAAAGTCTGTTACTGATAGATGGGCTGCTAAGTGCTATCAGGAGCCTGTACATTTGAACCTATGATATAAAACATCATAGCACAAAAGAAAGGTATGCGTCAGTACTTTGAATATACTGGTATGCTAAGTGAGGTAGTCTGATATGCATGGGTTCATGTGCATGAACAAATAACTGAATGAGTAACATGAATTTAATTGAATGAGGATGCATATATAACTGAAAAATGATGAAACACTGATTATGTAACACTGTGCACATATCTACATATACTATGTCTGAAATCATAGTCGCACGGGATACTGAGTTCTGGTAACTAAATAACTGCTATCTGAGTTTACTGATAACTATACTACTAATAGTTGGGTGACTGTTTTTGACAGTCCTAATTCTATGGAACTATGCTAAGTTCCATAGTGAGCTGAGTGTTTGTGTCTAACAGTCCTGATTCTGTAGAACAAAACTGAGTTCTATACTGAGACTAATTGAAATTGAAGTTGTGGAAAGTAATCATCTAACTGATATGCCTCTTTTTTAAACTGGTCTGGGGTCCAACCCATAACCCCAGTTGGAAGAGTGTCAGTACTGTGCCACGGGTAAAGACAAATGTTGAGTTACCTTCATCTGGCAGGTGCTCTGAATGAGAATGGTGGTACCCTCAACTGGCAGGTAAGAAACCTCATCAACCCTCAACTAGCAAGTAAATGTCTCAACCTATGCTGGCGACGTAGTTTGGGAACACAAGGACTACTTCTAAGGATCACACCCTCTGCTGGCAGATGAGTCTCCATCCTTGGGTTCACTCGGTGTTGAATCCTACTCCCAACTGAATAAACACTGAACTAATTTCTAGACTATACTAGGCTGGACTGAACTGTTACTGATCATGCTATCTAACTAAACTGAACTGAGTTCACTGGGTTTCGTTAATTGACGGAGTACTATTGAGTTTTATTATCTGACAGAGTTTACTGAATTCTGAACTGACTGAATACTACTGTATGTGACATCACTGAGACTATTCTGAGGCTACTGTAACTCTAGGTAAACAGCTAGATTATTGGGTATTAGATACCCTCAGGACCCGATAGCATGAAAAGTAAAGCATAGCATGATCTTGAAAAGCATTACAATGTTCATAACTCATTCATAGAGATATTTTATCAAACACTTGTAAGATATAAGCTTGCACATATGCTAGTATGTCATGATTTCCCCATTTAATCCATATAAGCAATTTGCAATTTATCAAACACTTGGGGAACATAATCTATGCACATAATGTTATTCAACATGTAGACATCATGAGTTCCAATCCCAACTCACAAATTCAAGGGCTTTAACGTGAATTCACATAATACTACACACATGTCAAAATAAATTTACTTGAATCTTGTAATAAATCATGAATTAGAAACCCAATTAACATCATAATCATGAATACATTTAAGACCAACATGGAATTCATGAAATCAACAAACTTAAAGTTTTAAAAGAGGTTCTTGAACACCAAGGGTGGAAGGAAACCCTTGGATGAACACCTAAGATACGTTGAGGCTTGAATTCGTGAAGATTGATAGTTTGTCTTGAAGATTTTCTCTTGAAATTAAAAGCCCTAGGGTTTTGTAACACCTCAAAATCTGATCCCGAGACTCCAAATGGTGCTCAAGGCTAGAGTAGCCCCAATCTAAACCTTTAAGCCTACTACTAGGTCGGAACCTTACTTTAAGATAAACTAGTCAAGAAATAATATTGTATCATACCAAAACTAAACTGAATTAACTGAAGATACTTTATGAATAGGAAATACTGAAAGTCTATAAATAAACTCGTAGATCGACAAGCCTCTACTACTAAAGAACTAGAGAGCCATTGGGACAGACCCCTAACTGACTTGGGTAGTAGACAAGAATGTTATCTATGAAGACTATGATGAATATGTCCAAGTACTACTTAAACACACGGTTTATCAAGTTCATGAAAGCTATTGGGTCATTGGTAAGACCAAATGACATGACTAAGAATTCAAAGTGACCATACTGAGTTCTGAAGGTTGTCTTCAGAATGTCACATTCTCTGAATCTGAGATGATGATAGCCTAATCCAGGGTCTATCTTAGAAAATTAACTGGTACCTTAAAGTTGGTCAAACAAGTCATCGATTCTTGGAAGTGGATACTTGTTCTTTATCGTGACTTTATTTAACTGACGGTAGTCTATACACATCCTGAGAGAACCACCTTTCTTACGCACGAATAGAACTGGTGCACCCTATGGGGATATACTAAGTCTGATGAATCCCTTGTCTAGGAGATCCTTTAACTATTCTTTTAACTCTTTGAGTTCTGTTGGAGTCATTTTGTATGGAAGAATAGAGATGGGTTGAGTATCTAGAAGAAGGTCTATTTCGAAGTCAATTTTTTGCTCGGGAGGGTCTCTAGGAAGATCTTCGGGAAACATATCTGGTAATTCACATGCTACTAATACTGACTCAAGATTAGGGGTTTCTGAACTAGAGTTTAGGACTCAAATGAGATAATAGACACATCCCTTAGATATCATTTTTCTCACCTTAAGATAAGAAACAAGCTGACCCCTTAAGTGCTGAAGTATTACCCCTCCATTCTAGGATAGATTTATTAGGAAACTGAAAGTGGACAATTCTATTTATACAATAAACTAAAGCATAGAATGAATGAAGCCCATCCATTATGAGAATTACATCAAAATTGGTCATCTCTATTTCTACTAAGTCTACTAAAATAACTTTCTAAGACACCATAGTCGGACAGTTCATGTATACCCATCGGGCTATGATAGATTTACCCATTGGGGTAGAGACTGAGAAAGGCTCTGCTAGGATTTAGGGACTAACTCCAAAATCAATGGCTAAATAACAAGTTACAAAGGACAAAGAAGCTCCTAGGTCTAGCAAAGCATAAAAATTTAATGATAAACTTGTAACATAATAGTGACCACATCAAGAGAACTTTCTTGATCCTGTCGGGACTGAAGTGCATAGAGTCTGTTTGGGCATTGCCCACTGGTGGAACTGGAAGCAGAACCCTGCTGATTCGAACGACTAGACTGAGCTGAAGGACGATTATACTAACCCTGAGAACCTGACTAAGGACAATCTCTAACTCTATATCCTAGCTTGACATATCCAAAACATACATCATCTCCAGCCCTATAGATATCCTGATGGTTTCTGCCATATTTCTGGTAAAGAGGATTTGTTCGAGCACTGTTACCACTATCCTGAGGTTTAGGTCCTAGTGCCCTATCTTTATTTTCGTCTCTGAATTTCGGTACTAGAGCACTGGCTAAGGACGGAGCTAGAACTGAAGATTTGGGTGGAACTGAGAACTATTTCCACCTTTTGACTTAGGCTGAGTGAAGTTGAAGTTACCTGTTCTAGCTCTCTTGTTCTCTCTCTTCTTCTCCCTATTCTTAGCATTCTCTATCTACTAAGCATGGACCATGAGCCTGGCTATTTCCATCTTCTTAATTAGCATTGTAGTCCTATACTCCTTGACCACACTGTTAGACACGCCAGACACAAACTTACTCATCTTAGATCTGCTATCTGCTACCGCATGAGGAGCATATCTGGCTAGCTAAGTAAACTTGAGAGAATACTCTTTCACTGTCATATTGCCCTGCTTTAGATTAATAAACTCCAACACCTTCGCTTCCATCAACTCCAGTGGGAAGAACCTGTCCAGAAAAGAAGTGGCAAACTCTTCTCATTCTATAGACCCTGTATTTGTGGCTCTCTCTGCCTTCTACTGCTTGAACCATGAGTAAGCCATATCCTGAAACTGATATGCAGCCAAGTCAGCACTCTTACTAGCTGTCACACCCATAATATCTGTGACTTTTTGTACCTGATCAAGAAATTCTTGTAGGTCCTCATCTGACTTAGACCTGTTAAAAGCTGGAGGGTTCTTTTGAGTGAAGTCCCGAATTCTAGATACAGCAGTATTAGCCACTGGGTTGGCCTAAACCACAGTTGGATGTTCATTTTGAGCTACAATGGAATTGGCTAAGGTTATGAAAACGGTTCTGAATTCAACATGGGAGACATGCTCACCCAGGGGATCTTTTTGAACGGGCTGAGGTGTTGGTTGAATTCTTATCCTTCTTTTGTTGTTCTTTTTGGGAGGCATGTTCTGTAAATAGAAGGAAGAAAAGGATTAGACTGAGACTGTAGCTTGAGCTCAGGCTCACTCATATGATATGAATACTGAAAGAAGGGAAACTTTTTCTTAAAATGCCTCATAGTCTCTTGTCCATAAGTGTGGCGCGCTACACACCAATGCACAAGACTCTACTAGACTCATCTTTCAGACTTCCTAGGACTTTGTTGAACCTTAGGCTCTAATACTAAGTTTGTAATGCCCTGAGTATGTACCTCGAATGCTACACAGTGCTAGCAACCCCGAAGGACCACTAGTTAACCAATGATTGGTACCTGTTGTGAGTATTAAATAATAATAACACTGCAATGATAATACATCTGAAGTAAATGCACAAGATAGGCTGAAAATTGCCATAAGGTTCATAACTGAAACAAATACTGAATACTGAAAAACCGAATACTAAAACATCTGTCTAAAATACTCTAGTCTTAAAGCCTCTAACTGTTTGAGTATGGAGTTGAAGGGACAAGTCCCCAACTAACTCCAACTACTGAAAAATGTACTGAAATACTAAAATAACAACTTTGTCCATGAACTATGAGGACTCAACACTAAGTATGCTACCGATATATGGGCTGCTAAGTGTGGTCAGGAGTCTGTACGTCTGAACCTATAATATAAAACATCATAGCGGAAAAGAAAGGTATGTGTCAGTACTTTGAATGTACTGGTATGCAAAGTAAGGTAGGATGATATGCATGGGTTTATTTGCATGAACAAATAACTAATTGAGTAACATGAATTTAACTGAATGAGTATACATATATAACTAAAAACTAATGAAACACTGATTATGCAACACTGTGCACATATCTACATATATTGTGTCTGAAATCATAGTCACACTAGATACTGAGTTCTAGTAACTGAATGACTGTTATTTGAGTTTACTGATAACTATATTACTGATAGTTGGGTGACTATTTATGACAGTCATAATTTTGTGGAACTATGCTAAGTTCCATACTGAACTAAGTGATGTGTTTGGCTATCCTGATTATGTAGAACTGAAATGAGTTCTATACTAAAACTGACTAAAACTAAAACTGTGGGAAGTAATCATCTAACCGACATACCCCTTTTCTGAACTGATTTAGGGTCCAACCTGTAACCTCATTTGGAAGGGTGTCAGTACCGTGCCACGAGTAAAGACAAGTGCTAAGTCACCCTCATCTGGCAAGTGCTCTCAATGAGAACCATGGTAACCTCAACTAGCAGGTAAGACACCGCATCAACCCTCAACAGGCAAGTTGATGTCTCAACCTACACTGGCAATGTAGTTTGGGAACACAAGGACTACTTCTAAGAATCACACCCTCTACTGGAAGGTGAGTCCCCATCCTTGGTTTCACTCGATGTTGAATCCTACTTCTAACTGAATAGACAATGAAATAATTTCTAAATTGTACTAGGTTGTACTGAACTATTACTAATCATGTTGTCTAACTGAAAAGAACTGAGTTCACTGGGTTCCGTTAACTGACAGAGTACTATTGAGTTCTATTACTTGACTTAGTTTACTGAATTCTAAACTGACTGAATACTATTGTACGTGACATCATTGAGACTATTCTGAGGATACTGTAACTCTAGGTAAACATCTAGATTGTCGGGTATTAGATATCCCCAGAACTCGATAGCATGAAAAGTAAAGTAGAGCATGGTCTTGAAAAGCATTACAATGTTCATAACTCATTCATAGAGACATTTTATCAAACACTTGTAAGATATAAGCTTGCACATATGCTAGCATGTCATGATTTCCCATTTAATCCACATAAGTAATTTATCAAACACTTGGGTAATATAATCTATGCACATAATGCTATTCAACATGTAGACATTATAAGTTCCAATCCCAACTCACAAATTTAAGGTCTTTAGCATGAATTCACATAATACTACACACGTGTCAAAATAAATTTACTTGAATCTTGTAATAAATCATGAATTAGAAACCCAATTAACATCATAATCATGAATACATTCAAGCCCAACATGGAATTCGTGAAATCAAAAAACTTGAAGTTTTAAAAAAGGTTCTTGAACTCCAAGGGTGGAAGGAAACCCTTGTATGAACACCTAACAAACCTTGAGGCTTAAATTTGTGAATACTGATGGTTTTTTCTTGAAGATTTGCTCTTGAAATTAAAAGCTCTAGGGTTTGTTCTTGAGTACCTTTGAGAGAATTTGAAAGAAAGTGAGCAATTTAGCCTCTAGGGTCGCTTAATTATATGTTTTAGGGATAAAAATAGGGGGGTGAGGGGGATAATAACCCAAATACCCCTCTGACACGGGATTTTAAAGACTAAAAATGTGCCCAGTGATGCACAGCCCAATGTGTTCCATCGATGGGATCAACGCTATGGTTGGTGTGTTGTGTCGAGTCCACGTCGGCTCACTGGAATTTGACACTAAAAGATGATAAAAACATTTATCAACATGATAGGTGATGTGGCGCATTGATATTGCATTGATTCACTAGTTTCAGCTTCCAAACATGCCTCAAACGGTGTTTGAAAAATTTGAAACTCATCCGAGAATGCCTACTGACATTTTTTATCATGAATCAACATAAAGATCGATATTTTAAGGTCATAAGGGTCATGAATTAGGATCACCAACTTACGAAGGATAAAAATACTTCTAAGCATAAACACTTAGCTAAAATTTCTAAGCTTGGGACATCTTTTCAAGCTTTAACGGACAGAGTTAAGCTTAGAATTTTGCGAGGTCTTATAGTAATATTGGGATATTTTATGTCACATGCCTTCAGTCATGGTATATAGATGGAAAAAATAAGGAAAAATTACAGAAACTAGCATCCTTAAGACTATAATTACAATAAATAGCAATACTTTTTCAAAGTTACAACTTATAGCAAAAGTAGCAATATTTTACCCACTTCATAGTAATAGAAGAATATGTATTTTCTAGTTGTGCATATGTATTTATGAGTAATACATATATATTTGTATATGTATTTATATAGCAACATTTTACGTAAATACAAAATACAATTTGCTACTTTTCGTAATTATGAAACTGTTGCTATAAAAGTTATAATTAAGGCTACAGAGTTGCTATTTCTGAAATTTTCCCAAAAAATAATTAGAATCTAATTAGGCTTTAGTTTTTAATAACTTCTAGTTGTACTCAGTTGGTGCCATATTTATGGCTTAAATTGATCGGAACTTGTAAGAATTATAAGCATAGAGTGAATTAGTTGCCTTATAAGTATAGTGTGGGGTAAGTATGATAAAAATGGGGTAAAAAGGAGACACATAAAGGTTAATTATATTGTATATAGTAATTTGTACCAATCATAAAGTGCACTAACCAGTAGTATTGAGGCGTAAGTCTAAAGTGATAACTATGTAAGTGAAACACCCTGGGTTTCTGGCCCTTAGAAAATTTCCTAGATTTCTGGTGTCTAGACAGGGTACGACTAGGGAAAACTAATTTTACACTGGGATACGTGTGGTATGGGTTAGTCTTATGCTGACCTTTGTAAGTTGGTGGGTTGGATTTGGTTTCTGGAATGGGTACAACTCAGGTGGTACAAGTCGTATCGGTGGATATGGGTTGTTTGGTTGCTTTATTTAATCTTAGGTTTGGTAACATAAGTTGGGTCTGAGTACGAGTGGCTCACCAAGAGATATAAGCTAGGGTATGAGTCGTACTATGGACTTGTATGATGGTTAGTGTTCAATCGTCTTGGGAATCTATTCTGCTAGGGGTTGGTGTTCAATATGTTTGTTAAAATGCCTAGGAGAATGTTTTCACTAAATTGTTAGATTTTAATAGAACTATTGCATGGTTTAAACTTGGTAATGGAACCCTAAATGGCTAAATGGTTTGGAATAGTTTGGTGGTCATGGTTATGGGTAATTGAACCTTATGGGGTACATGGGACTCCACCAAGCAACTTAATAATGGAACACTTGTGAGGTACATGGGACCCCCCAAGCAACTTAATAATGTAACCTTTGTAGGGTACATGGGACTCCCCCAAGTTAACTTGGTAAATGGGTACACAAGAATTCTTTTACATTAAAGGGTTGGCTAAGGACAATACTTGCAAGTTATAGTCGGTATGATGATACCACTACTTATAGCCTTGGTAAATAATAAATGGAATAATATATTGGGTGGATGGAAATGGTTTTAATTGGGTAATAATGGTGAGGTGTGATAGCTAACTATGAAAGCGGGAGTTCAATGAATGAACACTGGAAACTCATGTTTGCTGACATGAGGGTTAGGTCATGGAGACCCTTTTATGATACTATAAGGTACGCAGGAATCCTTTAAGTACATTTTACATATGTATCATGGAGGGTGAAGGTACTTGGGAATCCCTTACTCTTATAGTATCTCTAGTTCGTGCGGCTACACGCATCAGGGCCCGTTCAGGTGTTACACTAGATCCATATAACCCGTGGGCGGTTAAGGATGGATAAGCTTCACATACCCAGGTTAATTTTTTTAAATGCATACTAAACATGGTTCCCTTACCTGAGATGGTTATATATATATGCGCATGATTTGTATGCATATGGTTAGTTTACTTGGTTTTACTGGTTGGCATTTTTATCCTTATCCTGAGTTCATACTAGCGTTCACCTTCTAACTTATCTTCGGGTAGTTGTATCCCCATGTGATATAGGAACCAGCCATTCCACTCCTCCTTCTTAGCTATCAGACATTCGGGATTAGCTACTGGATTAAAGTGGTAAGCTTCTGTCTTTCAGGAAGGCTCCATTTTATGGACATTATTTTATACTTTAGTTTATTTATGGATATTGGTTTTGGATATGGTTGGGGGCATGTCCTAACCAGATTTTGGTATTCTTTTGGATAGAGGCTTTTGTGGAACTATTAAGGGTTGGTATAGAGATCGATATTTGTGTCAGCCTTAGCATTGGTATTGGTATTGGGGATAATACCGTAGGACCAAATTTCTTACTGTTATATCCTCTTTTATTTTGGGATTATATATAATTATTATGGAACACATATGGTTATGGTTTGGTTGGTTTGTCTATTGGTTAGGTTTTAACGATTGGACTCGGTTGGGTCAATCTTGATAAAAGACCTATCCCAGAGTTTGTAAATTGGATAGTTATGCTATCTTGTTATATGCTCGAAATTCAACCAACACATGGTAGGCGGCTGGAGGTTGGGTTGGGTAATGGGGGTGGTCTTCAATCTTGATTAGACTTGGGATGCCCATTACGATAAGGCCCTGGGTCAGTTCGGGTCAAGTTGGTATTAGAGTTTCAGGTTCATTATCAATTAGGAGTCCATAAATCCATGTCTAGTAGAGTCTCTTTTAGGGGTGTGTAGTGAGCCACACTCATAAGAGAGGTTACAGGACATTTAGGAATGTTTCACTTTCTAGGTATTTTATTTTCAATCTTAGAGTCTAAGTCCTGGAATTTTCTCTAACCCTTGTTTGTTAATTTTTCAAATCATGCACAAAGAAATCCTTTTGTCTCATCTGGGGATGATATTGATGGAGTACGCCCTACACCTAGAGTTTGCACTCAATCTCAGGGTCTTACCCTGATTGTTTTGGAGTTCCTCTGGTTTCTACTAATCCCTCTAAAGGTGAGGTGACTAATGTAGAATTTTGTCAGTCGATTCATTCTATTGCTCAATTGGTTGTTTCTCAGGCTGAGAAGGATACATCTGGTGTTCTATTTACTGAGTCCACAAGGGTTAGCCAGTTCATGAAGATGAATCCTTCTACTTTTACTTGAGTAAAGGTGGAGGAGGATCCTTAGGCTTTCTTGGATGAAATAGAGAAAATCTTTAGGGTGATGCAGGTCAAGAAAGTAGAAGGGGTGAATCTTGCAACTTATCAGCTCAAAAATGTTGTGTACCAATGGTAAAAGGAGTGGGATAGGACTAGAGGTGATATGGAGGAGTTTTCCTCATGGGAGTCCTTTCTAATGCCTTCACGAATTGCTTCTTTCCTCTGGAGCTGAGGAAAGCAAAGATGGAGGAGTTTGTGAATCTTAAGCAGGGAAAAATGTTTATCAAGGAACATACCTTGAAGTTTTATCAACTGTCAAGGTATGCTCCAAATTTTGTGGCTGATATGAGGGCGAGGATGAGAAAGTTAACTTCTAGACTATCTCAGGATTTGATCCTTGAAAGCGACACTGCTTTGCTGATTAAGGATATAGATATTTTGAGGTTGGTTGTCCACATGCAGCAGGTGGAGGATGAAAATAAGAAATTAGCAAATTTTGGGAAAAGGCAGGGTAAGAGGAGCAGGTTCTCTAAGCAAGGTGGTTCTCAGCATCAGGGTGGTCGAGATGGTGACAAATGGCCAAAGAAGAAGTGGGGGAGTTCTAGTTCCTTCTCTACTGCTTGCGCTTCTTACCTGAAGAAATCGGGTGACAGGCGTCAACAAGGTGGTGATAATTTTCAGGCACAGGGTGCCTAGTCTTAGGCGAGTGGGACACAGTCGACTTCTTTATTTCCTCCTTGCTTATTCTATAGTCATCTTCATCGGGGATTTTATGATAAAGGGAGGCACAGATGTTTTAAATGTGACCAGCCAAACCATATGCTTAGAAATTATTCAGTTGGTAAGGGTGTTTCGGGAGCGATCAAGGCTCTGGTTGCTTCATCTTATGCTCATGTACCTAGTGGTTCTACTTTTGTGTCTGCTCCTATTTCTAATACCGACACTATCCATAATAGGTTTTATGCTCTAGCATCTCGGCAGAAATCTGAGGCATCACCTGATATCGTTACTAGTATGTTACAACTCTTTTCTCATTACATGTATTGTCTGTTTGATATGGGGTCCACTCTTTCCCATGTGACCCTATATGTGGATGTGTGTTTAGGTTTTGATCCTGAAGTTATTTTAGATCTTTTTTTTATTTCTACCCTAGTAGGTGACTCGATTATTGCTAAAAGAGGCTATAGGGGGATGTGGTATCTGTTGGTAGTAAGTATACCTTAGTAGATCTATTTTAGCTGGGCATGGTGGATTTTGATATTATTTTGGGATGGATTGGTTACACCCTTGTTATGCGTCCTTAGATTATCGGACTCGTAAGGTTGTCTTTAGGTTCCCTGGTGAACCAGTTATAGAATGGGAGGGTGGTTCCCTAGCTCCTAGGAGGAGGTTTATTTCTTATCTTAGAGCTTGGAGATTAATATCCAAAGGTTGTCTTTATCACTTGGTTTGGGTTAATGATTCTAACTCAGAGAGTCCTTCTTTACACTCGGTTCTGGTGGTAAATGAGTTTCCTGACATTTTTCCAGACAATCTACCTGGTGTTTTTCCGGATAGGGAAATTGAGTTTGGTTTTGATTTGGTTCTGGACACTCGTCCAATATCTATTCCTCCTTATGGAATATCTTCTGCTAAGATGGGAGAACTCAATAAGCAACTTAAGGATCTTCTGAATAAGGGGTCTATTCGTTCTAGTGTATCCCCATGGGGTGCATTGGTCTTGTTCATGTGCAATAAGGATGGTTCCCCTTAGATGTGCATTGACTATCGGCAGTTGAATATGTAATGGTCAAGAACAAGTATTCTCTTTCAAGGATCGATGAATTGCTTGATCAGTTGAAAGGTGCCAAGTTATTTTTTATGATATACCTTCGATCTGGGTATCATTAGCTTAAGATTAGGGAGGAGGATATCCCTAAGATGGTTGTGTGTTAGGTCATTCAAGCTTTCCATAAATCACCTATAATACCCAACAAAACCTAAGAAGCTTTGAATGTCGGTTGGAGTCGTGGGTCTAGGCCACCTTTTCACCACCGTAACCTTTTAATAATCCACTATGATCCCCTTACCATAAATAATATAACCCAAGAAAGTTTCATCATTCAACCAAAATTCACACTTAGAGAACTTGGCATACAACTGATGTTCCTTCAAGGTCTGTAACACCACACAGAGGTGATTGGCATAATCCACCTCACTTTTTGAATACACCAAGATGTCATCAGTGAACACAATGATAAAAAGATCCAAGAACTACCCGAAAACCCTGTTTATCAAATCGATTATAGGCAATTTGTGAAAAGCTTTTCTTTGATAGCTTCTCCTTTGACTAAGTTAACTAAAAAGAAAGAAAAAATTTCTTAGGAGGAAGAATGTGAAGGGAGTTTTGAGAAGCTTAAGTATAAGCTAACTTTGATTTTGGTTTTGACATTGCTTTAAGGTAATGAGGCATTTGTGGTTTATTGTGATGCATCTAGGTGGTACTTGGTTGTATTTTGATGCAGCATGGGAAGGTGATTTCCTATGCTTCCAGGCAGTTGAAGGTGCATGAAAACAATTACACTACTCATGATTTGGAGCTGTTGGCGGTGGTTTTTGCTTCAAAAATAGGGAGGTATTATTTGTATGGAGTGAACATAGATATCTTTTCTGATCATAAGAGTTTGCAGTATGTGTTCACTCAGAAGGAGCTAAATCTCAGGTAGAGGAGATGGTTGGAGCTTCTAAAAAACTATGATATGAGTCTTCACTATCATCCAGGTAAGGCTAATATTGTTGCTGATGCTCTTAACAGGTTATCCATGGGGAGTTTAACTCATGTTGATAGGGAAAAGTGGGAATTGGTTAAGGATATTCACCTCTTGGCTAATCTTGGAGTTCATCTCTAGGACTTCGAGGATAGTGTGTTGGTACAGGAATCAGTTAGATTATCTCTCGATGCAGATATTATGGAGAAGTAAGTGTTAGATCCTATCTAAAAGAAAATCAAGAGTGATGTAGGTGGGCAAAAGGTAATGGTATTCGAGATCAGTGGTGGTGGTACTTTACGGTACCAAGGAAGGTTGTGTTCTCCTGACGTCTATGGATTGCAACAAAGAATTCTGGCTAAGGCGCATGAATCGCTCTATGTTATTCATCCCGGTTCCACGAAGATGTATCATGATCTCAAAGAGATATATTAGTGGAATGGTATGAAAATAGACGTGGCTAATTTGTAACCAAACGTATAGTGTTTCAACAAGTTAAAGTTGAGCACATGAGACCTGGAGGGTTGTATCGAGAAATTAATTTTCCTAAATAGAAATGGGAGGTGATCAATATGGATTTCTTTACCGGTCTTCCTCGATCGCGGAACCAATTCGATTTAATTTGGGTCATCGTGGATAAGATGACGAAGTCTTCTCACTTCTTGCCAGTGAGGACTACCTTTTTTGGAGGAGGATTATGTGAAGTTGTATCTTCAAAAGGTTGTGAAGTTGCATGAGGTAACTATTTCGATTATCTCTGAACGTGGTACGCAATTTTCATCTTATTTTTGGCGATCTTTTCAGAAGGGATTGGGTACTAAGGTGAGTCTGAGTACTTTTTTTCATCCCCAGATGGATGGACAAGCAGAGAGGACTATTCATACATTGGAGGATATGCTTCGGGCATGTGCGATTGATTATGGTGGAAATTGGGTTGAGCCTCTACCTTTGGTAGAGTTTTCTTACAACAATAGCTATCATTCTAGTATTAATATGGCCTATTTTGAGGCATTGTATTGTAGAAGGTTTAGATCTCCTATTGGATGGTTTAAGCTTGGTGAGGCGGACTTGTTTGGTCTGGATTTGGTTTATCAGGCTATGGAAAAGGTGAAGGTGATTTGGGATAGGCTTAAGGCTGCCCAAAGTTGCCAAAAGTCCTATGAGGATGTAAGGCATGGAGATTTAGAGTTTAAGATTGGGGACAAGGTGTTCCAAAAGGTATCTTCCATGAAGGGAGTGATGTGTTTTGGTAAGAAGGGGAAGCTCAGTCCCTGGTTTGTTAGTCCTTATGCAATTTTTTGGAGACTTGGTAATGTTGCTTATGAATTAGAGTTGCCTTCTATTTTAAGCTCCATTCATCCAGTATTTCATGTATCTATGTTGAGGAAGTGTCTTGGTTATCCTTCTTTGGTGGTTCTCTCAAAGGGCTTAGGTATCTCAAATTCATTGTCTTATGAAGAGGTCTTGGTTGAGGTACTGGATCGGCAGGTGCATCGGTTTTGTGCCAAGGATATGGACTCGGTTAAGGTTCTATGATGAAACCACAAGGTGGAAGAGGATACATGGGAAGTGAAGGAGGAAATAAAGTCCAAGTATTCGCATCTATTTTCTGCTCCTGGGATGCTTGCGTAAGGTATGTGTTCTTGAACACATCTTTATTTTTTGAGTTTGTTAAAAGAAAGATTAATATCTTTGCATCTATGTTTCATAACTTAGTTAAAGGTTGGATTGATATTGGATAATACAAATGAATCATGCTTGTGCTTACCCCACCTTATCCTTCATTCGGGGAAGAATGTTCCTAGTGGGGGAGAATGAAACACCCTAGGTTTCTGGCCCTTTAAAAATTTTCTAGATTTCTGTTCTCTGGACAGAGTATGACTAGGGGAAACTAATCATACACTAGGATACGAGTGGTATGGTTAGTCGTATGCTGACCAGTGTAGGTTAGTGGGTTGGATTTGGTTTCTGGAATGGGTACGACTTGGGTGGTACGAATTGTACCGATGGATACGGCTTGTATGGTTACTTTATTTAATCTTATGCTTTGTAACGTAATTTATATTTGAGTATGAGTTGCTCACCATAAGCCGTAAGCTAGGTACAATTCGTACCATGGACTCGTATGGTGGTCAATACTTAATCCTCTTGGGAATCTATTTTGCCAGGGGTACAGATCATGGGTACTAGTCGTATACTGAGATACGATATGGTTTAGGGTGATTCATACCTTGGACAGTGTTGGTTCCAAGGGAGATAGCCTTAGGTACGAGTGTTGGGTACCACTCGTATTGGAGGGTACAACTGGTATGGATAGTTGTACCCACCTGATGGGATTTTTGGAAGTTTAAGTGAGGGCAATCTGGATATTTTTTCACTTAATCTAATAAGTCCACACGACTTATATTCCTATTGGGAGGTTATTTTCCCTATTATGCTATTCATTAACACTTAGAGACTTCTTTTTAACACTCTATAATTCTCTCTAAAGCTTTTGGGTAAAGGAAGGCTAGGTTTTCATCTTAAGGATTAATTTAGTGCTTGTGTTGGTGATTTTTCTCCATCATCTTCTTGGTTTAAGGCATGTTCTCTTCCCTTATTGTTAGTTCCAACTAAAGGCATAGTTTTATACAATGTTTTTATGATTTAATTTTTGTATGGTTTTGAATTTTCGAATATAATTTGGGGGTTTTGGTTATAAATGATTGGTTATGCTTTTTCCATGTTTTAATTATGCTTTTATATGCTTTAATGGTGGTTTTGGATAATTGGTTGCTTGGGGATGGTTATTTGGTAATTGGTTTTGGTTTTGGAAATACTATACCCCTAATATGATTATAAAATACCTATGAGAATATTTTCACTACATTGTTGGATTTTAATGGAACTATTCATGGTTTAAACTTGGTAATAGAACCCTAAATGGCTAAATGATTTGGAATGTTTAAATAGAATGGTTTGGTGGTTATGGTTATGGTTAATTGGTTAATTGAACTCCTTGTGGGTTACATGGGACTCCCCTAAGCAAATTAATAATTAAACACTTGTGGGGTACATGGGACTTCCCCAGGCAACTTAATAATGGAAAACTTATGGGGTACATAGGACTCCCTCAAGTTAACTTGGTATATGGGTACACGGGAATCCCTTTACCTTAAAAGGGTTGGATAAGTGCAATACTTACAAGTTACAGTCGGTACGATGATACCACTGCTCATAGCCTTGGTAAATAATAAATTGAATAATGATTTAGTTGGTTGGAATGGTTTTAATTGGGCAATAATGGCGGGGTGTGAGAGCTAACCATGAAAGTGGGAGTTTAATGAACGAACACTAGAAACTGATGTTTGCCTACATAAGGGATAGGGCATGGTGAACCTTTTATGATACTATAAGGTAAACGAGAATACTCTAAGTAAATTTTACATATGTATCATAGAGGGTGGGGGTACTTGGGAATCCTTTTCTCTTATGGTATCTCCAGTTTGTATGGCTACACGCATCAAGGCCTATTCAGGGGGTTACACTGGACCCATATATCCTGTGGGTGGTTAAGGACAGTTAAGCTTAACATACCCAGTTTAATGGTGTTAAATGCATGCTAAACCCAGTTCCCTTTCCCGACATGGCTATCTATATATGTATGGTCTGTAAGCATATAGTTGGTTTACTTGGTTTTACTAGTTGACATTATTTTATCCTTATCCGTATTTCATGCTAGAGTTCACCCGTTAACCCATCTACGGGTTGCTATATCCTCATGCGATGTAGAAACCGACCATTCTACTTCTCCTGCTTAGCTATCGGACATTCGGGGTCAGCTACTAGATTGAAGTGGTAAGCTTTCATCTTTTCGGAAGGCACTATTTCATTGACATTATTTTATACTTTGGTTTATTTATGGATATTAGTTTTGGCTATGGTTGGGGGCATGTTTCACCTGGATTTTTGTATTCTTTTGGTTAGAGGCTTTTGTGGAACTACTATGGATTGGTATGGGCGGGATCGGTATTGGTGTCATCCTTAGCATTGGTATTGGTATTGGGGCTGACACTGTAGGACTAAATTTCTCACTGTTCTATCCTCTTTTATTTTGGGATTATATATAATTGTTATGGAACTCACATGGTTATGGTTTTGTTGGTTTGGATATTGGTTAGGTTTGGACAATTGGACTCTGTTGGGTCAATCTCGGTAATAGACCTATCCCAAAGTTTGTAAATTAGATAGTTACTCTATCTTGTTATATACTATAAATTTAGCCAACTAAGGGAAAGCGGAAGAAGGTTGGGTTAGGTAACAAGGGTGGTCTCCGATCCCAGTCGGACTTTTGGCGCCCATTATGACAAGGCCCCAGGTTGGGTCGTGTCAGTAAGTAATGTTATGTAAGTTGAGAATTACAAGGTTTGACTTAGTAGATAGAATAGCTCATACAATAGCCTAATCATAATGTACATGTGAGGATAAGTATCTGTATAGGGGAAGATAGAATTCCAAGTATAAGAGTAGAAGGGTCAATCACTAGTGTTTCAAATAGGGAACATGGGAGAGAGAGAGAGAACTAAAGGCACGAATAGGAGTCGGAAGTAGGGGATTAGCATTGTCACCTTATCAATCACCTGTAAACTAGTTAAGATTATACCAATATAGACATAAAGATATTTGTATATATAAGATACAACTAATAAAAGAGTCTCAAGCTGATAAATAAAGATTAGAAATATTAAAAGTGATTTGGTACTATGCAGATTAGTACACATGAAGAAGTAAGGGTTGTTGCCTCTATGCTTATATGTTAAAGAATATAGTTATCTCTTTTGGGTACTACTTGTGATTGTAACGGCATTGCATATTCATACATGTTGATGATACCGATGGTGATACTGATGATGGTGAATTAATGATACTATGTATGATGATGAGATCATGATGTTCATAATGTTTATAATGTTAATGTTGATGTTGATGATGGTGAGTTGATGAAATCATAATGTTCATGATGATAATGATATTGATATTGATGATAAGTTGAGTAGGGAAGAGAAGTTGAGCATATTGCATTCATACATTCATCATCTGCATTTGAACGTACTTTTGTATTTATATGTGTGGGTGGTTCCTTGAGTGGATCAAGTTATGTTGATGATATATCATAGTCTCTTGTGTGGATCGACTATGTGTTGACATTGCATGTTCCACCTGATAAACACAATCAGACTTGCTATGACAGTCAAATAATGAGCAAAATAGGCTAAAACTACTGTTCCTAAGGTAATGATATAGTGAAATTGCTAAAACTTTTGATACTTAGTCCAAAAATAGGGTTCCATACAATTGAAAATAACCTTGTAATATGGAATGGTTTATAAATACAATGATGTACGAAAACGTTAAATGATAGGCAGGTCATAAAGATGCTAAGGGTGATAGATTGATGAGAGTATAAGTAAAAGTATTAAGAGTTAGTAACTAGAACATTACTTGAAGCTATGATTTCTTCTGATATATTGTTATTGTTATTTGTCTATAATCCTGATCAGTTGATGATGCTAACTATTATGTGTGATTATCCTAATACTAAACTTACTATATCTCCTTATGGAGTATAGCCATGATGCAGGTCAGTTAGATTTTCTATAGAATCTATGGTGATTATTCTGTAGCAGCTCTTTTCCTCTCACTATTACGTGGATTCTGGGTCTTGAGGTTTTTTGTTCCTTGTATAGTGCTCTTGTAACGGTATAGGCTAGATTTTGGGGATTTACTTTTGGTTATTTTCTGCATTGTATTTAATTATCAATTATACTAAACTAAAATTATTTATGAGTCAATTAAACCTCATTATTTTAAATAAGAACTATTTTGACTTCCACATTAAATGAATGGTCGGGTGGTAAGGTTCTCCTATTTAGGGTAGACTTGGGCAGGTGATCTCACGATACATGATTCAAATTGTTAAAAATAGTGGATCAACCCATACAAGCTCAGAATAGTTCAATAATACAATATCGATAAAGTATAATGATATCAACACCACATATAAGGAAGTCCAAAATGACGTAATCATATATATATATATATATATATATAAAAGAGATGAAATATAGTGGAATCTCCATAGGGGTGGCAAACGGGCGGATTGGATTGGATTTGGAGGGTCAAATATGGATCGAGAAAAAATGGTTTGGATTGCAATCCGCCCATATAAATATGGATAAATATGGATTTGGTCAAATATGGATTGGGTAAAAATGGTTTCAACCCACTTTAACTCCTAAGTCAAAAACTTAAAACTTCTATATCATATCTACTTGACTTTTTTTCGATTTCTTTTTTTTTTTAGTTTTTTCTTTTTAGTTTTTTTTGTCTCTCTTCTATATGTAGCCTCTAGTTTTCTTTTTTTTCTTTTTTTGTCATTTCTTTTTTTCTCTCTCTCTTCTATCTCTACCCTTTGTTTCTATTTTTTTTTTCTTTTTTTTCCTTTTCCTTTTTAGTTTCCTTTTTTTCTATTTTTTATTTTTTTGTTTTTACTTCTTTCTCATTTTTTCTTTTTTGGTTGTATTTTATGTTTTATATTTTTTTATTTTTGAAAAACATGGTTAAGTCGAGTACAAATTATGGATGATGACTAAAATATCGTAACCACTCAGTATATTTGTTTTCACCATCATCTTTTTCCTTTTTCCTTTTTCCTTTTCTCCTTTTCATTATTTTTTCTTTTTAATTTTTTTTGTATTTTTTTCTTCAATTCTTTCTTTACGCTTTTTTGTCTTTTCTACCCCTCTTTCTACTTTTTTGGTTTTTTTACTATTTTTGGTTTCCTTTTTTTTTATGATGACGAAAATACCATAACCGCATATTAATTTATATTCGCCCAACATTTATTATTCGAGGGCTATGTGAATCCTCAGCCATATATATTTTAGTCTCAAGAAAATACAATTAATTCATATACTTTTTTTTGTTTTTTCATCCGGTATCCGGTGCCTGCATTGAAGCCTCGACTAATTCGAATCGGGCATTGCAGGGCCCATTAAGGTGGCAGCGCTCCCAACAGAGTTTTTTTCATAACCAGGGTCGTACCCTCGACCTCTGGTTAAGGGTAGAGCAGACTCATCCACTGCACCACAACCCATGTTGATTTTAATTCATATACTTATTTGTATATAAATACAAATGATAAATTGCACATATTGACAACTAAACTATTCAAATACAAATAATAAATTTATTTGAAATATATAGTATGATACAAATAAATTTAAAGTAAAAAAATATAAAATGCAATGAAAAAAAGAATGAGAAAAAAAATATAAAAAAATAAGAAAAATGACAAAAATACGAACCAAGAATGAAAAAGGGGGAAACAAAAATACAAAAAAAAAGAATGCAAAGAAATAAAATTAAAAAAGAAAAAAAATAATGAAAAAGAAGAAAGAAAAAAAGTGTAAGAAACGAGTAAAAAATAAGTGGAAAAAAAAGAAAAAAGAAAAAAAAGTAAATCAAAGGAAAAAAGAAAGAAAAAATAGTAAATTAAATGAAAAAAGAAAAAAAAAGAAAAAAAACAAATAAAAGATAGGAAAAATAATAGTAAAGGAGTGAGACTATGGATTATATTTAATTGATAAGAGATGTTATGAATTATATAGGCTAAATGGGATAATTAGAAGCTTATATTTATCAACCCATATAGGATTTAAGCGAATACGAATGATGAAATAAGAATGTGAAAGGGGAAAGCGAAAAAAAAAAGAATACAAAGAAAAAAGTAATAAAAATAAAAAAATAGATAAAAAATGAGAAAGAAAAAAAAAGAAATTATAAGGAATGAGTAAAAAATGAAAAAAAAATGAAAAGGAAAAAAAAAAACTAGAAAAGAAAAAAAACTGAAACTTTAAACATAGGTGGGTGATCTCTGTGTTTAAATGGGTACCTACATTTTACCCATTTTTTCCATATTTGTATGAGATTTTAAAATGAGTTGAAGTCCATATTTACCCATTTGAAATATGAGTGATCCAATTCACTAAATATGGGTTAAATGGACTCTTTTCACAAATATGGGCTAAAATTGCCACCCTTAAATCTCCATTACATGGTATGTAATGCAATGCTCAAAGGCCACCTCATATACACCCTCAGAGCCTATGCCTCCAATAAAGGACCCATGAGGGGTTCACAATAAGTATACTAATCACAAAATCATCAATCTAGATAAATGTGAATATGCATGATCATGATGCATGACATGGCAAACACAAATATTTATCACAATTATATCAACAATGTATAAGATAAACTTCAATGTCAATTATTCAATAATCGTGTTATAAGTCAAGATATGATAGAAAGCCACACAAACCCTTACAAAGGCATTAAAATAGCTAAATAAAAAATCAAATATGATAAAAATAAGGTCAATCCAGGTCCTCACACGAGCGTCACACATATAATAATCTCTCTAAACACTAATAATACTCAAGCAAGACCGATACCAGCCTTCATATGGGAATCACAATAATACTAGTCTACCATCGTAGTCAAACAAAAATAATATTATCCCCCACATGGGAAACATAATAATGATAATTAACTATAAAAGTGTCATCAAAATGATACTCCACTACTCATAACATATTACATGAAAAATTAACTACCCATACGGTCTGAAGGAAGTTAAGCCATAAACTACCTCAAGAGCTAAAAACTCAAGCATGAAACCTTAACAAGGAGTCTTTCCTTCTTGTGCGGCATCGGACCCAACCTATCAAAAATGTAATCTACACATAAATAGGAGTCAGTTGATACCCATATTATAACACTTTTGCTTTGGATCCAAAAAATACTTCTAAAATCAACCCAAAATAAAAAGGTAAAACTGAAATTTTAAAAAGAAATCAAGTTATCCATACTTTAAGGATTTTAAATATGAAACTCCATCAAAAAATAAGTTGAAATCGAGCTTGAAATCTAAGAAAACCCTATTTTTTCACTTTGCTGGGTAAAATCAAAAATTTCAAATTTAAAACCTATATTTTGAAGATGTTTAACCAATAAAATCAATGGGTAATAGTATAAATTAGGTCTAGAATCTTAAACCAATCAAGTTCTAAGAAAAAGTCTCCTGAAATCGATCAAAATTGAGGTCCCAAGTCCAAATTGAGGTCCCAAGTCCAAAATGGTGAAATAGAATTAAAAAAGGAATTCCACTATTTTGTTTAGCGATCTTTGCTTAATATGATATTTTTACACTTAAGAGATAATTTCTTAAGTAACAAAACCTTTTCTTAAGTGTAAGTCACATGCCATACAGACTATCTCTTATATTGATATAGTTCCACAAAAATCAACATTGCTAAAGTAGGGGTGAGAACAGTTTAAGAGGCATCATCCCAGTTGATTCGTCTTGAAAAAATCAACCCAAAGTCCTCTTAAATAGCAATGATAATGTGACTAATGGTCTGCTTTATTGGTGTAATGCCCCGCACTTACCTAAGCTAGAAAGCAAACCGTTGTTCGTACATGTGAAACCCCCAATTCTGTAAGATATATTTGGGAACATGGATTACCAAGAGTACCCTAGTTATAAGAGAGCTTATTATGTGTTAAGTGTGGTTATATGAGTCACTTAAGGTAGTACAAGCTAAGAGTTTTGAAATTCATCAAGTTTTAGTGTTTGAATTCCCAAGGGTCATCTTTGAATGAGCATAACTTGATAAATATGTGGTATTTCTGAATATTTCTACCCACCAAATTATAGAGAATCGAATTAGATTTCCAACGATATTAATTTCATCAATATCCGACACCCGAGCAAGGAGTTATGGCTTTGCGAAGTAGAGTGTATTTCCTAACCAATCGCACATGGCTACTGGAATTGGTGTGCGATAAGCAATGCGGTGCATACTTAAATGTGTGCGATAAGTAATGCGGCGCATACTTAAATGTGTGCAATAAGCAATGCGGCGCATACGTAAATGTATGCGATAAGCAATGCGGTGTACACTTGGTGTTTCAGGTAGTAAAAACACTCCGTTTTGAGTTATTTTGAGGGCAATTAAGTATTTTGGCACTCCTTACACACCCCTAAACTTAACCTTACGAATTTAATAGAATATAAACATATCATAGCCCTATTATCAATCTAAGTTCATCATCCAAGAGCACTAAAGGAGAAAAACAAATAGGGTTGCACAATCAACATTGAGGGTCCAATCTTTCAACGAATCCGTTACCATAAAGGTATGTGGGGTTTTCAACAAGAACATCCTTTCGTTCTTGTGCCCAAAAATTTGTATTATTTTACGAAGATACATAATTTTACTTGTTTAATTATGAATTTGAGATGGAAACTATTATCCTATATTCTTGTTCAAGAAACTATGATATTTTTGTGATGTCTTAAAGATAAATTCCTTGATTTTTTATGTTAACATCATGTTTCAAGTTGAATTTCCAGATTTTCATATGAGTTATACTTGTTTGCTATACAAAGTATGAATCTTGAAATGTTTTGCTCAAGTGTTGATATATGGGATTTAAACCCTCTTTGAGATTATGATCTTTGGTGAAGTAATGTGTTATACACACCTTGAAATTTGAATAATTTGACCTTTTGGTCTTGAAAGAGTTATTTTTGAACTCGAATGAGAAAAGAAATCCACATGTTGATTTATTATGAAAAAGGGGTAGCATGATGGCTCCCGATATGAATTGTTGAATTGCATTATTGTGGATTTTCTTTTGAAATGATCTGATCTAAGTCCGGGAGTAGTCTTTAGCACCGAGTGGGAGGTATAGCTGTGATTGGTACTTCCCTAGAACTACGTGCCCCCGTAGGATGTGAGCCTAAGGCTGATTGATATAGTGATCACTAGTGAACAAAAGATTAAGGTCCTACTCCAATGGCAAGGATAGGACAACTCTCCCCTATATGGGTTGGACGTTGGACTCCATGTAGCTCACATGGTTTATGTCGGTTGTAAGAGACTCCCAGTGTGTATGTGTATTCTTCTGATTGAGATGAAAAATATAATAGTTTGAAAGTGTAAGTTGAGAAAGTTATCATTTTTGAAGAATTTGATGGATATTTCTATATCTTAAAGAGAAATTGTTATGAAAGCTACTCATTTTGATAACTTGAAAATGATCATGAAAGTGATTGGGATTTACTATGATGACTCACATGTTTTCACCCGATGTGTTTTACTCTATGGTGATTATTATGATTTTATTTCGAGCTATGTGAGTCTCTTATTACAGCAT
Source organism: Capsicum pubescens (assembly GCA_030864215.1). Taxonomy (NCBI): domain Eukaryota; kingdom Viridiplantae; phylum Streptophyta; class Magnoliopsida; order Solanales; family Solanaceae; genus Capsicum; species Capsicum pubescens. The sequence continues at coordinate 67,305,138 of CM061541.1, forward strand.
GCATATTTTCCTATGAACATTTGTGATATAGGACTTTTATGAAAACTTGCATACACCCCCATATACTCGGTCCATATTCCATAGTACTGACCCATGTATTCGTACGCAGGCTATATTTTCCCTATAATGTAGGTTCAGGTGCTCATTCCCAGGCTTGACGTGATTCTCCGAGTACATTGGTCTATATTTTCTGCAGTGATAAGTTCTCATGGCTCGAGGACTATTTATTTCAGATTTCACTCTTTTATTTTGAGTTAGCATTTTATTCCTTGATGTTAGGGTATGTCCCAATGGCTCAGTGTTATACAGTTTAGTAGAGGCTTGTCAGACTAGATGGTTAGATTGATCAGTCTTATGGAGAGGTCGTATTTTGTTACTTTCCACATCTCTTTCATTTTGAATTATGATATTATGGAGAATATCTTGATGTTTGATTATAGTAATCCTGTCGATGAGTGTTGAATGGTGCAAAAATGGCTCAAAGGGTTAGCTTGGGGCTACTTGTAGCCTTAAGCACTGTGTGACGCTTTGGGACCCATTTTTGGGGAGTTACAAACTTAGTATCAGAGCCTAAGGTTATTAGAGTCCTAGGGAGTTTGGCAAGACGCGTTAAGTAGAGTCTTGATCATCGGTGTGTAGCGCACTGCATCTATGAGCAAGAGGCTACAAGATGTTTTAGGAAAAAGTGTTCTCTTTCTTTCAGAAGTCCATCGTGCTTACAGTTGTTTCCTTTCAGCTATTAATTCGTGCTCTCCTCTTTCAGAATATGCCTCCTTGCCGAGCTAGAAAAAATTATGATGGTCAGCAACCCCAGCCTGCTGACCCATTGAATGAAAATGTGTCCCATGCTGAATTTTGGGCAGCCTTTCAGGCGCTGGCCTAAGCTGTCACTGCGAATGTTCAAGCCAATTCGGTCCTGGCTCCACAATAGTAGGGAGGTGATTCAGCTACTGCGAGGATCCGTGACTTTATGCGGATGAATCCGATGGAATTTTATGGGTCCAAGCCAGATGAGGATCCACAGTTGTACTTGGAGCAGGTGCGAAAGATTACTCAGGTGATGCATGTCTTTGAGAAGCATAGTGTGGAGTTAGCAGCATATCGGTTGAAAGACCTTGCTTATGATTGGGTAGTTGCTTGGAGGACGATAGAGGTGAGGGTGTCACCCCTACGTCTTGACAGGAGTTCTAGGATGCATTCCTGGATAAGTTTTTCCCTTTAGAGATAAGAGAGGCAAAGGTAGAGGAGTTCATGAACTTGCGACAGGGATCTATGACTGTTAAAGAGTACTGTTTGAAGTTCAATCAGTTGGCCAAATATGCTTCTGACTTAGTAGCTGATAATCGGGCCAGTATGAGTAAATTTGTGACATGAGTGTCTAGCTATGTTGTTAAGGAGTGCAGGTCTACTATGTTAAATAGTGAGATGAATCTTTCCAGGCTGATGACTCATGCCCAATAAATTGAAGCAGACAAGATCAAGGAGAGGGATAGAATGAAAGTGAATAAGAGAGTTAGGTCCGAGCAGCAAGACAGGGTCAGACTAGATCGCAGGGAGGGAATCACCCTCAATTTTAGAATCATTCATCTAAACCAGCACCATCGTCATCTAGTGCTCCCATACCTAGGGGTGGGCAGGAGCAAGGTAGCAGGTCATATGCAGCCAGGTCCCAGTACAGTGTTGGCAGTAAGCCAAATTATCCTCCGTGTCCTAAGTGTGGTAGGACCCACCCAGGTGAGTATTGGGGTGATAAGAAAGGTTGTTTTGGGTGTGGTGACTTGGGTCACAAACTTAGGGAGTGCCCACATGCCAAGTAAGGGCGTCGTGATAATCGCCCTCAGACTCAGACTCAGACTGATAGTGCTCCAGTTTAGGTAACTCGCCCAGCCCCAGCTCAGGGCGCCTCTTCTAGCACTTCTGGTGGTCAGTGCCAGAATAGGTTCTATGCTTTGCCATCTCGCCAGGGGTAGGAGGACTCTCCCGGTGTTGTTATTGGTATACTTTGTATACTTCAGTTTGATGTCTATGCTTTGTTGGACCCTGGGTCCAGTTTTTCATATGTTATACCTATGGTTGCTGTGAATTTTGAAATGAGTCCTAAAAATATTCCTGAGCCTATCTTAGTTTCTACCCCAGTGGGTGATTCGATTGTTGCCCAGAAAGTGTATAGAAAGTGTCATGTTACAGTCCTTCATAGGGTCATGTTGGCTGATCTAATTGAGTTAGACATGGTGGATTTCGATGTTATTCTGGGTATGGACTGGCTTCATTCTTGGTATGCCTCTATAGATTGTCGTACCCGAGTTGTCAAGTTTTAGTTTCCTGATGAACCTGTGTTTGAGTGGTATAGGAGTTCTGTATCTCCCAAGAGTCATTTTATCTCATATATTAAAGCTAGAAAACTTATTTCCAAGGGGTGCATTTATCATCTGGTTAGAGTCAAGGACACTAAGTCTGAGACTCCAACTCTCCAGTCAATTAGCATTGTCAATGAGTTTTCTGATGTCTTTCCGAAAGATCTCCCAGGGATACCTCCTGATAGAGAGATAGAGTTCGGGATCGATCTTCTTCCCGATATTCAGCCCATTTCTATTCCTCCTTACCATATGGCACCTGCAGAACTTAAGGAGTTGAAAGAGCAACTCAAAGATTTGTTAGATAAGGGTTTCATAAGGTCCAGTGTTTCTCCTTGCGGTGATCCTATGTTATTTGTGAGAAATAAAGATAGTTCCCTGCGTATGTGTATTGACTATCGCCAGTTGAATAAAGTCACTGTTAAAAATAAGTATCCTCTTCCTAGAATATACGATTTGTTTGACCAATTGCAAGGTGCAAGTTACTTCTCAAAGATAGACCTTCGATCCGGCTATCATCAACTCAAAGTTAGGGAGTATTACACCCCAAAAATAGCTTTTCATACTCACTATGGTCATTTTGAGTTTCTTGTTATGTCCTTCAGGTTAACTAATGCCCCGGCAGCTTTCCTGGACCTCATGAATCGAGTGTTCAGACCATATCTTGACATGTTTGTTATCGTATTTATAGACGATATTCTGGTGTACTCCCATAGTGAGAATGAACATGCAGATCATCTCTGAATTGTCTTGCTAACTCTTAGAAACCATCAATTATTTGCCAAATTCAGCCAGTGTGAGTTTTGGTTGAGGTCAGTTGCTTTTCTGGGTCATATCATTTCTTCCGAGGGTATTAGAGTTGATCCCCAAAAGACAGAAGCTGTTAGAAACTGGCCTAGACCTATCTCTCCAACTGACATCCAAAGTTTCTTGGGTCTAGCTAGCTATTACCATCATTTTGTTGAAGGTTTCTCCTATCTAGCGTCTTCTGTGACCCGGTTGACCCAAAAGAAAGTGAAGTTCTTGTGGTCCGATTCTTGTGAGAAGAGTTTTCAAGAGTTGAAGACTCGACTCACTTCAGCCCCTGTTTTGACTTTACCTAATGGTGTTGAGGGTTTTGTAGTATATTGTGATGCTTCTAAAATTGGTTTGGGTTGTGTACTGATGCAGAAGGTTAAGGTGATAGCTTATGCTTCTAGACAGTTAAAACCCTATGAGAAGAATTACCTCACCCATGATCTTGAGTTAGCTGTTGTTGTGTCTGCTCTAAAAATCTGGAGACACTACTTGTATGGTGTTCATGTTGATGTTTTCACTGATCATAAGAGTTTGCAATATGTATTTACCCAGAGGGAGTTGAACCTTAGGCAGAGAAGCTGGTTAGAGCTGTTAAAAGATTATGATATAAGTGTGTTGTACCATCCGGGCAAGGACAATGTAGTGGCAGATGCCCTAAGCAGGGTATCTATGGGTAGTATTTCTCTTATTGAAAAGGGTAAGAAAGAGTTGGCTCATGATGTGCACCGTTTGGCTAGACTGGGGGTTAGGTTGTTTGACTCTGCTGAAGGTAGTATAGGGGTGCAGAGTAGTTCCGAATCCTCCTTGATTTCGGAAGTAAAGGAGAAGCAAAACTTAGATGCTAGTTTGGTCAGACTGAAAGAATCAGTCAAGGACCAAAAGGTGGAGGTTTTCTCCCAAGGGGGAGATGGTGTGTTGATATTATAGGATAGATTATGTGTTCCGAATGTTGATGATCTGAGATAGAGAATTATGGCCGAAGCGCACGGTGTGTGATATTTATATATCCTGGTGCCACCAAGATGTACCGCGACTTACGGGAAATCTATTGGTGGAGTGGCATGAAAAAGGATATAGCAGCATTTATGGCTAAGTATGCAATGTGCCAACAGGTTAAGGTAGAACACCAAAGACCTGGTGGTATGATGTAGGAGTTTGGTATTCCTACTTGGAAGTGGGAAGAGATAAACATAGATTTTGTAACTGGTTTATCTCCTTCTCGATGCCATCATGATTCTATTTGGGTTGTTGTGGATAGATTGACTAGGTCTGCGAACTTCTTGCCTGTGCATACTTCTTATACTGTTGAGGATTACGCTAGATTGTACATCCGAGAATTAGTCAGATTGCATGGAGTTCCCTTGTCCATCATTTCAGATAGGGGTACTCAGTTCACTTCGCAGTTTTGGAAAGCTTTTCAGAAGGGTCTTGGTACCCAAGTGCATTTGAGTTCTGCTTTCCATCCGCAGGAAGATGGTCAGGCTGAGAGGACCATCCAGACCTTAGAGAATATGTTGAGAGGGTGTGCTCTTTACTTTAAGGGGAGTTGGGATAAGCATTTACCATTGATAGAGTTTGCTTACAATAACAGTTTTCACTCTAGCATTGGCATGGCTCCATTTGAGGCTTTGTATGAGAGGAAATGTAGGTCACCCATAGGTTGGTTTGAAGTGGGTGAAGCTGCCGTGAGTGGTCCTGATTCGGTCTTTGAGGATATGGAAAAAGTCAAAGTGATTAGAGAAAGATTAAAAACCGCACAGAGTCGTCAGAAAACGAATGTTGATGTGAGGAGAAGAGACCTTGAATTTGAAGTTGGTGACTTGGTATATTTGAAGATTTTACCCATGAAGGGAGTGAAGAGATTCGGGAAGAAGGGAAAACTTAGTCCCCGTTATGTTGGCCCCTACATAGTTCTTAGCCGTGTTGATAAGATAGCGTATAAGGTTGAGTTGCCTTCAGAGTTATCTTCCGTTCACTCTGTCTTCCATGTCTCCATGCTTAGGAAACACGTTGGTGATTGTGTTGTTGTAGATCCTTCAGAAAACACTGATGTGCAAGATAGTCTTTCTTTTGAGGAAGTTCCTGTTGAGATTTTAGATCACCAAGTTCGAAGACTAAGGAACAAAGAAGTTCCCTTGGTCAAGGTGTTGTGGCGAAACCAATCTGTTAAAGGTGCAACTTGGGAAACCGAGACGGATATGCGATCCAAGTATCCGCACCTGTTTTCCACAAGCCCTGATCAAGTCAAAAGTACCATTCTGCTCTAAATCATTCCTTTTCTATGCAGAATTGCAGTAGTTCAGCAGTTATTTTATACTATTCAGCTGTGATTTCATGAGTCACGCACTCCTTGTTGTGTTCGAAATGTAGACTGAAGTAGAGGCAAGATTAGCAAGTTGCTTCAGCTGTGTACCCTTCATTTTCTCTTTACTCTTAGTATACCCAGAGTCATTCGAGGACGAATGTCCCCAAGGGAGAGATATTGTAATGCCCCGCACGTACCTAAGCTAGAAAGTGAACCGTTGTTCGTACATATGAAACCCCCAATTCTGTAAGCCATATTTGGGCACATGAATTACCAAGAGTACCCTAGTTATAAGAGATCTTATGATATTTTAAGTGTGGTTATATGAGTCACTTAAGGTAGTACAAGCTAAGAGTTTCGAAATCCATCAAGTTTTAGTGTTTGAATTCCCAAGGGTCAAATTTGAATGAGCATAACTTGATAAATATGTGGTATTTCTACATATTTCTACCCACCAAATTATAGAGAATCGAATTATCTTTCCAAAGATACCAATTTTATCAAAATCCAACACCCGAGCAAGGAGTTATGGCTTTGTAAAGTAGAGTGCGTCGCCTAACCAATCGCACATGGCTACTGGAATAGGTGTGCTATTATCAATGCGGCGCATACTTAAATGTGTGCAATAAGCAATGCGGCACATACTTAAATGTGTGCGATAAACAATGCGGCGCATACGTAAATGTATGCGATAAGCAATGCGGCACACACTTGGTGTTTCAGGTAATAAAAAACACTCCGTTTTGAGTTATTTTGAGGACAATTAAGTCTTTTGGCACTCCTTACACAACCCTAAACTTAACCTTACGAATTTAATAGAATCTAAACACATCATAGCCCTATTATCAATCGAAGTTCATAATCCAAGAGCACTAAAGGAGAAAAAAAACTAGGGTTGCACAATCAACATTGAGGGTCCAATCTTTCAATGAATTCATTACCACAAAGGTATGTGGGGTTTTCAACAAGAACATCCTTTCGTTCTTGTGCCCAAAAATTTATATTATTTTATGAAGATACATGATTTTACTTTTTTAATTATGAATTTGAGATGGAAACTATTATCCTATATTCTTGTTCAAGAAACTATGATATTTTTGTGATGTCTTAAAGATAAATTCCTTGAGTTTTGATGTTAACATCATGTTTCAAGTTGAATTTCCAGATTTTTATATGAGTTATACTTGTTTGCTATACAAAGTATGAATCTTGAAATGTTTTGCTCAAGTGTTGATATATGGGATTTAAACCCTCTTTGAGATTATGATCTTTGGTAAAGTAATGTGTTATACACAACTTGAAATTTGAATAATTTGACCTTTTGGTCTTGAAAGAGTTATTTTTGAACTCGAATGAGAAAAGAAATCCACATGTTGATTTATTATGAAAAAGGGGTAGCATGATGGCTCCCGATATGAATTGTTGAATTGCGTTATTGTGGATTTTCTTTTGAAATGATCTGAGCTAAGTCCGGGAATAGTCTTTAGCACCGAGTGGGGTATAGCTGTGATTGGTACTTCTCTAGAACTACGTGCCCCCGTAGGATGTGAGCCTAAGGCTGATTGATATAGTGATCACTAGTGAACAAAAGATTAAGGTCCTACTCCGATGTCAAGGATAGGACATCTCTCCCCAACGTGGGTTAGACGTTGGACTCCATGTATCTCACATGGTTTATGTCGGTTCTAAGAGACTCCCAGTGTGTGTGTGTATTCTTCTGATTGAGATGAAAAATTTAATAGTTTGAAAGTGTGAGTTGAGAAAGTTATCGCTTTTGAAGAATTTGATGGATATTTCTATATCTTAAAGAGAATTGTTATGAAAGCTACTCGTTTTGATGACTTGAAAATGATCATGCAAGTGATTGGGATTTACTATGATGACTCACATGTTTTCACCCGATGTGTTTTCCTCTATGGTGATTATGATGATTTTATTTCGAGCTATGTGAGTCTCTTATTACAGCATGCATATTTTCCTATGAATATTTGTGATATAGGACTTTTATGAAAACTTGCATACACCCCCATATACTCGGTCTGTATTCCATGGTACTGACCCATGTATTCGTATGTGGGCTACATTTTCCCTATAATTTAGGTTCAGCTGCTCATTCCCAGGCTTGACGTGATTCTCCGAGTACATTGGTCTACATTTTCTGCAGTGGTGAGTCCTCATGGTTCGAGGACTGGTTATTTCAGATTTCACTCTTTTATTTTGAGTTATTATTTTATTCACTGATGTTAGGATCAGTTGGGGTCTATCCCAATGGTTCAGTGTTATATAGTTTAGTAGAGGCTTGTCAGACTAGATGGTTAGATTGATCAGTCTTGTGGAGAGGTCGTATTTTGTTACTTTCCGCATCTCTTTCGTTTTGAATTATGATATTATGGAGAATATCTTGATGTTTCATTATAGTAATCCTGTCGATGAGTGTTGAATGGTGTGAAAATGGCTCAAAGGGTTAGCTTGGGGCTACTTGTAGCCTTATGCACCGTATGACGCTTCGGGACCCATTTTCGGGGTGTTACAAGTGGATGTACTAGAACAGTTGACCAAAAAGTAAAACATGGTTAGAAATCTTTTTAAAGAAGTCCTCGAGATTCGTTTGGAACCCAACAGAAATAAGCCAATTATGATACCAGACTAATTTTGACATTTCAGACTCAACAAAATCATCAAACATTTCAAAAGGGGTTGCTCAACAAGTTGTCCCCTCCCTCCCCCCTCTAAGAACCCCTTTAATCCAAAATAACTAGTTTCTCGTCCAAACACTCAAAACATAAAATAAAGTTTCTTAACCCATACCAATGTCACTACTAATACAAAATGGATGTTCCAAATTTAATGGAATTAGTAGAACTCTCATCTGACTCTCGAATAACAACATGTTAACCTAAGTCAACTATATCACTACATAGTCTACTCAAAACCACAAATCCACATAAGTCACTCCCAAATGCCTCAAAAATTATGTCAACTATTCCCACAACTCATATAAAGAGATCTAGTGCTCCATTTTAAAAACTGTCAACATGATGTGATGTATAAAAAACTACGAGGAAGTTCAAAATAGTCAGAATATCAAAAAAGTAAAAATTCACCACTAGGATTATTACATTCAATATTTGGCTCGAAAGAGTCACTATATTACCTGTACAAAATCATACACTTACATGTGCATTTGGATGCAACTTACCAATACCCCCTTCCCCAAATCCCCGACCACCAAAGATCTTCAATGATGTTGGAATTAAATTTAAAGTTAGGATTTCTCAAAACCATTTTAATTATAAGACCAAGCTTTTGAAATAATATTCTGAACTCCATCATGCTTTATTCAACATTTATCAAAATAAACTTATATTTTATTTCCAATCGGATCGCATCAAATTATAATATTAGGATAGAATGATCGGACGCCTAAGTTTCAATATGGTGTACATTCATATTCTCAAATTTAATCTTCCAATTAGGAGAAATTAAGGCTCGATCAATTCTTTTTTAGATTATACCCTTAATTCATAGTTGCAACAACTATTGGGGTATTAAGTTGTTGAGTCATACTATGAAAGTTTGGAAAAGGATGGTAGTGTTGAGGTTGAGGAAGATTGTGCCTATTTTTAAGAATCAATTTGGTATCATTCCAGATTGCTCGATTACTGTGGTCATTCATCCGTGAGAAGATTAGTGGAGCAATTTAATTAGAGGAAGAAAAAATTGTACATGGTGTTTATTGATCTTGAGAAGGCATATGACAAGGTCTCTAGGGAGATTTTTAGTTATCCTTAGAGGCTAGTGGGGTGTCTGTGATGTACACTAGTTGATTTAAAACATGTAAGATGGCGCAAGGACTTGTGTGAGGACAGTAGGAAGGGATTCAAAGAACTTTCCTATTTTGATAGGGTTGCATCAGGGATCGACTCTTAGCCTATTTTTTTGATTTGGTGATAGATGTTTTGATGTGATGTATTCAAGGGAAGACGCCTTGGTGTAAGTTATTTATTGATGATGTTGTATTGATTGATGAGACTCAGGGAGAATTTAATAATAAGTTAGAGGTTTGGATACAGAACCTTGAGTCTAAAGGATTTAGGTTGAGCAAGACCAAGATGGAGTACTTGGAATGTAAATTTCTTGATTTGTCACACGATGATGACGTGGTAGTGAATCTGTATTCTCAAGTCATTCAAAATATGGAGAATTTAAGTATCTTGGGTCTACGATTCAGGAGAATAGTGAGATTAACGAAGATGACACTCACCATATTAGGGAAGGGTGGTTGAAATGGAGGCTTACTTTGGGAGTCTTGTGTGATAAGAAGGTTCCTCCTAAACTTAAAGGCAAGTTCTATAGAGTGGTAGTTCAATCGGCTATATTGTATGGAGTAGAGTGTTGGCCAGTTAATAACTCCTACATCTAAAAGTTAAAGGTGGCAAAGATGAGGATATTGAGATGGACGTGTGGACTTATCAAGAGGGATATGATTAGAAATAAGATTATTCAGGAGAATGTAGGAGTGGCTTTGGTGGAGGAAAAGATGTGAAAAATGAGGTTGTAATAGTTCGAGCATATAGTAAGGGGCAAAAATGCTCCACTATGAAGGTGTAAGAGGCTGGCTTTGGATGGTTTTAGGTGGGGTAGAGGTAGGGTAAAGAAATATTGAAGTGAGGTGATTAGGCATGACATGGAATAGTTAAAGCTTACGGAGGACATAACCCTTAATAGAAAGGTGTGGAGTACACAGATTATGGTAGAGGGTTATTAGGTAGGAGTACGTCCATAATAGTAGGGAAGAATGCTTTGTTTGTATATGTGTCTGTAGTTTGCAGTCTCTTGTTTGTGGTGTTTTGATAGTTTATAGTATTACCTTATGAGTGTTTTATTTATTTAATTCTCTAGAGGTGCGATATCCCTTTTTTTTTTGTTACTTTTATATTTTTTTTGTTTGTTATATTGTTATCTATCCTGGGGGTTTAGCGAAAATAGCCTCTCTACTTCATCTGTGGCAATGGTATCTCTACTTCATCTGAGGCAATGGTATGGACTGTATGCACTTTAACACCCCCTCCCCACCCACCCCCCGACCTCACTTTATGAGAATACACTAGGTAGGTTGTTGTTGTTGTACCCTCATTTTACCTATAACACCACCATGTCCAATGTTTTTCTTGAAATCCTAAATCAATTAAACCTTAGTTCTAAATAAAGTCCTTAAGATATATAAAGGTCCAGATATCTCTACTCTTTTCCTCTTTGTTTATCTAAACCATCAATAGTATCATTAAAGTTGCCCGCTCTAACCCATAAAGGACCCTAATTTATGGATTTTTGAAACTAATTCGTGCATTTAGTATGGACATGTCTGTTTATATGTACTTAGACACACAAACATAAGCTAATATTTACAATTAGCTAACACATCTTGTATCAAAGTTGCGATATAAAAAGAATAAGAATGTAATTCACATGCTTGGATATTATTATTCCAAAATAAAGCTAGACCTCTTCATTATCCCACTGACTCCACATTTATAGCATGCACCATATTTAATTGTCTTTGAACCCTTTTAATAGTTCTTTCTCGATTTATTGTTTCACTTAAGAAAATCATGTTTGGAGAGTGGATAGAGACGCATTATCTCCTAAAAAAGAAACTGTCAAGGATCCCCTCAGGCTTAGACAATTTGACACCATAGCCCTCATTATGGAGAGGAAGCCAGTTAGGGCAGGCCTTATGCTCCACCATGATTATATTTTTTTTGTTTCTATATCAGTAATAAAATAATCAACACTCTTTCATTTATCTCTAGTATTTTGTATGACTTCATCTATAACAACAAAGTGACTGATATTTTCATTCAAAGTCTTTATTTTATATCCTTATGTAAACTATAAGAAGCACAAACTAGTCTAGCTATTTGTTTCTAGTGTATATTTTTTCCCTTCATTATGTTTATCATTCATAGGTTGAAAGGGATTATTATTTTCATACAAAAGTTCAGCTCCTAATGACTTAGATGTACCTTTAGAATAAGGCATTGTGCCTAAACTGTGTCCATTTCAACAAATGATACAAACTCTACCCGTATAGCTCTCTGTTTCTTTCATTTTTTTTATGCTCACTAGTTATAATCCTTATAGCGATATTGTAGGATTGAAGAGTAAAACAAGAAAAGCTCGAGTGAAGTTGTATGAGACTAGGAAAAAGGAATCAACAATAGAGACTTGGATCTACAAACCTTTACTTAATAGCTTGAGTCATAGATACAGAAAAGCCAACATAAAATCAAGAATAAGGGTTAGATTGTAAAACTCATGAGACTCGGATGGTTAATTGATGATAGTTATCTAATAGGAGAAAATTAGTCATTTAGGTGAACTTAACTTATCAATTATTCATGCTAAGCACTAGAATAGATCACCAGTTTTGAGAATCTACAAAGTTATGAAATCATAGGGAACATAGTCCTAGTGTCTCTTCATTATTGATCTCAACTCAATTCAATTCAACAATTGTTACTTGGTTACATACTATCTTCAAAGATTACTTTCAAAAATCCTTATATGTCAAAAATAACTATTAATAGATTAAATAATTGCATCGACTGAGCTTTTAGTGTTACTTCCTATAGATCGACCCCAACCTTGGTTGGGTTCTATCATTGATTCAACGACCGCCATTATACTCTATATCAAGGTATAATTTTGGTGACATCAAATTTTTGTGTTCCTCTCGATAAAAATGACTTAGTATTAGATCAATTGTATTTACTAAAATATTAGCCTTTATTTCTTAATTTACTTTTTTATTATTTTTTGGGTACACACTGGTGAATGCCGACATAAGGAGTTAAGTGAATACCCTAATACCATTTGATATTGAAATTGAAAGAACATTGAGAAATTTAAGAAGAATGGATAATCAAGGCACTCTTGAGGCTCTGGACAAAGCTATGGCCCAGATACTAGTTGAAGAACAACAAATACAAGAAGCAGTAGCCCAATAGTTACTGCTAACAAGCAAGCTCAGTAAGAAGAAGAAGCCTTTTTGGTTGTAGATGAGAAACAAGCTAGGCATAGAAGGAATTAGGGATATGAGCATCCTTATTGTTGTGTCCCATAGTTTCGTGTTAAAGACAATGGCACTGACTTGGATGATGCAAAAGAAATCAGTGCTATTATTCCAACCCTACTTCCAGCTAGTATAAAGTTTGTCATCACCAGAATAATGATACAATTGTAAAATTTGAAAGGAGTATTTATTGGTCACACTACTATTAATGCAAATAATAATATGTTAGAGTTCATACCCTACTGATTTTAGTGTTTTACTCCAATAGTTTCCTATCAGTGAAACAAGTCAACTAACATGGTTCACGGAAGTAAAAATGAAGACAATTATTTTTATGTTGAAAACTCCCGGCTCAAGAAAGGTGTAAAAAACTATGACCTGTACCTCTAAAGGATTTAACCCCAACTTCACTAATACTCTTGAGCCTCAACAATCAAAAAATTACAAGACTTCTTGTAAACCAGGAATTAAAGTTTCTAACTCCTATTTCTACAATAACACAAATCTTCCCAAGATAAGTGTACCCAAGTCTTCGAATTCCCTAACTTGAAGACACAGCTCCTAACTCAGTTTATAATTCACTGAGACTAGAACAAGGACTCATTACAACTCAAAGAACCAACCAACTACAAAGTCTATGACTTGCTAAGTAAAGGACACGGTTCTTCTTCAAGTTTGGTGAACTGATTTGTTGATTGATGATTTTCTTTATCAGTACTTTTTTTAAAAAAATTAAATGTCATTTGTTGTATTTAATATAACTCCTGATTGAGTCCTTTATATAATGTATTCTTCTATCTTCAGTAGGACTCTACCAGGCAGTTTCACTCTTTGTTGCAGCCGCCTATCACCTTGAACGAATAGGACTCTTCTACTCCATCCCCTTGTTTGGTTGGACTCCTTGATAAACTCAATCTCTGAGTGTTAGATTTATCTTCTTCTTTTTATCCTCTTTGCTACATGTGATAAGTGTTAAGAGCATATCTGAATCTCTTTGCTTATCCACTCCTAACTTTACGCATGTTCATCTTATCAGTAGTCTTGCCTGCAACTATTCTTTCTACACTTGTGTGGACCAGCTTGCACAACATGTTTCATTCATATGTCCATCATCAAAACTTCAGTATCCTAACAAATTCCCCCATTTTGATGATGACAAACACAGTATCCAAATCCTGATATTCTCAATAAAGGAAGGAGACAAAAGAACACAAAATGAAATGGGTTAGTCAATTGAGTTATAAGCATTGCATAATCTATTATTTCCCTTTTTGACATCATCGAAAAGCTAGGCCCAAAAAGTGAAAAATATTTAATAATCCATGGCCACTGGGGCTATCACTAAAACAATCAAAACCCAGAGTAAGTGAGCATTGATGCATTATGAAAAAACAGGAGCATTACACAATTAAGCAAATAAGTCCATTTCATTCAAAAGTAGGATACAATTAAAATTACCCAAAAGCAGCATAAGTGATAACAAGTAACCAGGGAAGGGAACAAAAACGATAGTCCTAAGGCACTAGGATAGGAACTAAGTAGATGAAGAGGAAGGGATAAGAGAGGTCAATTTACGAACAATATCAGCATTCTCAGATCGTTCATGTTCTAAGAAAGCTATTAGGGAGGCAATTTGAGAAAGTAGATACCTCTTCTCATCATCATGGGCAGCTTGAGCAACCTCTAGTGCAGCCTTAGCAACCTCTAATTCAGCATCTTTAGTTGTAAGCACATTCCTTAGGCGTTGCACAGGGTTGTCTGCACTCCTCATAGAAATAGGTAGTTGCACATAGTTCACACTCCGTATAGTATATTTGGTGGTCTGCAAAGACCACACTTGGATAGGTACACTAAACTTCTCAAATATAGGGGTAAGCCAGAATTAGTAAAGAAGAGAATGGTCATTCACTTCCTTGAGGAGAACCCTTTGCATATGCTTCAGGATAAGTCTAGGCAGATCAATTTTCACTTCAGTGTCCAATAACTCCATAAGAGTAAGGTCAAGAAAATTTGATACAGTCCTTCTTTCCTTCCTAGGGGTGAGCATCTTTTGAACCATATCAAAATATATTTGATGGAGTGGAGACATTTCTCTCTTAAGAACCCTACGATGATTGACCAGGTAAGGGTTTCTAGAAAACTTACGAGATATGCCAAGAGCAGATAAAAGATTATCAAGAGGTGGCCAAGTACCCTTAACATAGTGACCCCAACCCCCTAGAGGAATGTTTAAGATTCTAGCTATATCAGTAATATAAAGATTCATGTTGACCCCTCGAATAGTTGTAGAGAACATCTCACCAATAGCTACCCCATTTATATAGAACTCATACACCTCAGGCTTGGCAAACCTCCTTTGTAAGTCACCCTGAAGTAATAGGTATAACCACCCATGGACCTCTAATTTTCCTAAAAGAGTAGTCATATCAACACCTCCAAAACTACTAATAACACGACCTCTAGCTATCTTACGCTTTTGAAAATGGAGCTAGTGTTCTTCAGGAATGTCTTGATTCATAGATAGTTCATGAATTTCAAAATCAGGATCCAACTCAGCAGCAGTATCAAGAGGTGAGTCAGACTCAGAAGACTCAGAGGGAACAGATTTGTTGACTTGTTTCTTCAGATGAGAGGATGACTTTTTAGGAGTGGATTTAGACGATGAGAAAGCTTTTGATATAGGGTAGTTTTAGGCTGGGATGAGGGTTTACGAGAAGTAGAGGGTTTTGGAGATTTTCCTATGATCATCTTCTATTATGGAATGAGTGAAAAAGAATATCAGGAGAGGGTACACGAGGAGAAGGAGAAGGACCAGATGTATTAACATGTTTCCTTTTGTTTGCTTGAAGATTTTCATCCAAGGAAGCATTTTCCCATTATTTTTTACCCCGGGTATGTGAAGTTCTAGGAGTGGGCACAACAGGGGAAGGATTAGAAAAAACATGGTCATCAACATCAATGGCAGGGGAAGAAGGTTTTCATTTTAATTTAGATCTAGACTTTCACAGAATTAGGTCTGTAATAGGAACGTCATCAGGGTCAACAATTTGGATAGGGATCGGAGGTAGTAGTGAGGGTTTAGAAGAGGATGAAGGATTTGATGAAAATTGGGCAAAGGGGTTTTTAAAGTTTTTGAATGTTGCAAAATCGGATAATTTGATTTTAATGGTAGGGGAAACATAAGGAATTTCATTTGCAGTAGGATGTAGGATGATTTAAGTGGAAGGTGAGGTAGTGGAATCATGGAGGTTTGAGAATTCAGAAGTTGATGCCATGGTAGAGAGAAAACTGGAAAGTTAATTTTTGGTTGGTGAAGAGAATAAGTGATGAAGGAGGGAAGGGAACGTATTTAAGGTAAAGTGAAAGAAGTTGAATCATGGATGGAGTGTATTTGGTGAATAAATGTAATGATGGAGATGTTCAGCTATGATGTGATAGCAGTGGCAGCCTTTTTGAAAAAGTAGGACTCTTGGATTTTTGGCGGTTTAAGGGAGTTTTAAGGAACCATGTAGTATTCTTGTTTCTCTCAATGCAATTATAGGTAAAATATAATCATACCTTAACCTTTTCATATAAGATGGACAAAGTTTCTTGAATGGTTCAGCATCTCTGCAAGACTAATACACAAATGAGTCAGATTACTCTAAAATCTTGGAATTAGGACACACAACTAAATGTGTAAGACTAGATTAATCAACAATCACTTAAAAGCACATTATCTTTTCTAATTAATCATTGAGAGAGAGATATGCAATTTTAATCATCCCCAAGGCTAACCTATTTTTTTCGATGTGTTCCCTGCTTAATGACTTAGTGAATATATCAGTAATTTGTTCTTCAGTGGAGCAAAACATGATTGATATAAGACTTTTTCAACATTATCTCAAATAAAGTGATATCTAATATCAAAATGTTTGGTTCTTTTATGTTGAATAGGATTCTTAGCAATATTAATGGAACTTGTGTTGTCACAAAAAATAGTAACACATCCTACATATATACCAAAGTCCATGAGTTGTTATTTAATCCATAACAACTGAGCACAACAATATCCTACAGCAATATATTTAGCCTCAGCAGTAAACAAGGCTACTAAGTTTTGTTTATTAGTGGACCAGGTAATTAAACATGATCCAAGGAAGTGTTCCATGCTTGTGGTGCTTTTTATGTCCACCAAGTATCCTGCATAGTTAGCATCTGAGTATCCTACCACGTTAAAGTTACTACCTTTTGGATACCATAGGCCAAGATCACTGGTTCCTTTGAGATATCTAAAAAATCTTTTCACAGACTTTAAATGAGACTCTTTAGGATTTTCTTGAAACCTTGGACATAGCCCCACACTGAACACAATATCTGGCCTGCTTACAGTGAGATATAGTAAGGATCCTATCATTCCTCTATACAGTTTTTGCTCCACATCAAAACTTGTTTCATCCAAATTAAGTTTTGTGGAAGTTTTTTGGAGTGCTGATCTCTTTTGCCTCATCCATGGAAAATCTATTGAGAAGTTCCTTGACATACTTCTACTGATGGATCATGGTTCCAGATGTTGTTTGTTTAATTTGTAAACCCAAGAAGAAGTTTAGCTCCCCTATCATGCTCATCTCAAATTCACATCTCATGAGTTTAGCAAAATCATGAGTCATGTTAATCTTTGTAGAGACAAACATAATGTCATCAACATACACCTTCACAACCAACAGATCTTTTCCATTAGTTTTACTAAAAAGTGTTGTCAATCTTACCTCCAGTATGACCATACTCCAGAAGAAACTTTGACAATCTTTCATACCAAGATCTTGGACCTTCTTTCAGTCCATACAAAGCCTTGTCCAGTCTATAAACATGATCAGGAAACTCTTTTCTTTCAAATCCTAGTGGTTGCTTGACATACACCTCCTCTTTAAGAATACCATTTAAGAATTCACTCTTAACATCCATTTGATAGGGAATGAATTCCATATAAGCAGCAAAAGCAACAAGTAATCTAATTACTTCAATTCTGGATACAGGATCAAAAGTCTCATCAAAATCTATGCCTTCTTCTTGATTGTACCCTTGGACCACTAATCTTGCCTTGTTCCTTGTAACTGCTCCATGCTCATCAACCTTATTTCTATACACCCACTTAGTCCCAATTACTATTCTATCTTTTGAAAGGGGAAATAAGTGTCATACTTTGGTTCTCTCAAACTAATTTAACTCTTCCTGCATGGCTATAATTTAATCGACATCAAGTAGTGCTTCAGTTACTTTCTTTGGATTAATTTCTGACAACAAATCTTTAAAAGCACACATACTTCTCAATCCAGACCTTGTGGTGATACCAAAAGTGAGATTAGTGAGAACATTCTCAATAGGATGTGATCCTTGATACTTATAACATTTTAGGACCAAACCTAGTGAGCTACTAGGATTACTACAGATGTTCTGAGTTGGGGTAGTTGGTGGCTCAGTTACCCCTATCATTGTGCCTCCAGAATCAGTTCCCCCTATTGAGGTGCCTCCATTATTGGTAGCTCCAATCAATGAACTAGGTTGTATAACCTGTTTCTCAGAGTCACTTCCTTCCTGAAGGTTAGTCTTAACACAGGATTCTTCAAAAACTATATGTACATTTTCTTCAACGTAGTTTGTTCTGTTGTTTATCACCCTATAGGCCTTACTATGAAGTGAATAACCTAATAAGATTCCCTCATCACTTTTAGCATCAAATTTTCCCAGATTATCCTTTCCATTATTATGGATGAAACATTTACAACCAAAAGTTCTAAAATAAGAAATGTTTGGCTTTCTTCCTTTTAGTAATTCATAGGGAGTCTTATCTAGAATAGGTCTGATCATGCATCTATTTATGATATATGTTGCATTACTAATTGGTTCAGCCCAAAGGTTTTTTGTAAGATTTCCTACCAGCATTATTGTTCAAGCTATATCTTTCAAGGTTCTATTCTTTCTTTCTACCACTATTTTGTTGTGATGTTCTGGGAGCAAAAAAGTTATGATCTATACCATTTTAGAATAGAATTCTAAATATTTAATAGTCTCAAATTTTGTACTATGGTCAAATCTTATGGAAACTAAAGAAGTGCCCAGTTTCTTTTCAATTTTCTTGATGAAAATAGTAAAGAAATCAAAGGAATCTTCTTTAGAATCTAGAAACAATGTATAGGTAAATCTGGAATAATCATCAACAATCACAAAAACATACCTTTTTCTATCTCTTCTTTGAAGTCTCACTGGTCCACACAAGTCCATATGGACCAGGTCAAGGCACTTGGTAGTGCTGACTTGGTTCTTTGACTTAAAAGAAGATCTTACCTGCTTCCCCCTTACACAGGCACTACATATATTTTCTTCCTTGAACTTGGTCTTGGGCTAACCCAATAGCTATTTTAGACTTTCATGTCCAAGTCTCATGTGCCAAAGTAGGGGATCATTATCCTTACACTCAGACATGTCAACTCTGTTCCTGGCATTGTCATTATATCAGCTTTGTATACAGTTCTATATCTCCTTGCAGTGAGCACAATATCTTTGGTGTCCATCCTCTTGACTTTGACTCCTGCAAAAGTGAAAATAACTTTATTACCTTTATGACACAGTTGTGAAATTCTCAGCATGTTGTGCTTCAATCCTTCTACAAGATAGATATCTTCCAATGCTCTTGATTCAGATGTGCCTATTTTTCCAACTCCAGTAATGATTACCTTATTGCCATCACCAAAAGAAACTCCTCCTCCATTTATTTTGGAAAGGGAAAGAAACTTTTTATTATCACCAGTCATGTGTCTTGAGCAAGCACTGTCTAGGTACTAATACTTTTTGCTTTGTTTCACCTTCTCCTGCAAGAAATCAATGGTTAGACTTAGGAACCCAGACAAGCTTGGGTCCTATTTTATGGGTGAATGGATGAATTAAGTTTTTTCTAGTCCATTCAGGCAACATGTAATGTGACCTATTTCTGTGACCAAAACTAGTTCTCTTCTTCTTGGTCTGAGAAAATTTATTAGCCAAGTTTTGATGCTAAATCTGTTATTAGCAGCCACAGGACATTCAATGGTTGGATGTCCAAGGTTACCATAGATATAACATAAGTCTTTAGGATCATCAAGACTTTTGTAGAAACCCAACCTGCCTTTTCACTGTGATTTGTTTCACTTAACTTATGAACAATTCTTGAAGAATTTGTCCACCTGTTTGCTCTTTCAAGATCAAGTTTTAGTTTAGAGACTTCTTGACTTAGTTTATCCACCATATGTGTTGCATCATTACATTTTTGTTTGTACTTGACTAATTTAAGTTTAGCACTTTCTTGTTCTTTACTCATGACCTTTTTTCCATTTTCAGTGAGTGTCAATTTTAAGACTTCAGACTTAAGATCATTTTTTAAAGAATCAAGATGTGTAACCTATTTCTTGATAGTGCAGTTTTCTTCTTCAACTATATTCTTGCAAGCTTTCAAATCAATGAGATCAAATTTTAGACTTGCAAGACTGTTGAACAACTCATCCCTATCAGAAGTTAATTCTTGGAAAGTATCAATTAATATACTCATCAAGGAAATAAGTTTTGTTTTTGAAAATAAATGCAATTTTTCTTTAAGCTCGAGTATACTTACCTCAGAAGCATCATCTTTTTCATCTAAGTCAGAGTCTCCTAAGGCCATGAATATTGTTTCATTAATTTCATCATCATCTAAATCAGATCCCCAGGATGCTACCATAGCATATTTTTCCTTCTTTTTGGCTTTTTCTTTCAATTCTTTATCATCCCTTTCCTTCATCCATTCTATTTCCCAAATAGGACAATCCCTGATTTGATGATCAGTCTGTCCACACTTATAGCATCCATTTGAATTGTCATTGGAACATTTCTTGCTACCTGTTCCCTTTTTCTTTTTAAAGAATTTACTGAAGTTCTTAGTTATGAAGGAAATTTGTTCCTGGTCAAGTTCTACTTCATCATCACTGTCTGAGGCCTTCAAAGCCAAAACTTTCTTAGTGGCTGCTTATTCATTTGTTCCATCAATTTCCATTTCAAAAGTCCTCAAATTTTCTACTAGTTCATCTAGTGTCATGCCTGTGAGATCTTTTGCCTCCCTAATTGTTGTCACTTTAACATTCCACTTTGATTTTGGTAATACCCTCAGCACTTTTTCAACTTGTTCCTCCTCAGTGATGACCTTTCCCAAGGAAGTCATCTCATTTGTTAAGGCAGTAAGACTTGTCATCATCTCATGCAAGGATTCATTCTCCTTCATCTTAAATACTTCATACTCAGTAAAAATAAGAGCAATCCTAATTTTCTTACCTAATAGGTACCCTCAAGTGCATTTACTAGTGCATCCCAAATTTACTTAGCAGTGGTACAAGTTGACACTCTATTGTACTCAGCCGGTCCTAGTCCACAGACTAAAATGTTCTTAACCTTAGCATTTTTCTTTAATGCCACTAAGTCATCAGTAGTAAATTCACTCCTTACTTTCTTGACTTGTTCACCATCAACCAACTTCATTGGAATAGTAGGACCATCAGTGATCCTAACCCATAATTCGTAGTCTTCACCTTGGATGAACATTTCCATTCTTTCTTTCCACCAGATAAAGTGAGAACCATCAAAGAATGGAGGTCTTGTAGTTGGCTGACCTTCACTGTAACCAGTAGGTGGTGCGGAATTCATCATAGTAATCTTTTTCTTAGGTGCTAACCTTATTTAAGACAACCTCACTCTGATACCACTTGTTAGAGTGCATACCCTACTGATTTTAGTGTTTAAATCCAATAGTTGCCTATCAGTGAAACAAGTCAACTAACATGGTTCACAGAAGTAAAAATAAAGGCAATTATTTTTATATGGAAAACACTCGGTTCAAGAAAGGTATAAAAAACCATGAATTGTACCTCTACATGATTTAACCCCAACTTCACTAATACTCTTGAGCCTCAACAATCAACAAAGTACAAGACTTCTTGTAAACTAGGAATTAAAGCTTCTAACTCCTATTTCTGCAATAACACAAATCTTTCCAAGATAAGTGTACCCAAGTCTTCGAATTCCCTAACTTGAAGAAACAACTCCTAACTCGGTTTATAATTCATTGAGACTAGAACAAAGACTCATTACAACTCAAAGAACCAACCTACTACAAAGTATGTGACTTTTTAAGTAAAGGACCAGGTTCTTCTTCAAGTTTGGTGAACTGATTTGCTGATTGATGCTTTTCTTTATCAGTGCTTTTTTAAAACAATTGAATGTAATTTTTTTTATTTAATATAACTCCTGATTAAGTCCTTTATATAATGTATTCTTCTATCTTCAGTAGGACTCTACCAGGCAGTTTCACTCTTTGTTGCAGTCGTCTATCACCTTGAACAAATAGGACTCTTCTACTCTATCCCCTAGTTTGGCTGGACTTCTTGATTAACTCAATCTCTTAGTGTTAGATTTATATTCTCCTTTTTATTCTCTTTGCTGCATGTGATAAGTGTTGAGAGCATATCTGAATCTCTTTGCTTATCCACTCCTGACTTTACGCATGTTTATCTTATCAGTAGTCTTTCCTACGACTATTTTTTCTACACTTGTGTGGACCAGCATGCACAACATATTTCATTCATATGTCCGTATTCAAAATTTTAGTATCCTAACATAATAAAATAAACTTTGTAAGGATTTGAAAATCTTACTAGATACTTTTCATGAGCCAAAATGCTATCAGACTATGTCTATTTTTTTCTTTTTGGCTGGTGAAGCTACTTTATGGATAGAAGAGTTACAAAGTGGATCAATCACTACCTGGAAAGAGTTGAAGACAACTTTTTTAGAATGGTTTGTCCTACCATCTCAAATATTGAAGCTAAAAGATGAGATCTATATCTTTAGGAAACTATATATGGTAACATTATATGAGATATGATTTTGATTCAAGAAAAAGCTGCAGCAAACCCCAAATCATAAAATACCAAACATGGTTTGCTTGAAATCTTCTATAAGTCTTTGAATGCTAAAAATAAGGTTGTAGCTAACATTGTAATAGGAGGTGTATTCATGAGTCAAACTTGGGAGTAGGCTTCAGCAATAGTAAATAGAATTACCCAAATAAAAAGGGATTGGCATAGATGGGAATCTAATGTTCCCCTTATCAATTATCTAATAGAAGCATCAGAACATAAATGATGGATAGATGAGGGGCTTGCTTAATAAATATTTCAGATAATAACCAAATTGAGTTTGATTGCAAAATAAGTCACAAATATGGATGCAGAAAAGGTCCATGCAGTAAGTTTCTGATGAGGAGGTTAATTACTTAGAATATTTAGTAGTAGATTTAGAGTCCAAACGCCAAGGGTCTATTAAAGACATTTGGCACCAAGCTTAAGGGAATAAATATCGAAACTATTACAACTAATTATGGTATAAAGATAGAAGTAGAGGCAGAGATAGTGATTAGAAGAACAGAGACAGTTACAAAAATGATAAAGGAGGCTTGTACTTTTCTCTTGGTAGTTATGAAATTGGGTTGAGTAATGCTAGGTTAGAGGAGATATTTTCCAAAGTGTTGAAAAGGATAGAGAATACGGATGACAGACTTAAGGAGATTCAAGAAAATATTTCTAGGATGAGTCAAAAGGTAGAGAAATGCTACCACTATTAAGTAACTAGAGTAGCAGTCCAGCCAGATTTTTGTAGCTTTAAACCAGCATCAAAAAAGTGTACTACCAAGCAACATTATCTAAAATTTAAAGAATAACAATCATTGCATAGTTATGACTACTAGGAGTGAAAACATAATTGTTGACCCTCCTATGCCATTAGTTATTGATTATGAGGCCAAGCTCTAGATGGTTGATGTTGAAAAGATAGCTGAATTTGAAGAGTAGGTTGTTGATAAAAATTTATCTAAAAGTTATCTTTAGTTGCTGAAAAGGTGAATAGGCTAGAAAGGGGAAGGAGAACAAGGTCCTATATATTGTGACTCTTATTTCACGACCTCCTCTACTTTTTCCATGGACATCAAAGAAGAAAAGTGCCATAAGTTTTTTTGATACTAAAGCAATTATCTGTGAACATTCCTTAGTTAAGGAACTTGAGCAAATGTCTAGATATGCTAAGTTTATAAAGTATCTAGTGACAAAAAAAGGACCATGAGTTTTGAGCTTGTTGATAATATGCACCATTATAGTCTCTTGTGCAAAAAATAAGGATCTTGGGGCATTCACTACTCCATGTAACATTGGGGCCTTTAATTTTGCAAAAGATTTGTGTGACATGGATGCTAGCATTTATCTGATGCTACTAGCTATATTTAGACTGTTTGGGTTGGGAACATCCTACCTAATTTTGATGAGACATCTCATGGCAAATTGTAATTTAAAGAATCTTGTGTGTATTTTGTATGATGTTTTGCTGAAGGTTGAGTCATTTTATCATTCCAGTTGATTTCATTATTCTCAATTGTGAAGTTGATTTTGAGGTTCCCATTATCTTTAAAAAAACATTATTTGCGACTAGTTGACATGGAAACTGGTTAGCTGAAGTTTTGGTTGAATAATATGGAGGTGATTTTCAATGTTTATCAATCTATTAAGCAGTCAAATGATATGCATATGGTATAAGTTATTAATACAGTTGATGAGAAGTCGTTGATAATTCCTATTGAGTATAAGCTTGGTGTTGAGGTACTAGAAGCAGTGATCATGAACTTTGATGGTGATGATATTAATTGGTATGATAAGTTGGTAAGCGCACTTGATGGTATAAGTACCTACTCTTATGCTCTAAGAAATTTAGACTTGGATTTATAAGGAAACTCCACCGGCCAAGCCTTCTATTGAGGAGACTCCTACTTAGAGCTCTAAAGTCTCTCATCCCACCTTCGCTATGCATTCTTGGGAGACAACAACAATTTTCCCATTTTTATAGAAATAGATTTAGTCAAGTGGCACATTAAGGCTCTAGTATAGGATTTGTAGAAGTTTAAGAGGGACATTGGATGGTCTATTGTTGACCTTATTAGTATTTTATCAAAATCTACACTAATTAAATCCAGCGCAAGCCATATTGTATCCCTAGTATTGAGCATCAACATAGGTTGACTTTGTCTATGTAAGAGTTAGTCAAGAAGGAAATCATAAAGTGGTTGGATGTATGTGTGATTTACCTAATTACAGATAATAAATTGGTGAGCCCAGATAAATGTATGCCAAAGAATGATGGAATCATTGTGATTCTAAATACAATGAATTGGCTTATTTCAATATTACCAGTGACCAATTGAAGAGTATGCATGGCTTATAGAAATTTGAATTCATGGAGTGAAAAAGATCATTTTCCAATGTCATTTATAAACCATATGTTAGATCATCTTATTGGTAGAGTATGGTATTGTTTCTCGATTATTGCTCTGGATACAATCAGATTTTGACTGCGCCCAAAGAAGAGGAGAAGACTATTTTTACTTGTCCACGCATGTTTGTTTTTAAAAGGATATGTTTTGGATTATGTAATGTGCTAGCGACCTTTCAGCTTTACATAACATCTATCTCCTTAGACATAGTGGAGGACACTATCGAGGTATTCACAAATGTTTTTTATCTTTGGTGACTCTTTTGAAGATTGATTAGCCCATATAGCAAGTGTTTTGAGAATTACAAAAATAGAAATTTTGTGCTTAATTAGGAAAAGTATCACTTTATGGTAAAAGATGGGATAGTGCTCATCTATAATATTTTGAAAAAAGGATTAAGGTTGATAAGGAAAATATTGAGTTTATTGAAAAATTATCTCCATCAGTTTCTATGAAAGGTATTCGAAGCTTTTTTAGGCATACAGGATTATATCATAGATTCATCAAGGATTTCTTTAAGATTGTACATCCCTTGTGCAAGTTGTTAGAGCAGAATGTTAGGTTTGTGTATGATGATGTATGTATAAAGGCAATTGAGTGCCTTAAGAAGAAATTAGAATCGGCCCCTATCATTGTGCCACCTGATTGGTCTATGCCATTTGAGATTATTTGTGATGTTAGTGGAGTGATTCTAGGAGCATTCCTAAGACGGTGGTATGAAAAGATACTTTATCTTACCTATTATGCTAATTGTCTGTTAAGCCAGCTTAGAAAAATTACATTGTTAGGACCACGAGTTTCTTGATGTTGTCTTTACTTTTGAGAAGTTTCAAACCTACTTGTTTGGTACAAATGTAATTGTGCATAATAACCTCACTGATCTTAAATAACTGATGGCGAAAAAGAATTCAAAGCCTAGGTTAATTCAATGGGTAATTTTGTTGCAATAATTTCACTTTGAGGTTAGATACTGAAAGGGGACCAAAAATCAAGTGGCTAACCACTTGTCACAACTTGAGGAAGAGGCAATGCTGAAGTTGAAATATGAGCTTGCTAATGATAATACAATTCTAGACAAGCAAATCTTGGCTGCATCACAAGACTTGATTCCATGATTTGGTGAATTTTGTCAATTATTTGGTAAGTGAGGTGGTGTTTATGGACTTATCCTTTCAGCAACAAAAGAAGTTTATATTTGATATGAGGAAATTTCTGTAGGATGAGTCATACCTATTTTAGATTTATGTATATGGAATGATTCATAGATATGTCCCAAAACATAACATGATGAGTGTTCTAGGGGCATGTTAATCGTCCCAATTGGGGGTCAACATAGTCGTAAAAATGCTGATGACTATGAAGAGTCTTGTGAAAAATGCCAAAAACAAAGAAATATCTCACGTAAGCATGAGCTACCATTGACCCTAATTCTAGAAATTGAGTCATTTCATGTGTACGTATTGATTTGTGAGCTTATATTATATATAGTAAATATTGGTTGTTGTTGACTATGTGTCGAGTGGGTGGAGGCAATTGTGATTCCAAATAATAAAGGAAAAGGTGTTACAGCTTTTATGAGAAGATTGAGAAGAGAGAGTTCACTACTGATGATATGGTCCTACTGTTCGATTTTAGGCTTAGCTTGTTTCCTAGCAAGTTGATGTCAAGATGAATGGAACAAATAGAGTGGTGAATTTTTTCCCTTATGGTGCCATTAATATTGAGAACAAAGATGGCAAGAGATTTAAACTTAATGTCTAAAGGGTGATATAATACCTCAGAACTATTGAAAAGGTCAAGGTGGTGTATAAGGTATATCTTGATGAATTATGAGTAATCAAGATACCCTAAGTCGTGTTGTGTGTTTAATTAGGCTCCGCGTAGGAAGCAACCCATGGATTCATTTGGTAAAGTTTGAGTGGCCAAATTAGCCACGGCGTTCTGCGATGTTAAATCAAGCACTACTTATGAGGCAACTCAAGGATTTTTCTTTTATTTTTCATTGATTTTTTGTTTGTATGAATAATACCTAAAAAGGGGCTTTGTCTAATATTTGACGAATATCATAGTGTAGAACTAATGGTTGCTGAAGACTTAAAGTGTTTTGGTGGTTGTTGGACTGAAGCTGAAAACCAGAAGAAAAATCTAGTGTATAGACCTAACATCTCATGACAAATTGTTACCAGTGAGAATGACTCGTGAGGTTATCTGTCACCATTTGGAGTTTAAAAGTTGGACTTGAAAGATTGTAGAAACTCCCCCGCATGGCTCTCAGAACTAGTTAATGATTTGAAGAGTATCAATGATTGGTCGTCAGGACTAGAGAAGGTAAATATATTATACCTTCACCCCACACGTATCAAGAAAACTCAAAAGGAGTCATTATTTCTCATGATAGGTGATCATGTCTCTCATAGTGTAATCAATTGAGAAACCAAATAAGTTGCAACGACCGAGGACTACCCCCTAGTCGTCACACGATGCTTACGACCCCGAAGGACCACAAGCTAACCCATGAATGATATATACTGTGAGCACTAAATAATAATACTGTAATTAATGCAGAAAATACGTTGAAATGTCATAAGGTTCAAAACATCTGAAATACAAATAAAATATAACATCTGTAAAACTGAATATTATCTGAAAATCAAGTCTGGAAAGCCTCTAACTGAATCTGTCTGAAAGTGGAGCTGATGGGACAATCCCCCAACTAACTCCATCTACCGAAAATATGAAATAATATAATATCCTCAAATGATGAGGACTCACTGCTAAATCTACTATTGCTGGCTAAATCTGAATATACTATGTATGGTCGGGAACTTGAGCGTCCGAACCTATGATGTGAAACATCATAGCGCAGAAAAGTATGCGTCAGTAAGTGGGAATATAGTGATATGCTAGATGAGGTAAGGCTGAATGCAAGGGTTCATATGTATGAATGAAAACTGACTAAATAATATAGAATAACTAAACATGAGAGTACATAGATAATCTAAACTACAGCAAATACAGAGTATGCAACACTGTTCGTTTATATACATGTTGTAACTGAGCTTTTCTAGAGCTAAGTGCTGAATTCTAATAACTGAGTAACTAATATCTAAGTTACTAATAGATGAATTACTGGTTCTAAATTAATTGTGTCTGACAGCATTGATTTTGTAGAACTAAACGAGTTCCCTACTTAAAGATCCAAACTAAAACTGAAACTGTTGGAGGTATTCATCTAACCGACATGCCCCTCTCTAAACTGATTGGGTTCCAAACTGTAACCCCAGCTGGAAGGGTTCTAATACCATGCCATGGGTACTAACACTATAAAACCAGGATGCCAAGCCTAACTAATGGGTGACACCTAGGTGGATCCAAGCCTAATCTGACGGGTGACCCCTGGGAAGTAGTCAAGCCTAATCTGATGGGTGAATCCTCATCATGTGCTGGCTATACAGTTCTAGAGTATTGGTACTTCTTCTAACATCTCTGCCTATCTGACGGGGAATCCATCATCTCTGCACTCGCTCGGTGCTAAATTCTACTCCCAACTAAATAGACACTAAAATGTTATACTGAACTGGACTGAATTCATTGAGTTTCCTGAGTGCAATAACTGACTGAGTTATACTTAGTTCTTTATCTAATTGAGAGTACTATTGATCATGACAAGACTGACACTATTCTTCAACTGAAACTAGCTCTAAATAACAGCTAAATTGTTGGGTATTAAAAGCATAACAATGTATACATGCTCATATATATCTATAGAGACATTTTATCAAACACTTGTAGGGCATAAGTTTGTTCATATACTAACATGTCATGATTTCATCACTTTATTCAGATGGACATTCTATCAAACACTTGGGGAGCACAAATTCATGCACATAATCATGGATAACATATAAACTTGGCAACTACAATGCCCAACTTTCAATTTCATGGGTTTAGCATGCAATTCATATAATTCCCCATAAAATACTAATCTAATTTCATGAATCATATAATAATCATGGATTAAAATCCAATTAACATCATAGACACATTAATCACTTTGTAAATTCAAGGGCTTATCAAGATAATCGCATATTCATCACACATGCTATTCAATTTCATGAAACTTTAACTTAAATCATGGATTGAAACCCAACTACTATTATGAACAAGAATTCAATCTAATTCAAATATGGAAATTAGAAATCTGAGATCTTGTATATTTAAAAAGGGATTCTTGGACTCTATGGGTGAAAGGAACCTATAGATGAACACCTAGCATACCTTAATTTTTGAGATTTTTGAAGTTATTGAAGGATTTATTAGGCTTGACCTTGATTTCTTGAACTAGGGTTTCTGCCTCTTGAGAGAGAATGATTATGTTCTTGAGAGAAAGTGAGGAAAAATGATATAATAGGGTATTTAGGGCATAAGTTCGTGTTTAAAGGCTGATCTGGGTCATGGAAAAAGACCCTATTGCCCCTAAAAAGTTTTTAATTTTCATCACTGAAAATTCGTGTTGGGCACTTGGTGCAACGTGGTGCTATCATGCCGTGTCACTGGAAACTGATGATAAGGAAATGGGATGATGGCGCGACACGGCTCCATCGCAGTACCTCACAGGTTGTGAATTTTCCCTTTGGAGCGACGCGCCATGATCGCGGAGTCATACTAGAAAGTGATAATTGGGAAAAAGGCTAGTGGTACGATGTGGTGGTATCACGTTGTCTCACTGAAAAATGACAAATGCCATTTGGACTACCTCCGCGATGCGCTAGAGTACCAGGTGGTACACTATCTTACTAAAATGGCTCTAACTCTTCGCCCGGGTGTTGGATTTGGGCAAATTTGGTATCGATGGAAAGCTTATTCAATTTCTCACAAAAAGAAAGGTAAAAATCTTTAAAATTACACATGTATAAAAGTTTATTCATCTTTAAATAAAGTCTTTGATATTTTTGGGATGAATTTAATCTAGGTAAAAGTACAGGGTGTTACAATATCTCCCCCTTAGAAACATTCGTCCTTTAATGAGACTGATTAAGCTGAGGACTACTGATAGACTGAGTTTATATGCTAGACATGCATATCTGATGCATGGAATACATGATTGAACTGAATAATGAATACGTGACTGAATATGCAATGATAACTGATACTAAGATTATAGTTGTAACAGAATATGAAACTGAGTAGATCTAAGGAAGATTGTTACCTTAAGATGCGAACACTGATAAGCCTAAGATCATTTACTGAACATGTATGAACAGGAACATAAGAACATGAATGAGTGTGAAATGTGATACACGAACCGAATATCGTGAACTGAACTGAGCCCTTCAGTACATAGCTTACGACTTAGATTAGAACTAGAGGGTCAACTGTGAGGACCCATTACTCCAACTGGATTTGTTACATGGAGAGAAAATGGAAGGTTTAGATCAAGATAGATCAGGGGTTATAGTGGATCTCCCCCTTGGGACACTATGTCCCTCGAAGAATATTGATTTGACTGAGATACTGAGGAAAAACTGAGACGATGCACGGGGCACCTACGAACTAAATTTTAACTGAATATCTGGGATCTGAAACTGAGACATGGTACATGAACTGGGTTGAACTCATTACTACTAGGATTCTCTATATTGGAATGGTCATATTCATAAAACTTTGGATAGTACAACTAGAGGGAAAGATGAGAAACCATACGAACTTGTCCGCCTGACTGCTAACTGAATTACTAACTTTACAAACACTCATACTGAAAACTTATACTCGATTGGAGTATTTCTTAACACTCTTTCTATAGATTTATAGTAACTTTAGGGAGTAAGGAATCTGAGCATGGTCTGAATAAGACATCTGAATCACAACATGGCTCTAATTCTGTAACATATAGTAAGGTCTACAAAACACCTTCTAAGATAGAGTTGCTAAGCCTTGTGCACTGCAGCTACAAATTTTCAAGCTTAGACACCTTTTTTGAATACTTTCTCAACTATACTCTCCACCTTAGCATAGTACATTACCTGAAACTATATAAAATATTTACACAGGCTCTGAGCACGAATGCATAAACAAACTAGCTTATCTGATAACTAAACGACTGATATCTAAATATTGGTCATGTAAGATTGAATTATTCTTAACCTGAATAACTGGATTGAAACTGTAGAGTATTATGCATATGAGGTAAGGACTGACTGAGGAACGTGAGGTAACTAAACATAAATTCATGGAAATGGTATTATCTAGGAATGCAAGACTAAATGCATGACATAATTCTTCAATACAGAGATACTGATAACTGAATAACTAATAATTGTACGCTTTGGTCAAGAAAACCTAAAACTGATGGAGTTTTTGATAGCTCCCACGATGGGGACTGGCATTAATTGAGGATCTAAATGTACACTTACATTCTGTATTTTCTCAACTTCTTATCTCAGGAAGAATTTTGATTTTTTCCTCGAATAACTAAATACAACCTCTTGCTAGCTATTCACTCGCACACTAACATAATTTTTAAGCCTATCTTCATAACTGCAGCTTCAGGTAAAACATGCATGCACCAATATTTCCTTAATCATGAAATATCTACCCTATTCTCTCCCTTCTAAAGAATTTCTCATCACTACATGATTTTATAAGGAGAGTTCACTGAAGGTCTAAATCATAGGGGCCTAAAGCATGAATTGACACTATACCTGAACTTGATACTTAACTAAAGTCTGAGGAATAGATTACCTACATCATGGATTTACCTAGAGGTCCAAACTAAAAAATATACATGACATAGTCTGAATTTAATTGATCATTAGAAGCGTAGAATGAGTAATGGGAACTGAGTATACTGTAAGGTTTGAGCACCTGAGTCATGAGTTGCGTGACCTAGGTTGGAGTTTCTGTATTCATGGAACATGATTCGTAATACTAAGGAAACTAGAACTCCTTATACTAGAAATTGTAAACGTATATTATTTTTTGATAATGTGCATGAATAGGAACTATGATCACAGAGCTGACGTGTAAGGCATGAATAGATATCGTGATAGCTGAAGTACAAAACTTTGCACTGAGGTAAGGACGGGTTGGGCATCAACCTCTCCCATTGCTTCTCGACACATACTAACATTACTACTAAAATCTAAAAGTCTAACTTGGTTACTTGTTCTGCCATCTCCCCCTTAGCTTAAAGTCATTATTCTAAGCCTGTGAACCCCTTAATAAACTCTAAATCAAGATGAGACCACTTTACTCAAGATTCTGAGATATGACAATGCTCATAAACACTAAGCTTATTCTGAAGGACTACTCTTGATAATGTAAGGTCTACTGCTATTACTTCCTTCTTATACATGATTCTTAGCTTTTTATTTCCCCAATAATCATCATATAATAGCCTCAACACTAACTAGCTTAGAATTCTCAACTTTTCTTTCTACTAGATCAATCTTGAGATTCAAACTTAAATCAACTGAAACTGAGGTACTACCCCTTCATTCAAGGACTGGTTCATCATGAAACTAAAATGGAATGACTCTATTACAAAAATTAACTTAAGGTATTTTCTAAAATATTGTAACTGAGCAATTCATGTATACTCGTCTGACTGGAATAGATTTTCCCACTAAGAAAGGTTCTGTTAAGATTTCTAGTCTGACTTTAAAGTTGTCTGCTATGCAAGGAGTTACACAAGACATAGAAACTCCTGAATCTGATGACGTATAAATATGTAAATAGGAGATCTGTAATGTACTGGTGGCTACATCAAAAGAACTTTCCTGATCTTGTCTGGATTGAAATTCATAAAGCCTGTTTGGGCATTACCCACTGGCGGTACTAGTAGTAGAACTACTGAATAGTCTAAAGTAGCTTGTAGGTTATTCTGAGCAACTACTAAATAGTCTAAAGTAGTGAAAGCAGCTCTGAATTCTGTATGAGAGACATGCTCGCCCAGGGGATCTTCTTGAACGGGCTGAGGTGCTGACTGATTTTCATTACTTCTTTCATTAGCTTCTCTAAAAGGCATGATAAAGAGAGAGGGTAGAGCTTTTGGTTTTTTCATGTTCTGGAAGCATAAGAAAGAGATGAATTAGACTGAGAGTTTAACTTGAGCTCATGCTTGGTCGCACGACATGAATACTAAAAGAAGGAAAACTTTTCCTAAAACATTTCATAGCCTCCTATCCATAAGTGTGGCGCGCTACACACCCATACATAAGACTCTACGTGATGCGGCTTTCAGACTCCCTAGGAATCTGTTGAACCTGGATCTGATACCAAGTTTTTAATGATCCGAGATTACCCCCTAGTCATCCACGGTGCTTACAACCCCAAAGGACTACAAGTTAACCCATGAATGATATCTACTGTGAGCACTGAATAATAATACTATAATTAATGCGAAAAATAGGCTAAAATGCCATAAGGTTCAAAACATCTGAAATACAAATAAAATATAACATCTGTAAAACTGAATACTATCTACCAATCTAGTTTGAAAAGCCTCTAACTGAATTTGTCTGAAAGTGGAGTTGATGGGATAATCCCCCAACTAACTCCATCAACTGAACTACTATATTTACTGAAAATATGAAATAATAGAATATCCTCGAATGATGAGGACTCAATGCTAAATCAACAACTGTTGGCTGAATCTGAATCTACTATGCATGGTCGGGAACTTGGGCGTCTGAACCTATGATATGAAACATCATAGCACAGGAAAGTATGCGTCAGTATGTGGGAATGTACTGGTATTCTAGATGAGGTAAGGCTGAATGCAAGGTTTCATATGCATGAACAATAACTAACTAAATAATATAGAATAACTAAACATGAGAGTACATGGATAATTTGAACTACTGCAAATACTGAGTATATAACACTGTGCATTTATATACATGTTGTAACTGAGCTTTTTCTGGAGCTAAGTACTGAATTCTAATAACTGGGTAACTGATATCTGAGTTACTAATAACTAAATTACAGGTTCAAAATAGACTGTGTCTGACAGCCCTGATTTTCTAGAACTAAACAGAGTTCCCTACTGAAGATCAAAATTGAAACTGAAACTATAGGAAGTATTCATCTAGCCGATATGCCTCTCTCTAAACTGATTAGGTACTAACCTATAGCCCCAACTAGAAGGGTACTAATACCGTGCCATGAGTACTAACACTACAAACTAGGATGCCAAGCCTAACTGTCGGGTGACACCTGGGCGGAGCCAAGCCTAATCTGACAGGTGACCCCTGGGAGGTAGTCAAGCCTAATATGATGGGTGACTCCTCATCCTACGCTGGCTACGCTATTCTGGAGTACAGATACTATTGCTAACGACTATGCCTATCTGACGGGGAAGTTGTCATCCCTGCACTCGCTCGGTGCTAAATCTTATTCCCAACTGAATAGACACTGAACTATTATACTAGATTGAAATGGACTAAATTCACTGAGTTTCCTGAGTGCTATAACTGATTGAGTTCTACTGAGTTCTGTATCTAACTGTGAGTACTATTAATCATGACAAGACTGACACTATTCTGTAACTGACATTGACTCTAAATAAATAGCTTAATTATCGGGTATTAAATACCCCCAGTACTCGATAGCATAAAAAGTAAAGTATCACAAGATCTTGCAAAGCATAACAATGTATACATGTTCATATACATCTATAGAGACATTTTATCAAACACTTGTAGGGCATAAGTTTGTTCATATACTTACATGTCATGATTTCGTCACTTTATTCACATGGACATTCTATCAAACACTTGGGGAGCGAAACTTCATGCATATAATCATGGATAACATATAAACATGGAAACTACAATGCCCAACTTACAATTCCATGGGTTTAGCATGCAATTCTTATAATTCCCCATAAAATACTAATCTAATTTCATGAATCATATAATAATCATGGATTAAAATCCAATTAACATCATAGACACATTAATAACTTTGTAAATTCAAGGTTTTATCAAGATAATCATATATTCATAACACATGCTATTTAATTTCATGAAACTTGCACTTAAATCATAGATTGAAACCCAACTACTATCATGAATAAGAATTCAATCTGATTCAAAAATGGAAATCATAAATCTGAGATCTTATATATTTAAAAAGGGATTCTTGGACTCTATGGGTGAAAGGAATTCATAGATGAACACCTAACATACCTTAATTTGTGAGATTCTTTAAGTTTTTGAAGGATTTCTTGGCCTGACCTTAATTTCTTGAACTAGGGTTTCTGTCTCTTGAAAGAGAGTGATTTTTTTTATTGAGATAAAGTGAGAAAAAAATGATATAATAGGGTATTTAGAGCATAATTTTATGTTTAAAGACTGATCTGGGTCATGAAAAAGGACCTTATTGGCCCTAAAAAGTTTTTAATTTTTGTCACTGAAAACTCGAGTTGGGCACCTGGCGTGATGTGGTGCAATCGTGTCGTGTCACTAGAAACTGGCGATTGGGAACTGGGCTGATGGCGCAATGCGGCGCTGTATTACTCTGAAATTTCCTAAATAAATTTTTGTCCCAAGAATGTCAAGTTTTATATTCTAAATTGAATGATGTTTATTCCATGAGAAATTTTCAAGATTTTTACTTTTTTCCATATGGATAATTCAATAAGCTTTCCATCGATATAAAATTCGTCTAAATCCGATAACCGGGTAAGAAGTTATGACTATTTCAAGTTCCCTTCGTAAAACAGCGTCATATTAGTCAGTGGCGCGTCGTGCCACAGGAGAAAATGGCAATTGTCAAATTCCAGTGGGGGTCCACGATAGTGGCGCATCGCTCCAAACTCTAGGTCACAAATGAAGTGGCAACGCGATGGCTCCGCGTCGCGCCATCTCTTAATTTCCCAATTGTCAAATTCTAGTGACACGGCACGATAGCGCCGCATCGCGCCAGGGGTCCAATTCGGAAAAATTTCACTAAAATTAAAAGATGCGTCCAGGGTTAAAAGGGTCAATTTCCCACCCCTATTTAAGCCTTTTAACATGAGATTCAGCTATTTGGAACCCAAAATATACTAGTTTCTCTCAATTTTCTCTCAAGAACAAACTAGTGTATTGGGGATTCAATTTCAAGAAATTCTCTCCATCAATCTTCGCTAAATCAAGAACTAAGGTATGTCATGTGTTGGGTCTCTCTCACCCATGAATCTCAAGAATCTCTTTTCAAAATCCAAGATTTGTGTATTTGTGAATGTTGATGATTCAAATTGAATTGAAATTTATGTTCTTGATGTTGTGTGGTTTTGATTCATGTTTTAAATTACATATTCCAATGGTTAACCCTAGTAAGTGATGATTTGCATAATAATCATAATAAACCCCCTTCAATTTACAAGTCGATTGATGTATCCTTGATTATTACATATGTTGATGATTGTATAACCAAAGCATGCTCCCCACATGTTTGATTAAATGCCTATGCGAAGGAAAAATGTCATACTAGTATGATATTATTAAATCCCCATTCATGTATAAGTTATGTATGTCAAGTGTTTGATGAAATGTCTTAGTCAATGGATTATATATTGTTGATGTTAGTTATATATTCAAGAATGTCATGCCTTGTCAGTTTCCTTCCATCGAGTCCTGGGGGTACTTGTACCAGAAAAATATAGTTGTGTGCCTAGAGTTCGTGTCATTTTTTCACGATATCCTCAGTCAAGCCATGGTCCATAGAACCCAGTTAGTCATATGACTCAGGAAAGCTCAATAATTCAGTAATCTTAGTATTATTCCATCAGTCAACGGAACTCAGTTAATTTAGTTCAGTTCAGTAATCCCTGATCAGTGTCTATTCAGATGGGAGTAGTAATTAGCACTAAGTGAACCCAAGGATGGGAACACATACTGTCAGATGAGGGTGTGATTCTTAGAAGTCATCCTTGCGTTCCAGAACTATGTTGCTAGCATAGGTTGAGACATCAACACTGTCAGATGAGGGTTGATGAGGTGGATAAGCACTATCAGATGAGGGCCCCACCATTATCTTTTGGGGACACTGTCAGATGAGGGTCACTCATAGCTTGTCCTTACCAGTGGCGCGGTATTGACACCCTTTCAATAGGGGTTATAGATTGGATCCCAACTCAGCCATAATGGCGTATTAGGGGCATATCGGTTAGAAAACTATTTTCCACAGTTTCAGTTACAGAATCAAGATTGTCAGATACAGTCATTCAGTCTTAGTAATAGAACTCAGATAGTTCTACAGAATTCAGGACTGTCAGATACAGTTAACTCAGATATAGTACAAAACTCAGGTAGTTCCATCAGATTCAAGACTGTCAGATACAATCACTCATGTCATTGGTTCTATTAGTCATTAGAATTCAATTATCAGTCATGTTAGTTATCAGTAAATTCATGTTATCACGATCTCATATATAGTTACTACGTATTCATGCATGTATTCTCACATTAATATTAGTCAGTTAGCCAGTATTGTTCATGCATATGAACCCCATGCATTCAGCCTACCTTTCATGCATACCAGTACATTCAAAGGACTGACGCATTTGTGATATGGTATCTTATACCATAGGTTCAGAAGCATGAGTTTTAGAGCATCAGTAGCATTCCAGTATCAGCAGTCAGAGTTAGCTGTGATTCCTCATCTCTCAAGGACATGATCATTTATTTATTATCTCATTAAGTAATTTATTAGTTGGAGTTAGTTGGGGACATGTCCCATCAACTCCTCATTCAGATAGTTCAGTCAGTTAGAGGCTTTCCAGACTATCATGTTCAGACTATCATGTTATTTCAGTTTTGTTTTGGGTATTTCATACCCCATTTAGATGTTATATCTTTATCTGTTATGTTACAGTCTTGAACCTTATGGCCTTTCAATTCCTGTTTTCGTAATCATACAGTATATTATGCAGTATATAGGTACAGATATCAGTAATGGGTTAGCTTGTGGTCCTTCGGGGTCAT
Source organism: Capsicum pubescens (assembly GCA_030864215.1). Classification (NCBI taxonomy): domain Eukaryota; kingdom Viridiplantae; phylum Streptophyta; class Magnoliopsida; order Solanales; family Solanaceae; genus Capsicum; species Capsicum pubescens. The sequence continues at coordinate 67,342,993 of CM061541.1, forward strand.
GAGTATTGTGTAGCATTCCAGGTACCAGATCTGGGGAATTATAGGCGCCATCACGGTGCCTCAGTGGTTGTTAATTTTCCCTTTGGCGCGATGCGCCATGATCGTAGAATCATACTGGAAAGTGACAGTTGGGAAAAAGGATAGTGGTGAGATGCGGTGGTATCATGTTGTCTCACTGGAAAATGACAAATGCCTTTTGGACTGCCTCCGCGATGTGCTATTGTACCAGGTGGTACACTGTCTTACTAAAATGGCTCTAACTCTTTGCCCGGATGCCGGATTTGGGTGAATTTGGTATCGATGGAAAGCTTATTCAATTTACCACATAATAAAAAGTCAAAATATTGATAATTACACATGTATAAAAGTGTATTCATCTTTAAAGAAATTTTTTGACATTTATAGGATTAATTTAAGCTAGGTAAAAGTATGGGGTGTTACATAAGTGTTCTAAACCTATACATAACGAGTGTTGGTGATGAATCCTACCTAAAAGCCATAAGTCATTCGCTGATTCATGGTCACTGGGTCAAAATCATCTAATATTTTGAATGACCTGACCCAACTAACCTAATTCGACATATTTAAAACCCTTAATTAACTCCAAATGTATTTTGTTCTTCCATATTTGAAATTTATAACTCCCTCATCTACCAAAACTAACTCCCGCATAGATTCTCTCCATTAAATTACTCTCAAGAATTGTAAAAATCTTTATTTGTGCTCTCAACTTGCGTATTAATTTGAATATTCAAATTCAAGTGATTGTTCCCTTTAAGTTTCTTTTTATCTTTCAAGAATCACATCCAATTCAAAGTAAGTTAAATTTCTTAAGTACTTTAAGGATTGGTAGTGCAATTCTTCTATGGGTTGTGATAATTGTCTCAAATTTGTATAACCTTAGACGAATTTGCTTGAGTACAGAAAGAGGATTTATTTAATTTAAAATTTCAATTACTTGTAAAATTGGTTGAAAATTAGCATATTGGGATTCATACTATGTTTTGACATTTTTATGTGCCAAAAAACTAAGATTACTTTTATCTTGGGTGATGTTTGAGTAGCTTCGGTTCATGGTTTATTAGTAAACATGAGGAATTGGTATTCTTGACCATTCTAGTAATTGTAATGGTTGGTAATGGTCCTAAATTATTAAAATACAAGAGATAAAATAACATTGTTGCAGAAACTACCTCAATTCAGTCCTCATGACTCATGCAAGGACTCATCCGCATAGGCGAGGTGTCATTATGTGAGTCATGATAATTGGAACTAGGGTTGAATAAATTGACAAGTTTCTGAAGTTTGAAAATTTGCTTAGTACTAGTTTCATGATGAGTCATATGGAGACCTGATGACTCATAGTGACCACTTATTTTAAGAACCAACACTTGACATATTGAGGGAATAAGACACAACGAGTCATCCGACGACTCATACTACCCTCTGGTAACGACTCATTTCCTAATTTTTCATAACTAATAGTTTCATATACACTTGTATTTTGTTTCTTGAATCTCTTCATTACTAATAGTTACCCTCCAAAAGTACCATAGCACCCTAGAATATGACAAAAAAAGAGAAAGAAAGAGGATAAACCAACCTTTATTAAGGCCCAAGCTAAGGCTCTGTCTACTAAACAATTGGTAGATGAGCCTACTGATGAAGAATCTAGTGGCCGGTGGAGGAGTATCCACTTACGAATCCACTTGAGCATGTGCAAGTTTGCCATGAATAGCACATCTTGGGACTAGTACAAAAATCCATTGGTGACTCTACTTATTACCATCACCACATCACCTAAAATAACTTCCCAGTCTAAAGAGAAAAGAAATTCAAATTTTGAGGAAGGAGATGATGGGAATGGGTTCAAAAATAAAGAAGGGACCTCAGTTGACAATCTTTTAAAGCATGAATAAGTGAATGGGTCCTGTACTCAAGTCTCAAATAAAAGTGATGATGAGTCCTCCATGGATAGACCTCTACCACAAAAACATAACCCATAGGTTAAGGTAGCTCCACAGGTTGACAAATAGGGTGTCTTAGATATGCAGTGCATCTACGATCGGGACTTAACACTTATTAATAAGGTTCGACCAAAGAGGGGTTTATATGAGGAGCCTAGATTGGTCACCATATGTATGTCTGAGATGCCCGGGTTTGAGAGGTTTTTCAATAAATACAAGATGGATGGATGACTTAGCAGCTCGATATATATATAGTCCCAAGTTGGTTTGGGAAAGTTATAGGCTCCACAGAGAATGTTTTAGAAAGTCTAGAATTTACTTCTGATTATGTTGATATGTGGTACACATGTGGATATTTTAGAGTGTACCATATCACGCTTCCCACATGGTTGGGATTTTGAGCCTTCGACCAATATAGATGATTTGGATCACCCAATTATTGAGACGAGGAAATTAAAACTGAAGCAGATTGGGATTGAGGATAAAAAGGTGCACTACAGATAAATGGAGAACATTATTGCTACAAAGAAGGAAGAGGTTAAGTGGGTGGTCGGTGATGAATCAAAGATAAAGAAGGACACATTAAGATTCACCATCAAATCTTGGTAGTCTTTGGTTTGTCATAATTTGGGGCCCATGGTTATAGATAATGTATTGAGACTAAATTGATCTGCCTTGGTGAAAGGTATTTTAGAGGTCTACAAGACTGATATTGCGAGATTAATTACCCAGGAAATTTGAGATAGAGATATAGAGGACATGATAAGCTACCATTTTCATATTTAATTACTTGATTATGTTTGAAAGATGGTGATTTGGGGATGCCTAAGATTGATCACTTTATATAGGTTCATCATGTTACTAATCTTAGGTTGATTCGGGACTGAATGAATCCTGTGTCAAAGGCAAGTTTGCAGCTGGTGATTCCATGTTAGCTGGGGCATTACAGTTGGATTTCACATGGATATTTATTTTCCCAAATTTTTGTAATTGATGATGCAACTACTAAGACTCAAACCACTATTGATGCCACCATTTTCTCTACTTCACAGCCAGCTTTATCCCAGTTTCACTAACTTCAACTTCAAATTCATCCATAATTTGCCCACTTGGTAGTGGGTATGTGTTAGTACAACCAAAAATTTTGCAAGAATTCTTGAAACAATTAGCTAGATAGAGAAGATTAGTGTATAAATATGTGGGATACAAACCCAATTTGATGAGTTTGAGTGGAGGATAACTTATAGGATTGAAGGGATTAAGTCTCCAAACTTGACAAGGATCAAAGATGATCTCATCTCACTTCAAGCAGTAGTTTAGGAGCTATCCTCTAGAAAGTTCTCGACATTTCAGCCTCCAGTATGCTCGTGATTGATAATTTTCTTTATTATATTGAAGTGCCTGATATATGGGTCCCAGTACATGTAGATAAGTGCAAATGAATAAGTGTCGAGGGGGGAAAGGATCGACCCTATGAAAGAAGAAAAGGATGAGACATAAAAAGAACATAAAAATTTATGGATGAAAGCAAGTAATCCTTCAAGTTGCACTTCTTTGAGATGCATGAGAAGGTGTGAGGGGCCAGGATCTCCAAAATTAGTGATATCTCGAGGGAGGATATTATTGTTGTTTCCAAGAATAGTGGGGTACGGTGATTGCCCTCACTAGTTCTACATCATTGAGTGCACCGCCCACCACTAGTACAAAATCATCAATGAGCACACCAACTACCATTAGTGCTATAATATTGGATACTAGGGTAACTGTCGAGACCTCAGTAGTTGAGGAGATTTGAGGGGTTTCATCTGTGACCCCTTTTGATCAATATACACTTGATGCCTAGTATGAGACAATTATATCCTTACCTTTTTTTCTTAAATTTACTAGATATGATCATACAGTGAGGACACTGTATGTTATTAAAGTTGGGGTGGGGGTGTATCAACATCTGAAGGTTTTTGTTACCGTATTTATTTTTGCTTGGATGATCTATATAGTAGAACCGGCATGTTTAGGATTTTAGTTATATTTATGTTATATTTTTGTGTTAAATTATGAGACAAATAAGGGAACTTAGAGCAGTCTATAAAGGGTTTGAATGTTTCGGATCGAATAAGGATACCCCTCCTAAAAATGTTTTGAACTCTGTGTGTGTTGTTTTGAACTATGACCATCTTGGATCATGTTATGATATTAGTATTTGTCATGACCCAAACTAATGGACCATGCGGACACCTACTCTATCCTAAGTGGCTAGGACAACCCATATTACCAAATAAAAATATGTGAAAGACTTATGTTTTTAAGAGACAATTAGATTAAATATAATAAATTAAATTAAATCCCCCACGACTTTGTCAAACATGTACAAGAGCTACCTGGTATAAAATAGACTAGCGATAAATAAATAACACAAAGCCTCTTAATATGTGATAAGAAGGAAGTGCAGAAGTTAGTACTAAACATCGCCATCCATATAGCAACTGCAAACTAACCTACATCCAGTCTACATGCCAAAAAGGAATGTAAAAGAGTAAGTTAAGTGCAATCATAAGTATTGGTAGGCAACATTAACTAACTAGTGTTAGTACACATAATAATAAAATAGAATCAAACAAAAGAAATCATGAATTCTTAAATAGAATATAATTCAACTAAGATTGTAATATCATTATAACACTTTGCCTATATAATTTATAATTTTTCAACTCTGTTAACGAGATTATATTCACCACTAGCAAGGTCTAGCCTCATTAATTCACATCATCCACCATAATTCAACACTAAACCATCATTATTATCCCGTTATTTGCATTATCTCTTTCATTACCCAAATCTATAGGATCAATCTACTAATCATAGACAACCCACACTAGACTCTCGGACTAACAACCAAACACTCTCTTATAACATTAAAGAATAATAACTAGCTAATAAGATAAGCGATGAATACAACAACAACAATAACAAACCCAATGTATTCCCACAAAGTGGGGTTTGGGGAGGGTAAGATGTACGCAGACCATACCTCTACCTCCGAAGAAGTAGAGAGGTTGTTTCCGATAGACCCTCGGCTCAAGCTAGACCCCCGGATCAAGCAAGGTAAGCCATGAATACAACAAGTTAAAATGGAGCAAGTAGACAAACATATAGAAAGTAACTACAGAGTTTCACTTTTCCAAGTACATATCACACAATCAATCTCAAGAATACACTCATGTAAGGAATACAAGTCAACTTACATCTCAGTAAAAGACACCAGAGAAGTCAAGTCTCATAGAAAAATTTATAGATACTCTTGGAGAAGGATTAGCTCAATTTTCGAACTTTGGGATCATTTATTTAGGATTATTTATTAGATTCATCACTCTATATCACTTTATTATCGGTTCATTTATTCTTATTATTACAATGTCAGCTTGTGTTACCCAATTCAATCATGTCTCATAGCAATGCCGAGATTTAATGTCAACCACATTGATTGAGAAATCAATAAATTAGCAATATGAAAATTTAACGCCAACCACATTTCTTGAGAAATCAATAAAGTAGCGATATGAGAATAATCACGAATATGGACTTATGAGAGTATGTTTTGGACCCAAGCCTTGGTGTGTGCAATTGAAGTATAAGAGAGGCCCAAAATGCACCAAATTCAATCCATAACTTCCACTTGATAGGCGCCTAATCTTTGAAGGTCCTTTTGGTCATTTTAACTTATATTTTGTAATAGCTATAAAAGGAACATTAGGGATTTTACACTTATTTATTTTTTAATATTGAAGTTGTAAACACTTATAAAGACAAGTCCTCTCTCCTTTAGGAGGCTTGGCCGAAACTAGGGTAAGATCTAGTATGGAATCAATAGTGATTGTATTTTGCTTGGAAACGTAGATGGTAGAGAGGTGGAATCTAATATTGTGTCACATAAGAGATAGGTAAATCATTGTGTGTGGTGTTAAGGTTCCAAGAGTGTAATAGGCTCTTGTATTCTTAAGATTATACCTTTGTGTAGTCTATCTATCTATCTCTTTTCTTTTATTGTAATTTTTGTTAGGGTTTGTTCTAGTTCTTGTAATCTGTAACTTGTTGTTTTTGTTATAACGTTGTTTTTGTTCATCTTATCTTCATATTGTTGTTGATAATCATAGTTTGGATGGATTTTTTGGTGTTAAAACACACCCTTCATCTCATTACTGTAGTTGTTAGTGTTGAATCTGAGTGCGGTCTCCAATTGATCCAAGAATCCCTTTGATTAGTGGACTCTTTTGAGGTGTGTTTTTTGTGTTCCTTATTTTTCTTGTATAATTTGGTATCAGAGCATGGATTTATATTGTTCCCACAAGATCAATCTTGGGCTCGTAAACTTGAAAAAAAAATTGTTGTAAAACTAAAAATTCCAGAGAAAGGTGCAATCTGTCCATTTTGTTCTTGGCCGAGAAGTTGTGAACTTGTTGTTGTGTCCTGGCTGAATGTTTGTGTGATTTGATCTTGGTGTAATTTGTTTTGTTTAGTTATTTCTAAGTGTTGGTTTTCGTGTTCACTAGCACTTTGAGTCTAGATCTAAACTTGAGCTTGAACTTGTTGAAAGTTGTTGTGAACATTGTTGTGGTCATGTGGTATTATTCTTGTTATTGTGGATGTAGTTGGACATTGGAATTATTGTTTTATATCTTGAAAGGTTGTTATTGTGTTCTTGTTGTTTATCACAACCTTTCTCTCATGCTAAAATCAAAAAACAACACTAAGAGACTAGGTCGTTTGTTGGAGGTTTTGTAGTTGGCCTTGTTATTGTGGAATCATTGATGTTCTTGGAGATTGTTATTGGTTGTTCTTGTTGTGGGTATTGTGTTCTTGAAGTTCATCATTGTAATACCCCGTATTTCTCAAGATTAACTTAACTCTCAGTTCATGAGTTATCCAATATAAAATTTTTGGAAATGCGTATTAATTTTCAATTTAGAGCTTGCCATTACATAGGAAATAGAATTAGCTTTCCAACGATATAAAATTCTCCTAAATCCAATAATTGGGTAAGAAGTTATGGCTCTTTTAAGTTTCAGTGCTTAAACACCATCATTCAGTCCAGTAACGCATCGCGGAGTATGCCAAAATGGCAATTGTCAGTTTCCTGTATTGCTCCACGATATTGGTGCATCGCGCTAAGGCTCATTTTCACCTTTGTCAATTTCCAGTGTATCAATGCGATCACACCGCGTCGTGGTGAACTTCCAGGTCCCAACCAAAGTGGCAACGTGGTACCACCACGTCGCGCCACCAGTCCAGTTCTCAATTGTCGAATTCCAGTGACACGGCGCGATAGCGCTGCTTTGCACCAAGGGTGAAAATTGAGAATTTTCAGTCAATTCTGAGATTTAATTTCCAAGGGATTTTAGGTTATTTTCCCTCACCCCATTCAGCCTAAACATAGGATTAAAGCCCCAAATACACTATTATGACATTATTTACTTACTCTTCTCAAGAAATTAAAGCTTTTTCTCTAAAATACAAAACCCTAGCTTCAAGAATCAAGGTCAAAACTCAAGAATTTCTCCAAGAACCTCCAAGAACAAATATTCCAAGGTATATTAGGTGTTCATGTATGGGTTCCTTTCACCCATAGAGTCCATGAATCCATCTTCAAAATACAAGATTGTTGAACTATGAACTTCCATGCTTGAATTGAATTGAACTCATGTTCATGTTATTATTGAGTTTTAGTCCATGATTAAATTATATGCTTTTATGAAATTAATCATCGTATGTGTTGAATTACATGATCTTCATGATAAACCCTTCAAGTTGCAAGTCAATTGATGTAGCCATTATAACAATATGTTTTGATTATTATATAACCTAAGCATGCTCTCCATGTATTTGATAAAATGCCTATGTGAATGAAATATTGCCATTATGATATGATAGCATGTATTCCCCATTCATGTATAAGTAGATGCATTACAAGTGTTTGAATGAATTCCTTTATGAGTGAACTATGGACAAGTATACATTGTTGTGTATCTCAAGATCTTTCTATGCTTTATTTTTCATGCTATCGAGTCCTGGGGGTATATTTATTACCCAAAAATTTAGTTGTGTGCCTAAAGCCAGTGTTAGTTACAGAATCTCATTCATGTCACAATCAGTAGTACTCTCAGTCAGTTATAAAACTCAGTAGAACTCAGTTAGTTACCGAACTTAGGAAAACTCAGTAAGCTCAGTATCAGTTCAGTATACTCAGTTCAGTGTATTTCAGTTGGGAGTAGGATTCAGCATCGAGTGAACCCAAGGATGGGGGTTCACCTACCAGTAGAGGGTGTGATCTCTAGGAGAAATCCTTGTGTTCCAGAACTATGTAGCCAGCGTAGGTTGAGACATCAAACCTGCCAGTTGAGGGTTGATGAAGTGTTTTAACCTGACAAATGAGGGTTCCACCATTCTTATTAGAGTACCTACCAGATGAGGGAAAATTTTTAGTGTCTTTACCCATGGCACGGTACTGACACCCTTCCAACTAGGGTCACAGGTTGGACCCCAACTCAGCTATCTTATTTGGGACATGTCGGTTAGATGATTACCTCCAACAGTCTCAGTCTTCATAATAGAACTCAGTTCAGCTCTACAGAATCAGGATAGTCAAATACAGTCAATCAGTACAATAACTCAGTTATCAGTAACTTCAGATATCAGTTACTCAATTTCAAAATTTGAGACTTAGCTTTAGACAAGCTTAGTCACAGTATTTATTTATATGCACATTAGTGCATACTTAGTATTTACGGCAGTACCAGTTATCTATGTAATCTATTATTCAGTTACTTTATATCATACCATTAGTTATTGTTCATGCATATGAACCCTTGCATTCAGCTTTACCTCATCTAGCATACCAGTATATTCCACGTACTGACGCATACTCTTTATTTGCGCTATGATGTCTCATATCATAGGTTCGGATGCTCAGGTTCCTAACCGCGCATAGATAGATTCAGATTCAGGCAGCAGCAGTAGATTAGCAGTGAGTCCTCATCATTCGAGGATATTCTTTTATTTCATTATTTTAGTAGACTCGGTATTTCAGTGGATGGAGTTAGTTGGGGGATTGTCCCATCAACTCCACTTCCAAATAGTTTCAGTTAGAAGCTTTTCAGACTAGTTTTCAGACAGTGTTCAGTTTTACAAATTGTTATTTCAGTTGATATATTTTATTAGTAGTTATATATTTTGAACCTTATGGTATTTCAGCCTATTTTTCATATTTATTATAGCATAATGTTTCAGTGGTCAAAGCAGATATCAGTCATAGGTTAGCTTGTGGTCCTTCGAGGTCGTAAGAATCGTGTAGCATCCGGGGTACAGACTCGGGGCATTAAAAACTTGGTATCAGAGCCTAATGTTCAAAAGTGTCCTAGGAAGTCTAAAGTCCATATCATGTAGAGTCTTGTGCATGGGTGTATAGCGTGCCACACTTATGGACAGGAGGCTATGAGATGTTTTAGGAAAAGTTTCTTTTATTTTAGTATTCATGTCGTGCGAGTGAGCATGAGCTCAAGCTAAATTCTCAGTCTAATACTTTTCTTCCTTTTGATTACAGAATATGCCTCTTAAAAGGACTAATGAACAAGATATCAGTCAGTACCTCAGCCCATTCAGGCAGATCCCCTAGACGAGCATGTCTTCCATACTGAATTCAGAGCTGTATTCACTACTCTAGCCAACTCCGTAGCAGTCCAGAATGAACGGGCAACTACTGTTCCAAACAATCCAGTGTCCAATACTGCTGCAGCCAGGATTCGGGACTTCACTCAAATCAATCCTTCCCTATTCTCAGGATCTAAGTCAGAAAAGGATCCACAGGAGTTCCTCAATCAGGTTCAGAAAGTCACGAACATCATGGGAGTGAATTTTAGTGAGAGAGATGAGTTAGCCACCTATCAACTCTAAGATGAAGCTCATACATGTTTAAGAAGTAAAAGTTAGATAGGGGTACAGATGCAGATCCCATAGAGTGGGAAGAGTTTTCTACTGCTTTCCTAAAGAGATTCTTTCCCTTAGAGTTGAGAGAAACCAAGGTGTTAGAGTTCATCAGCCTCAGGCAGGGCAGTATGAGTATGAAAGAGTATTCCCTCAAGTTTACTCAGTTAGCTAGGTATGTTCCCCATGTAGTAGCAGACAGTAGGTCCAGAATGAGCAAATTCATATCTGGGGTGTTAGATAGTGTGGTTAAGGAGTATAGAACAGCGATGTTGATTAATAATATGGTCATATCCAGGATCATGGTCTATGCTTAGTAGATAGGAGAGTCTAAGATCAGAGAGAGAGAGAGGTAGAACAAGAGAGCTAGAACAGGTAGCTTTTATTTTAATCATCCTAAGTCAGACGGGGGTAATCGTTCCCAATTTCACCTAAAATCTTCAGTTCCAGCTCCGTCCTCAGCCAGTGCTCCAGTACCTAAGTTCAGAAATGGTAACAGTGATAGGGTGCCAGGCTCTAAATCTCAGGGTAGTGTCAGCAATGCTCAAACAAATCCTCTTTGTCAGACATATGGCAGAAACCACAAAGGTATCTCCAGGGATGGAAGTGATGTTTGTTTCGGGTGTGGAAAACCAGGCCACAGAGTCAGATATTATCCTCAGTCAGGGTCTCAGGGTCTCAGGGTCAGCATAACAGTCCCCCAGCTCATTCGGTCACCCGAATCAGTAGGATGCCACTTCCAGTGCCACCAATGGGCAACGTCCAAACAGGCTTTATACACTTCAGTCCAGAAAAGATCAGGAAAATTCTCCTGATATGGTCACTGGTATGTTACAGACCTTCCATTTACATATTGATGCCTTGTTAAATCCAGGAGCTTCTCTGTCTTTTGTAACTCCTTACATGGCAGTCAACTTTAAGTCAGACCATAAAATCTTAACAGGACCTTTCTTAGTGCTTACCTCAGTAGATAAATTCATTCCATCTAGATGAGTATACAGAAATTGCTCGGATATAGTATTTCAAAAAATTCCCTCAGCTAATTTCAGTAATAGAGTCATTCTGTTTTAGTTTCCTAATGGACCAAGCATTGAATGAAGGGGTAGTACCTCAGTTTCAGTTGATCTAAGTTTAAATCTCTAGATTGAACTAGTAGAAAAAGAAGTTAAGAATTCTTAGTTAGTCAATGTTGAGGTTACTATATGATGATTTTTGGGGCAATAGAAAGCTAAGAATCAAGTATTAGAAGGAAGTACTAGCAGTAAGTCCTCATTATTCGAGGATATTCTTTTATTTTAGTATTTCAGTAGATAGAGTTAGTTGGGGGATTGTCCCATCAACTTCACTTTTAGACAATTTCAGTTAGAGGCTTTTCAGACTAGTTTTCAAATAGTGTTCAATTTTATAAATTATTATTTCAGTTGATATATTTTATCAGCATTTATAGATTTTGAACCTTATGGAATTTTAGCCTATTTTCTACGTATATTACAATATCATGTTTCAACTCTCACAGCAGATATCAATCATGGGTTAGCTTACGGTCCTTCGGGGTCATAAGCACCATGTAGCGTCTGAGTTACAGACTCAGAGAGTTACAATCATATTCTTCACCTTGTTAGTATTAATGTAACGCCCCAAAATCTCATCCCGAAGTGTCACATGGTGCTTAAGGCTACAAGTAGCCCCAAGCTAACCCTTTGAGCCTATTACTACATATAATAACTTATTTTGAAATGAAATAAACAAAACACTGGTACTGTCATATCAAATGATAGGAAATACAAAGAAAATACTCAGTCCAAATGACCACAATACTGGAAATCTCAACATACTAACAATCACATAACTAGTATGACAAAGCCTCTACTACTCCATGACTAGAGAGCCATTGGGACAGGTCCCCAATTGACTCAAACTGAACTGGAAGCAATAATATATCTACTAAAATACTGAAATGTCTGAAGATAGGTCCTCAAACCATGAGGACTCACCACTGCAGAGATGTAGACAAAGGTACTTGGAAATCACTAACGAGGCTGGGACTGAGCACCTGAACCTACATTATAACACAATGTAGCACATAGACATATATGTGGATCAGCACTTGGGAATGTACTGAGTATATGGGGGTGTATACATTTACATAAAATAGTATCAATATTCTTTAATAAAACCATGCATGCAATTAGGAATGACTCACATAGCTTGAATAAGTCTAAAATGTAAAGCTCATAAATCATGTATAATGAAGTATGTAACACAAATCTCGTGAGTCATTATACTTAACTTTAAAATCTCTACTCTCCTCTTATTCTCAATACTTGAAGGCTAAAGGAACTTTAAACAATGCTTTCAAACTCATATTTTTATCTCATGGAGAGTAAAACTTCTTTGAAACTCAAGGACTCAGTACTCTTTGAAACTTTAAGACGTGGGAACTCTATGACTCTTGGAATTACATAACTTTGGACACTCGGGATTTTCTTCTAACCGACATAAACCATGTGAGCTATATGGAGTCCAACGTCTTGTCCTCCTAAGAAAGACACCTCATGTTGGGGAGAGGCGTCATACTCTTTCCAGGGAGTATAACCTTAACTCAGTGATCACTATTTTGGCCTCGGGCCCATAAATCTCAGTCCTATGGTGGCACGTAGTTCTGGGGTATGATACCTCGGAATCATACCCAACTAAGTGCTAAATACTACTCCCATACTCAGCTTAGAACTCTTAGGAAATTCACCTCAAAACAACACAAGGTCTATAGTGAAGACCAAATTATAATTCTCTTAGCTTTAAATCATAAAGACTGAATAATGTGGATTCTTGTCTTAACTCAGGCTCAAAAGTAATCTTTCTTTAAAATCAAAGTACTTGTTGATTGAATCATACTAAACAACTTACTCTTCAAGAAACATCAAAACTCATACTTGATTTAAAACTTATACTCATGCTCAAATAATCTTTGTTTCATAACAAAGAGTAAATCATGACATCTATCTTGGAAACATCAAATCGATACAAGGATGTACAACTCACAGCATAATTTCTCAACTCATGTCATAAAAAATAATCATGCAAATCAAGACTTGAACAACTCGTAATCTCATAATCTCAAAATAAAGTAATTTGAGTATAAACCCACTTGCAAAAATATGAAATTCTTTAATAAAAATCAATAATTTGGGCACAAGAACGAAAAGAGTGTTCTTGTTCAAACCCCACATACTTCAGGTTATGAACTTGGGTGGATAAACTTACTTGAGACTCTTTCTCATACTTTTAGATGAGGGTTCTTGAAGCCCTTGACTTTGGAACCTTGAATCTTGACTCAATTTGGAAAAGCTATGGTGAATTCTTGAGATCCTTGGAAGAGGTTTTGGGTACTTAGGATTTTTGTTGAGAGAAATCTTGAGAAAAACTTCATAGAATGCTTGTAAATAACTTTAATTTGGTATTTGTACGGTTTAAGAGGCTTGGAAAAAGTCCAAAGTTCTCTTTTTAACTTCTGTATGAAGCTGGAAAAATTGAACTGGAAAACCCAATTTTATGGGCCACCGCAACGCGCCACTATCGCGGTGGCTCACTGGAATTTGACAAACAGGATTCTGGGGGTCACCGCAACGTGGTGCTATCGCGTTGTCCCACTGGTTGGGACCTGGAACTTCAGCACGATTCGCCGCTATTGCGGAGTTCCACTGAAAATTGACAATTGTTAAATAGACCCTCTCCGATAGCCAAGCACTAAAATGACGTTGTTTTATGACTAGTACTTAAATTAGCCATAACTTCTTACCCGGGTATCGAATTTGAACGAATCCTATATCAATGGAAAGCTTATCAAATTTCTCATGTGATAAAAAGTCAAAATCATGGAAATTCTATATGGTTAAAATGATACTCACTTAGGAAGTCACTCCTTAACCTTCTCGAGGAGAAATTAAACTTAAGAAAAATTTGGGGTATTACAATTAACGTGACTTAGATCTTCAAAAGGTGAAAGGCAAGGTATAGAACTTGTTAAGTCTTGAAAGACTTCCAACCACCAAAGGACTTTACATCACATCTCAACCACTTTCCATAAAACAAGGGTCCATGTTTTAAGGAGAAGTACAAGTCTAGTCAAGACTTTTGAGTCTTGAAATTTGAATTGAAAAAGGAGCTCCAAAGACTAGTTTGTATTTCCCTACATTGAACAATTTCCACCAAAGTCCAAATTGTGAATTGTCAGTTAAAAATTTTCAAGAACGAACCATTAGTGGACGGCCATGTTGGGTTGCCACGTCATCAATTACTATTCACATGATAATTTTTTAAGCTAAAAATTTGATCTTCTAGTTTCAATTTGTTGTTTCTTTAGTCTCGTTTGTTGATTCCATTACTAACTTACAATCTAGTACTAGATTGTAAGATAGTTTTGAAAACCATTCTTCGTGTATACGTTCCTTTGTGAGTATAATTCTTTTGAGTCATTGTAATACGTCTTTTTGTGTTTTCCTTACTTTTTGGAGTCATTGTAAACATTGTATTCACCTCTCAACACCTCTCGGAGTACAAGCAAGCTTAAAACTAACGTGTTTTCTATTTTTGTAGGTAACTTCTTGACCATAATGGATTCCATTTTGGACTACTTTGATACAATTTCCCGAGAATTGGCTAAGACAAATGTGGGTCTTGAAAAATTAGGCTCGAATATGTCTACTATACTTGAGAGGTTGGATCGAGTGGAGAGTCAAACGAACTCTCGTGTTTCAACTCCCAAAACTTTACCTCAAATGATCAATCATCCAAAACCACCACCAAATGACATAGACATAAGTCAAGCCACCAAATGTCCTCCAACCCGAGACCTAAGTAGGTCACTTCTCCCTTAATTCGATCAATTCCAACAAGAAGGACTTGGAAGCCAATCTCCTCCCATCCAAGCTCCACAACCAAAGCTCCACATTACCAAATCAATCCTTTCATCCGAAACTCCACTTTTCCTAAACCGATATGACCATATAGAGGAGTTCAGTAGAAAGTAACATGAGGTACATGGAGTCTACAATGATGTTTATTTGAGGGAAGAGAAGTTGAGGGGAAGACGTAGGGAACCCCAAGGATCCCCCACCAATAAGAAAAGAGGTGGGATGTTTTTAGTGATTCCTTTGTCATTCACTATGTGTTTTGGATAAGGATGAAGACAAGGCTCAAGATGAAGAGGAAGCCGAGGTTTAAAATGAAGATATTGGCCGATACTTGTTCTTATTGAGCCCTCGGATTCTTCATATTTTTGTGGACTAATTTTGACTTATTTTTGTGACATGTTTACGGACTGTTTTGAGTAGGTTTCCTTTAAAGTGACCAATTGAACGAGTCAAACACAAGAATTTATAGGAAAATTCCTCTCAAGATGGAGAGGATAATACGAGAATAATTATAGATATGAACTTATGAGAGTGTGTGTTGGACCCGAGCCTTGGTGTGTGCAATTGAAGTGTAAGAGAGGCCCAAAATGCACCAAATTAGTCCATAACTTACACTTGATAGGCGCCAACTCTTTGAAGGGCCTATTGGTTATTTTAACTTATATTTTGTAATATATATAAAAGGAACATTGTAGGGATTTTAGACTTAGTTTTTGTTAAATATTGAAGTTGTAAACACTTAGAAAGACAAGACCTCTCTTCGTTAAGAGGCTTGGCCAAAACTAGGGCAAGATCTAGTATGGAATCACTAGTAATTGTATTTTCCTTGGAAATATAGATGCTAGAGAGGTGGAATCCAATTTTGTGTCACATAAGAGATAGGTGAATCATTGTGTGTGGTGTTAAGGGTCCAAGAGTGGAATAGGCTTTTGGGTTCTTAATATTATACCTTTGTGTAGTCTATCTATCTATCCCTTTTCTTTTATTATAATTCTTGTTAGTGTTTGTTCTAGTTCTTGTAATCTGTAACTTCTTATTCTTATTATAACGTTGTTGTTCTTCTTTTTGTCTTCATATTGTTGTTGATAATCATAGTTTGGATGGTTGTTTTGGTGTTAAAACACACCCTTCATCTTGTTATTGTTGTTATCATTGTTGAATCCAAGTGTGGTCTCCAATCGGCCCAAGAATCCCTTTGATTAGTGGACTGTTTTGGGGTGTGTTTTGTGTGTTCCTTATTTTTCTTGTATCAAGTAGAAATACAAAAATTTAACGTCGACCACATATATTTAGTAATCAATTAGATAGCAATATCAAAATTTAACATTAGCAACATTGCTTCAGAAATTAATGAGGTATAAATGCCAAAATTTAATCTCAGCTACATTGCTACTAATTATCTTTCCAAGACATTCTTTTCAATCACATTATCATTATTGATCAAGATCATTAATTTACCGACACTTTGGTCCTTTTACGAGCATTATTTTGATAATTCATCATGATCATCAACAAGCATCAATTCAATGAGTTATCATTATCAAACAAGCCTCTCATAGGCACAATTCAATAAATCATCATTATCACCAGTTTAGCCTCTCATGGGCATCCAATAGATAAAGTTTGTTTATCAATACCAAATCAAAAATGTCATAAAATAAATCATAATGCAACACTTAAGCATTCAAGTCACTATTGGAGCCTTTACTAATCATTAATTATTAAAATTTCACTACCTCATCAAATCCGCAGCTTGAATTCTAACATCGCCACCTATAACTAGCACATTCAAGCATATCATTTTCCTCTACCTCATTCCACATTATATTATCCTCATAATAATTAAAATCATTTGTCCCTTAGATATTACCATGCTCATCAATATTCGACCCTAGCATAATTCTCATGATCACATTATTGCACAACACATACAACTTAATATCTTTGTAACTTAACTAGATTCATCATTAGAACACCTCAAGGACATCATAATTATGCAATTTATCCACAAATAATTTTCTTCAGATCACATAACATACAATATCATGGAAGTAACACATAATCAATCAAAAAGATAATTTTTGGAGATTAAAGAAAGTTTATATATTTTTATTCACCTCAACTCCATGCATGTAGGACTAGACACACTTTCTCCTATTAATTCTACATTATGAAAAAATAAAGTAATATGATCTTCTACTCGTTAAACTTAGCCTTCCTAGATGCCAACTTTTTAGAAGAAACAAGCCGCAACAAGGATGCTCTTTCCTTTATGCCTTGGGATAATCAATCATCTAAAAATCAAGAAATAATAAGACTAATTAAACATTTACTCATCAAAAAATATCTTGGAAATTCAAACCCACTAACTCTACCCTTGATTCATGGTCTACATCATACCCCCAATGTCAATTAACCATTAATTAGTTCTTCCAAGCGTAATCCATCTCTATTAATAAAGTTTTTATGCAAAGGTCTAATCTTTATGAAATTCAAGGTTCTTAACCAAAATTCATAATCCAGTTTATAAAATTCATGTTAGAAATTATTAATTTATAATATAGAACTAGCTATCTAAGAACACCCATAAGTTTTTTCCAAAAATCAACCATTAAAGATCTTTCTAAGGATTCTAAGATGTCAATGGATTAAAAGATGAAGATAATGGTGAAAAAACTTACCTCAATAAAATAATTCACCCTAAAACTTGGAAAGTCACTTCTCAAGGGTTGGAGAATGATGTTTAGGGGTTAAGTACAAAAAAATTGGCTAAAACTGATTTAAATACAACCAGAATTCTCGCAATAGTGAAATCCCAATTTCATCCTAAATAGCGTTTAGTAAAGCGGTCATAAATTTTTACTCCAGACTTGGATTGACAAAAGGCTTGTTGAGTTGAAAATAAGACTCAGATGTCTTTGATTTGGTAGGTATAGATCTGCCTAATACCTTATATTCTAGTAGATATGATCATTTGAAGTTGGCCTTAGTAGAATTCTTATTGAAACTATATTGATAAGAAAGTTTTCAACTTAACTTTCTGCTAGGGATTTTGTATGACCTTAATTCATACCTAAAGAACTTCCAAACTAAAGTATTGATATTAGTACTCATAAATAACTAAATTCATTGGGATTAAGTCTATCTAGACACATCGAAAGGCTAAAATCTTCATCAGAAAGCTTGAGGTGACACAACGAACAAAATGATGGCTATTTTGGACTCAAATTAATATTGAGGATTGAAAATAAGAATTTTCATGAATTTATCATGAATAATTTAGTAGAGATAAAATGAGTTGTTACAAGTAGATACCAATTTTCCATCTGTTCAACCCCGAACGAGCATTCGATGGTTTCACGACCCGAACCAGGATCTGACCATGATGGGTATCTCAAGTCCACCAAGTACCCGATACCACCCCCATTGCCTTTTCAACCAGAACATTATACATTACACAGCAGATGAATTTCAAATATATAACAAGATAGGAAATAATAATCTCAAAGACATCTGAGAGTATCAACAACCAAAAACCCAATCCACAGTAATATCCACAAGGCGTCTACTAGTCTGAAAATAATCTAAGTCGGGACATGCCCCCTACCCTGAAAATGATGATGACAATGACATTGAAAATATAAATATGAAGTCTTCACTTCTAATTTAAGGATGGAAAATCAATGGAATGATCAAGTCTTTCAGAAAATGGAAGCTCACCGTTTTACTACAAACGACTGACGAACCGAGCTGATCTACCTAACACTGTGTAGAAAAAGTAGACTTGCCTTCAGACCCTGCAGAATGTGGGGATACAGTATTTGAAGATGGTTAGTAGGTTAAGCACTATTATGTAACTCAGGGATAAGGATAAAATAATGACAGTTCAAAATCCAGTTTAACTCAATATACATGTTCACATACATGTATGCATATATATACTTATATAAGATGATAGGATAGGGAATAAGGCTTATCATGCATTTTTAAAAACCTTAACCTGGGTTGTGTAGCATAACCATCATAATAAGGCCTCCACGGGCTATATGGGTCCAGCTTTCCCCAGTTGAAAGGGCCCCAGTACGTGTAGCCACACAAACCAGAGGATAATCATATGTGCATACGCACCATGGGGGACTAGAACCTCCTGGCATATATCAAAGGTGACTTAAGAACCTAGTTATTTAACATGGGGGACTCAAACCACCTAATCATATAATAAGGGGGACTCGAACCACCCGATCATTTAGACCCATGCGTCAGCAACTACGATTTCCAGTATTGGTCCCTCGAGACCTCCACTTTTAAGGCCCGACTACACATCCCTCTTTTAAGCCCAATTAAAACACTTTTCACACATTTCTATTTATTAAAACACAATATACCTTAAGGCATACATTGTTGGTATCGTCATAGCAACTGCACTTGCAAGGTAACATCATGATGTCATTAAAATTTCCATTAACTTGGGGAAAACAACTCTCTTTGTTCATTAATACAAGGTGTGGAAACACCAACTCCCTTTTTTATTAAATCAAACCATTATGTTTCAATAACCTCTTTATATCATGCAATTATTTCAAAAGTAGTTTAATGCAATTATACTCATACTCAAAACCACTTTCACAAAATTGGGTTGGCATATTATCAATTTAATTGTCAATATTCACAAAATTTAGGGAAATCATAATCCCCTAGTTTATTCACCATACCGATGCACCCCACAAGTTTAAAACCATATATAAAGCATGAATAAAGCATAATAAATCATGGGAAAATAGATTAAGAAATATTCATTCCAAAACCCTCAACCCATATCAAAACCAATATTCAAATCCACATAAACAATCATATAATTTCATGTTTAGGTAAAACAAATCTAAGGGAGAGTCATATGCCTAAAATATTAAGAGTTATGGATGGAATTTTCCCTTGGAAGATCTAATTTCCAACCTCTTGGAAACCCTAATCTTCTTTCTTGAGAGAGTTTTAAGAATTTATTTTGATTTGTTTTGGAGTGATAATGATACCCTAAATGCATTTTAAGTCATGGGTTATGTTTAGGGAAAGAAGGAAATGTCCAGAATGCCCTTAGTAAAAAGACTAAAATTTATCGCCCAGTCGCTTCGGGTGACCTTACGACTCATAGGGTCACCCTACGACTCGTGACATATAGTTGTAGGTTGTACACTACCCCATGGGTTCCCACACTGGTATGGTTATGAGTTATACCATATAACTCATAGCCAGACATTACGACTTATATACTCCACTCGTAGTCAAGGCAGGAACTATTATGGCATACACTGGACATCCTACAATTTACGCCTTATGACTCATAACGTATCTTAATAACTCATAAGGTATAAGTCATAGTTGGAACAGAATACATTGCAAAAACACTGGTCACCTTATGACTTGGGGTCCTATGACCCGTAATGTACCGTACAACTCATAGGGTGAGTCGTAATCTGAGCAGTAAGCCCATAAGTCAAGAAAATTTCAAGGACCAAAATCCAGGGTGTTTCAGATGGAGAGAAGCATAAGGTTAGAATTAGAGAGATATTACTAACAGAGTTGATTATATTGCACCCTATCTCACTTACTTTATATCATCAACAACTAGCCCACATTCTATACTTAATCATTCTATTAAGGCTTTTAAAATACAAATATGAGGAGCCAAATATTATGCATGAATCACTTATTCCCTTAACAACGGTCTATATCTCAAACTTTAGTTTTACAGGTCAAATCAAGAAAAAAAGGGTTAAAAGATTCACCTTAAAGAAGAAAAACACAAAAAATCACCTCTTTTCACCCTAGAATCGTTGTCTCTTCACACAACTAAAGGATGGGGAATGAATTTTATAATTCAAATTAAAAATCAAAAACTATGACATTTATCATTATGGTGGAGTAATTATTTTTGCAGCAACACCTCTACCGTGGGAAAAGCTTTCGTTATGGTGGATCCTTTTATCACTACGATGAAAATTTGACTCCTATAATAGTAAGTTCCGCCCATCTCCCACGTACCCCTATTTTACAAAACAAAAATCATGTTTCAGATAGAAAATTACAAGCCTATCACGGTAATTACTATTATCAGAGTTCTAAAGCCCCAAAATCAATTTTGAAAAGTGCTACGGGATGTCACATGACTCTACTACTCTAATTTCAACACTAGACAAGTCACGTCTAATCCACCCAACACATAAGATCTCCCTAAGACACCTGACTTGATTTCTAGACAAGACTAAACCATGGAAAATTTGCATTTTAATCATATATAAGTCACTATGCTATTTACAAGTCACATAACTTAGATATTCGCTTGCACCCAATCAAGACTACTAGATTTATTTTATAAATCTAAATTCAATATCTCAAGGCCACTATTCTTTTCACCTCAAGGTTACCCACTGTTCAAGCTTAGTGTTTACTACTATACATAGAAAACAATACAACCTCTCACTCATTAGACAGATTCACAACTATTACCATAGAGATCCCACATAATTAGATCCTACAACACATTCTCCTCCTCAACATTGCTAATACTCATCTAATAATCATACCTTAATCACCCAACAATCAATACCTACTATCACCTAAAGAAAGATCAATCATGTCATTTAATAATTTACTTATATTCTCCCATTTAGGGCCATTCTTAATTATTTTATGGGTGTAACTCAGTCATTTGATTTTTCATTACCATCGCCATAGGGATTACTACCCTCCAAAATTTTCATATATCATTCCACTACATAGGACGTCAAGATGTATCATTCAGCTACAAGGTCAAGTCAAAAATAATTTATCTTCTCAAGGTTTTGCCTAATGCACAAATCCATTACTAAACGTTTTTCAAAATAATCTCTAAATCAATAATAAATAATGTGGCAAACACCTCATTATCAAGCCAAGTCAATCCTATATTACTAACACCGATTTATAGTATATAGGGCCATCCCACTTAGCAACGTACAAGGGTAGGTTTATTCTTTGTTCTACCTTACCAATTTTTATTATAGGTTTCACTAACTCTTAATCATCTCAGAATTGATCCCATATAACAAGCATATTGGAACGCCCCAAATTTGATACCCGAAATACTACACGGTGCTAGTAATCTCAAAGGACCACAAGCTAACCCATGACTGATATCTATAACTACACACTGCATAATATACTATATAAATGCAGAATAAATAGGCTAAAAGGCCATAAGGTTCAAATATCTGATAAAACATAACATCTTGAAATATGGTATATCAATACCAAAACTGAAATACATTGTCTAAATATGCTAGTCTGAAAGACTCTAAATTGTCTGAAAACTGTGGAGTTGATGGGACATGTCCCAACTAACTTCGTCTACTAAAACTAAAATAATAAAGTGATGAAATAATCATCCTATCCTCGAATGATGAGGACTCACTGCAAATCTACTGTTGCTGGATGAATCTAAAGCTAAGTGTGATCGGGAACTTGAGCGTTCAAACCTATGGTATAAAACAGCATAGCGCAGAAGAAAAGTATGTTTCAGTACGTCTTAATGTACTGGTATACAAAGTTAGATAGGCTGAATGTATGGGGTTCATATGCATGAACAATACTAACAGACTGGATAACATAAACGTGAGAATATATGAATAAATATGTAATTGTAAATGAGATCGTGATAATACTGACTATTGAGTCTGAATACTGATAACATAAGTTTTGTATAACTGATATATGGTTAACTGGTAACTGAATGACTGTTGTTGACAGTCCTAATTCTGATGGAACTAGCTGAGTTCCGTACTGGACTGAGTGACTGTATCTAATAGTCCTAAATCTGTAGAACTATCTGAGCTCTATTACTGAGACTAAATCTAAAACTGAGACAGTGGGAGGTAATCATCTAACTGACATGCCCCGAATCTGAACTGGTGGGGTACAACTTGTAACCCCAGCTAAAAGGATGTCAGTACTGTGCCATAGATAATGACAATCTGTGAGTTAACCCTCTCTGATAGGGAGCTCTTCCGTCAACCCCTCCTAGTAGAAAAACTCAAATAAGATATATAATCCCTAGACTCGTAGGGGTACATCTCAACCAACACTGGCTACGTAGTTCTGGAATGCCAAGATTGTTTCTAAGGGTCACACCCTCTACTATTAGTGTGTGATCTCATCTTTGGGTTCGCTCGGTGTTGAATCCTACTCCCAACTGAATAGACACTGAACAAATTATACTGAGATGAACTGGAAAGAGTTCACTGAGTTTCGTGGATTGGCGAAATGTTACTGAATTCTGTTAACTGACTGAGTTCATAGATTACTGAGTTTTCCTAAGTCATGTAACTAATTGAATTCTACTGAGTTCTGAAACTGAATGAGAATACTACTGATCATGGCGTGACTGAGATTATCTTGAAACTAATACTGGCTCTAGGAACACCGCTAAATTATCGGGTACAAGTACCCTTAAGACTCGATAGCATGATACTGGCAAGACATGACACTTCTTGAACACATGACCATAGTCAACAATTCATAGTACAAACATTGGAGATTTTCATGAAGTATTTGTAAGTCATAAGCTTACACATGAATAGGAATACATATAAACATGTCATAATTTCGTAAGTCAAATCTCATGAGCATTCCACCAAACCATTACAATGCATAACAATAACATGGAGGTCATTGTGAACATAAGGGTAAAGCATGGATTCATCAATTTGGTCACAATTGAGTCATAAAGCATAATTCTTATTCTCTTAGGAATTTTAGCAAACACCTTGCATGCATAACTTGAGGTTTAGGCATGAACATTAAAATAATACATCATGGCAACATTTTTCACTTCAAATACAAGAATTCCAACCACATGCTAACATGATTTCATTATATGTATTAAAGATTTCAACTTGGTAATCATACAACATAAACATGGATATGATTCAATTCATAACATGGAATTAAAAATTTATATTTTTGAAAGTGTTTCTTGAGCTCATGGGTGAAAGGAACCCATGAATCAACACTTTACATACCTTATATGGAAGTTTCTTGAAGATTAACGGTGGAATCAACTGGATTATAACCTTCAATTGAAAACCCTAGACTTGTTCTTGAGGGATTTTGAGAGAAACAACTATATTTTGGTGAAAACCTAGCTGAATCTCGTGCTACGGGCTTATATAGGGGTGGGAAATTGACCCGTTTTCCCTTAAAGATAAGGACATTTGATGACTGAAAACTGGGCATCAACACGATTGGTGAAGCAGCGTGTCGATGGAATCGACGCGATACCCAACTCATCGCGCCATGATCGCACCAAGCCTCAATTGTTTTTACTGGAAGTCCCTGCAACAATGTTAACCAACACGATAGGCGATGCGGCACGCCAAGATAGCATTGTTCCACTATTTTGGGACACCAAACAAGGTCTAAATGAGTTCCAAAAAATTTAAAACTTGTCTAGGAATACCTATCAACCTCTCTGATCATGAATCAGCAAAAATATGGACCATTAAGGGACATTAAGGTCACGAAATGAGATTTCCAACTTTCAAAGGCCAAAAATAAACTAAGTCTGGGAACTTTGCTAGAATTTTCTAAGTCTGGGACCCCCTCGACATGCTTAAAGGATTGAATTAAGCTTAGAAATTTTGTGGGGTCTTACAATATCTCCCCCTTAGAAATATTCATCCTCGAATGGGACTAACTGAGATAGGAGAAATGATAAGCTGAAGTACATACTGAACATGAACAACTGAAACATGAGTACATTACTGACATAACTAATAAGCTGAATGTATTATACTGAACATGCATATCTGATGCATGGATAGCTGACTCAATGATCGAGATTACTGGTAAGCTGAATTTATCAAGCTGAGCATACATATCTGATGCGTGAATACATGACTGAACTGACACATGAACATATGACTGAATATGAACTGGTAATTGCTACCAAGTTTATAATGGGAATCTGAGAATGAAACTGAATACCAAGTTTGTAATAGAATCTGAACATGGAAATGAGTGAATTCATGGAAGACTGTCACCTTAAATCAAAAATATTGATGAACCCAAGATCACTTACTAGGCATGCATAAATGGGAACATGGGAAAATATCTAAGCTTGAAATATATATATAAACTGAATATTGTGATCTGAACTGAGCACCTTGAATACATGGCTTGCGACTGAGGTCGGAGTTTGAGGGTCAACTTATGAGTACCCCTTACTCCAAACTGTATTTATTATGAGGAAAGAGAGTGGCATTTTTATGTCATGAAAGTTTGGGGGATTATAGTGTATCTCCCCCTTGGGACACTAGGTCTCTCGAAGAATGCTGATTTTGCTGAGATACTGAGAAAAACATGGGTGATGCACTAGGCACCTACGAACTGAATTGTGACTGAATATCTGGGATCTGAAACTAAGACGTGATACATGAACTAAGATGAGCACGCAACTACTTGGTTGGTCCATCTTAGAATGATCACATTCGTGGGACTCCAGATAGTGCGGCTAGATGGAACAAAGGGAAACCACACCATCCAAACTTGTTTGCCTGACTGCTAAACTGAATTACTGGTTGCTTAAACTAACTCATACTAAAAACTTATACTTAACTGAAGTACTTATCCGACACTCTTTCAACTATACTCTCCGCCTTAGTACAACACATCACTCGAGACTACCTAAAATATTCATATGGGTATTGAGCACGACTGCTTAAATATAGTGCTCATCTGATTAACTGAAGGACTGATAATTGAATACTGGGTCTGCAAGACTTAACTGAACAACTGGACTAAAACTGTAGAGTATAATACATAGAAAGTAATGACTGACTGGGTAACATGAGGTAACTGAGCATGAGTGAGTGAAAATTGTATTGCCTTAAGAATGCAAGATCAAGCATCTAACATGTTTCAAAAATATTCTGTAAACTGGGGTACTGAAATACTAATAACTAAGTAACTAATGGCCATATGCTATGGTCAAGAAATCCTGAAACTAAACTGAGTTACTGAACTGATTACTGGGCTAGGACTGAGACTGGGATTATAGCAAAGACGGTAATTGAGACTGTAATCGTAACTAAGACTATAACTGAAACTGAATGATAGTTTCTGTTAATTGAGGTTTAGACTAGTACTGAAGTACTGAATTATGATGGCTAAGTAATTGATAACTGAAATCCATGGTCTTGTAGGACTATCTGAGTCCTTTACTGAATATTGATTACTAAACTGATATTGTAACTGAGGCCTGAGAGATAGAGCATCAACACCATGGATTCACTGGGGGATCTAAACTGAGAGTATACGTGACATAATCTGAGTTTGGCTAATCACTAGGAGTGGAGCATGAGTCATGACCTGCATGACCTAAGCCTGGAATTTTTACGTTCATGGGACATGATTCGTAACACTGGGTGAACTGGAACTCCACATACTAGGAACTTGAAACACATACTATTCTATGAAAAGTGCGTGGATATAAGTTGTATTCATAAGACTGAAACATAAAGCATGTGTAAGTATCATGATGGTTGAAGAATAAAACTTTGCACTGAGGTAGGAATGGGTCGGGAATCATCTTTCCTTATGGATTTCCTACACATACTGGTATTACTAATGGAACCTGAAGGACTGAATTCTTGAGATATCATAACCGAACAGTCCCTGTATACCTGCTGGGCAATGATAGGCTGACCCAATGGGTGGAGACTGAGAAAGGTCCTGTTAACATTTGGTCTAACCTTAAAGTTGATTGCTATGTAAAGAGTTACAAAAGAAAAAGAAGCTCCTGAATCTGAAGGAATGTGAACATGTAAATGAGATATCGATAACATAACAGTGACTGCATCAGGAGGATTTTCCTGATTCTATCGGGACTGAAGAGCATAGAGTCTGTTTAGGTGTTGCCCACTGATAGCGCTAGAATTTGCACCCTACTAATTCGGGCGACCAGACTGGGCTGAAGGATGACTGCGCTGACTTTGAGGGCCGGTTTTAGGTTAGTCTCAGACCTTGTGACCTGACTAGCCACATTAGAAACATACATCACTGTCGTCTCTACATACCCCCTAATGATACTTACCACACTCTTCGCAAATCAGATTAGTAAAACTCCTGCTCTCACTACCCTGGGCTTTGGAACCTGGCGCCCCATCCTTACGGTCATTTCTGAACATTAGTACTGGCGTACTAGCTGAGGATGGAACTAGGACTGAAAGCTTCTGACTATGCTGAGAACGATTACCACCCTGCGACCCTGGCTGAGAAACACTATAGCTACCTGTTCTGGATCTTTAATTCTCTCTCTCCTTCTTCTTAAGTTTCTGCTCTTCAATTTGTTGAGAATGAACCATAAGCCTAGATATATCCATCTCCTTAATCAACATCATAATCCTGCACTCTTTAACCACTCTACCTGATACCCCAGACACAAACTTGCTTATTCTGGATCTACTGTCTACTACTACATGGGGAGCATACCTGGCTAACAGAGTAAACTTGAGGAAGTATTCTTTTACGCTCATGCTACCTTGTCTAAGATTGATGAACTCTAATACTTTGGCTTATTTCTGCTCTAGGGGAAAGAATCAGTCTATGATGGCAGCAGCAAACTCTTCCTACTCTGTGAGCCCTGTATCTCTACCCCTGTCTACCTTTCACTACGTAAACCACGTATGAGCTACATCTTGTAGCTGATAAGTGGCTAACTCAGCACTCTCACTGGAAGTCACTCCCATGATATCTGTGACTTTTTGAACTTGGTCGAGGAACTCTTATGGATCCGCTTTGGATTTAGAACCTGAGAATAGGGGAGGATTCATTCGGGTGAAGTCCCAAATCCTGGCTGTAGCAGTATTGGCCACTGAGTTGGCTGAAATAGCAGTTGGCCATTCATTCTTAGTTGTAACTGACTTGGCTATAGTAGTGAATGCAGTTCTGAATTCTTCATGGGAGAGATGTTCGTCCAGGGGATCTTCCTGAACTTGCTGAGGGGATAACAGATTTTTGTTTATTCTTTTAGGAGGCATGTTCTACAAATGTAAAGGGAGAAATAGATTTGACTGAGAGTTAAATTTAAGCTCATGCTCACTGGCACAACATAAATACTAAAAGAAGAGAAACTATTCCTAAAACATCTTATAGCCTCCTGTACATAAATGTGGCGCGCAACACACCCATGCACGAGACTCTACTAGATGTGGCTTTTCAGAATTCCTAGGACTCTATTGAACCTTAGGCTCTAATATCAAGTTTGTAACGCTCCGAATCTGATACCCAGAATGCAACAAAGTGCTAACGATCCTAAAGGACGACAAACTAATCCATGACTGATATTTATAACTGAGCACTGTATAATATACTGTATAAATGCAGAATAAATAGGCTGAAAGGCCATAAGGTTCAAATATCTGATAAAACATAACATCTGGAAATATGGTATATCAATACCAAAACTGAAATAAATTGTCTGAACATGCTAGTCTGAAAGCCTCTAAACTGTCTTAACACTGTGGAGTTAATGGGACATATGCCCAACTAACTCCGTCTACTAAAACTAAAATAATAAAGTGATGAAATAATCATGCTATCCTTGAATGATGGGGACTAGCTACAAATTTACTGTTGTTGGCTGAATCTGAAGCTATGTACGATCGGGAACTTGAGCGTCCGAACCTATGGTATAAAATACCATAGCGCAGAAGAAAAGTATGCATCAGTACGTCTGAATATACTGGTATGCAAAGTGAGGTAGGATGAATGTATGGGGTTCATATGCATGAACAATACTAACTGACTGAATAACATGAATGTGAGAATACATGCATAAATACGTAACTGTAAATGAGATTGTGATAATACTGACTACTGAGTCTGAATACTGATAACATGAGTTTCGTATAACTGATATATGGTTAACTGGTAACTGAATGACTGTTGCTGACAGTCCTGATTCTGATAGAACTAGCTGAGTTTCGTACTGGGCTGAGTGATTATATCTGACAGTCCTGAATTTGTAAAACTATCTGAGCTCTATTAATGAAACTAAATCTGAAACTGAGACTGTGGGAGGTATCATCTAACCGACATGCCCCGAATCTGAACTGGTGGGGTCTAACTTGTAACCCCAGCTGTAAGGGTGTCAGTACTATGCCACGGGTAAAGACAAGCTGTAAGTTAACCCTCTCTGACAGGGAGCTCTTCCGTCAACCCCTCCTATTAGGAAAACTCAAATGAGATGTATAATCCCTAGACTCTTGGGGTTATACAAGTATGATCATGATCATGACATTTTTGAGTATTTTTTAAGACTAGTCACCAAAGGGCTCTTTTGTAATTTCTCTATTATTTGTAATGTTGTATAAATAGAACCTTGTTGGATTTATTTTCTTAGTTTATGATTGATATTGAAGACACTACTCTTGTGAGAGGGAGCTCTCAAAACTGAAATTAGGGCATAGCATAAGGGTGAATTCTCTTGTGTGTTGCAAAGCTTGAGACTTTGGTGCTTTGAGAGATGGATGCCCCTCTTTTGTCATTGTAAGAGTTAGGTATTTTTTGTATGAAGTGTTAAAGGTCCAAGAGTGAATATTCTCTTGGGTTGTTAAGCCTACATCAACACTTGTCTAACTATCTATCTCTGTTTCTTGTCCTAATCTTGTAGTTTGTGTTGTTGTTGTTCAAGCCATTTGGTTACTGTGGTTGTAACATTGTTGTTCTTCATTTTTATTGTCATATTATTGTTTGGTTTACTTCTGGAAATTAGGTGTTAAACACCTCATTACATGGTGTTCTTGTTGTGTTCTTGAATCCGAGAGGGATCACCAAAAGAGGTCCATAGTTCCTTGAACTAGTGGACTATTTTGGTGTTTGTTTTCTTGTGTTATTGGTCTATCTTGTATCATTTGGTATCAAAGCAAGGTTTGATTTTATTTCAACAAAATCAATCTTGGGATTGTTATCTTGAAAATCAAAAAAAAATGAAAAGAAAGAAAAGGAAAATAAGTTACTGTTCACGTTTTTAGGGTCTTTCAAAAAAACTTAATTTTTGTGTGTTTGTAGTGTTAGATCCTTGTTCCCTAACACTATTAGAGTCTAGAAATTGAAAATTCCAACAAAAAAAAAGTGTCAAAATCAAAAATCTCCAAAAAATTTAAGTTTTTGATTTTGTGTTTTTTTTGTGTTTTTAGTGTTAGATTTGTGTTCTCTAACACTATAGGAGTATAGGGTTAGAATTTGATCTAAATTGGAGGTTATTTGAGCCATCCACCATTGTTAAGCTTGAGTTTGAAGAAACCTGAAGGTGGGATCTCATTGTGGAAGGTTGTTTTGAACTCACGTGTGTTTTGTTTTGTAGAATTTGTATTGTATTGTTGTGTGTGGCGTTGTGGACTGATTGGGTGTCTTGTTGGACTGTAACTTGAAGGTTGATTTTTGGTATAACCACAATGGAACCCGAGGCTTCAAATGCTCAAACAATGGATAATAATGCCATTAATCTCATTTTGGCTCGCCTTGAAACTATGTCCCGAGATATGGCTAGGTTGAATGTGGGTCTTGAGAAATTAGATACGGATTTGGCATCAATAAGTGGGAGATTAGAACATGTGGAAAGACAAAGGAGTAGACCTTCCATACCTCAAAAAAATTCCCCAACTTATACTCCCGGGACCATGCACCAAATGCTATATCCACCAATTGCCACAAATCCAACCAATCTCTACTCCCGAAGCCAAGAACAAGATATACTAAACCATCCTCCACTCCACCAAGTCCAACAAGAAGGGATTGGAACCCAAATACCACCACCAAACCCGAACCCTCTCATCCAAGCTCCACTTTACCAAAGACCTCACTATCCAAATCCAATCCCACCACTACAAGCTCTACTTAACCTAAATAGACCCATCCATGTTGAGGGCTATGGTAGGGGAGAACAACATGGTGGTTATGGGGCGTATGATGATGTTTACCTGAGGGAAGAAAGAATAAGGGATATACATGGGGAGTTAGACCAAGAGGTGAGATATGGATATCCAAACCGAGATGTAGGTCTCAATTCCATCAAAGTGAGCCTTCCCGTTTTCAAAGGTAAAAATGATCAGGAATCCTACCTTGCATGGGAGTCGTCTAGTGACAAGATCTTCCAACTTAATGATCTCACCGAAGAAAAAAACAGTTGCTATGCTATAGCTCACTTTGAAGGGTATGCTAATACATGGTAGGGGTATGTTAAACGGCTTGGGAATGATATGATTGGGGTACAACCTCCTCCTTGGTTTCGGTTGAAGAACCTTATGCGGCAACGGTACTTTCCCGAGACTTATAGGCATGAGCTTCTTGCCAAATTGTATAATTTGAGGCAAGGAAGCAAGAGTGTTATGGCTTACAACGATGAATTTTAACAATTGATGTTAAAACTTAACCACCGAGGCGAGCAAGTTTTTCATGACATTGTGCGCTTCAAGGTTGGGTTAAACAAGGATATCTCCACTCGCATGATGCTTTAAAAATTTAACACCGTAGATGGCATCTTCCACGCGGCTTTAGAGGTTGAGAGAGAGATCAAAGAGAACTCATTCATGGCTACCCAACCCGAGGCCACTAAGGGTTTCCAAAAACATCCTCCAAGGTATGAAGGTAAATTGAATTCTACTTCCAATCCCAAGGGGTTTCAATGCTTCAAGTGTCAAGGGTGGGGGCACAAGGATAGTGAGTGCCCAAACCGGCGGAATATGATCTTAAGTAGGGGTATATTGTACTATCTTGGAGAAGAGGTGGGCATTGAATCGGTTATGAATGATGAAAAACCGCAAGATGGAGAGCAA
The DNA here is from genome assembly GCA_030864215.1 of Capsicum pubescens. Classification (NCBI taxonomy): domain Eukaryota; kingdom Viridiplantae; phylum Streptophyta; class Magnoliopsida; order Solanales; family Solanaceae; genus Capsicum; species Capsicum pubescens. The sequence goes on from CM061541.1 coordinate 67,374,715, forward strand.
AAACAAGTCAAAGTGCAAAATGAAGAGTATGGAGAAAATGTGTGGCCGGAAGAAGGAGATTGTGAAGTGCCTTTGTAAAATAGGTGAGCCCGTAAATTTGTGGTCAAATTCCTCTCAAGATGGAGAGGATGATACAAGTATGATCATGATCATAACACTTTTGAGTATTTTTAAAGACTAGTCACTAAAGGGCTCTTTTATCATTTCTCTATTATTTGTAATATTGTATAAATAGAACCTTGTAGGGTATATTTTCTTAGTTTATGCTTGATATTGAAGACACTACTCTTGTGAGAGAGAGTTCTCAAAATTGAAATTAGAGCATAGCATAAGGGTGGATTCTCTTGTGTGTTGCAAAGCTTGAAACTTTGGTGTTATGAGAGGTAGATGCCCCTCTTATTTCATTGTATGAGTTAGATGTTTGTTTTATGAAGTGGTAAAGGTCCAAGAGTGAATATGCTCTTGGGTTGTTAATACTATATCAACACTTGTCTAACTATCTATCTTTGTTTCTTGTCCTAATCTTGTAGTTTGTGTTGTTGTTGTTCAAGACGTTTGGTTATTGTGGTTGTAACATTGTTTTTCTTCATTTTTATTGTCATAATATAGTTTGGTTTGATGCTGTAAATTAGGTGTTAAACACCTCATTACATGGTGTTCTTGTTGTATTCTTAAATCCGAGAGGGGTCACCAAATGAGGTCCATAGTTCCTTGAACTAGTGGACTATTTTGGTGTTTGTTTTCTTGTATTCTTGGGTTGTCTTGTATCATAGGGGTACATCTCAACCAACGTTGGATACATAGTTCTGGAATGCAAGGATTTCTTCTAAGGGTCACACCCTCTACTGTTAGTGTGCGCCCTCATCTTTGGGTTTGCTCGGTGCTGAATCCTACTCCCAACTGAATAGATACTGAACTAATTATACTGAGATGAACTGGACTGAGTTCACTGAGTTCCGTGGACTAACAGAATGTTACTGAATTTTGTTAACTGACTGAGTTCATGAGATTACTGAGTTTTCCGGAGTCATGTAACTGACTGAATTCTACTGAGTTCTGAAACTGACTGAGAATACTACTGATCATGGCGTGACAGAGATTGTCTTGAAATCGACACTGGCTCTAGGTACACTACTAAATTATCGGGTAAAAGTACCCTCAAGACTCGATAGCATGATACTGTCAAGATATGACACTTCTTAAACACATGATCATAGTTAACAATTCATAGTACAAACGTTGGGGATTTTTATGAAGTATTTGTCTGTCGTAAGCTTACACATGAATAGGAATACATATAAACATGTCATAATTTCGTAAGTCAAATCTCATGAGCATTCCACCAAACCATTACGATGCATAACAATAACATAGAGGTCATTGTGAACATAAGGGTAAAGCATGAATTCATCAATTTGGTCACAATTGAGTCATAAAGCATAATTCTTATTATCTTAGGCATTTTAGCAAACACCTTGCATGCATAACTTGAGACTTAGGCATGAACATTAAAATAATGCATTATGGAAATATTTTTCAATTCAAATACAAGAATTCCAACCACATGCTAACATGATTTCATTATATGTATTAAAGATTTCAACTTGGTAATCATACAACAACATAAACATGGATATGATTCAATTCATAACATGGAATTCAATATTTATATTTTTGAAAGGGTTTCTTGAGTTTCATGGGTGAAAAGAACCCATGAATCAACACTTTACATACCTTAGATGGAAGTTTCTTGAAGATTAACGGTGGAATCTCCTAGATTAGAACCTTCAATTGAAACCCTAGACTTGTTCTTGAGGGAATTTGAGAGAAACAACTATATTTTGGTGAAAACCTAGATGAATCTCATGTTATAGGCTTATATGAGGGTGGGAAATTGACCCTTTTGCCCTTAAAGATAAGGACATTTGATGACTGAAAATTGGGCATCGACACGATTGGCGAAGCAGCGCATCGATGGCATCAACGCGATACCCGACGCGTCGCGCCATGATCGCGCCAAGCCTCAGTTGTTTTTACTGGCAGTCCCTACAACAATGTTAAACAACGCAATAGGTAACGCGGTGCGCCAAGATCGCATTGGTCCACTATTTTGGGACACCAAACAAGGTCTAAACAAGTTCCAAAAAATCTGAAACTTGTTCGGGAACACCTATCGACCTCTCTGATCATGAATCAACAAAAATATAGACCATTAAGGGACATTAAGGTCACAAAATGAGATTGCCAACTTTTGAAGGACAAAAATAAACTAAGTCTGATAACTTAGCTAGAATTTTCTAAGTCTAGGACCCCCTTGACAAGCTTAAAGGACTAAATTAAGCTTAGAAATTTTTTGGGGTCTTACACATACGAGTCAGGTCAAACAAGACCAACTGGTTATAGGTCATTAACAATCTCATTATCAGTATCATATTCCAGACAAGTTATCAATCAAATTTCTTAGGTATCAACAACCTCCCTTAATTTTTCCACTTTTATTTAAATCTTATTATTTTTTCAAGCATTAAGAATCCATCCATATAAGGAACTCAAAGATAATATCACTTAGCCAGTCCTCACAAGGAACCAATTACAATTTCAACTAATAGGACTGCACGTGACTTCCAAATATAGTCTCAATGATCGGACCACACAACCCCACATAATATCAAATAACTGAACCATACAAGGATCCGCCCACAATATCATTAGCAAGATCCTCTCATTAAGGGAAACACATATCATTTCAATTTTTGTTCATGGCTTTTTCATTATCTTTCTTTGACATTATGTTCTCATATCATCCTCTCAATTTTCATATCATCAATTTCATCAATATAATAGTGCTAGAAACAAGTAAGGACTATAGAATTATTAGTTACACAACAACTGGATATCACACAGTCCTATTGTGATTATCAAAAAATAAACTTAGTAAGTTTTCCTCACTGAATTTCAAAAAAAAAAAATTCACAACAATGAAAATAATATAGCAACCCACGGTCAGCAAAATATCAAACACAAGCAACAAAATAAGTTCACTACTTTCATAAGTCTTCACCTATTAACAATAATCTTTAGCCCTTGTTAACATATATTAATTGGAATCTCCTAAATTCCAATTCAAACATACTAAGATACCAATTAGAATCAATTAGAATCTAATTGAGCTTTGTTGAGATACCAATTAGAATCATCTAGGTATCAATTGGATCCAACCCTGTAGTCAAATATTAGGATGGCACGATGGAGAGAAATAAAGGAAAACGATATCTACATGCCTTATAGCCTTTCAAAGATTGGGTGTGGGTCCCTACACACCAGTCTGTGGAACTCTACTTGACATTTCTCTTGTACTTATGGAATCGATGAACCTAATGCTCTGATACCAACTGTCACATTCAAATTAATAGATCATGGGAGCGCCTATGTTATCCTATGTAGCTAGAACCCTAATTACCCAACTGAAAATATGTGAATGACTTCTGTTATTAAGAGAATACTGGATTAAATATAATAAAGTAGATTAATTACCAATAAATAAACTTTTTCAAAAAATTCTCACAACTATCTTTACCACTCCAATACTTAGTCAGACATGTACAAGAGCTACCTATTATAAACTAGACTAACGATAAAATAAATAACACAAAGACTCTATATCTACCAGAAAAGAAGTGCAGAAGATGGTTATGAATATTGCCATCCATATAGTAACTGTAAACTTATCTGCATCCAGTCTACACCCAAGAAGAAATGTAAAAGAGTAGGATCAGTACAAACACATATACTGGTAGGCATCACTGACCGATTAGTGTTAATACATAATTGAAATATAGAATCAAAGAAAAGAAATTATGACATCTTAAAAAGAATATAATTCAATAATTGTTTTAATATCATTATAACCCTTTTCTTATATAATTTACAATTTCCCAACTCCGTTAATGAGATTATACTCACCACTAGCATAGTTTAGCCTCATTAATTCAAACCATCCACCACAATCCTACACTAAACCATCACTATAACCCTTTTATTTGTATTATCTCTTTCATTACCCACATCTATAGGATCAATCCATTAATCATAAATAGCTCACACTAAACTCTCTTGTTAACAGCCAAACATTCTCTTATAACATTGAAGAATAGTAACTAGCCAATCGGATAAGCCATGATTACAACAATTATAAATGAAGCAAGTCTACCAATATATAGTAAGTAAGTATAGATTTTTACTTTTCCAATTGCATGTCACAATCAATCTCAAGGATAAAATCAAGTAGGGAATACAAGTCACCTTATATCTCAGTAAAACACAACAGAGAACTCAAATCTCATTAGTCAACCTTATAGATACTCTTAGAGAAGGATTAATTCAATTATTAGAACTTCGAGATCATTACTTTGGGATTATTTATTGAAGTCATCACTTTATATCACTTTATTGTCATCCTCTTTATTATTATTATTATTATTATTATTATTGTTATTATTATTATTATTATTATTTCGGGTCGTGGCACCCAATCCAATCACGTCACACAGCAATATCAAAATTTAACGTCGACCATTTTACTTGAGAAATCAATAAGGTAGCAATACTGGAATTTAACGTCCACCTTATTTCTTGAGAAATCAATAAGATAGAAATACCAAAATTAACATTAGACACATTGCTTGAAAATTGATAAGGTAGCAATACCAGAATTTAACGTAATTTAACATTATCCCCATTGCTTGAGAAATTGATAAGTAATACCTGAATTTAACGTCGGCCACATTGCTACTAACAATCTTTTCACTTTTCATTTCTTAATAAACATTCATCTTTCACCTTTCAACATGTATGAAGGTATATCACATTATCATTATGGTTCAAGATCTTTCATTTATCAATATTGTGGGTCTCTAACGGGCATTATTTCAACAATTCATTATTATCATCAACAAGCCATTCTTGACATCAATTTGAGGATTTATTATTACTCCCTCCGTCTCAAATTACTCGTCCCAAATTTCCTAATTTGATTTCTCATTTTACTTGTCTTTTTTCATTAATCAAGAAGAGACTAAAAAAATTCCATGTTTTACCTTTTTCATTAATTACTTTTTCTTCAAATTAAAATGTAAACATCATTTAATAGGGGTACTATGGTAAACTAGTCATGTAATTAATTATTTTTCTTAATCAATGTGTCATCTCAATTTGGGACGGGTAATTTAGGACAGAGGGAGTACTAAACAAGCCTCTCATAGGCACAATTCAATAAATTATCATTATCACCAATTTATCCTCTCATGGGCATCCAATAGATAAAATATGTTTATCAATACCAAATCAAGAATATAATAAAATAAATCACAATATAACACTTAAGCATACAAGTCACTATTGAAGCCTTCATTACTCATTAATTATTAAAATATCACTACCTCATCAAATACCGCAACTTGAGTTCTAACATCACCACCTATAACTAGCAAATTCAAGCATATCATTATCTTCTACTTCCTTCCATATAATACAATCCTCACAATGAATCAAATTATCTATCTCTTAGATATTACATGCTCATTAATATTCAATCCTAGCATAATTCTCTTCATCACATTATTGCACAATGTATACAACTTAATACCTTAGTAACTAAACTAGATTTATCACTAAAATAACTCAATGACATTACGCCCATGCTCTTTATTCATAAATAATTTCTTTTCAAGCACATAACACATAGTATGATAGAAGTAACATGTAATCAATCAAGAATATAGTTTTCTGGAGTTAAAGCAAGTTTATATATTTTTATCCACCTCAACTCCATGCCTGTAGGCCCAGACATATTTTTTCCCATCAATTTTATGTTATGAAAATATAGTAACACAGTCTTCTACTCATTAAACCTAGCCTACCTGGACACCAAACTTTTGGAAAAAGTAAGCCGCAAAAAGGATGCTCTTTTCTTTTCGTCATGTTGGAATAATCAGTTATCTAAAAGTTAAGAAATAATAAGAGTAATTAGATAATTACTCTTTAAACAAGTATCATGGAGATTCAACCCACTAATTCTACTATTAATTCATGGTCTATATCATTCATCAAGATCAATTAACCATTAACTAGTTCTTTCAAGCTTAACTCATCACCATTAATGGAGTTTTTATGCTAAAGATTTTATCTTTATGAAATTCAAGATTCCTAATCATAACAATTTATAATCTAATTTACCAAATTCATGCTAGGAATCATTAATTTACAATATAGAATTAGCTCTAGGTGATATTAAGGACATACATAAGTTCTTTCCTAAAAATTTCACCATTAAAGAATGGATTAAAAGACGAAGAAGATGATGAAAAAATTTACCACAACAAAGAACATTCACCCTAAACCTTGGGAAATCACCTCAATAAGATTGTGGAATGAAGTTTTGGATTTTGGAGCTGAAAATCAGCTAAACTAATTTAACTACAACCAGAATTCTTGCTACAGCAAACTTTCCATTTCAGCCCAGACAGTGTTTACTAAAACTGTCATAACTTTTTACTCCAAACTCGGATTGATAATCAGTTTGTTGCATTGGAAATAATACTCAGATATATTTAATTCGGTGGGTGTTGAGCTGCCTAACTACTTATATTCTAGGAAATATGATCGTTTGAAGTTGTCCCTAGTAGAAATTCAATCGAAACTCTATTAGTAAGAAAGTTTTTAACTTATCTTTATGCTAGAGATATTGTACGATCTTAAGTTATACCTAAATAACTTTAAAACTAATGGATTGATATTATTAATCATAAATAATTAAATTCATTGGGCTTGAGTCTATCTAGACACATCGAAAGACTAAAATCTTCATCAAAAAGCTTGAGGTGACACAATGAACAAAATAATCGCTATTTTGAACTCAAGTTAATATTGAGGAATAAAAATTAAGAATTTTTAAGAAATTATCATGGATAATTTAATACTTACAAATGGGTCATTATAGTATTATAGGCATGATAATTGTAGTTTAACTATGCATGATCGGATAGGTTGTAATTGATAATATAGCCTTGTGCCATGTGCGTGTGAGGTACTTACTTAGTTCAAAGTTATGTGTGTGATATAGAACTTTTCTAGTTAGTATTGTATAGATTGTAGGATAGTTGGTAAAGGAAGAATCATGAGTATTTCTTGAATGGTCTATTTTTAGTCTAAATGCCTTACCAAATGGAATAGCTATTCCCTGATTCTGATTTTGAGCCTAAATAGACTTTTTTTCTTGACTAGCTCATTGACCCTCCCATTTTTATTGAAATGGCCCTACTTTTTCTCTTATCCTTTCTTGAACATTGTGTACCTCAACTCACATAAATCGCCTAAATTGACAGTGAATATCATAGGGGTGTGTAAATAAAAGTGGTTATGAAGAAGTTTGTAATCATAAAAGTATTTGGGTGTGGTAGGTGTGAAAAAGAAAAGAAATGGAAAAGAAAAAGTACAAAAAGAATATAGTTTGATAAAAATAAGAAAGAAAAAGAAATTGCAAAAAGAAACACCATCCGAAATCTGAAAAATAAGGGAAAATAAGGGACGAAAGATAAAAACTAGGATTGAAAAGTAAATCCAAAAATAGTATAGTAACAAGGAGGGTTGAGTCACTTTATCCATATCTATCATACCCGTCTTCAAGCCTACATTATAAGCCAATAAAATTTTTATAGTGATCCTACTTCAATCGTTTGAAAAACTAACGCGTGGAAAATAAGGGCAAGTCCATGATATTTCACGCACACCATCTGAACTTTTTTGTGACTGTGAGTGCTTCGATTCAATTCCTATTTTGATGTGCATGATTATACTATGAGTGTATGGGACTTCTTTATTGTGAGGGTGCATGAGTTGCATTGTCAGCTGTTATTTATTTTGGTAGTGTCATTTGCATACATTCTCAGTTGTCTGGTCATAATGTAATGTCATCTCTTGATTCATTTGTGCCATGATAAGGGGTTGTACATATACATACAGTGATTTTTTATTTTGATTGTATAGGAGGAGGTTGCAAATCTTTTGTATGCTAAATATGATGATAAGATTGTAGTAGGCCTCCTAGGTCTTTCTTAGGTTCCGTTTGGCCATAGATTTTCCAAGTAATTTTTGAAAAAAAAACTTGAGAAATAATGTTTGGCTATATAATTTGTCATTATTTGATAAATATTTTGAGCAAATAGTTTAAAATTTCAACTACTAGAAAAGATTAGTATTTGGGTCACATTTTATTTTTTGGTAACTTTTAAAATTAAAATATTTTTCTTAAATACTATGGCCAAACACGTGATGAAACTTCACCCAAATATTTATCCAAAAATTACTTGCCAAAAATATTTTTCGAAATCTCCACCTCCCTCGAGATATTAAACTTACATTTCAAATATTCGGTCTTGCTCCTACTTAACCTGAACCCTTTAGATTCAAGGGTCTGTCTCCAAATTAGAGGTGTGGAGACAGACCCTTGAATCTAAAGGGTTCAGGTTAAGTAGGAGCAAGACCGAATATTTGAAATGTAAATTTAATGTCTCGAGGGAGATGGACAAGGTGGTAGTAAGGTTAGATTCTCAGGTGGTGTGTAAGAGGGATAGTTTCAAGTACCTAGGGGCCATTATTCCGGGGAATGGTGAGATTGACGAGGATGTCTCTCACCGGATCGGGGCGGGATGGATGAAGTGGAAGCTCGCATCGGGGGTGTTGTGTGATAAGAAGGTGCCGCCCAAGCTTAAAGGCAAATTTTATAGGGTGGCAGTCCGTCCGACCATGTTGTATGGAGCGGAGTGTTGGTCTGTCAAAAACTCTCACATTCAAAAACTGAAGGTGGCGAAAATGCAGATGTTGCGCTGGATGTGTGGGCTTACTAGGGGGATAGGGTTCGGAATGAGACTATTCGAGATAAGGTTAGTGTGGCTTCGGTGGAGGACAAGATGTGGGAGGTCCGTTTGAGATGGTTCGGACATGTAATGAAGAGGGGCACGGATGCTTCGGTTCGTAGGTGTGAGAGGCTTGCTTTAGATGGTTTCAGGCGAGGCAGGGGTAGGCCGAAGAAATACTGGAGAGAGGTGATTAGGCGGGATATGGAGCAGTTACAACTTACTGAGGGCATGACCCTAGATAGGAAGATCTGGAGAATGCGTATTAGGATAGAAGGCTAGTGATTTTTTCAGTAGGTAGGATAGGGCTTTACTTGGCAGGTGCAATATTCTTGTTATGCTGCATTACGATTGCTTATTATTCTTTGTTTACTACTCCTTATAGGTGGCGTAGTTATGTCTTTCCATATTGTTCCATGCTTTGTGTACGTTTTTTATGACTTATCTTATCTTGAGTCGGGGGTCTATCGAAAACAGTCTTGCTACTTCTCTGGAGGTAGTGGTATGGACTGCGTACATCTTACCTTCCCCAGACCTCACTATGTGGGAATACACTGGGTTCGTTGTTGTTGTTGTTGTTGTATGGTCAAATGCTAGCTTAGTTAAGAGTCATATGGGTTTGTTTGTCTGAGGACATGCATTTAAGTTTAGAGTGTTGACATGTTGTGATTTCACGGCACTTTCAATGCTTAAGATAAAAAAAATATGATAGAACTTAGGTGTATTTGTGAGTAAGACGTATTTTTGTTTTGTAGGAAAACCAGTATTGATAGTGAACGGACTAAAAAATGTTGAAACTAGCTAAGTACGGGCTTCTGGTGCGTGGTCACAACTCATTACATCACACTACGAGGGCATAACCTGTAGTAAGAAAGAATATTGCATCATGAAAAGAAGCAATCCAAAGCATTGGCAACAACTTACACAATGAGTCATTGGGAGAGGTGCAGATCGTCTCATTACTCGTTCTGACGAAAATATCGTAAGTCTCGTAGATGTGCAAATTAAGTTAGTGACAACAACTCTTCATAACGAGTTATCATGAGAGGAGACTAGTCGTTGTTTGACTCATCCTGGGTAGAAATAGCCAAAGATCTGAAGTATGACAAATGCAACTCATAGGTGATGACTTTTACTATGAGTCAACATAAGACAAGACGGGTCCCTAGCACCCGTTCTGAGCAAGCGTGGTGAGAAGTTCTGAAAGTTGACAAAGTGAGATTCAGTGGCAATGGACCATACAATGACTCGTCAGGAGTCATGATGAGTCATCATATGAAGCGTCACCTACGTGTAGGAAATTAGACAACAAGTCTTCACCAGACACCACAAGTCGTAGCCAGACCCGATGACTCGTAGCCACTACCAAGCTTTTCTCCTAAATAGTTTAGGATATGATTTCTTTTGTATCTATGAATACTCCCTTAGGTTTTATGTTAGAGTTAATGTACTATTACTTCTTTTGAGAGCATATATTTGTTCTTGAGAGTTGTTAAACATATTTTGAGAGACTAAGCATAATTGAGATTTTTTATTTTTTTTTATTCTTCTTGTAAGTACATGGTTATATTTTCTTCTTTGAATTATTGTCGTGTTCTTGCAATTATGAGTAGCTAACCTCCTCAACTAGGATTGTACAAACTATGATGGAATAACGAAGTAGGGTCCCAAGTATATAATGATTCTAGATTGGTGTGTGCATGTATTGTTATTCCCTTCGTATTGATTGCCTTTTAAAAAGTGCATGTGTTAGTACCCGCCTGTATTTTTTACTTGCTTTAACCTAGAGAGGTAGAGATTAGGAAAAGGGAATCAACAACGGTGTCTTGGAGCAACCAACCTTCACCTAATAGCTTGAGCCGCGAACGCAGGAAAGCTAATATGGAATCAAGGATAAGGGTTAGATTGTAAAACTCATGAGGCTCGGATAAGCAATTGGGGATAGTCATCCAATAGGGGCGAACCAGCCGTTTAGGTGAATTTAACTTATTGATTCTGCATGCTAAGCATCAGGATAGATCATCGGTACAGAAAACCTACGGAGTTATGAAATCATGGGAAACACAGTCTTGTCTCATACTGTCTTCAACTCAATTCAATAATTGTTACTTGGTTACATACTGTCTTCAAAGATTACTTTCAAAAAAAATTTCTTCCGAAATAACTGATTAATAGATTAAATAACCGCATGGACCAGGCTCCTAACCATATTTTCTGTGGGATCGACCCCAACATTAATTGGATTCTACATTTGATTCAACAAATGTTTTATACTTCATTGCGAGGTATACTTTGGACAACATCACCTATTTCCTTTATTATTGGGTTTCCTCTAGCCAAAGGTATACCTTCTAAATTTACCTTTTTATCCGATATCACTTTACCAAATAGACTTACCTCACAATCCTTCATGCTGGACCCTTATGGCGTTTTTCAAGTGTAAGTTTCCTTAAGCACATGTAACAAGTCCATAAATTATCATACAACTAACTTCTTAGAAATTGAAAACTTATGTAATTGTAGAAGATAGAAATTGTAGAGTAATATGTTCTAATCCTCAATGGATTGCTCATTATCTAATATCTATTATTCCATAATTTAAAAGTTGAAGTACTGAAATGTCCCTTCTAATTTAATGCAATATCCTATATAATTAAAATACGATCTATATAATTAGATCGAAACTGTCCCTTGCCAACTAAATAACTGTATCACTTGGATCGTAGTTTTAATTCTATTTCAAGGTGTGTGCTGAAAATCTCCACATGTCGAGCTGCACAGAAAAATATTTGTTCATATGCGAGGCTGATCAGTCTTATTAATCTTCAGGTATATCTCTCAGACAAACATCCACATATGTACTATACATTGTTCATAAAACAAATGATGTTAAACTATCAAAAAAGCTGTCAAAAAGGGGTTAATAGAATTAAATAATGACATTTCATGAATATTGGTTTATGTATCGATGCCCTTTTTTTAATGTCATAAGCTCTTTAAAGTTCGTTTGCAACAATTTTAATCCGTTGTAATAAATTAACTGCTAGAAATTTTTGAGTTACTCTTTAAAGTTCGTTTGCAACAATTTTAATTCATTATAATAAATTAACTGTAGGAAATTTTTGAGAAACATATCACGAAGAGATGTTGGGAAGATTTTAGAAAGAACCATAACGACACAACTGATGCTCAATTCAGGTGATCAGGTGTGAAAACTTGATCTACCTAAAATCAGTCAATATTCACGACAAATGTTTCCTTCATGATATAGAGAAATAATTCCTTACTAGTATTTGGAATAATTTTCCACGATCAGGTAGTTCATTAAGAAAATAATTTTAATTTATTTTCTAACACAACAATTTTAACGAGTCGGGGAAACAAGAGGTATTAATAAAAATGAACAGCATTTTATTTCTCAAATATTTTCTCAATGGAAGTATCATGTCAACAAAATTAAATTAGAAAATCACCTAAAACAATTCAATGACGCCGTAAGTAAAATATCGAGTGACTTTCGGATAAATTCAAAAAAAAAAAATTTGGTCGGTGTCAATTAGAAATAGACTCCTAGTACCAGCCATGAGCCAACAATAGAATTTGGCTGGGAAATGAAAAGTAAATGTGAAATATCATAAAAATTAGAGACCTTACAGCTTATGGTTTCAGTGATCACCCTCTATTATTTTTTGCACAATCATACAACTACCAGAGTAGCACTAAAACAAATTCTACAAAGTACCACTGGGGCGTTCAGTTAAAACAGAAACAAATAACACATCACAAAAAATTTTGACAAATCCTTTTAAACATTTCTTTTTGAAAATGCATTTACATAGTTCCTTTCATACATGACATAGCAAAGTAAACAAAAGGACTGTAAGTAAACCCGAAGGAACCCTTTTAACTCATGAGCATAACATGAAATATAATACAAATGCAAACTATTGCAATTGATCACTACTTGCTTACTAACTAGAATTGCTCGTCACTATGCATGCGCTAACTTAGCCAAAAGTACCATGTCTAATATTTTAACATCAAGGGTATCATCAACCTTTACAATCCCATCAGTGCCATCAACACCAATAAGCTTACCGGTTGCACCACGTTGGGGACCACCCATGATCTTGATTTTATCAGACTTCTTTGGTACAACTATATCAATTTCAGTTGGGTGTGCAATGATAGTGTCACCATTGCCACCTGATCCAAGAGCAACACTACAGGAACCATCCTGCTCCAGAAGCAAGTTAAACAAATGATGGTCAACTTTCCAAGAAAAAAAATTGAAACTATTCCCCTTGAAAAGGAGGTTTTAACTACGACCAAAAAGCAGAAGAACAATATGATAAAAGCAGCAACATTTTCAGGAATATGTATAACAAGCATGTTATGACATGCTGGTATAGAGCCATTAGAATAGTTTTATATACGTTTAACTATACACACTCGTCTCAATTTAGCGGCTTGTATATTACTGCTGAGGAAAGAAATTTCTAAAAAAACATGGTTATATAACAGAAAAAGAAACATTGCATCAAAGTTGAAGCGTGGATATTTTAAATTAATTGTTTAAGGAATCCAAATGCTTGCAAGTTGTGAAAATTGTAGAACTAGAAAGATATCAATCATTTCGAAACGTTCCAGTACGGAGAGTATCATTATTATTCTGTTATTAGCTTATACTACTATTACTGTTGATATTGTTATTAGCTTATACTACTATTACTGTTGATATTGCTTGTTATTTTTTTGTTGTTGGTAACACTTTATTGAGCCAAGGGTCTATTGAAAATAGTCTCTCCACCTCGCACAAAGTGGTCGTGTGCGTGTGGTGGTGGTGGTGGTGGGGTGGGGGTTAAGGCCTGCATACACACCTCACTTTCCCCGGACCCCAGTTTTGGGATCAGACGGTCATGTTGTACTTAAATGTCCAATGCATCTGCTCTGGAAGTGGTTTAAGAGATTTCTATGCACTTCCCAGAGAGAACACCCTCTAAATGTAATGCTTATACCAATTTATGTTACACTTTCTCTTTTTGAGATTCAAACATACATATATTACGAAACTACGTAAAAGGTATTATAAGTTTTAATTGCACACATTAAGCTAAATGACAATTTTAATACTGCAATGATCTACAAAAACTGACATTTAAGTCAAGCTGGTAAAAGGCATTATAAGTCTCCAAATCTGACCATCATCACATAAATAGGGATGAAAGAAAAACTACTATTTATAACATGCACGCCAGATCATAGTAAGTGAAGCAAAATCCAACTAAGGAGAATACAAATTAGTACAGAATATACATACCGCTAGCACCTCATGGACAACTCCAGTGACAGTATCATCATTGGACTTCCGTACATTGACCAAGATATCAGGCAAGAGCCAAGGACCTTCTGTATCCCCACCTGCAATACAGAGTTGTCACCTACTACTGAATGTTGAAAATAGTATTGCCTACCGCTCTTCCAGATGAAATAATAAAATGAATTTGCAATAGTGAACAACATTAAAGGTCATTCTCCTCTACGACTAAATCTTGTAAAGCCACAACTGTGGGACTTATTTGCATCCCTCACATTGCGATTTTGACTAACATTATACTAAGAAATTTCGACATTATAATCAACAAAAAACATTGAGAATATGTAAGAATTAAACACATTAAGCTAAATGACAATTTTAATACTGCGATGATCTACAAATAGCAACAAAAATATAGAAGTCATAATTACACACTATAACATTGAATTAAAATGCACGAACATGAATAAAAATCATCACTTTGCAAAGTGGAACCAAGAGATCATCTGATCTCAATAAAATAATTCCTTCACTAGAATGAAAGAGATTATGGGTAAAATATATAAATTCTGCAGTGATCACAAGTTCACTAACTCAATAGCTTAAAATGTTTCTCATTTTAACTTTTCAGTAAGATTTATTAAAAGTGACTTGTCATTCAAAAAGGCACAAACTATTGTATTGAACAAGGGACGCACCACCTATAGGTGACATCATATCCAGCCCACCACTTCCAGGAGTCATTGGCTGCCCGCCAGGAGTACCAGGTATATATGCTGAACTCGGTGTCATTGGCGGTTGTCCACCAGGAGTTGATGGCAAGTAAGGACTTGGAGCATTAGCTGCATGGAACAAAGAAAAATGGCATCATACTCTCCATACAAGGACCCGAAGAAGAAAATGCGGCTTCCACTCATGTAAATGAGATTTTTAGGTTACCATATGCAGAACCATTTTCTCTTGGCGTCCCGGCATCACTGTAATTACCGCTAGGAGTATTAGTCCAACCAGAACCAGGAGTAGGTGCTTCATACGCCCTTGAACGCGGACTAGATGGCTGAAAAATGAACAAAGCATGAAAATCTTTTTTTAAGAAAGAGAACAAAGCATAATAATCTATATATCTTTAAAATCATGAACCCATTACTGAAATGTTGTTCACCTTTTTTAAATCTTCAGAAAAGAATCACATTAGATAGAATTGTCATTTAATTATTTTCCTAATATTTCGAAACTTAAAATCAATTAAAATCTTACTTATTATTTTTTTCCTTAATTTTTTTTGAGAAGGTAACATTTGTGTGTATTCATTGAAACCAGTACATAGGTTGCACTGAAAACCATATTTACAACTTGACAAAATGAAGAAAAGATGAATCGTAATCCTAACAGGAACCTAGGATATCTATAATGGATTCAGTATCTCCTAAATACATCTGTGTGCACCAAAAACAAAAAAGTTTGACACAGTTCAGCTTGATCTTCTGTAAACATCTAGCATTCCTCTCTGTCCAAATTTTCCTTAATTAAACTATCTAGAATGTCCTAATAACGAGAAGGCAATGTAGGGCATGCATGGAAGTTGTTCCTTCGTGATGTGGATAATTTGGAAAGAGAGAAATAGGAGAGCTTTTGAGGGGGTAGAGTCAAGTGTTACACAGATGAGGGGTATCCTCCAGTAACGTATTTTATTTTGGTGCACCCACATAAAGTTCCATGTTGTACAGAAGAAGGGGTGGATTTTGTAGAGAATCATGTTCTGTAGATTCTTTAGCTATTTATATATACTTTGACTATGGTCAACACAGATAAATTTCTCATCTTTTAAAAAAAAAAGCCCTAATACATAGGACTTCAAAATCGATTAAAACATTACCATATAAAAGTATTTGACTTGCTATTTTATTCTTGTGGACCTAGAAAAAGCTTTTGGAATTTAATACGTGCAATTATTGTTTGTGGTTTACCTGATCGAACTAGAAGTTTTCTCTTTCTTAACCTTTGTGAATAGTCCCACATCAGTAGCTTAATGGATAGGTGGACTTCTTTATATGGTCTTTGCCAATCCTCCTCTCAGCCGCTAATTCATTTTTTAACATAGTATCAGAGTAGGCCCATCCCAAGTCCTTGTTACACATGTTGGGCCCCCATATTAAAATTGTCCATGCTCCAAATGTCCACCCATGAGTGTGAGGGTGGGGTTAAGAGTCTCATATCAGTGGTTTAAGGGATGGGTGGTCTCTACATATGGTCTTGGGCAATCCTCCCTTCGGGAGCTAGGCTTTCAGGTTAAATTCAGCCCAAAATTCGTTTCTTAATAAACCTTTACCTTATCAACAGATAATCTAGTAGAAACTTTGAAATAACTATAAATTAATCATTTTGTTTTCCTATAATTTAGCTGTACGAACTCTTGAAGTTTCAAACTCGACAATTGACGGAGCAAATTCAAAATGAATTTTTTGTAATTCGCTCTTGGATGATCACGAACCAATAAGAATCTCGACAAATTCAGTGCATGAAGAGGTCCACTTTGCTAACCTATAATTTTGATGAACACTGAATGAAGAAATAAGAATTCTATGTACTTGAGATAAAAAGAACTACATTAAGAATATGCATATAAATGCATCCACGGCTGTGGCTTAGTGGTCAATGAAGTGGGTTGAGAACCTAACATCTCACGTTCAAATCCCAGCATAAACAAAAAACAATAGGTGATTCTTCCCATCTGTCCTAGTCTTGGAAAACAAAGTTATCTAATATCTATTGCGGGTAGGAGGTTCCACACAGGTAGCCCATGAATTTAGCCAAGATGCGCGACAGCTTGCCCGGACACCACGGTTATCAAAAAATATGCATATAAATATTAAGTGAAAAAATATATTAAGAAAAGGATTCAAACGCGAGAAACGGAAAAGGAAAGAAGAAAAAAAATGTTTTAAAAAATTTAATATCTTTGTTATGTAAGGTAATTTAACTGCCCGCAGGGACATGTTTGGGAGGTGGGTGGGAGACTTGGAATCAAATCCAGCCCCCGTCTGTCGCTCGTCCATGAGCTCGTTGCATGCTTTCCTAGTGCACTTACATCTCCAATGTGATTTGCGAGCTATTGTACAGTGAGTAGATAACCACAAAGTGCACACCATAGAGTGCTAACACGAAGGGCTGAGTCTGTGGCAGGGGTTGTGGGTTTTCTTGAGGTCCCCCAAGGAAAAGGTAGCTTAACTTCATTTCTGCTTAAAACATTTATTTAAGAACCTTGATAAATAAAAATCATATTTTATTTCTTTATTTCCTAAGAAAATTGAAAAATGGTTTGAGTCCTTAAAAGATAATTATAAATATTTCTATCCTACTCTATTTTATACCAACTGAAAAATAGATTCTCAAATATACAAGAAAAGGGCAACCCGATAAACAAAACTCCTGTTGTGTCCGGTGTCCGGGAAAGAGCCAAACCACATGATTCTATTGTACAAGCCGTTGTTTCTGCGGCTTGAACCCGTGACCTTATGGTCATCACACGGCAATAATTTTACTAGTTACGCCAAGGCTTCCCTTCAAAATATACAATTAATGTTAAAATCTTCATTATTTCCTTATTTTTGTTGATTTTTTAATTAATAAAAATTATTATTTTCCTTTATAATGACATTATGCATGAGTACATACCTTTATTGTTTAACTAAATAAACTTGCTCACACAACAACATACCAGTGTAGTCCAAGTCCTACAAAGGGGGGTCTACAAAGTGCGGTCTACCAGTGTAGAGTATACGCAGACCTTACCCGCACACTAAGGTAGAGGTATATTGACAAAATATAACAACCACGGATTATTGACAAACTTGTGAGTTAGGAAGTACATTTTCTTTAGCTAATGACTTATCAAAAAATGCTCCAAGTGCGATCTTCGAGACTCCTCTTCCTACTTCTTAGGATTGTAGAACGGCCTTCTTTGACACTTTCGCTGGCTGTCGGGTTGCTTGGCTCAGCTTTCACCCACTATGTTTCCTGCCGAAATCTTCTTCCTTCTCTTTTCTCACTTTCTTCTTTCTTTACCGTCTCTCTTTCCAAAGTTAGTGAGATGGAAGCTAACACAATGTACTTTGATGTAGGTTTCAAGTAGTATGATGACACCAAAAGTATAGCGTGAGCAGAGGAATGGTTTGAATGGATGGAACAGGGGCGAAACTTAATCAGAAGAACTACTTTTTTCTTAACTTCTTTCAACAGGAAGATGATGCTCTCGCTATGTGCTATCTCTAAAGGAGGCATTGAAAGTTGAAGGGTAACTTTATGAAATGATGGAAGTTCCATGATCACTCTCAGAGTACTCTATGCGAGAAACTTTAAGCACATGACATGTTAGATAACTACCATTCATAATCAAGGAAGGAGGAAATCAGTAATCAATGGCATTTAATACAGGAAGTTCACTAACTCATACCTCCCAAAACAGCCATTAATGTCTTTGAAAATACGGAGAAATGTTTTCTTTATTCAGAAAGAGACAGAAGATCTAAATGATCATGTAGAGAAATAAACTTAGCCATAACCCAAGAAGAAAAAGGAATCATCCATATCGACGGAGGTACAAACCCAACTCAGCATGAGGTGCTTGGTGGGCTCTGTCAAAAAACATTTCCGGCATCCCTGCTTTGGTGGAAATACAAGGATGGGTGAACAATTACATGGAACCAACATTTGTCAAATGGGCCAAAATTAATTCTTGTCCGAGTTCTCTTCTAAGATAGAAGCAAAGAATGTTGTGAGAGATGATTGGCACTGGAAAAATATAAAATCAACCTGCAATGGTGATCCACGGTGGTAGATACATTCCAAGACATGAAAAGGTGAATCTTAATTTGGATCAGATTGATAGGTCTTCCCATTCAGTAATGGTTCCAAAAGGTGGCTGGATTCTAACTGAAGAAGAGATGGAGTTGAGAATCACTTGAAATGGGCAAGACTAATGGTTAGGCAATGGCGACAAAGTCCCAAAAGTGGTTGAAGGTGGAAAGTGAAGGTATCGTATCATCTCTGAGATTGGTATAAAGCTCCAGTGAGAACCAGAATTGTAGCTGCCGGAAGACAGAGAACAATAGACCAACGGGTAATAGAAGGCACACATAGTATAGGGATAAGGTTTTGAGGTAACATAGGCATTACAGGCAGATGGGGTGTTCAAAAGAGGTGGAGGCCTTCCCCAGGTAATACCCACGTGACTTGCCACGTGGTCATTCAGCCAAAAACTCTCTTATCCAATAAATAGGTTGCCATAAAAAAGAACTTGGACCCAAATCTGCTAGCTCGAAGTAGTTCAGAGTTGAATAATAAGAGGGCCTACTACAATGAGCCCAGAACTGACCCAACAGCGAAGGAGGAATTAAAAGCTAAAGCTTTTGTTTCAACTCTTGAAACACAACTTACAAGTCACGAAGTCCTTGCATCTGCGAAAAATATTTACACGTGCAACGCACAGACACTAAAACTAGTCATATTAAAAGAGAAAAGTGCATTTCATATAGAAATAAAAGTAGAGAGCATTAAAACCTGATATTGCGGACTTGACCCCCAGGAAGCAGGGTTTCCATCTTCCCAATTATCCCTGATAGTTTGCCATTGAAACCATTTAATATAAAGAAAATGGAATTGCAAACTCACTAAATCTATGGAAGTAAAAGCAACAAACTAAAATAGCAAGATCAATCTAAAGCACGAGCATGCCACTTAAACTGCAATCACAACACAAATGAAGACCAAAAATCAGCAGTCGCTGAATCTGGAAAATGCACAAACAGTTTCAAGTTCAAATCATAATTTTAAAACTTTCAGCTATACAAAGAAGAAAAATTCATGTCGGGCAGACCCATATTTCCTTGATCCAAACCATAGAAGACATGTATTTCATGTTTCAAGTAAAGACAAGGCTCTTTTCGATTTCTTCAAACCTGAGATCAATCAGTTTCAGGTCAAATAAGAACTAAGCAGATTAAAGGTCTTCATATTATTTTAAAAACCTTAAGCCATTGCGCTTATTTTATTTCCAGTGATGCAGCATACCTGGGTGGACTCATTGGATTCCATGCTCTGTCCCTCATTGGCGTCCTCATGCCATCATGGATAGGTGTTGCTATAGAGGAAAATGATGAGAAGAGCTAAAGTCAAACAGCTGGGGAGAAAAGAAAGAAAAACACAATTGGAACGTGACAGCAGAATAATGAACCTCCAGGATCTCTCATAGGTGTCATAAATGGGTGTAGTGGAGTCCTTGAAGGATGTGATGGTGTTTCACTTCCCAGACCATATCTAGATGGTTCCCTGCAAACAGGAAAAATAGTTAGACAATAAACACTCAAAATAACCCAATTTTAGAACGGAAATATACTTACCTGAATGGTGTTGACACGTTAACATTATCAGAGATATGGTTGCGATCAACTGCAGGAAAAGTTGCAGTCAGAAATGAATGTAAGCATTCAAAAGTTGGATAAACAAAAACTTCAAAGGAAAACCCTGCTTAAACTTGGATGACTGTCCAAAAAAGCGGATTCAGCAAAGCATCCACCCACAAAAATTGCAAAAGAGGACCCTTAGCATTTAACAAATCACCTTTGGTCCCCCACCCCAAACCGCCAAAAAAAAAAAAAAAGAAACTCAGAAAAATGAGTGACATTCCAAACATTGAAGAAACACTTGCCTGTAACAACTTTCATCTGGGCTTCAAGTTCAACGCGGACTGAAGTTCCTTTGATATCAACAACACGCCCTTTACAACCTTTGAAAGGTCCAAGGCGAATTTTCACATCAGCTCCAACTAAAGCATCATGCCCTCTTCCACCTCTTTGTCTGCCTCCATCTAGAGCACACCAAGCATAAAAGTTGAGACTAATTTTAAATGATAAACAGCGAAATAAAGAAGAAAATGTGATAAATAGCATTACCACTTGTACATAAAACACAGTTGACGAGCTCCCCGTCAACATGTGTGCTTCATGCCTATAATGTTTGTTTGAGGATATTATGGTCATTTATAATTAATCTTTGTGCAATGTTTATTTGTATCACATGCTTTATTGTTTATGCATAAGCATAGTCCCAACTTCTCAATAACAAAAGTACCAGATATCAATCCAATCTACTTCAATCTGGGCACAACAGGGTATATTTGTAACTTTAGTTGATTCATTGGATGAAAAATGCATTTACTATTGCTCCCCATCTAAAATTTCTGGCCTGTTTGACTCTTTCATCCTTTGCTTATATTCATCTCAAAGGTTCACTTTCCATGGGCCCCACTTATCTTGCCACCCTGCTCTCTTCTTTTACCTTTACCATAACACCTGTAAGGCTGTAAATATATAGACATTATAGACATTCTCTCTTTATATGTAACTTTTTTTAATGGGTCGTCTTCTTTTCCTCTTAATTTTCTAGAGTAAAAAAATTTTTTGTCTGCAATTTGATTACAGTTGAAATGTATTATTTTTAAGCAACACAAATTTTCTTAATTACTTTTATTTAAGAAATAAATAAAAAATATTTATGAATTAAAACTCTATATCCACTTATACCAATTGGTTGTGAATAAATATACAAAAAAAGAAATGAACTCAAGAACAATATATATTAATTTAGGGTAAGAAAATTAAATTAATCATTCGCCATTAAAGCTTCTTCTGTGCTTATCAAAGTTCTTAGGGGTCGTTTGGTACGAGGAATAAGAGGGGATAAATATACAAAAAAAGAAATGAACTCAAGAACAACAACAACAAACCCAGTGTATTCCCACATAGTGAGGTCTGGGGAGGGTAAGATGTACGCAGTCCATACCACTACCTCCGGAGAAGTAGCAAGGTTGTTTCCGATAGACCCCCGGCTCAAGATAAGATAAGTCATCAAAAACGTACACAAAGCATGGAACAATATGGCAAGACATAAATACGCCACCTATAAGGAGTAGTAAACAAAGAATAGTAAGCAATCGTAATGCAGCATAACAAGAATACTGCACCTGTCAAGTAAAGCCCTATCCTTACCTACCGAAAAAGTCACTAGCCTTCTATCCTAATACGCGTCCTCCAGATCTTCCTATCTAGGGTCATGCCCTCAGTAAGTTGTAACTTCTCCATGTCCCGCCTAATCACCTCTCTCCAGTATTTCTTCGGCCTACCCCTGCCCCGCCTGAAACCATCCAAAGCAAGCCTCTCACACCTACGAACCAAAGCATCCGTGCCCCTCCTCATCACATGTCCGAACCATCTCAAACGGACCTCCCGCATCTTGTCCTCCACCGAAGCCACACTAACCTTATCCCGAATAGTCTCATTCTGAACCCTATCCCCCTAGTAAGCCCACACATCCAGCGCAACATCCGCATTTCCGCCACCTTCAGTTTTTGAATGTGAGAGTTCTTGACAGGCCAACACTCCGCTCCATACAACATGGCCGGACGAACTGCCACCCTATAAAATTTGTCTTTAAGCTTGGGCGGCACCTTCTTATCACACAACACCACCGAGGCGAGCTTCCACTTCATCCATCCCGCCCCGATCCGGTGAGAGACATCCTCGTCAATCTCACCATTCCCCTCAATCATGGCCCCTAGGTACTTGAAACTATCCCTCTTATACACCACCTGAGAATCCAACCTTACTACCACCTCGTCCACCTCCCTCGAGACATTAAACTTACATTCCAAATATTCGGTCTTGCTCCTACTTAACCTGAACCCTTTAGATTCAAGGGTCTGTCTCCACACCTCTAAATTTATCATTGACACACCTCTGAGTCTCGTCAATCAAAACCACATCGTCTGCAAAAAGCATACACCAGGGCACCTCGCCTTGGATACGCCGTGTCAACACATCCATAACCAAAGCAAACAAAAACGGGCTAAGAGTAGATCCCTAATGCAACCCTATCAAGACCGGGAAATGTTCTGAATCACCTCCCGCAGTCCTCACCTGGGTCTTAGCTCCATCCTACATGTCCTTGATCGCTCTGGTATACGCCACCGGGGCCCCACTCACCTCCAAGCATCTCCAAAGGACTTCCCTAGGGACTTTGTCATATGTCTTCTCCAAGTCGATAAACACCATGAGCAGGTCCTTCTTCCTTTCCCTGTACTGTTCCACTAGTCTCCGCACAGGTGAATTGCTTCCGTCGTCGAGTGCCCAGGCATAAATCCAAACTGGCTCTCCGAAATAGATACAATCCTCCTCAACCTCCACTCTACCATTATCTCCCAAATCTTCATCGTGTGGCTCAATAACTTAATACCCCTATAGTTGTTGCAACTCTGAATGTCACCCTTATTCTTATACAGAGGGATCATAGTACTCCATCTCCAGGCCTTAGGCATTTTCGCCGACTTGAAAATGTCGTTGAACAAATCCGTCAACCACCTCAAACCAGCCTCGCCAGAAAACTTCCAAAAATCCACGGGGACCTCATCAGGCCCCATCGCCCTACCCCTTCACATCCTGCGAACGGCCTCTCTGACCTCCTCCACCTTAAAACGTCTACAATAACTAAAATCACGACACTCCTCCGAATGCTCCAGCTCACCCAACTCAATAACTCCCTCCCCTTCATCATTCAAAAACCTATGAAAATACGACTGCCACCTTTTCTTAATATGACCATCCTCCACCAAAATTCTACCATTCTCCCCCTTAATGCACTTCACCTGGTCTAGGTCACGTCCCTTTCTCTCCCTAGCCTTAGCCAGTCTAAACAACCTTTTTTCCCCTCCTTTCTCTTCTAAACCCACATACAAGCTCTCAAACGTTGCCGTCTTAACTGCCGTAACGGCAAGCTTAGCCTCCTTCCTTGCTAGCTTGTACTCCTCCCTAAAAACCCGTTTCTCTTCATCATCCTTACTCTCAACCAACTTTGCATACACCCCCTTCTTAGTCTCCACTTTCTTCTTTACTTCATCATTCCACCACCAATCCCCCCTATGGTGCCCGACCCGACCCCTAGACACATCCAAAACCTCACTAGCAGTCTCCTTAATGCACCTAGCCGCCCTATCCCACCTACTATCTATGTCTCCCCTATGCTCCCACACCTCCATACCAGTCAACTTCTCCCCTATCTCCCGCGCATTCACCGGCGTTAAGCCGCCCCACCTAATTCTCGGTCGGCCCTCCTCACCCCTACTCTTCTTACCCTTCTTTATTCCCAAGTCCATCACCAAGAGCCTATGCTGAGTCGAAAGATTCTCACTCGGAATGACCTTATAGTCCTTACACAATCCTCTATCCCCTTTCCTAAGAAGCAAAAAGTCAATTTGGGTCTTGACTATCGCGCTTCGGAAGGTGATCAGGTGATCGTCCTTCTTTGGAAAGCTCGAATTCACCACCACCAGCCCAAAGGACTTCGCAAACTCCAACAGAGCAGCTCCCTCTTCATTTCTCTCCCCAAAACCAAAACCACCATGCACATCGCCAAAGCCTCCCGAAAACGCCCCGATGTGTCCATTAAAATCCCCTGCTACAACAATCTTCTCAGAGCTAGGCACGCCTCTAACCACCTCATCCAAGTCCTCGCAAAACCGCATCTTCTCCTCCCCGCCCAAGCCCACCTGCGGCGCATACACACTATACACGTTCAAGAACAATATATATTAATTTAGGATAAGAAAATTAAACTAGTCATTCACCATTAAAGCTTCTTCTGTGCCTATCAAAGTTCTTAGGGGTCGTTTGGTATGAGGAATAAGAGGGGAAATCTCAGGGTTAAATTTGAATTAGATTTATGCTTTGTTTGGTTGACGGTACAAATTATTTCATTCAACTTGGGATTATTTTATCGCACCTCTCACGTGGTATAAATTAATTCAGTAATCATATTCCCAAGACTATATTCCTAAAACTAGTTTAACCGCACGTGCCTGGCATGTGCAACTTTTGATTACTTAAAATTAAATGTTGTCTATTTCAAAAAAATTTAATGAAGTATAAAAAATTTCAATCACTTTTCAAAGATCCTTCACACTTTAATATAATAATGTAAACATAAACATATATTTCACTCTAAGCACATATATATTTTATTTTACCATCAAAGGTTTCAAGTGGTTGAGGAATCATCACTTTTGCGTTTGTCATGCAATACCTCTTTCCCTTCCTACCAAAGGCTAAGAGAGACGCAACAATTTGAAACATATTTGTGGTATGATTATTTTTTTATATTTAAAAATTTTCTTTGTTTTTAAAGTCAAATCTTTACAAAATCTCCGATTACATTCTTATTATGTACTTAAAACTTATAAAATTTGGTACTTCTTAAATTTTTCTTATTCTAACATTTTTATATTTATTTCTAGATTTTCCAAATCTTCTTAAAATCAAATTTAGTTGATTTAAAAAATTTAAACTAATGAAAAAAGTATAGTTGTCACTAATTATGATGATTTCTAATAAGGAAAGGTTTTACCATAAATATATTTAATTAATTTTTAATTCTTAAATATTAAAAAAAATAGTGAAAAGACAATTTTGTCTAAAACAAAGATTTTTAATAAAGTTCAAACAATATTTCTAAGGCCATTTACACTTTTAATATAGTATAAATATAGATACCTCTTTCCTTTCCTACCAGAAGCTAAGAGAGACGCAACAATTTGAAACAGATTTGTGGTATGATTATTTTTTTATATTTAAAATCAATCTTTGTTTTTAAAGTCAAATCTTTATTAAATTTTTTATTACATTCTTATTATCGTACTTAAAACTTATAAAAATTTGATACTTCTTAAATTTTTCATATTCTAACATTTTTAAATTTATTTTTAGATTTTTCAAATCTTTTTAAAATCAAATTTAGTTGATTTAGAATTTTTAAACTAATGAAAAAAGTATTAGTTGTCACTAATTATGATGATTTCTAATAAGGAAAGGTTTTACCATAAATATATTTAATTAATTTTTAATTATTAAATATTAGAAAAATAGTGAAAAGACAATTTTGTCTAAGCAAAAAACTTTTAATGCAATACAAAAAGTTCAAACAACATTTCTAAGGCCCTTCGCACTTTTAATATAGTATAGATAATTTAGTCCGCATATCAAACGACCCATTAACCTACTGAATTAACTTGAATAAAATTAAAGAGTGCTATAGAATAAAGCATAAACTGCAAATAATTTACTCATACGATGAAAAGAATATTATGATTCACTATGCTTCATAAGATGAAAAAAATATTATGATTCAACATTTAGCATAGTGTTATTAGGCCCCAGCTAGCACGGGCTATTCTTAACTAGTTTTTAATAATAAACATCAGATGATCAGAAGGACTCCACAGGTGAACAAAATTTAAAAAAATAACTTACAACATCCAGATATCACCATTATCAGAAACTTACAGTTCATAGGTGGGCCACCTCTAGACGATCTCATTGGAGATTGAGGAGCACGTGGTGGAGCTCTCATATGCGCAAATCTCGATGACAAGGGGTTACCCTAGAGGAGTTCCATTGTAAGAACAATATTCACAAGCTAGACATTTGTGAAGATAGAATTGCAAAAGCAAGAGCGAGCTCAAACTTCCAGAAGCAAGAAAATACTAGACATACATTTCTATCACCATTTGCCCGTGAGCCACCAACCAACACACAAGATTGGGTTTTGGCACAAATAAAACCAGCATGCTCAAGGTGATGCCGATCATAAATAAAAACAACTCCTCTGAAGATGTGTTCTACAGGACCTTGTTTTCCCTACAAATATCAAGGATAGTTGTAACAGCACATACAAAATGTATGAACAACGTCAGGCACAAGAAAGTCTTACAAAAGCCAACACTCACTTGACAAGGACCCTCAACAACTTTTACCACGTCTTTCACCGCTAAGTGGTTCTTAAACCGATCTTGGGCATTCCCTTTCTTTTCAACTTTCGCTTTGATCTCCCTAAGTCTAACAAGTGCTACCTCAGGTCTATCAGGAACACCCTTAAGGACCTATAACATCACGCAAATGTGAGCAACACAATTAACAGAATGGTTTCAACCTCAAACTACAGTACTCACCTGAAAGGCTTCACTGTCTACACGAATAATCACACCAAAGCTCTTATTGCTGCAGAAAGTGTAATCAATTAAGAAATTGAACTGTTGGTTCAAGAAGGACTAAACTGTTTCATGTCCCCTTTAACTCTCATAAGAAGCTAGATGCTTACTCTAGTATTACAAGGTCATGGAGCTCATATTCCCCAATACGAGTGAGACCAGATGTTACTTCAGAACTCTCAACAACATTATCGGCAAATACACGGAGCTGCAGTATCAAAAAGAAAAAATCGGATCACCATTGTTCTGAAAACTGCAGATTAGAGACCTCAAATTACCATGCATCAACTTACAAGCTCCTTGGTTGTATCTGATACCAGGTTAACCACATGTCCCTGAACAGAAACAACCATACCAGTTGCACCTTCTGATGAACCAGATACTACTTTCACGTGATTTCCAAGATCAAAGTACTTGCATAGCTCTTTGTCACTAAAAGCCAAAGTCTGCTGCCAAAGTAAGTTAATAAAAATCACTCCTGAGGCACTTGATGCATAAAAATATGTACTTAAAGAAGGGGAACATTACCAGAGGAAGGTCTTTCTGATTCGGTCTGATATGAACAGTATCTTCTTCCACTTTCTCAACATGGCCTTTCAAGTTCCTGAGATCCCCCTTCACCACAATAACGCGATCACCCTTCATAAAATGACCTTTTTTCCTATTTGCGAACAAGGTAGATAGACTAGCCATATCGCCATCCCCACCCTCACCAGTTTGGCGGAATTTCTCAAGTTCATCAAAAGTTGGCTGTATGTTCATGGTGCTGATTGATTTCATTGACACCGTCTTATATAAGAACCCATCTTTGAACATCATACCTCCAATATTCTCAAAATAGTCCCCTGACATTGGGTCTCGCCTACGTTCCACACGTAGATTCATCTCTCTGCATACAATGAGAAACAGATTTAACAATTCGGTAAAGACCATAATTGTGCTCTTACTGCAACTAAAGACACCAAGGGAAAATTACCTTGCTTCATCAATATTCATAAAGCGTGGCGGAGGAATAAATGCTTTTTTCTTTGGAGCCTCCCTTCCTTCCTACAAAAGCAGTACAACACGCAAGAAGGAATGTCAACTGTTTTTTACAACAAACAACATTTGTTTTGGATAGGTGACCACATATTTTAGCAACTGCCCAAAAAACAGCTGTAGTATTTTTTGTTGACAAGTAAAAATAATCATGATGAAGCAGCTCTTTATAATACTGTGAATCTAGAAAGAAGTACAAGTCAGCCAGGTTCAAACAATCCCTTTAATGAGATAAGGAATTCAAATATTTCTTACAAAATTAACATTAACGCTCTCATGTATTTCAAGAATGCAGAACATATCAGCTAACAACTCTAATAAGAGTCAAAATATAATGACCAACCAAATGAACATACCAGCTTGTTTGCAAGAGCCTGTAAATCAATCCTTGGAATTAATTTTACGACGACTTTCTGTCTCACATTATCTACATCCATAACCTACATAGCAGAAAGATTGAATATCAGACCGCGAATATCAAACTTACTAATTGCAACATAAAATGCAGAATACTTGACAACCTTTGCAAGGTCTCCCTTGTAAGTTCCCATCTTCATTCTGACCCAAGTATCCCTGGCAAGATCAACCGCTTTGCTTTCAACTGAAAGGACATCAGTCATCTCTTTTATGGGAACCAGCATTATTTTAGCAGAGGCATATATATTACGCATACCCTTGCATGCCTGTAGCATATAGGATGCATACATAATCAGGTTACTGGATGGTTACTTGATAGACACGTTATTTTAACGAATCACATAAATATAAGCCAAAACAGAGCATATTGTATCATCTATTACATACCTCCCTCACGTGGGCTTCTTTGTCAGCTTCTATGTATATATAGTTCTTAAGATGATCAAGGGCTACAACTGATCGAATTTGCAATTCAGGTCCTCTATCAATTGCCTTTTGCATTAGGCAAACCGCAACTTCTCTCTCACGGCCAATCTACAAAACATGATATAGCAATAAATTTCAAGAAAAAATGTGAAGGTTATAAGAAACATATATAGAAATATAAAATGCCTATGCACACAAGGGAGCAGACCCTCCCAGTGATCAATGAAGTGGGAGAAGAGCACAAGGTCTCGGGTTCAAATCCTAGCATAGCCTAAAAAAACTAGGTGACTTCTTTCCTTCTACTTAAAACCTTGATGGTCCTTGCAGTACGGCCCTTCCCCGAATCACACATATAGTGGGAGATTTAGTGTACCGAGTTTCCCTTTTACCTAAACCTTGGTGCATAGAGTTACTCGGTAACCATGTTAGTGGAAGTAGCAGGTAACCGACGGAATAGTCGTAGTTGCATAAGATGCCCCGAACACCACAGAAATAAAAACAAATGATAAAATGCAGAACTTCATGGCAGCACGCCAACACCATACCGCACATTTCACCATCCAGAGCTTTGGGTCCCTGACAGATGGCAAGAGAGCTTGCTGTTCAACATCTGTTGCTTCCTCATCATACTCTACATGAGCTGACCTCGCATATCTTTGCTTAATGCTCCTTGTAAGCTCCTCAAGGTCTTCTTCTTGGTCCTCATGCGGCAACAGCCGGTGACGATATTCACGTCTGGCACCATCCTCATCAGGTATATCTGCTCCACTATCTACTATGAAATCTGCAGATAAAAATCTAACGATCAACACCAGCAGATAAAAGACAATGCAGGGAGAAAGAAACCACAGAAAAAGCTCAAAGTTATTACTCCATTTATAAACTAAGTTTCCCCTAAATTAATTCTAGACAGAGACAAACTCAGGCCAGACTGGACAAGAAATTCTATCAAGTACAAAGTATACAGCAAATAAAATGTATGCAGTATCTCGAACTAAGGATTTCCCCAAAGCTAATGTCACAGCCTACAACATTTGACCCAGAAAGTATGTGTCAATTGTTAAATAATATCATTTTTTGGGGTGAAGCGGAAAGTTCCGTTAAAGCATCAAGAAGATGTACAAAAAAGTTGCAAGAAAGAGAGTGTGTTTGCTCATATAAGCAAAAACTAGTCTAGTCTAACACCAAGGGAGAAACACATTCCAGAAAATAGCACAACTAGCTACAGGAGCCTGATTGAGCCTAGGGGTATACACAAGTTAAGGTGTGCAACTTTTGCTAGTTAAGGGGAATAATATGTTTTAAAACCTTTAATGTTCCTTATACTGATAAAAAGTGCCTATGAAGCAATTCAGTGCACAAAGCATCTCGTGTTCAAACAGACATTTGGAGAAGGGCTGCATTTCGAGGAGTTTATGCATGTAACTCAATCTATCTTATTGTTTTGGTCCTGTAGAATGAATGTGTCCGCCTTATGACCCACAACGAAAAATAAGCCTTGCGACGAGACGCAGACATTACCCATGCTGCGGTTCCCTCCGGTCTGTTCTCGGGTTGGGTTAGGGGAACATCCCAGCGATTGCCTTGGTTTTAGAAGATGGACTGTCTAATGCTTTTCACTCGGAGAACTTAATGGATTGTCGCGAGCAAAACGAATGGGGCGCGCTTTGAAAGAGACGATCCGTTACCGAGAGTCGTCTTATTGGGAATAACAAGAGCATCTCTCAATACTCAAAGTTGACATGAATAACTCCTGGTATTCTACGTGCACTCTTAATTGAGCCAGCTAAAAAAGTTAAATAAGCACTTTGCATTTAGAGAATAAGTTGGAATTAAGAACACATCAAAATTTCTATGATTTCTCGTTCCAGATGCATCATGAGTGCCAGCTTTCATTTGCTTTCTTGATACTATTATGCATGACCCAGGCAAGTCCAAAACTGGAGAAGAACGTGATGGAGGAATAACGTCTAACACTTTCTAACTCTATCTGGCACATAAGGCAGATTACTCTAGTTGGTATTTTGTCCTCCAAATGAGTTCCCAAGGACGTTTATCAACCAACTCCGTGTTAGAGCTGAGTTGTACATAGTGTCCCTTTCACAAGAATGTTCCATCTTTTGAGTCCCAACAATATAAAATTATCTTCCACCCGAGGTTTTGGAGAAACCCCTGCTACTTTAGCAAACAATTCAATTAGCTCATTTATCTTCCGGTCCTAAATGTTCCTCCTGCGTTGTAGGTCACCATTGTTGTGCTGCCAATTTTGTACCACGTGAGCCACTGGATTGTTTGCCAGTGAAAATTAAATTAGGAAGCCCATTTTCCAATGCCACTTTTATCTTTCCAGAATGATTTGTGTGATCCATCTATTGCCCAGCACGTGTGTTGAATTAAACTGGAACTCCTCTCATAGTTTAAAGATATGCTTCCAAGGATCTGTGTCATGTGGAGAGGTTCTGTTGTCTTGTGAATATTTTGCACAATTCACTATATTTTGTTTTAATTCCAGCTGTCCACAGATTTCATCTTACTATGCCACCAGTGGCATTTCTTTTTCTTTTTTTTTTTTGAGAAGGTAACAATTTTGAATTATAAACCAGTACTTAGTGCTAGAATGAATCTATAAATTCTAGGACTGCTTCTTCATCTACAAGTGAACTCTTTGTAGACCAAAAACAAAGTAACAGGATACAACCTGTTTTAATCTTCTGTAAAGATCTACTTTTATTCTCAAAGCTCCTAGAATTCCTTTCTTTCCAAATGGTCCACCAAATGCATGCTGGAATATCCTCCTGCCTATGTTCTTTGCTCCATTCCCTGCTTCTTCCCAGCTAGAAAGAGTGTCAACAATCTTACTAGGCATCCAATGGATGCCTCTAAGATTGATGAAAATCTTCCATAATTGATCAGTGATTCTGCAATGAAGGAACAAATGGCTCACTGTCTCTGCTACTTCCCCACAAAGGCAGCAATGTGTCACTAAAATAATGTCCCTTTTCCTCAAGTTATCATGCGTCAAAACAGCCTCTTTTGCTAACAGCCAAGTGAAACAAACCACCTTGAGTGGTATCTTGGTTTTCCAGATCTGCAACCAAGGCCAGTTGAGGCTTTGTGACATGCACAAGTTCATGATCTTGTACCCTGAGCTCACTTTATAAACCCCCTTGTTATGTCCAGTCCACCCCTTCCCTCATCCCTTGGAATGTTTCCAGCAGTTTTAAAAGCTCAACTAACCTATGTACTTCCCAAAGATATATTCCAACCTTGCGGAGACCACATTTCTGCCACTGATCTTCACATTTATGAAGTGCTAAGTCAAACATATCTGGGAAGATTTCAAATAAGCTTCTGTGGCCTAACCAACTATCTTTCCAAAAGCTTGTTCTGTTGCCATCATGGACTTTGATGACAGTGTGACTTTTTAGAAAACGCCACCAATTCCTGATTGATCTCCATAATGGCACCATATAGGATGTATACTTCTTTAGTAACTCAAGAATCAATTGCTCCATACTTCATGTTGATCACCTTGCGCCACAATGATTGTGGTTCTTGAGCATATCTTCATAGCCACTTCAATTTTAGTGCCTTGCTTTGATTCTTTAAGTTTTTAATGAACAGACCTCCTTGTTTTTTCCCAGTACTCAATACCAGGTGAAAACCTTTTCTTGTTACCTTGCCAGAAAAAAACCCTTCTGAGCTTGTCCAGTCTTTGTAATACACTTGCAAGGATTGAATAAAAAGTTAGCCAGTAAGTGGGGAGGGCATCCATGACTGCATTGACCAGTGTAAGCCTGCCCCCCATGGACAAGTATTGTGCCTTCCATCTAGTCAACTTCTTCTCACATTTCTCCCAAACCGAGCCCCAGATATGTTTAGAATTTGACTTTGTCCCCAAAGGCATCCCAAGATAAACAGAGGGAAATACTCCCACTTCACCCCCAACTTCACCCCCAACACAGATGCCAATCGATTCATGTTAGGAACCGAGTTTGTAGGATATAGGTGGCTCTTTCCCAATTGATGTGAAGACCTGAAATACCTTCAAATAGTACCAGAATGACCCTTAAATATTTTAGCAGCTCCTCATTGCATCACAGAAAATTAAAGTTTCATCTACATATTGGAGATGTGTCACCTCTAGACTCCTCTCATTGTTTGTGGACACCTCGAAATCAGCAATCCATCCATTTGCTTTTGTTGTCTTGAGCATATTGTTCAGACCCTCCATGGCTAAGATGAAAAGAAAAGGGGACAACGGATCCCCTTGTCTGATTCCTTTTTGTGCATCAAAAAAACAACCTGCTGGGGCTTCATTAATAAGAACAGAAAATTTCACAGTTGAAATACACAGAAGTTGATCCATCTGATCCACTTATCCCTAAATCCCATTTTTTTTAGGATACTTAAAAGGAACCAGTTAACATGATCGTACGCTTTTTCAATGTCCAATTTGCACAAAATTCCAAGCTTTTTTAGGGTCAATCTTGAATCTGCATCTTCATTTGCTATTAGAATGGAGCCTTGTGAATTGAGAGATTGTAGACCTCAATTCTCTAGCCACATGGGTTTATGGCTCAAACTCTTGTTGAGGTGTCCTTTAGAATTGGAAATGGCAACACAGTAAAATTTTCGAAGGATAGGCAGCTTAGCAATCAACCTCTCAGTGTCTCCCATCCTAACATCTTCAGGGTAGGGTAGCCTCTGATCCCGACTCTTCAGTGACCCAAAACAAAACAGGGAAAATGGAATATGGACACCCCATTTCACGAGGAACGTGCAAGATTGGGAGCTTGATGAGCTCATTGACTTATTCAGAGTTATGTAAGGAGCTTCAACATCCCCTCATCGACCAGATAGCTTAAAATGGAGCAACTCTGGAAAAGGAATATATACAGCGAAGGAAGGATACAATAAATTGTGGTTATCAAATGATATGATAGATCACTGGCCTTGGAAATTGATTTGAAAGACTAAGCTACCACCAAAAATCAAGTGTTTCATCTGGACATCCCTCAGAAATGTTATCCTCACCTTGGACAACCTAAATAGGAGAAACTTTCAGCTAGTGAAAAGATGCTTCATGTGCCACGAGCTTGGAGTCGGCAAATCATTTGTTCTGCTTTGTCCAGTGGCAATAGATCTTTGGAATATGTTCATCTCACTGCTAGGTAGAAACTGGACTCTTCCCCAGGATGTCAAAGCAGTGGAAAGCTGGAGCCTAAAAGAAGTTGACAATTCCATCAAGAAGACCTGGTAGATGATCCCTGCATGTATTTTTTGGTGTATCTGGAAAGAAAGGAATCTCAAATGTTTTGATGGAATCTCAACTCCTAGCAGTAGATTGAAATCTTTTTGTCTTTTTAACCTACTTAGTTGGTAAATGATATAATTCTCTTTTTGGATTTTATCAGCTCCCTCACTATGGTTTAGAGACCATATTTTTGCTTTCTGGTTAACGCCCAGACCTACAATAGGAGTTTTTGTTCTCAAGAGTTAACCATGACTCTTTTATGCAACTACCTTGAATCCACTTGATGCCTTGCTAATATAACATCTTACTTCATCAAACAAATAGAAAAAGAAAACCTCTCGCTGAGGTGTTGAAAGGATGATGCCTAAATTAGTGTCCGGTAGTCAAACGGCTTTCTTGAAAGGGAGGCAAATCATGTATGCAGATTTAACCTATAATGAATGTCTGAAAACTAAGCTGGGCAAGAAAAAACCAGGTATAATGTGCAAACTTGATATTGAGAAGGCATAAAATCATGTGAATAGGGAATTCTTGTTGAAGGTTCTCGAAGGTTTAGTCTTCGACAACAAATGGATGAATTGGATTTGGCATTATATCACCAATTTTAGGTTCTCAGATTCTTTGTACTAATAAATGGACCACCACAGGGTTTCTTTGCTTCCCAACAAGGCCTCACACAATGAGATCTGATTTCTCCTTTCTTATTCTTAATGGCAACGGAAAGACTTGGTAATATGATCAACTTTGCAGTTCTGAAAGCTGGATCAGTGGTTTCAGAGTGAAAATGCAGACAGGATAACGACCTCTCTATTTCACATCATGTCTATACAGATGATCCACTAAATTTTTGTGAAATAGAGGTGAACCAGTGTGCTTGAACTGAGCAGAAAAATTCCATTGAACACAATTCAAGACTTGCAGAAAGTTGTTGCAATTTTAGGATGAATACAAAGTTTCTTCCTAGTAGTTACCTGGGATTGTTTCTGGGGCGAAAAGCAAAATCTGAATTTATTTGGTAAGTAGTAGTGGAAAGATGTGAAATAAGATAGGCCAATTGGAAGAAACAATATCTTTCTTTATGGGATGATTAAGATTAACGATCAGTGTTATGTATGCAATCCCCACATATACAATGTCCTTATTTCTCATGCCATCCAAAGTGGATAAGGAAATAGACAAGCTTTTTTATTTTATTTAAAAAAAAAGGGGGGGGGGGGGGGGGGGGGGGTATTAATCTTGTCAAAATGTAGGATTGCAACAAAGGAGCAACGAGAACTTAAGGATACAAAACAGAAGCCTTCTAAAGAAGTAGCTTAGGAGATTTCGAAAGCTAACCTTGTGAAGGAGAGCAATAGCAAAAAAAAATCATTTTTTGGAAGTATGGTGCACCAACTGAGGTCCCTCTCTGCAAGGAATTAGGATTTGGAACATATGCTCCTTATGGTTCTCACAGCACATTGACTTCAAGATAAATAATGGACGGAACATTTCTTTTTCTCAAGATAAATGGACGGGTATCTACCCTTAGAGAATAATACTAAAGATTGGTACTTGACAAAGAATTCAAGTAACAGAATGTTGGGCAGGTAACAGTTGGAATATAAAATTCAGAAGAAACATAAATGATTGGAGCTGAATCAGCTTGCTGAATTCTTCAGCATTACTGCCTTCATCTGTAAGCCTAACCACTGATGAAGATCATTTGGTATGGAGAGGCCACAACAAATGGATTTATGCTATCAATACACATTTCAACATAACTTTAACTTCAACCAACTTCTTTTCCGAACTTCAATTTCAAATATTTTTTCCCAACTTCAGCTTCAAATCTATGTTCAAAAGGACCCTAAAGATCTGAAAGACCATGTTAACTAAAAAAACAGCTCTCCGCGTATTCCCGATCCTACTACACCTACTTAACCCCAAATTCCAATTAAAAAAACAAAAACTTCAATACATTTCTATGATCAATTCTTCATTCCGATGCAGGCAAGTAAACAAATTGGGCTGATAAAACAAATAAACCACCAAAAGAATACAGAAACAACCAACTTCTTTTCTGGACTTCAATTTCAAATATTATTTCCAATTCAGCTTCAAACATATGTTCAAATGGAACCTAAGATCTGACAGACCATATGTTAATGAAAAAAATAAAGATCTCTTCTTCATTAATCGATGCAGGCAAGTAAATAAATTTAGCTAGAAATCAAATTAACAACCAAAGAGAACAAAAAAACAGCCAAACTTATTAACTAGACCTCAATTTCAAATATTTTTTCCAATTTCAGCTTCAAATATTTGTTCAAATGGACCCTAAAGATCTAACAGTAATGAAAAATAAAGCTCTTTACATATCCAGATCCTACTTCATCTACTTATCCCCAAATTCCAATTAAAAAAATATTTTCTATGCTAAATTCTTCATTCTTGGATTCGCTCCAGGCAAGTAGACAAATTAACAAAAAAATATTTTCTATGCTAAATTCTCATTCTTGGATTCGCTCCAGGCAAGTAGACAAATTAACAGGCCATATTAATGAAAAATAAAGCTCTCCACATATTCCCGATCCTACTTCATCTGCTAATCCCCAAACTCCAATAAAAACAAATATTTTCAATACATCTCTATGCTGATTTCTTGATTCTTTGATTCGATGCAGGCGAGTAAACAATTGAACTGATAAAAGATTATTAAGTCTAACCGTCTTCGATATCTTCTTCCTCCTCGTCCTCATCACTATCAACAGCAGCTTCGAGGTCAAAGAATTCCGAACCAGTCCTCCTTTTAGGGCGTCTTCTACCACCACCGCCATAATCATCATCATCGTCTTCGTCCTCATCGTCATCTTCCTCCGCCGCATCATCAATAAAATCTGATCTACGCCTTTTCCGTCCAGACTTTCCTCCATCATCATAGTCTTCTTCTTCCTCCTCCTCTAAATCCTCCTCTTCATAAACCTCTTCCTCTTCCTCCTCTGGTTCATCGTCTTCATCGTCGTAATCCCGGCGCGGCATATCGGAATCGCTGTTCTGTAGAGTTGCAAGGAGATTTCTGAAATTCTTGTGTTGAAAATGAAGGGCTTATAAGGGTGATGGAACCCTAGATACAGGAGGAGAAGATTTGGACAGTGTAAAGAGAAAATAGTGGAGGAAAATACCAAAATAGTCCTTTGAGTTTGTTATAAAAATTAAAATAGTCCTCTAAGGGTGTTAGGTTTGAGGTGGTGAAGAAAATAATTTCGGAATAAAATAATAATCTTGGATAAAAAAATTTATTGCATGTTGGGTTGGCAATATTCGAGATAACTTATCCCGAGATTATTTATCCACTTAATTGATGGGATAACAATCTCATCATAATTTATTCTTGGGATAAATGTATGAAAGGACAAAAATACCCTCAAACTCTATTATTTTCATTTCTCTCTCACACACACACATATATATATATTTTTTATATCTGTATTCATAAATAATAAATTATATTTAATTAACGTATAATATATTCATAAATAAATTATATATATAATAATAATTAACGTAAACTAGTAAACTGTATAATAATTATGTTTTGAACGTATAATATATATTATGAACGGTATAATGTATTATGAACATAAATATATGCTATGAATAACGTATAATATATTCATAAATATAGATAAATTATGTTTAATTAACGTATAATATATTCATTAATTATGAATATAATATATTACGTAATATATTACGTAATTACGTAATATATAACGTATAATATTATGAATATATTATGAATATATATATGTTAATTATGTTTGATTATATATATATTATTTTAATATATTTAGTTATAATATATTATGTTTAATTATAATATTTTGTGGATGATTCAAGGATTTGTTGTTCGACATCGAGGTAGACTTCTGTCTACTCTTCTTCACAAGATAATTTGTTTTATATATTGCATGTAAATGAGAATGTTAAGATTGATTATGGGTAGAACATCGTGACTTAGTATTGATTATTGAAATTTGGGGATTAGATGAGTGATTTTACCCGTAAGGTGAAATACTTATTATATTTCTAGGTTCCTATTGCTTGCTTCATAGGTTGAGATAATTCGTAGAATGATCATGATATAATGCTATATTTGGGATGTGGTTTAGGCATTGGAAGCGTGATTAGTATGATCAGCCTTATTTGGACTATTTAGTTTGAAACTATAATTTTGGTGGAGTTGACTTAATTGCTCATGTCATAGGTGGAATTCCTATCTTAGGGCTAATTATGGATTATTACCCTATAGAAGTCAATTTAGATATCTTAGCCTAGTCCATGGTAGAACTTGCCTAAATACGAATTTCTAGGATTAAAAGTGAGCTCCTTCGGTCCACCTTAGGCCAAGACTTATGTCAGCCCTCATGGACTTATTTACATATATTAGACATAGTTGAGACTAATGAGCCTTTAGTATGAGGCTACTTCGTGACTCGGTGAATGGTGATGGTTTTTCCTGAATTATAACTAATGGCTCTTATCCATGATATGGCTTTCGAATTTGATTAATAATATGGCCTATCGACATGCTTAATGATATAGTCATAAACGTGATAAAAGATAAGATTAGGCCTTATAGATATGATATGGCCTATAGATATGATATGTCTTATAGACATGAGATAACTTATAAATATGATTATTGATATAGATTTCGAATATTTATGAGGGTCTAAGGCCGTGATTATGATGTGGTTGTTATTCGGGACCCATTATTGGGCCCAAGTCCATGTTATGATAGTGGTTGGATTTTGAGAAATGGTTTATCCTTGTAAAGAACGTGGCCGTAGTTTGTAGACATGTTAATACTTATGATTACATTGGTTAAATACTGGTGGTGGCATGGATAAATTTGATATATTCATGATCACTAAAACGGTAATTGGTACAATTCCAACTAAACTAAGATTTTACTACTGTTTTCCTAAAAAGGGATTAAAGCCCACTTTCCACCTTAACAATGGATTTTTCATAATAAAAATATTACCATCTTAATGGATAACTTATATGCATTGAGATTGAAGATGGTGTTTTAAGGATTTGGCCGAGATAGATTCTGGCCCATGATTTTATTACTATTATTTACTCCGGTCGTGAGAGATTCTCGACCCTTTCTATACCTTTATGATGATTTAGTCCCGGAGTTTACCCATGGTAGTGGATTTATAGATTTACACTCCCTTTTAGCCATAACTTAAGTTTGTGCATTTATATATATATATATATATATAATATAAATATCTCTCCGGTACTGGACGAAGAAGTTTGATGATGTTGATAATATATTTGATGATGATTGAAAATTCTGGATCGGAACTAGATCGGTGTATATGGGTACTCCCGAACCCTAGGGACCCCTCGCCAGTGAGTTGTTGTACTGGAGAAAGGTGGTCGCCGTAGGTCCTGCCTTTGCGAGCTGTTGAGCTGGAGGAGGCATATACACTGGGTTAGTTCAGGGTATTGAATCAGTTATGGTATTATGAATTATATCTTGGCATTCATTCTTGTATGCATATTGCCTATCATCAGTATGTGCCTATATCTATCAGCCTTATGACGGTTGCATAAGTATAAGTGATGAATATGGCTTATGGTGTATTGTATCTTGATTGGGCCTTTCCGAGCCTATATCGGTGGGGATTTATAAAAGGCCCAGTTAGGTATTATTTGCCCGAACTGGCTGGTTACTATCTTTATCGTTGTTATTATTATTATTATGATCATTGTTATGGCTAGATTGTGACAGATTGATTAATGATTCGGTATCGAAATTTGAGGTATGAATCTGATTCTTTTATCTTATGGTTATATCATTATGCATGATTATCTATTGGTTAGGCATTATGATTTTAGACCCTGATACTCTGATTCCGTTCTTTACGGTTGCCTCATTATTGTAATTATCTCATGATTAGACGGTTAGATTAAAAACCTTGAATATACTAGCACTAGTTCATGCTATGATTATAAGGTCTTAAGATGCTAGTCTAACGACTTAGGTTGTACCTCGAGTTAACCTTATTTGTATATATGTATATATATTATATGTGTAACTATCTATATATAGCTATGGTATTACCGTATATCCCTTCCTTCCTTCGCTTATTTAGATTGTATATTCATTTCTTGGCCTTGTATACTTATATATATCCTTCTTTCACCCTTATTTCGTATATTGACCAGTGATATACGGTATAGTGTTGAGATTCCTGAGTATGAATGGAATAGGATAGTTCGTCCTTGATGCCTCTTTGGCCCTATTATGCTAGTTCCTTAATGTAAGTAGGATAGTTTATCCTTATTATCTCACTAATCTTCTATGTGGTTGCTGGATATTTGAGTGTAGTTTCTATTTCTGTTTATATGTTATATATATTTGAATTATCTTTAGAGCTCAGTCGGTAGTTGCCTACTGAGTACCACGTGTTTGGTACTAGTAGTTCCAGACTACGGGTTGACTTGCCTACTGATGGGTTATAGTAGGCGTCATCATGACCTGAGAAATTGGGTCGTGACACCAGGCCCACTCCTCAAGATGTTTTATTAAAGGAACAAGAAATAGTGATTTTCAATAGTTATAATGGAAAAGAAATTTATGAATGGAACATAAATAGTTATAGTGATATGGAAATTGCAACAACAGTACATCGAATATTGATGTACAATATAATTTGCAAAGCTAATGAAATTATGATAGAACTATTGTAGAGTTTACTAGTCAATTAAAAGAATAGTGGGATTATTATTTAACACAGGATCGATGTTATTGAATATTACAATCAATTAAGCAGGTGGATCGTTAACCTGTCCAAAATGTAGTTTATACTCTAATCTTTAATATTATGGAATATTTTCAAGGAAGATGGTCAAACAATAGTGAAACTATTATGATCATGCTTAAGATGTAAAACTCTTACATCCTTTACAAGGTATATGGATGTATCTTTATATAGAGTTATGGAGTTACTAAAATGTAATAATTTTCATCGGAAGTCTAAACTCATAGATGGATTACCAACCCTATTTACGGAAAGAGTTCGAAAAACTCTTAGAGGATCAACAACGAGTATAAATTATGATTATTATACCTATGAAAAGTTGATTAATATTTGCACTCAAGAAGGCTTATTCTTATGTAATGAGATCAGGTTGAATCAACAGATCAAAAGACATCGTCTTGATAAAAAACAATAATTAGACGAATTTTGTGAATAGTTTACTATTGACATTCCTAAGAATTTTAGAGAGCCTTATAGGCACAAAAAGAAAAAAGAATTTGATTAGAAAATATAACAGAATTGAGAAAAAGTCAAGAAGGAAGAAGAATTTTAAAGAAAAAAAAGATTATATTAAATCCAACAAGCCCAATGCTTGTTACAAATGTGGTAGAGTAGGCCATTATGTCAAAGATTGTAAAGTTAAGGATAAGATTAAATGACTTAACATAGATGAGGAGCAAAATAATTTTTGTGCAAAATTCTACTAAATTCTTCTTCGAAAAATTCAAGTCTGGATCAAGATGATAATGAGGATTCCTATACAGAAGAATGCGAGTGTCCATGATGAGGATTATATATCTTCTGAAGATGATTGAATACCTTGTCAATTAGGTCAACCTTGTAATAATAAGGGTGACGATGAATTTTACATTATTTACTCTCAATTTAAGGATCTAAATTTTAATCTCCTTGAAAATGATAAATTAGCAGAACTTTTGGAGATTACCAAAGATTCTGAGATAAGATCTCAAATAATAGAAAAGATGAAAAAATCCTCTACTAGTTTCACTAAAAAATAATGAAAAATTTCTTCTAAAGAAGGACCTTATACTATGTTTGAAGTTCAACGAATCCTTAAAGAAAATGAGTGAGTTGCTAATACTCTTGCAACAACTCATGATTTAAAGATAGAGATTGATAATTTCAAGAAAGAAATTATTAATCTCAAAAATATGAATATGGTGTTAGATAAAAGAGTTTTTAATTTAGAAGATCAAAGTCTTGTCACAGGTACTATTGATAATATACCAAATAAGTCAGAAGTGGGATTTTTCCAAACTGTTGAAATTACTGAGCATAAAAGATTTTACTAAAAAGTTATTCTTTTAATCAATTATAATTGTATGAGAGAATTTACAGCTCTTATTAATAGTGGGGCAGATTGTAATTGCATTCAAAAACGTTTGGTACCTTCTGAATATTTTTATAAAACTAATCACATTTTAAGAAATGCTAGTGGTCATAAAATGAGAGTTGAATACTTTCAAGACATATATTTGTCAAGATAAATCCTATATGGCAACAATATTTATTTTGATAAAAGATATTATCCATAAAATTATTTTAGGTGTCCCATTTTCTTGTTCACTTATATCTTATTATCTGGTGGGATGAAACTGATATAACTGAACCATTTGATAATAAAGAAATCAAATTTGATTTTATTTCACCACCCTATTCAAGATTTTTAAATGCAATAAAAGAAAGAGTACTTTCAAAAAGCCGATAAGTTGACTTTCTATAAAATGAAATATATAGTCTATCAATTGAAGAGACTTTACAAAATCCTAAACTAAATGAAAAGATCGAATTTTTGAAAAATTAATTTTCCTTAAAAATTTGTGAAGACCACTCAAATACATTTTGGCAAAGAAAAAAACATCTAGTCAGTCTTTCTTATGAAGAAAACTTTAAAGAAGATAATATTCCCACTAAAGCTAAACCATGCCAAATGAACTCAGAATATTTAGAACTATGCAAAAACAAAATTGATTCTTTAGTAAATAACGGCCTTATAAGACCTTCTAAATCACCATGGTCATGTACTGCTTTTTATGTTAATAAATAGTCGGAACAAGAAAGAGGAGTCCCAAGATTAGTTATTAACTATAAGCTTCTTAATAAAATTTTAAAATGGATCAAGTATTCAATACCTTATAAGAAGGATTTATTGGATAGATTATATGGCGTTATTATATTTTTAAAATTTAATTTAAAATCAGAAAATTGACAGATTCAAATTCCTAAAGCAGATAAATATAAAACTGCTTTTAATGTCCCTATGAGTCGATTCGAATGGAATGTCATGCCATTTGATTAAAAAATGCCCCTCTGAATTTTAAAATATTATGAATGACATTTTCATGTCTTATAGCAATTTCATATAGTTTATATTTATGATATACCAGTGTTTTAAAAAACGGTGAAAATACATTTTAAACATCTTGATACATTTACAAAAATCATTATACAAAATGGATTATAATATCTAAATCCAACATGTCTTTTTTTCCAAACAAAAGTTAGATTTTTAGGACATAATATCGAAAATGGTATAATAATTTTCATAAATAGAAGCATTGAGTTTGCTTCAAAATTTTCGGATGTTACTACTGATAAAACCCAACTACAGAGATCTTTGAGAAGTTTAAATTATATTTCTCATTATATAAAGAATCTTGCCAAAGATACATTTATCTTATATGATAGATTGAACAAAAATCCAAAAGCTTGGACTAAGGATCATACTCAATCAGTCAAAAATATTAAAACAAAGGTTAATAACTTACCATGTCTTACATTAGTCAATCCTAATTGAGAAAAATAGTAGAGACAAATGCTTCTGATATTGGATATGGTGAAATTCTTGAATAATATTCCCCCACAAGATAAACAACCATATCCTATTCAATATTCTTTGAAAAAATGAAATAATAATCTAAAAAATAATGCAACTACTGCAAATAAATAAATAAATTCCCCGCAATAGTAAAATCTATTTTAAAATTTCAAAGAAATTTATATAATCAAAAGTTTTAATAAAAACTGATAGTCAAGCAGTAAAATTCATATTTAATAAAGACTACAAACATGATGTTTCTAAACAAATGTTTGCAAGGTGGCAAACTTTATTGACTCTATTTGATTTTAAAATACAATATTTAAAGGGATTAGATAATAGTTTTCCTGGTTTTCTCACTAGAGAATATTTAAATTGATAACTTTTCTTTTATACAGGATGATATCACAATTTTGAGCCTCCTCTAATA
The DNA here is from genome assembly GCA_030864215.1 of Capsicum pubescens. Taxonomy (NCBI): domain Eukaryota; kingdom Viridiplantae; phylum Streptophyta; class Magnoliopsida; order Solanales; family Solanaceae; genus Capsicum; species Capsicum pubescens. The sequence goes on from CM061541.1 coordinate 67,419,262, forward strand.
GAGGAAGAGGAAGAGGACAAACAAGAATAGACTGAGACAATGTCCTAGTCCAAATAGGAAGTTAAAAGTTAATAGCTGCGAATATTGCGAGCACTTTAGATTTTAATAAAGATCACCAAATATATCAGGAATACATGAATTTTATTAAATCCAAAAAGGGGTAAATGACATCCCTTTATATTCTAGTGCTTTGGTAGATGATAAAAATGAGATGTCATACTTATTCTAGATCAAAATGATTTGAAATGGAAAAATGACCCATGACAATTAATGCAGAGATACCCATACACTACATTATATGCTACTACGACATATAAATATAGAATGCATTTTGAGATAATACTTTCTTATACAAGATTAACTGAAATTCAACAATTTTATCCTGCTAATACGTAAAAAGTTAATAAATTTTCGAAAATTATTATCAATTTTTTTTTTACTCTGGAAGAATGGGGTCTTAGTACTCTTACTGAAAAGGATTATCTTCATCTAGGACAAAAGATTTTGATTAAATTTAATTATTGGGATTATGTTGAAAGCTTTAATAAAGCTCTTTATGAGAATCATAATAGGAAGTACTCGTGGTTCATAAAATTCTGTGGGAATGTTTTTAATCAAAATCTTCCTAATTGGTTTGGATAACGATGAATTTACTATGGATCATCTATAAAAAATTTATCAGAACCATTCAAAAATTTATATGCAGAATAAGTAGAGGTATCTCTAACATTAATAAAATTGGAAAAAGATAACACTTATTTTAAAGGTATTTCTATTATGTATTTCTTTATTGAATTTTCTATTCCTTGGATAATGAAATGATCCATTGAAGTAAAATCAAATTTTAATAATTTTTCACGTCTCAAAAAAGTATTTTATACAAAATTTTGAAATAAGATAAACCAAAAGACAACTGAAGGTCATATCCATGATTAAGTGATAATTGATTCTGTCAATATAGTCATTCCTAAATACAAAAAACAAATAGATATGACATCAATGCAACAAAAGAAAGAAATTAGTCCTTTCAAGAGTATTGCAAGAAGACATCAAAAGGAAAAAAAAGAATAATATCCAAATTAGAAATGATAGCCTCATATATGGAAGAAGTAAAGAAAGATTAGTGAGAAATCTAGACATGAAAAATGCATTAGACGTTTTTATGGCATCTGCTGGTCATACCACGGACAATAAAGAAGATTGCGTAGCAGGAGAATCATAAAATATCCAAAGCAATAACAAAATTGATATTGATGAGTACCCATAAAAATTCAAAGAACAATTGGAAGAATCTTCATGTTAGCAAAAGACAAAGGTAATGGAATAAAATTATGAATGACATTTGAACCCATATCATAAAATAATTGGAGGAAATAGACATATTAGTTTAGATTTTACAAAGCATTTTTCAGAAAGATGTGACAATAGTAAATAAGTCCTAATTTACTAGTAGACTTGGTTAGTCACATTTTTCTAATGTCTATTTTTAATTTTATCTTTTACTTAATGGATCCTCTATATAAGGATCTTGTTTTACATATTGGGAGGTAGGTTTTTGGAACCCCCACTTTTTTTCACTTTCATTGTAAAATGTTGATCTATTAATAAAAGTCTAGTAGTTTATTTATTTTTGGAAGACAAAGGTTAAGCTTTTTAATTTTGAGGTACTTTAAATTTCTGCTCTTTATTTTATTATTTTTACTTTAAAATAGTCAAAATGATAGGCTAAATATGTTTGTGTTGAACTATAACACACCAAACTACTAATATAATATGACACTAAATCCTTAATAAGAATCTTATCAACTAATTATACTAAAGTAGATATTAATAATTTCTGTAACAATAATTTTGATTCAGGCTATGTCAAAGGTCCTGTTAGAAAGGCCATTGAAGCCAAAAGAGGCGTTTAGGGCTATATTTGGACTCATAATGGACTAGAATTATTTATATCAGGGTTATTAATGCTTAAAAATCTCCTGTAGTATCGTTGAAGCGATCCAATTCTCGTTATAATATATATATATATATATATATATATATATATATGAGACAAAAATTTCTCCAACGCAATTTGTCCTTAGATGGATGCCGACAATAGTGTTGTTCCACGAAGCAATAGGTTAAGAAAACTACCACATGATACAATTGAATAGTAGCAACTAGGTCTGGTAATCAGAAGTAAATTTAAAGATAATTGGGTTTGTGCCTTAAACCTTGCTATTATCAATGTTTTTGGAGGTATGCTTTTCAAAAAAATGAATAATTAACTGCAATATGTTTGTAAAATTAAGTTAATTAACTTTGTTTCAGTTTTAAAATCTTATTTAACGATTTTATTTTAATTTTGTTTTGAGTCCGGTTCATCAATAGTTTTGTCCCAGATTTGTCAACTTTAATTGTATCGTTTTGATATCTCGATTATCGTATTACTTTATTATAGTGTCACAATTAAAAAATGGGTCATGATGACACTTATCCCGGCTCGGCCTTGATAAGTAAGTAAATGACCCCCTCTCCAAAAAAAAAGAGAAATACGAAATAATAAGGCAATAGAGTAAAACGAGACTTCTAGAATGAAGTCAAGTTGCACATATATATAAGCAAAGGACAAAATAAGAAACAAAACCATTCCAAAATCTGATGTCATAAGTGTAGAGCATCTAATAATACAAACTGAATCTGAAATATATGATCTCTCTTTGAAATGAAAATAAAGACATCCAGATAGATAAGAAGAGGTCTGAGGTCGACTTTAAAGACATAAAACAACATGTACCTCGAATATCACCAATCAACTACATAATCTCAATTTTCGCGTGATATGCTCGTGCTAGGATCTGGAACAAAAGGGCACAGTATGGATGAGTACGGTCCACTTGTACTTAGTATGTATCATAGACTGACTGAGCAAAGCAAAAAATAATATAAGTAAAGAAAACTACGAGCATGTCACCTGTAAGTAAAAAAGTTCCAAACAATAGCTTAGATTGTCTTCAGTAACAGTTCTAATATATATACGAAAATGAAAATAATACATAGATACACAATGAATATACATAAACTAAACACAAGTCAAAAGTAATTAAGGAAAGTCATGTAAAATGCACATGCAATGTAAATATGATGGGATGAATAATGAAAGCCATTGCATGACTTTCTATCTACACCTACCGAGTTCGCAGCTCCCATGATAGGACTCATAGGGGGTTCGTAACCCATATAATATAACTCATATCTCAATATCTCAAACCAGTTCTTCGGCTCATGTTCACGGAGAGGTTTTTTATAAAAATGCCTCATTTTTTCCCCAATAGTACGCCTCAATGATATCAATATATCATGAATGTATATGTATGGAATGAGGATGTAATGTTCAAAATCAACTCAATAAATTCACATTTCATGATTATCACTCAAATTAGGCACCATTGGAATAAATATTCATGTAAGATATCACTAAGATCATATCAATACCTAACTCAGTCATTTCTTTTATGATAAAGGCAACCAATGCTAAATAAGGCCTATAATAACAATTCAAGCCCCACAAGCATTATATATAGAATAAGGTATTTAAATGCACAAATAAGGCTAAAGATGTCAAACAAAACCCCCACACGGGCAACATACAGTATCGGATATCATCAATCAAGAACAATAAAATATAAGCCCCCACATGGGTACACAACAATATAATAGTCTCAAAATATAAACCTCATAGTTATTTTTTCCAAATCATAACATGATTTACTTATTTTTTACTACCTAACTCAATTTAAAAGAAGTTAAGACATAACCTATCTCAAAACGATAAAATTCAAGCCTAAAGTACTTTAACACGGAGCTTTCCCCTTACGAACGACCTCAAAATCAACTACTCATTTAAATATAGAATTTATGGATTAAAAGAAGGCTAACGATACCCATATTGCGCTTTTTGGGCTAGGTTTAAAAGAAATTCAAAAAACGAGTTCGAAAACGAAATAGGTAAAACTAAAATTTGTCTTAGCAATATATTCCCACGGTTATAGAAGTCTACAGTTGAAAACCCACGCAAAATAAGATCCAAATTGAAGAAAAACCAATTTTAAGCTTTATTAGTAAAAACCTCAAAATCTATTTCAAAATCATGACTAAAAGTCTGGAGGTAAGTCCAATTCATAAGCAACCTCCCTAAATGTCCAAAGAATCTTAAACGGTCCCATGTACCTCGGGCTAAGCTTGTCCCTCTTCCCAAATCTCATCACGCCTTTCTTGGGCGTCACATGAAGGAAAACTCGATCACCAATTCCAAACTTCAAGGCACAAAGCCTACGATCTACATAACTCCTTTTCCTCCTCTAGGTTGCCCGAAGCCTATCTCGAATCATCCGAATCCTATTCAAAAACTCGTGAAGCAAGTCAGTATTAGGTCTTACTTCTGAAGACTCAAACCAACTAATAGGAGATCGACAATTCCTACCATACAATGACTCAAAAGGTGCCATCTCAATACTTTAATAGTAGTTATTATTATAAGCAAATATCACTAAGATCAAATGATGCTTCCACTGACCTCCGAAGTCCATAACAAATTCGTAGTGCATATCCTCCAAAATCCTGAATAGTCCACTTTGACTGACCATTGGTCTGGGGGTGAAAAGTTGAGCTAAGGTCAACCTGAATATCCAACTTTTTCTAAAAAGTTTGCCAGAAGTTAGAAGTAAACACAGAGCCTCTATCTAAAATAATAGACATGGATAAGCTATAAAGATGAATTATCTCACAAACATAGATACGGGCTAACAACCTCTCGGTATTGAAGAAAATCTGAATAGGTATGAAATAGGATGATTTGGTTAATCGATCCATGATGGCCCAGATGCTGTCAGAACCACAAAGTGTACGAGGCAACTCACTCATGAAGTCTATAGTGATTGCTCGTACTTCCACTCAAGCATGGGTAACCTCTAAAGTAAATCACTTACGACCGTCACCTACTAACAACACAAGAAATGAGCTATAAAGTCTGTCACATCCTTTTTCATACCACCCCACCAGTAAAACTACTTCAAATCACGATACATTTTGGTCACCCCTGGATGGATAGAATATTGGGAACAATGTGACTCCTTTACAATCAACCTTACTTATCCACCAATTCTCGATACTCAAACTCGACCTAAAATCTTTAAAACACCATCAAAATCAAGACATGTTGCCTTAGCCTTACCACTCAATACCTTATCTTAAACCACCCTCAAAATATCATCATCTGACTAGTGATCTTGAATCTGTTCCATTAAAGAATATCTAGCAACAACAGAGGCTTAAATACGCCCGGGGGTCGAAATATCAAGCCTAACCATATGTTTAGCTAAAGACTAAACCACTAAGGCTAAATTCCACTCCTGGGTCAAGAGATGAGCTAAACTCCTCATAATAGTCGATTCCAGCTCAAGGCATCCGTAACCTCATTAGCCTTGCCAGATGGTATAGAATAGTGAGGTCATATTTGTAAGCAACTCAAGCTAACATTGCTGCTTTATATTAATATCTCACTAACTAAAGAAATACTAAAAGCTATGACGGTCTGAGAAGATCTCACAAGGAACGCCATATAAGTAATGACACCACAACTTCAACATAAACACTATGGCTACCAACTCCAAATCATGGGCAGGGTAATTTCTCTCATGAGGCTTTAACTGACGGGAGCCATAAGCAATCAACTTATGCTCCTACATTAACACCGCACCCAAACCAACACTAGAAGTATCTCAAAACACGGTAAAGCCACACCCTTCTTAGGTAAGGTCAAAATAGGTGTTGACGTTGACAACTTATTGAGCTTTTGGAAGCACTTTTCACATGCATCCCACTACTCAAAAACCACCTTTTCTAAGTCAACTTGGTCCAAAGATCTGCAATAGATGAGAAACCCTCTATAAAACGGTGATAATGGCCACCAAACTAATAAAACTCTAAATCTCGATAGGAGAAGTAGGCCTAGCCCAATCACAAATTGCTACTATTTTGGCGGATCAACCATAATACCATCCTCGATCACTACATGACCCAAGAAGAGATCGAATCCAGCAAAAATAATACTTGGAAAACTTGGCATACAACTTCTCATCACGTAACCCCTTAAGTACAATCCTTAAATGCTTCATATGGTCGGCCTCATTCTTGGAATAAATCAATATGTCATCAATAAATAAAATCACAAAAGAGTCGAGATATGATTGAAACACCTAATTCATCAACTCCATGAATTCTCTAGGGGAATTAGTTAATCCAAAAGATATGATAAAAAACTCATAATGATTGTATCGAGTCCAAAAAGCCATCTTCGAAACACCCAAAGCTCTAATCTTTGAAGGGTTGGAAAACATTTATTTTTTAAATTTTTAAATCATTTCAAAACTTTAAAGAAAATTTTGAAACAATTCAAGAAAATACAAAGTCACCGCTTGATTTCTTTTAAAGAAAATATCAAGAAAACTAAAAATATTTTGAAGATTTGAATACAGAAACAAATTCTTAAAATTAGAGAAACCAGGTAAGGATTCTGGTTATGCCTTGAGAAGATTTTTAAGGAACTTAAGAGCATCCGTTAAAAAATGATTTGACCAAACGACAATTTGACCGGTTTTTAAAAATGACTAGTTTTGAAAAAATGACTAACTTTTTATAATCTTGAAATTCATTTGCAAGATATGAAAAAGGAAAAGTTTTCTCAAGAGGGAAGGTTAAATTAAATTCGATTCATTTACCGAATTAAGAGAAAACCAATTATTTTATGGAAGCGGGAAGAGAGTGATTTTACTAAAACATATCCATTTTTTGGAATAAAGATATCACCAATTTAGACTAGTGATGGAAAATTGACTAATTATGAAAAGATTTTGACTTTTACGAGAAAAAATAATTTTTATATTGTGGAGAAATCTGTTTAAACTAAAACAAAAAATTATTTTTATTGATTCAAATACCAAGCTTTGTGACAAGTGATAATTGAAAAGAAGATATAAAATAAAGCAAAAATAATAATTCAAATGGGAAATTTATTTTGATTTAACCAAATTTAAGAGTTAATTAAAAAATATTCAAACATGAATTTCAAGTAAATAAATCAACAAATAGAGGGACAAAGATAAGAAAAATGGTTTTTGAACCCCTTTGGACCCGCCCGACTTTACTCATCAATTTTCATGGGCTTTTTATCCCCCTTTTGGGCTTTGAGGCCCATCATGTTTTTATCGTTAAAGACTTCTAAAAAATACCGTTGTAGCTTCCATATCTCCGTCAATCAATTCCATTTAGGGACTTGGAGAAGTTTGACTCACGGCGAGAAATGCAAAGAAGAGTCCATGGTATACGATACGCACAGGATTCACATGTATCAAAGACAAAGGAAAAGGATTAATACTTATTCTAAATAGCTAACTCAAACTGGAAGGAACAAGCCAACATAATTGGAGTTTCAATTCATAAGAGTACCATTCCAACATCTTTGTATAACAAACACAACATAAAATGAGAATACATCTAGAACTAGAATAAGAAAAAAACAAAAGGGACAGACACACATCGTTACATCCAACTGTAACAATCAAGTGAGGAGACAAAGTTTTCCCAATCTAATTATTCTAGGACAAAGAACTTATTTTCATGTAGGCTAACCGAATTTTACCACATGCTTTTCATGAAAAATATGTAAAGCGACTGGAGCAAATTATATATAAGAATTTTCAACTCTAAGCAAAATGCAAGAAAGAAAGATTAGCGATTTCAAAATAACACAAAGTTAGCCAAGTAACCCCGAAGTAATCTCATTTCTGATAAAACTAGACATACTTTAAATTTAAGTAACAACATGAAGGAAATAAATTTGATTATTCAACCATGAAGCAAAAAATTTCAAACTTACAAGTCCGTCAAACAGTAGCAGATTTATAACAAATTTTAGAGGGGACTATAAGGTGATAGGTTAATTCTTAAGTTTTGAGAATTAGTTGGTTTAGAGAAAAATCATATCTCAGCACATAGGGGAAACAAGGAAGAGGCATGAGTATAAAAAAATAGATGAAACTAGATAAACGAAAATACGAGAAGAAGATAGCTCACTAGCTTCATGCCTAACACAAACTATTTAAATCTCCTATCCACTTTCTAACACAAGTAGCTTAGTTGAAATCTTACAGATATATTCTTTAAATCAAAGCAAAATTATAGAGAAACAGACAACTACCATAGATCACTCCTCTTTATGACTGGTCATATTAGACCATAAGCCAAAAGGTCATTAAGAGTTCATCGAATTTTAGTGATTTTGCCAATGAATTCCTTTGTTTTTCTAGAACATGGAGACCAAGTTTTACACACAACAATGATGAAACTGAAATGAGCATGAGCAGATTTTATCAAGAAAAATATATCATACAAACTATGCATGGATAGTACAAGCGAGCCATAGATAGCAAAACAAAAACCAAGAGCTTTGAGCTCGAACCATAAGTAATAAAACGAATTGAAATCTAACGTGAAACAAATAACCTTGAAGGTTTGCACCAATCAACATCGAAACTACTGATTAATCCTATTCTCACACCAACTATAAGATTCCAATTTCTACAATTACAAAATAGAAAATCAACTACACTTTGAAAAACGTAAAAATTCTTGATTAGTTTATGTTATTCTAATGATGGCTTTAAATCACAACTCCAAATCTCTACCATAATTAGATTTTTACAATAAAAATCAAAACAACCATCAAAATTCATTATACTGCTCGACATATGGAGCCAGGAAAGAAGAAAAAAAAGATAAAGCGGTCACAAAACACTAAAGAGAATTCATACAAGACCAAACAATTCTAAATTCAACATAAGACAAAAACATCAATTACCAAAAATAAATTAGGTGAGTAGTTTGCCTTTTTGGGGCCAGTAAATCAGAGCTCGAACTATTATCAGAAAATTCTTTCCACCATAGCCATGAAATTGGATTCTCAATCTAGATATTCAAGCTCAAATGACTCTTATCGAATTTCTTTGCACCAGAATCACTTTTCTTTAAGCGAAAATCCCTTACCTTTGGATTCTTTGCTTTTTCTCCATCTCTAACCTTAATCACACTATGAATAGTAGTGTATTTATATAGGGATATTGAGGTTTTCAAAATTGAACCGATCGATGTGGGATGGGATTTTTGAGGGGTATTTTGGGAATTTTTTTTGAGGGAATTCAAATTCTGAAACTGGATAAGATTGAGATGAGTTGGATTCGTATTGTTTGGTAGATTAATATATTTAAAAAATAGCTTAAATGGGTTGGAACTTTGGAAAATTTTATTTATAATCTAGCCAAATTGACAAGTCCATTAGTCAATTGCATTGTAATTGTGGCCAAATAGATTTCAATTATGGTCAAATCCAATAAGTCGTTTAAATTGAATCAAAATTTGAAAAAATTAACAATAAATTTAATCCCAAGTTTCTTGTCTTAATAATATCAAATAAATAATTTATGAATAATTAATTTTAAGACCAACTTACACGTTTAAATCAAAATTCACTTATTCGAATTAATTTTCAAGATGGTTTTTTGGATTAAAATCTGATTTTCAATAAAATAATTATTTAAGTAACAAAATTATACGATCTTGTATATACAAATGCAAAAATATACAATATCTACTTAAAATGACAAAATCACCTAGATAAATATTTTGAAAAGTTTTTATTCGGATAAAACAAATATTGTAATTTTATCTAAAATAGAAGAAATTCAGAATTAAACTTAGATGTGAGGGAAAATATTAGGTGTCAACACCCATATCTCAAATCAATCTTGGAAAACACTAAAGCACCCCGAAGTTGTTAAAAAAGATCATCAATGTGAGGAAGAGGATACTTGTTCTTAACCGTCACTTTGTTCAACTTCCCATAATCAGTACACATGCGCATAAAACTATCCTTTTTCTTCATGAACAAGACAAGAACACTCCAAGGAGCTACATTGGGAATATTGAACCCCTTACTCAATAAATCTTACATTTGTTCTTTCAATTCCTCAACTCAACCGAGGCCATCCTATGGGAGGGATGGAAATGGGCTTGGTGACCAGCTCCACATTAATAGCAAAATTAATCTCCTGATCCAAAGGCATACCGGGCAAATCCATAGAAAATACATCTATAAAATCGTGAACAACCCAAATAAAATTCATAAGAGGCGTTGAGGCAACACTAATATCACGAACATGAGTCAAATAAGACAAACACCTTTCTTTATCATGCGATGAGCACATAGAAAAAAATACAGCACCCTTTGTACCCAAATTAAGCGTACCCCTTTAAGCTAACTTTGACATACCCGACATAAATAAAGTCATGGCTTTGGCATAATAGTACAAAATTGCACGATAAGGAGCTAACCAATCAATACCCAAAATAATATTAAAATCAACTATATCTAAGATAATCAAGTATATCCAAGTGTCACGTCCTGCAAAGGTGACCACACAAGATCAGTACACCTGATCCACCACTAAGAAATCTCCTATAGAGTAAAAACATAAGGAAGCATAGGAAGAGGATTACATGCAATATCAAATCTAGAAGTAAAATATGTAGACACAGAGGAAACTGTAGACTTGGGGTCAAATAACATGGAAGCAGATCTATAGCAAACTAGGATGATACCTATAATAACTGCATCAAAAGCCTCTAACTCAAGTCTTCTTGGTATAACATAGCACTGAGACATCCGCTCCTAGACTGAGTAACCTCGTGACCATCTCCATGAGCTCCTCTACCTTTTCCTCTAGCACTTCTAGTACCACTGACACCACCCCTACTACTCTGTGAACCACCTCTTACTAAAGAAATCAAAGTAGGGCAAAACTGAAGCTGAGAACTCTACTGAGTGGGTCCATACACACGTTTAGGTCAAACCTTAGCCATATGGATAGACTCATTACATATAAAACATCCCATGAGGCCTAAATCAATCTGATAAGGTATGGATAAACTAGAACAACTCTCCTTGCTTGAATAAATGATCCCAAAACCTTTACTTGCATGACCTGATACCTGACTACCAGAAGTCGCAGAACCTGAAGGTCTACCACCTAATCCCTACAATGTGGCCTAAACTAACCTACCATGATAACCACAAAACCTCTACTAGAGTAATCTCTACCTCAGGAGGCATGCCCACTAAATTCACCCTGACAAAACACTTTCTTGGTGCCTCTTTGAGTAGCCTAGATAATTGTAGTCACTTTGACATGCTCAATTATACTCTGCAAATAAGCCTCCAAAACTATCATCTAGGCTATAGCCAACTGATATGTACCATTCAAACCCTTCACAAATATATGAATCCTCTCGGACTTAATGGAGATGCTAGTGATTGAATATCTGGATAAGGTGTGAAAACATACCTTATATTCAAAAATTGACATAAAGCCCTGCTCCAAATAATCAAACTCATTACATAATTTATCTCTCAAACTATACAACATAAATATCTCTAAGAAGGCCTAAAAAAACTAAGTCCAAGTCGTGATAGGCAAACCCAAAGGCCTACCACTGGCAAGCGACCTCCACCAATCTCTAGACATCTATCAACTGATAGGTAGTATAAACAACTTCACTAGACTCAAGGATCCGAGATTGTGTAACTTTTTCTAGCAATCAATCAAGAACACGTAGGCATCTTTGCCAATAGGTCCACTAAACTTGGGCATACCCAAGTAAATAAACCTATTAAATCTCTTCTGATCATTATAAAAATAGCTGTAGCCCAAGTAACTGGAAGAATAATAAGTATGGTGGACAAAGAGTTCACACATAGAGGTACCACTGATGATGGTTGTACTCTAGAAGCAGGAATACCATAAGTAGATGTCTGCACTGAGAGTGGAATATCACTCAAAGTATGAGGAATACCAGGTACACCTAAGGGAACAACCTTCAAATGGCTCAAAAGATAAATCGAAAGACCATGAAACACTAGGTATCAACTAATCTCTGTGGAACCTGAGCTAACCCCGCATCCCTATCGGATAATTATACATGAAATACACAACCTCAATCTCAGGAGAGGCATCTCTAGTACATTCTTTGGTTGGGGAAGCTCCTCATATTCGTCCTCTACCTCAGGGTTGACTGCGACCCCTACCTCATCCTAGAACCAAGGCTCCCATTTTAGGTGTCGACTTAGTATCCTTAGCCTCTGGACCTAGTTCTCACTATTTGCATAGAAAAAAATGAAATGAAAGTGTAGAACATTGGGTATGAACATCCTACATGACAAGAAATCAAATTTGAGAAATCTTTCCTAAGATATCTTATTATCTCTAAATGATAGACATAGACGTCAAAGTATTAATTCGTGAGACTCTTCTAGATATCATGCTCTTACATTTATAAGACCGGTGAACCTGATTGCTCTAATATCAATTTGTCACAACCCCAAAACTAGGTCATGATGACACTTGTTGTAGACCAACCTTGACAAGTAAGACAATCAACAAAAATAAATGATATACCTAACAAGTAAAAGAAAATAGCATGGCGATACTTCTAGAACTAAGTCAGGCCAACATAAAATTTATATAAAACGAAGGTCTAAATATTATAAAACCCAACATCTGGTTTAATAAGTATAAAACATCTAAAATAAAACTCAAAAATACCAAAATCTAAATATTTGTATCTAAAAACAAGTAAGAAGAGGTCCGGAGTCACCTATGAAGCACTATAGCATACCAATACCTTGATCACCACTTAGATAAGCATGGAATTAGTTGTTATGTCCTTTGGTCGTACTCGGATATGCACCACAAGGGCAGAATAGGGGTGAGTACGTTCCACTTATACTTAGTAGGTATCATAGGCCTACTTAGCAAAGAAAAAAATAACATAAGTAAAGAAAACTATGAGCAAGCCACCTGCAAATAGAAAATTCCCAAGCGATAGCTCACACCATTTTTACTAATAGTTCTAAATAATTATTGAAATAAAATAACAAAAATATACACACAGTATATGAAAAGTAAACACAGGTCATAGAAACTAAGGAATCACAAAATATACATAAATAATGTAATGCAATGATGATAGAATGGAATGGTGAAAGTCATCGCATGACTTTTCTATATACCTATTGAGCTCGCAGATCCTACGATAGGACTTGTGAGGAGTTCGTGATGTCTCCCAAATTATGCCTCCTAAAAAGTATAAACTGGTCACTGAATCAAATATAAAACCCAACTAGGTTGAGGTCGATCCCATGAGGAATATGTCAAAATTCTTCAAGTTTTTGTCTAGGTAACTGACAAATAAGTAAAAGAGAAGGGATTTTGTAAAGTAGAAAAGAAATAGTAACAATTGTTGGCTGTTGGGTTTGTAATCAGTATGAGAAAGCATTAGCATTGTGATCCCAATGACTTTTTAACTACACAAGTTCCTCGTGCTAACAAACTATTCTGTGTGTTGCGTACAAAATATCACAAATTAGGTTCATCTAAACGTCTCTCCACCTTGGTTAGATGAATTTTCCTTTTCTCCTCTTGGATTAAGAGTTTCACACTTTTAACCTTTGTTGTTGATCTTAAATAAACTTTCCCTATTATGGCTCAAGTTGTTAGATGAAGGTTGATAGCTTTAAATCTTTATTGCTATTTCTTTTTCCGAATCTATATCTCCCTTTCGAGAAAGTATAGAATACAAGTGAGTTCCTATCATTTGGAACCATTAGAAATCAATTTGGAACCGTTAGAAATCAATCAAAATAAAAAAATACCAATATATGCAAATATACTAATCTAGAATTGTCTCACACTCAACCTGTTTTGTTAATTTATCATGGTTCCCACAACCCTAGTTGTGGTGTTTAGATACTTATAGTTGCAAGCATATAAGAAGAATTCATAGATGACAACATAATTGTGAACTTACAATAAGAATGAAACTCCAAAATCTCATCTTGAATTAAAACTCTAGAAACGATAATTAGAAATTCCAAGAATATACCTTTGAATCTCACAATATAGAGTTGTAAAACATGAAGTAGTGTAAACTCATACAAAACCCTATTAGAGTATTTATAGACAAAATAAATCCTATTCTAAATAACATCAGGAAACCTGAGTTGGCTACCTTAAACGAAAAAGGTATGATCGTGGTTAGAACCCACGATTGTCCTTTGGTGCTCATGATTTGCTCTTGAATTTTATCATCCTTAGTTCTTAACTCGTATGTCTCTTAGTATGACTCCATTATTTCAAACCAAAAATATATAATGCTGAAACTTGATCATCTTACACTTTAACTTATCAAACTAGCATATTTAGAGTTTCTTCCTATGACCTCATACTACGACCGTGACATTAAAGTATGGTCATGGGATGCTATCTTCTGAGCCTCATTACACTTAGCTTCTGCAAATATGTTTATAGTCACCCTTCCCATGATTAGATGGTATGATCGTATGATCAATGCACGATTATGGAATCTTTCGTCTAGCAACACCTAACAATTATTTTATGAATCATGTTATGGCAGCCCTGAAAAGATCGTGGTTAGATCCCATGGTTGTATCTTTGATCATCTGATGCACTTTTTGTCTAATGTTCAACACTTTCATTGTCCAAGCCTATTTATCCTATAAATTCATAAAAACCTATCATACTCACAAGAAATACCCTGTACGTGCAAATATTCATAGTTTTAAGCATCTTAAGTGTCGTAAGTCCACAACACATCAACACCCTTAACCTAGAACATTTGCATATCCTCAGGAAAACAAAATAAAACTAGACTTGCTAAGACACTTAACTTAGAGCAAAACCAAGATCACTCTGGTAGTTACTTTTGTAAAACCAATTTTCACACATGCAAGCGACATAAGCAATTTCAATACCCTTTAAGTTTCAAAATTAAACAATGTAGTGTGTATGCAGAATAAGCACCCTAACAGAATAGGACCAGGACATAGCATCACGTTGTGAGCAGACAACCAAACTCTCATACTAATACACTACAAAAAAAAGTAACAATTAGACTCTAGCCCCTATACCATTACATAAAAAAAGTCCCCAATAACTCAATATATCCAAAGAATTAATTAACTAGGACTGGATCAAGTATCTCGCTCTAAAAAAGAAACCAGGTCATGTATATTTAATACCGTAGGCTTGCCCTTATTTTCTATGCTTCAGCTTTTGGACAGTTTGGTTAGGATCATTATAGGTCTTTTCTAGGCATGTAGTATAGGCCTAGGGATAGGTATGGTATATTTAGGTAAAGTGAATGATGAGTGGTGAGTTTACCACTCATTCACACTCATTTTTCATGCCCATTACCTTGTTTTGAATAAATAAATATGACAACATCTATGGGTAGACGCACTGATATCCACTCTTTGCAGGCATAAAGTTGAGAAGACTAAATATTGTGGATTGGAGCTGAAAATGAGAAAAAAGGAGCAAGGAAGAGTGTAACTGAAGACCTGGACTACATCAGCCCCAGTTACCGCGATCGCGATCCTCAATCCATAGTTGCAAGGTCGTGGTCGCGGACCAATATCCGCGATCGCAGGTAAACGAGAATAAGCCCAGAGGTAGCTCTGTAAAAGTAGCTAGACGTATCCCAAGCCATATTTAATCAAAAACCCCTTCCTCTTTAGGGGAGATTAGCTCATAAGATATTTTAGAATTCAAGACTTAAAACCCTAATCTTGGGCTGGTGTGTAATCAACTTTGGAGACTCAAATTTCTTAGTTTCTTATTGAAGAATAGATGCCTTTAATGACCCATATGGTATATTTTTCTCTACTTTCTGCATGAGTAGCTAAGTAATTTAGTCTTTGGATTATGTTGAATTAGTATGTGATTGTGTGTGGGTATTGTTGGGTTTGCATGGATTTTAGTTGTTGACTATGGATTTCACCATTTCTTGGGCTTATGAGTTGGGATTTGAAGGGAGAAAACTCCAAATTTCCAAATGGGTTTGATGGGATCAAGCTCCAAGATCTAGAAACCTTTTGTTATCCTCAAAAGAGGGACTTAGGTGAATATTAGTAACCCATAACATCCTCGAAAGAGGGTTATTGGGGGACAAGGCAATGGCGAACAACTAAGCCTATGAGTTACTACCCTTTGCAATTTTAGAAATAAGTATTTAGGGATGGTGATTCATGTTAAGATTATCATCCTAGAAATAAGGATGCTTGGTTGAGGTTTTAGGTGATTATACAAACTCCACACTTGTTAGGTGATCGAAAGAGCCAATGAGTGAAATTATTGGGGTTTTATCAAAAGATTGACCTCAATGATATTCGACTTAGCCTATCTATTAATTAACAACTAAATCCCATACTAAACCAGCACTACCCCACACACTTCACCTCTAAGGATACATGATCCCAAGATTTCTCGAAACCTTGAATTCAAATCAAAGATATCATCTATTGATTACTTACTAAAGGTTGTAGCAAAAACTTTCCAAAAAAAATTCCCCCTATTTAATTATACATGTCTTTTTTGTTAGCATTCTGGATGACTTTATAGTAATTGGATTACCCATAGGTCTGAAGTCTATAGCGTTCACTCCTCGAGGTTCGACCCTAATTTACATTGGGTCACTTGACAATGACCACGTCACCTCTCAATTATGGGAGTAAGTTGAGCGTTATCAAAATGGCGCCGTTGCCGATGAGTGAAATATAGATTTCACTTTTATGGTGTTACTCTTACTTTGGAGAATCCGGAGTGTCACACTTTATTTTCCTTATTGGTTTTGAACTTTTTGTAGGTAATTCTAGAAGTAACAAAACCATGAGTGAAGGCCCCAATCATGTGGAACCATCCAATGATATTGGGGGATACAACAACTCAAACGACGGGTATCATGTGGATGAAAATCGTACCCCACCTCACCTTGGGAATGGGACTTTTCTTGTGTCTAGTGTCATGCTTTATGTGTTGCAACTAAAAAGGATATACGGAGGTCAATCCCATGAAGATCCATATGGTAACTTAAGAAATTTTCTTGGGGGTTTGTACTCCATTCAACATTTCCCCTAGTGCTCAAGAATCCTATCGGCCTCGTCTCTTTCCATTCTCACTAACGAGTGAAGCATTGCTATGGTTCCACACTCTTCCTTCGACCTCACTTTCTTCATGGAATGAACTCACAAAGGAGTTTTTAGATAAATACTCATATCCATCAATGGTGTGTGACCCAAGGGATGAAATTATGAATTTCAAGAAAAAGAACAGCAAGCCCTTACATAAAGTATGGGAGATATTCCATGAAATGTTGGCCAAATGCCCAAACCATGAGATTCCGGGGAAGACACTCCTCCAAATATTCTATCGGGGGCTATATCCTTGAACCAATCGGTGATAAATAATGTGACAAAAGGTCCTCTCTTGCACTTGAACTTTCATGGAGCCGCACAATTGTTGAGAGAAATGACTAGCCAAAATTGGGTTGGTCACACTCAAGACACCTACATCTCAAATATCCCTTCACCTAAACCCATGACTAATGGATACCAAAGGAAGTTAGAAGAGAATCAAGAGCTAGCCTTGGCAAAAATCCTTTCTCAACTTGAAATATTAACTAAGTATATCATGGATACTAACGGAGGTGGAACAGAAGATCTCCTTGCAAGGATTTTTAATAGGGTTGAGCAAATGGACGAATTGGTCTGTGAAGTGAAAAATGACCTTATTTCACTTTCTAAAAAGGTAGCCTCCCATTTGGATTCCACAAAGAAATTGAAGAATCAAATGGGACAATTCTCTGCGCGTCTTGATGCTAAAACTAAGGGTGACTCCACTAGTGGCAAAGCCATAAATCTTCAAACCGAGGGTAAAATATTAGCAATGTATGTAGTATCCAAAAATATAAAGGAGGAACACTTAACGGAGGAATTTGAGGGAAAGATGCCCAACACCAAACTAACGGAGAAGATGTCCCAAAGTCTACTAAAAAAGAAGAAGAAAGAAGTGGAAGGCATTATTGAAAGATTGATTGATAAAGGGGAATTTGATAAGTGGGGTCCTCTGGACCTTTTTTGTTGAGTTGATGCTTGCCAACGTTGTGCCACAATGTTAACTATGACTCTTTGTAGAAGGCAACCTACAAATGTCACGAGGACCACTCATATCCTTTTTATCATACTTTTCTAATATGAATGTTAGATTTTGAATATGAATAACTCATGCATGTGTGACACTATGGAGAGCTTTGCATAAGCTTAAAAGGAAATAAGTGTGCACTTCAAGTGAGCAAAAAAGGTAAACAGAGGCAAAGTGGGGGGGGGGGGGGAGGGGGGTGGGGCAGACATGCCCTCGGTTATCATGATCGTCGTCACCAGGCGTGATCGTGATTTCTCGCTTATCCGCAATCGCGGTTTCTTGCTTATCCGAGATCATGGTCAGTTAGCTAAAATAACGGGAATAGAAGCCATTTGATTCATTGACTATCTCCCTAATGTCCTCACACTCTCGCACAAGTTCTTACATGCGGGAATGGTCTAATCTCAAGATAATTGACGATGGTACAAAATCTGAAAAGAATAGCAGCTGTTGATGGAATTTCAGGGAGCACCCATTTCTCTTTGTTAGCTTTGATTATTTATGTAGTAGGGTCACTACAACCTTTTCGGTTGGGGGTGTTTCCTTATTAATTTCATTTGGACTTGTATTATTTATATTGTTGCACACTTTTCTGTTCTTTTGGACAATTTTTATCGTGATCCTTTTTTTGGGTTATAATATTCGAGCACTCTGATGGTGTTCACATTTGCATGGATTAACTAGTTTGTTCTAAGTTGGCTATTTCAACCTAAATTGCATTAGACGAGCTTTGGCTTCATAATTAGGTTTCCAACCATAGGTGTAGGGAAAGTCTGAGTACCTGTGGAATGACGACCTTAGAATGCAAGGGAAGTCTAAGTACCTATAGCATTGCTAGTTTGGGGGCGCATTAAGATCCATTGGTGAAGTCTGAGTAGCCATACGGTGGTTTACCCATACTATGCACTTCAATGTGAGACGATAACTTTGATGGTTGCCATGATTAGAAAATCGTTTGTGGTGCAAATGCAAAAGCAAACAACCCCCTCCGTCCAAAATTTTTTGAAATACTCGAAGGCATAGGCATGAGCAACTTTGTGAAAAAATCTTTCCCTCTACCTATGACTCCGAAAGTTGACTTTGGAAAAACAACGAATGCTCTATCTTTGTCTCGAGCGAGTAGAACAACTGAATGCCCTTGACGACATTTGCATGCCATGTGTGGTGAGAATATTACTTTTATTTTTTGTATACTTGTTATATATAGAACTTGCCCCGTTAGTCTTTCAAAACTAATTTTGATTGTATTTGGTTGGAGAAATGATTTGAGGCCATCCTTGTTTTGGAACCCACTCTAGCCTAAAAAGCCTATCCACATAAAATTGTAATCCCTAGTACCCACTTTGAGCCTTTTTACCTTTCTTTGGCAAACACATTACAAGCCATGAACCATTATTTTTATCACTCTTTTGAACCCTACCCTTCTTGGACTTGAACATAAATTATGAGGCTAAAAGCCTAAGTTGGTGGTGGTAAGGATCGATGAAAGTAAGTTTAGGGTCATAAAGTATTAGTGAAATGTCAAATATGCCTATGTGTTGAAAATGAATGTTTAGCAAAAGGAAGGATCTCACAAAAGAATGACTTACACAAAAACGCAAGAAAGTGAAAGCAAAAGAAGAGTGAGAAACAAAGGAGGAAAAGATAGGCATGGACGAAGGCAGTAAATAAAGAAGAGTGACCCTTAGTCGAAAGGAAGAATGTTGTAAAATGTGATGTAGATGTTCAAGGTAGGGTGTAACCAAGTTCTCTAAATGATATCCTACCCCAACATGAACCTATGTTACAACCTTAGAAAGTCTTTTGAGATCTCCAACCATTTACCGTCTTTGTAGTGGTGATTGAAAATAGGGGCAAGCCTATGACATAACACTTATTAACAGAGAAACTTTCTTGAGAGAGTGAGTGGTTGCACTTAAAATTCCTTGTTGCATGATGGGTAACTAAGAGTGTTAATTTCTCCTTTCTGGTGAGGAGGCATGTGAACTAGTTGAGGCGAGTGACTTTGTCATCTTCCGCACAATGAGACTAGTGGAAGTATAGAATTATTGTTGTCAACATGCGAGTTATCCTTAAAGTGCAAGTCGTTGTTACGAAGTTGCTCTCCAAAATCTTTTGCACCCTTCACTATCCCATTTTATGATGAGGGGAGTCGTTAAAAATCTATTTGCCCATGTGTGAAAAGCTTTTGGTGGTCGAAATCAAGCTTGAGTCTTCATGATCATTGAAGTGATAGCAAAAGAGCTTACATATAAAATTGTTTCATGATAAGTGGTAGCATTTCTTGAGGACAAACAAGGTCTTAAGTTAGGGGCGTTGATGAGTGGTGAGTTTACCACTCATTCACACTCATTTTTCATGCCCATTACGTTATTTTGAATGAATAAATGAGACATCTATAGGTAGACGCATTGATATCCACTCTTTGTAGGCATAAAGTTGAGAACACCAAAAGGTATGGATTGGATCTAGAAATGATGAAAAGGGAGCAAAGAAGAGTGCAACTGAAGACCTGGACTATATCAACCCTAGTTACCGCGACCGTGGTCCTCTATCCACGGTCGTAGCCAGTCAAGACGGTCAGCAACGTGGTCGCAACACAAAACCATGGTCACGAGGTCGCAATTATGGACAAATGTCCGCGATCATAGGTAAGCGAGAATAGTCCTAGGGGAAGTTCAGTAAAAGCAGCTAGACACATCCCAAGCCATATTTAAGAAAAAACCATTTCCTCTTTAGGGGAGCTTAGCTCATAAGATATCTTGGAATTCAAGACTTGAAACCCTAATCTTGGTCTAGTGTGTAATCAACTTTGGAGACTCAAATTTTTTAGTTTCTTGTTGAAGAATAGATGCTTTTAATGACCCATATGGTATATTTCTCTTTACTTTCTTCATGAGTAGCTAAATAATTTAGTCTTGGGATTATGTTGAATTAGTGTGTGATTGTGTGTGGGTATTGCTGTGTTTGCATGTATTTTAGTTGTTGAGTATGGATTTTACCATTGCTTGGGCTTACGAGTTGGAATTTGATGGGTGAAAACTCCAAATTCCCAAATGGGTTTGATGGGCGAAAGCTCCAAGCTCTAGAATCCCTTTGTTATCCTTGAAAGAGGGACTTAGGTAAATATTAAGTAACCCAAAACATCCTCAAAAGAGGGTTATTGGGGGACAAGATAATGGTGAACAATTAAGCCTATGGGTTACTACCCTTTGCAATATTAGAAATAAGTGTTTAGGGATGGTGATTCATGTCAAGAGCATCATCCTAGAAATAAGGATGCTTGGTTGAGGTTTTAGGTGGTTATACAAACTCCACACTTGTTAGGTGCTCGAAAGAGACAATGAGTGAAATCGTTGGGGTTTTATTCAAAGATTGACCTCAATGATCTTCGACTTAGCCTATCCATAATTAACAACTAAATCTCATACTAAACCAACACTACCCCACACACTTCACATCTAAAGGATATATGATCCCAAGATTCCTCAAAACCTTGAATTCAAATTAAAGATATCATCTATTGATTACTTACTAAAGGTTGTAGCGAAAAATTTCCCAAACAAATTCCCCCCATTTGATTATACATGCCTTTTTAATTAACATTCCTGATGACTTTATAGTAATTTGATTACCCATAGGTCTGAAGTCTATAACATTCACTCCTTGAGATTCGACCCCAATTTACATTGGTTTACTTGACAACGACCGCCCTCACCCCTCAATTATGGGAGTGAGCTGAGCGTTATCAGTAACTCAGGCCTAACTATAAAAAATCTAGGAACTAAGGTATTAGTTACAATATATGATAATAGATGGTCAGAATCCTTTTTACCTTTTTACTACAAATTCTGCATACCTAATTTTTATGTACCCCTACACAATAGCAACCCTTAACTTAAGAGATTTTCCTGAGTTGAGGTACACAGTGTCCAAGGAGGTACCAAGGCCAAAGCAAATTCATTGTAAAGGATTAGGAAGGTGAATTGGATAGTTCAAAGAAAAGGTTTATTTAGGCTCAAAATTTGGATCAAGGGATAAATAATAATTTGGTAGGTTATTTTGACTATAGTAGAATTTTTCAAAAATCACATATACTCCTTTTCTAACTTCCTATACTAAAGCTTTTATCGAGAATAACTGGACAAGTTCTAGATCGCATACACATACCTACTAGGTAGCAACCTTACTCACTCATGGCTCAGGGCTTTCGTCTAAGTTACTACCTTCTTGGTTCATGCAAGGTCATCCACGTTATCACACTAATAATTCCCATGCCATATCTAGATCTAAATATTAGTTACACCATAGTATACGCAATCACACAACACCATAAACAAAATAAAATTTTGGATGGGTATCATTTAAAACTTTAAAATTAAGTTTGTATGCTTCTTTTATTTTGACTACCCAAAGTTTTCTTATTCCACTCTAAGTTACACGCAAAATGACAAAACAAGACATAAATAACATAAAAACACCTAAGCATGTTGTTTCTAACTATGATAAAGTAGTTGAGGGAAAAAACCCGGCAACAAAAAACCCTTGCCTGTAGTACTCCCCTACCCCCAACTTGGAAATCATGCAATGTCCCCATTGCACGAAATCATAAAAATATTAAACTAGGGTAAGGGACATACCTATTGGACTCTAAACACTGGTCAAACTCTAATCACGTGGGGACATAAGTGGGTCCCCAATAGTCTGCTCCACTCTAATAGCATCGGCCACACTCGTAGATAAGTTGACACTGGTGATGGCCGATAAACTCAAGGTATTTAATACGAGGGCAATATATGTACCCCCTCCAATTGTCTCAACCACCTTTTTGGTAGGTGGTATCTCACCTCTCTCTGGGATTATTGCCTCAGAGGTCTGCCCAATCTCTTTCTCCTTTATTCACTTCTTCTTCTTCTTCTTATCTGACTTTCTCTTTCCATCTCTCTCTATATTATTACCCTTCCTCCTCTTATGGGGATCCTAATCAACATCCATCTCTCCAATATTTATTTCATCAATTTTTAAGGATGGAGTATAAAAATATGGATCCAAGGATTCCACATCCACCACAAGAGCTAGCAAAGAAGGCACACGTGGTGGTGAAGAAGGTGCAATATCAATCCGCTTGGCCAAATCCTAGGCCACTTTCTTAAGCTTGGTCAGGTCCACCTTAACATCTATCAAATTTGGTGCCTAGACTGCATTTGTCCTAACTGTCATTCGACTTTGAATTTTTTCTTCATGGGTTTGTACTGTCCCAACCACAACTCGACTCTCATCACTCACTTTGGGCTTGACCTCAACCTCTAGCTTGTTCATTCTAGCATCATGAAACAACAGGTCATGCATAATATCTTCCAAAGATGAGGTCAAAATTAGTGAGTATATAATAAAAAATAGTGGCCAAATCTGAGCGGAGGCTGGTGGTATAGAGGATGAAAAGACACTAATGTCAGATTCTGGCATGTCACTAGCTGAGGCACCCCCAACTATTTTTGGAATCTCTATCCCCCTAGAAGGAGAAACTGGTTTTATAATATCTTTTATTAGCATAATATCCGTAATCTTCAATTCAATAACTTTGTCCACTATATCAATAGCCGGGACATGCATATTTCTCATCAACTGTGTGACGAGACAATGAAAGGGTAGTGTAGTATTGAATTAGAGCACCCTGTATCAAATCTCCTTTACTATAATCCATGGGATATTCAGCTCTACTCCCAAAATAAACATAACTACTAAGAGTGAATTGTTCACACCTAATGTATTATCATTGGTTGTTGGTGCGATCCAATTCCTGACAATTAACCACTAAATTTTTGCGATAAAGTTCAAATTATGCTTGTAGATTCACGCTCCTTTTATCCTTGGGTCATTCTTAATAGCTTCAATAATGTGGCTTGCTATCCATCTATACTGCATCACCTTATCATTCATACTCAGTTTCTTCGCCCTCTTTAGATTGTTCATCTAGAGATCATTTTTCATGGTCATCTCAACATGCTCAAATGCTTCCCTAAATAAGGCTCTTGAGATAGCCTGGATGAGAATATCAACCTCTGTATCGCAAACTCAAATAGTGTTAAGCTGGGTATGCTTCTTCATATCTTTCTTCTTGCTCGAAGGAGTGATCTTCTTCAACATGGATGTATATTTGGCATAAAATTCATGCATCAACTCTAGAATATAAGGGTCTTGTCATCCATGCCAACTTATACCTCTCAAACCCTTGAACCAAGTCTAGAATATTTTAGAGGGACCTGTCAAGATTCGAGACTCTTCCCGAATGCTCCTTTTTTATTTCCATAGTATGTAACTGATACCCATCAATGTAATAATCCCTGGTGTTTAAGACTATCCAATGTCTTGGATCTACCCCATTGAGGAGGGGAAGCAATACCCTTAGAGGATTCAAGGTTGGACTCATACACCTTTGAGGAACTCTCCTCATCAGCAACCTTAGTGTCACCTAACTTGGTTCTTTCTCTTTTCAGATTGGGGCATGTTTGTGGGGTTTGCATAATTGACCAAGGCCGTAAAAGTCGTGGACTTGGCTTGTTCCATCTCTTTTTTCATAATTCTCTTGGTTTATTAGAAATGTTTTTATTTTGCTAAACTAGTAGAGTACTCCACCTTGGTCCCACTTGAACTATCTGACTCACTATTTGAGGCTAGATATATGTCTTTTGGTTCTCTCTACTTTGAGATGTCTTTTCTCAGTTTGATTTGTGCTTTAGGTACCACTATATTAAAAAAAGTTAGAATAATTTATTTTTTGAAGATTTGAATAGTTTCAGTAAATTTAACAGACTACCCATCTGACGATCGTGTAATGGAGGTATGATCATATCTTATAATTGTAGGATCACTTTTCACTTACTGTGGAGATGTTATAAGGACTACCATATACTATGATCGTACCAAGATATCATAATCATGGGATGTTCTCATATGATGAGCTTCTATGAATTTGACAATAGTACCCTATAACGACCCAACCTATGACCATACATGGATACTATGATCAAAGGTTGTGTCGTGGAATACACTGACACTTTATCCAAATAAAAAATTTTTCTTGACCCATTTTGGAACCATCATCGACCATAAAAAAGAAACAAATGGGTACTCAGACTTTCCCATTATGTTATTACTCATTCAAACTTGAATTTCATTTTGAAATTAATACTTTCATTCTTCTCTTATGTGTTTAAATAGAGAGAAGATTAGAAGTGACTTACCATTTTTTGTCCTTTTTTTTGGTTCAAAACAACTCATATAAATGATGGGATGTCAGAGTAGACTTTTAAATCAAAGGAAATTTTTTTGGTTCTTTTACTTTATTGATCGTTTGAGATTTAGAAGAATTGAGTTTGAATGAGTGAATTGTAAAATTGAGTCTCAGGTATAGGGTTAGGGTTTTAGATTGAATCATGTCGGGCCAGGTCATGATTTTATGAAACAGATGGACCCATTGGATGAATCAAACATATGATCTCATAATCAAACCACGAGCGTATCTACCGCTCATATAAAGATGGTTGAAGAAAACTTTAATGAGAAACTATGACACATAAGGACGATCACATCAAAATTATGAGGAATTATAACATGGATTTTTCAACAAGAGGTTTATACATAATGACAGAAATGGTAATTACAACAGATACTAATTTTTCATTGGTCATCCTGGAATGATCAAATGTGAAAAGTAGGCTAAAATAAGGAGAGAAAGAGTACTAATATCCTCAAATAATTATAGATACTTGTCCCACATGTCCTCAATTTTTGAAGTAGCTTTCTAAATTGGGTGATGCTTCCACTGAACCTTAATCGAATAGATTTCCTTCATCCTTAATGTTCAAACATCCTGATCTAGAATCATTATTGGTTTCTCCTCATAAGCCAAGACCTTATCTAAGACAATTGAGTCCTACTTAATGATATAGTCTTCATCCCTATGGTACCTTTTGAGCATAGATACATGAAATACTGGATGGAATCCAAAATTCCTGGTAGTAGATCTCACTTGGATGCAGCTGAACATGCATCTTCAACAACCTCGAGGGGACCAATGTATTGAGGGCTGATCTTGCCCCTCTTGTCAAACCTTATGACTCCCTTAATGAAAGATATATTAAGCAAAACTTGCTCCCCAACCTTAAAGTCCATGTCTCTTACCTTATAGTCTGCATACTATTTTTGCCTACTTTAAGCAACCAACAACTTGGTTTAAATGAATCGTACTTTCTTTTGAGCCTCCTTTACTAAGTCAATGCTTAAAGGTTTAGCATCTCCAACCTCAAACCACCCAATAGGTGACCTATACTTACTTTCGTAGAGTGCCTCAAATGGTTCCATATCAATGTTGGAGTGATATTTGTTGTTGTTTGGAAACTCACACAACGGAAGAAACTAGTCTTAATGCCACTAAAATCAATCACGTAGGACCTCAACATGTCTTATAGCACCTGAATCATACTCTCCGGCTGTCCGCCAATTTGAGGATGAAAAGTTGTGCTAAATGTAATCTTGGTGCCTAACTCTTCATCCAATCTATCCCAAAATTTGGAAGTGTATTTCTCATCTCTATTAGAAATGATGGTAAGTGGCACCCCATGAAGCCTCACAATCTCCTTGACATAGATTTTGGCTAACTATTGAGAGTTGTAGTCCACCCAAACCGACAAGAAGTGAGTTCATTTTATCAACTGACCCACTATCACCCAAACAGAGCCATATTTTCCTAAATTCTTAGGAAGACCTACTACAAAATCCACAGCAATGTGCTCGTATTTCCATATAGGTGTAAACATCCTCTGAAGCAACCCAGCAGGCCTTTAGTGTTCACACTTCACCTGCTTACAATTTTTACACTTGGACACATAGTCCACTACGTCCCTCTTTATTTTGGGCCACCAATAAAGCTGCCTCAAGTCATGTTACATCTTTGTTGTACCCGGATGAATAGAGTAACACAAACCATGGGACTCTAAAAGTACATCATGAATCAAGAACCAAGCCAAGAAACATATAACCTTTCCTTAAACCACAACACCTCACTCGTGTCTAAGGTGGTGTCCTCCACCTCCCCACGTACCACTTTATTCTGGAGTGATTCAACCTCTTGTCGCCAAATTGCTTAGCTTTAAACTACTATAGAAATGTTGACTTCATCTCAACACTACCGTATACTCCACCCCTGTCTGAGACCTAAAACTACATTTCTTGAGATTCTTGAGTTTAAAACTCTCTAGCTAAAGGTTCCCTGGACACTCAAAAATTACAAACTACCCATACTTATAGATTTTTCACCTCAATGTATCTGCCACCACATAGGCCTTACCTAGATGGTATTGAATAGCCACATGATAATTATTCAGTAATTCTATCCACCTTCGTTGCCTTCAATTCAAATTCCTTTAAGTAAACACATTAAACAGGGTATAGTGATCTATGAAGACCACATATTTGACAACATAAAGATAGTGTCTCCAAATATTTGATGCAAACACCACTGCTGCCAACTCTAAGTCATGGGTTGGGTAGTTTCTTTCATAAGGCTTCAACACCTCAAAGTATACAAAATGTCATTCCTATCCTACATCAACACAACACCTACGCCCAAAGTGAAGCATCACAAAACACAATAAATTCCTTACCTTCAATTGATAATGAAAGGAAGGCATTATAGTTAAAAGTATCTTGAGCTTTTGGGAAATCTCTTACATTGATCGGACTAAACAAATGGCACTTCCTTCAATCTTGCCAAGTATGTTGCAATGGATGGAAATTTCTTGACAAACATATGGTAATAACTAGAAAGACCCATAAAGCTTCTTACCTCGGTCTCTAAACTAGGTCGAATCTAATTTTTAAATGCCTCAATCTTTTGGGGTCCAGCATACCCCCTTTTCAAAAACCATACTCCCCAAGAAGGAAACTGAAGACAACCAAAATTCATACTTTTAAAACTTTGAAAATAGTTGTTTTTCCCTTCGAATCCCCAAAACTATGTAAAGATGACCTACATGCTCCTTCTTACTCTTGGAGTAGACCATAATATCATTAATAAACACGATAACAAAAGAATCCAAGAATGACTTAAATATACGTTCATTAAGCTTATAAAGGTTGTTAGGCTATTGGTTAGCTTGAAAGACATCACCAAAAACTCATAATGACTATACCGAGCTTTAAAGGTTGTCTTCGGTATATCCTCTGCCTAAATTTCAATTGATGATAACCCAACCACAAATCAATTTTAGAAAACATCATCGATCCTTATAACTGATCAAACGGTTCATATATTTAAGGCATGGGATATTTATTTTTTATAGTAAATGATGTCGCCCAAATTATCCCATCTAAGAAGATACAATACGATCAATGTCAAATTATAGTAACCCAACTAGGTTGTGGTCAATCCCATAGGGAATAGGTCAAATCTGTCTCTAGGACTTGTTGAAGTAGCCGAAAGTGTAGAAAATTAAATGGGGGATTTTGTAGTAAATAGTAAAAAGTAACAAGTCTTGAATGACTTTAGTTGTAATCAATTTCAGATGAACACTAGGATTGTGTTCCTTCTAGCTTCCTAACTCCATAGGTTTCTAATACTTAATTCGACTATCTCACTGCCACACATGCAGAATCTAACAAGCTAAATATCACCAACCGTCTTGTAAACGCTTTGATAAATATCAGCCTTCACCTTGTGAATATAACCCTTTGATTCGACTCGACCTGGGGCCTTGTTGTAATGGGCGTCCCAAGTCTGATCTGGACCAAAGACCACCCCCGTTACCCAACCCAACCTCCAGCCTCCTGCCCTGAGTTGGATGAATTTCAAACATATAACAAGATAGCGTAACTATCCAGATTACAGACTCTGGGATAGGTCAATTACCTAGACCGACCCAACCAAGTTCTACCGTACCATACCAGCTGTCCAACCATACTAAGACATACCAAACCAAAGGTCCAACCATAACCAAATAAGTTTCATTAATAATTAAATATATAATCCCAAAATAAAATAGGGTGAAACAACCAACAATATCATTAACCGATATCATCCCAAATACCAATACCAATGCTAAGGCTGACACCAATATTGATTCCGCCCATTCCAACCTATAGTAGTTCCACAAAAGCCTCTAACCAAAAAAATACAAATATCCAATTGGGACATACCCCCAACATAGCCAAAACCAATATCCATAAATAATACAAAGTATGAAATAAAATCCATGAAATGGAGCCTTCCAAATAGATAAAATCTCACCACTTTAATCCAAAGTTGACCCCCAAATGTACGAATGCTAAGCAGTCAGAGTAGAATGGCTAGTTCCTGCATCGTGTAGGGATACAACCGCTTGAAGATGGGTTAGCGGGTGAACGCTAGCATGAACCCGGGATAAGGATAAAATAATGTCTTTTATAAAACCAAGTAAAACCATCCATATACACATAACCATATATATATATATATATATATATATATATATAAAACCATGCCAGGAAAGGGAACCGGGTTTAGCATGCCATTTAAAACCTTTACCAGGCCTGTGTAGCTTTATCGTCTTAAACCACCTAAGGGCTATATGGGTTCAACTCCCCCTGTTGAAAGGGACCTAGTGCATAAAGCTGCACGACCAGGGAAGAAAACCTGGGATGACTAGTACATGCCCCAAAATATAAAGTGTGACATCATGCATGTGGCCACTAGGACCAAACCTCACATCAGCAAATATGAGTTTCCAGTTTTGATCCCCCTGGGACCTCCACCGTCCATGGCTTTGCTACACACAGCCCTTCTTTAAGCCCTATTAAAACCATTTTCCAACCAAACCATTATTCCATTATTATTAAAAAAGGCTATTAGTAGTGGTATCGACATACCAACTATAACTTGCAAGCATTGTCCTTAGCCAAACCTTTTTGAGATCAAGGCCCATAGATCATATCATCCAATTAACTTGGGGGTTCCCATGTACCCCACAAGTATGTTTATTAAGACAAACCATTGCAAAAAGTTTTAAAACATTCATATCATTTAGGTTTCCATTACCAAGTTTAAACCATGCATAAGTTTCATTGAAAAACCAATATTATAGTGAAAGCACTATTATTGGCATTAAATTAAACACATTGGGGGCATAGTATTTTCAAAACCAAAGTCCATTACCAAATAACCATTCTCATGCAACCAATTATCCAAAACCACCATTAATGCATATAAAAGCATAATTAAAACATAGGAATACCATAACCAAGCATTTATAACCAAAAACCCCAATTCATATCTGAAAACCCAAAATCATACAACACTCAAATCATGATAACATTGTATAAAACCATGCCTTTAGTTAGAAATAACAATGAGGGAAGAGAACATATCTTAAACCAATATGATGATGGAGAGAAATCACCAAGACCAACCCCAAACCAATCCTTGAGATGAAACTCTAGCTTCTTTTACCCAAGAACTCTATAGAGGATTTATGAGTGTTTTCCAAGTGTTTAAGAATAGAATAATAGGGCAAATAACGTCCCAAGTACAATATAAGTCGTGGGACCTCATTAGGATAAGTGGTGAAATGTCCATATTTCCCTCACTTAAACTGCATTTAACTCCTGTCATAGGGTACGACTGACCCTTATGAGTCATACCCAACTTATACGAGTGGTACCCATCTCTCGTACCCTAGGCTTTACCCCTTGGACCCAACATCACCCAAGGTATGACACACCTAAACCCAAGTCGTATTCAAGTGTACAACCAGTACCCAGAAATCGTACTCGTAGAGGAATAGAATCCAGAAGGTTTGAACACTGACTACCAAATGAGTCCTGAGTACGACTCGTACCCTGGATTACAGCTCATAGTAAGCCACTCGTACTCACATCCAACTTAAGTTACCAAGTCTAAGATTAAGTAAAGTGACCAAACAACCTGTACCCAACCATACGACTCGTACCACCCAAATTATATCGATTCTAGTAACTACATCAATCCCACCAACCAACACTGGTCAGCATACAACTGGACCATACCACTCGTACCTAAGTGTAAGACTTGTTCCCCTAAGTCATATATTGCCCAGAAACCAAAAATCAAGAAAATTTTCTAATGTCCAAAAACCAGGGTGTTTCAGTCTCTCCCACTAGGAACATTCATCCCCGAATGACGAACAAGGTAGAGGTAACCACACGAACGAGTCATTTGTATTATCAAATATATTCCCAATCTTTAACAAAGTTTGAAAACAAAGAGGCAAAGTTATTAATATTTCCTTTAACAAACTCAGAAAATAAAGATATGTTCAAGACATATACCTTTCGCACGAATCCTAGGAGCAGAAAACAGATGCGGATACTTGGACTTTATTTTCTCTTCCGCATCCTATGTAGATTCTTCCACCTTATGGTTTCTCGGCAGAATCTTAACCAAAGCCACATCCTTGGTTCGCAACCGACGAACATGGCTATCCAAGATCTCAATCGGGTCTTCTTCATAAGACAGAAAGTCTGAGATACCCAACCCCTTCAAAGGAACAATCGAAAAAGGATCACCAAGACATTTCTTCAATATAGAGACATGAAATATCGGATGAATGGGGTTCAAACTAGAAGGCAATTCCAATTCATAAACAACATTTCCAATCCATAAAACTACGTAAGGACCAATATACCGGAGACTGATCTTTCTCTTTTTTCCAAACCGTATTACTCCCTTCATGGGAGATACCTTGAGGAACACCTTATCCCCAACCTCAAACTCCAAGTCTCTACACCTTACATCAGCATAGGACTTTTGACAACTTTAGGCAACCTTAAGCCTATCCCGAATTCCTTCACCTTTTCCATAGTTTGATAGATCAAATTCAGACCAAACATATTTGCCTTGCTAAGCTTGAACCAATAAATAGGAGATCTACACCTTCTACCATACAATACCTTAAAAGGGGCCATACCAATACTATAATGATAGCTATTGTTGTAAGCAAACTCTACCAAAGGTAGATGCTCTACCCAACTGCCACTATAATCAATCACACATGCTCGACTTATATCCTCCAATGTGTAAATAGTCCTTTCTATTTGACCATCCATCTGAGGATGAAAAACAGTACTTAGACTCACCTTAGTACTCAATCCCTTCTAAAAAACCCACCAGAAATGAGATGGAAACTTCGTACCACCATCAAAGAAAATCAAAATAGGTACCCATGTAGCTTCACAATCTCCTAAAGATATAACTTTGTATAGTCCTCCGTCGAAAAGGTAGTCCTCACTGGCAAAAAGTGAGCAAACTTCGTTAATCTATCCACAATGACCCAAACTGAATCAAATTAGTTCCGAGATCGAGGAAGACCGATAATGAAACCCATATTGATTACCTCCCATTTCCATTTGGGCAAATCAATTTCTTGATACTACCCACCTAGCCTCATGTGCTCAACCTTAACCTGTTGGCATACTATGCACTTGGCTACAAAATTATCCACATCCCTTTTCATACCATTCCACCAATAGATCTCCTTGAGATCATAATACATCTTAGAAGAACCAGGATGTACAATGTAGCATGGTTCATACGCCTTAACCAAGATCCTTTGTTGCAACCCGTTGACATCAGAATCACACAACCTCCCTTGGTACCATAGAGTACTGCCTCCACTGATCTCAAACACCATTACCTTTTTCTCACCAACATCACTCTTGATTTTCATCAAGATAAGATCTAGCACTTGCTTCTCCTTAACCTCTACACTAAGAGACAACCAAACCACTTCCAGTACTATCACACCACCATCCTTGGAGTCCAAGAGATGAACTCCAAGATTAGTCAAGTGGTGAATATCCTTCACCAATTCTCGCTTTTCTTTCTCCACATGAACCAAACTTCCCATGGACACCCTACTAAGAGCATCAACAACTATGTTAGCTTTATATGGGTGATAGTGAAGACTCATATCATGATCCTTGAGAAACTCCAACAATTTCCTTTGTTAGAGATTTACCTCCTTCTGAGTGAACACATACTGTAGACTCTTATGATCAGAAAAGATGTATACGTACACTCCATACAAATAATGCCACCAAATTTCCAAAGCAAAAACCACCGCCAGTAGCTCTAAATCATGAGTAGGATAATTTCTCTCATGCACCTTCAACTACCTAGAAACATAGGCAATTACCTTTCCATGTTGCATCAAGACACAACCAAGTCCCACCCTAGATGCATCATAATAAACCAAAAAACCCTCTTTTCCCTCAGGTAATGTCAAAACTGGAGCCAAAGTTAGCTTATATTTCAACTTCTTGAAACTCCCCGCACAAGCATCCGACTGAGAAAACTTTACCTTTTTCTGAGTCACTTAATCAAAGGAGCAACTATCTTCAAAAAGCTCTCCACAAACCGCCAATAATACCCAGCCAAACCCAAAAAGCTTTGAATATTGGTTGGAGTCGTGGGTCTAGGCTACTTTTTAACCATAGCCATCTTTTGCGGATCCACCATGATCCCCTCGCTAGAAATAATATGACAAAGAAAAGTCACAACGTTTAACCAAAACTCACACTTAGAGAACTTGACATACAACTATCGTATATTCAAGGTCTGCAATACCACACGGAGGTGATTACCATGATCCACCTCACTTTTGGAATAAACCAGAATGTCATCAATAAACACAATGACAACGAGATCCAAGAACTGCTTGAAAACCTTATTCATCAAGTCCATAAATGCCTCTGGGGCATTAGTCAAACCAAATGACATCACCAAGAATTCAAAATTCCCATATCGAGTATGAAAAGTCATCTTAGGGATATCCTCCTCCCTAATCTTAAGCTGATGATACATAGATCGAAGATCTATCTTAGAAATGAACTTGTCACCTTCCAATTGATCAAACAAGTCATCTACCCTTGGAAGAGGATACTTGTTCTTCATTGTTACCTTATTCAACTACTGATAGTCAATGCACATCTGAAGGGAACCATCCTTCTTGCACATGAATAACACTGGTGCACCCCACAGAGATACACTAGGACGAATAAATCCTTTATCCAGAAGATCCTTAAGTTTCTCCTTGAGTTCTCTCAAATCAGTCAGAGCCATTCTATAAGGAGGAACAGATATTGGACGAGTGGCCGAAACCAAATCAATACCAAACTCTATTTCCCTATCCGGAGGAACACCAGGAAGATCATCCGAAAAGAACTCAGGAAACACATTTACCACCAAAACTAACTGTAAAGAAACACCTTTCGAGTTAGAATCTTTAAACCAGACTTAGTGATAAAGACAACCTTTGGAAATTAACCTCTGAGCTCTAAGATAAGAAATAAACCTTCCCCTAGGAGCTAGGGAACCACTCTCCCATTCTATAACCGATTTACCAGGGAACCTAAAGGCAACCTTACGGGTCCAAAAATCCAAGAAAGCGTAACAAGAGTGTAACCAATCCATACCCAGAATAACATCAAAATCCACCATATCAAGTTAAAAAATCCACCAAAGTCTACCTACCACCAACAGATACCACGCACCCCCCATAGAATCTCTTAGAAATAATAAAGTCACCTACCGTGGTAGAAATAGAAAAAAGATCAGAAATAACCTCACGATCAAAACCAATACATACAACCATAAATCGGGTCATATAAGAAAAAGTGGACCCCGAATCAAGAAGACAATACATGTTAAGAGAAAAAAAATTATGACGTACCAGTAATGACATTAGGTAATGCCTCAAATTCATACCGAGATGCAAAAGCATACAACCTATTTTGGCCTGTGTTGGTACCAGAAGTAGGAGTAGACACAGAAGTCGCACCACTAAGCGCAGAAGCAGAAGATAAAGCAATCAGATCTTTGACCTCTTCCGCAGCTCCCTTTCCAACTGGATAATTCTTAAGCATATGGATTGGTTAGCCATATTTAAAATACTTGTCCCTACCTTCGTCATAATATCCCCGATGAAGACAACCACAGAACAAATAAGGAGGGCATGAAAAAGATGACTGACCCCCACTCGCCAGAGATTAGGCACCATGTGCCTAAAAGTTATCACCACCTTGCAGATGATTGTCACCCGACTGCTTCAGGTAAGAAGCGTTAGCGATAGAGAAGGAACCAGAACTTCCCCATTTTTTTGGGTATTTACCTCCATCCCAACCACCTTGTAGCTGAGCACCGCCTTAGTAAAAAAACATGTTCCTCTTACCCTGTCTATCTCTGAACTCCGCCTTTTTTCTCTTCTCATCTTCCACCTGATGCATGTGGACGACTAACCTCAAAATATCCATATTCTTGATCAGCAAAGCAGCCTTTCTTTCAAAGATCAAGTCCCGAGATATCCCAGAAGAAAACTCTCTCATCCTCACTATTATGTCATCCATCAAATCAGGAGCATACCTTGATAGCTGATGAAATTTCAAAGCATATTCCTTAACAGATATTCTCCCTTGCTTAAGATTCACAAACTCTTTTATATTCAATTTCCTCAACTCTTGAGGAAAGAAATAATCCAGAAAAGCACCATAAAAGGCATCCCATAAGGACAACTCCTCCACATCATCTCTATCTCTATCCTACTCTGCATACTATTGGTACGTAACATCCTTAAGCTGATAAGCTGCAAAGTTTACACCTTCCATATTTATGGCCTGCATCACCTTGAATATCTTTTCCATTTCATCCAAGAAACCTTGAGGATCCTCCTCCACCTTCACACTAGTAAAAATAGGAGGATTCAATTTCATAAACTAGACAACCCTTATGGCCTTAACAGATAACCCACCAGACACATCCCGCTCAGCTTGAGCAACAACTAACTGAGCAATAGTATGAATAGATTGGCCAAAATTCTGCATTAGTCACCTCACCCTGAGGAGGACTAGTAGCAACCAAAAAAACTCCAGAACAATCAGGCAAAAGACCCTGAGATAAAAAATGAACTCCAGATGAATGATGTACCTCATCAACATGGTCCCCAGATAGGACTGAAGAGTTTCCTTGTAATACAAATCTACGAGGCATGATCTGAAAGATGAACAAACAAAGATTAGAGGATATTCCACTACTTAGACTCCAAGCTTGAAAATAGAATACCAAGAAAGTGAAATATTCCTAATTTCCCTGTAGCCTCTTCCTTATGAGTGTGGCGCGCTACACACCCCTAAAAGAGACTCTACTATATGTGACTTTGTGGACTCTCAATTGACCATGAACCTAAAGATTTGATACCAACTTGACCCGACCCAACCTGGGGCCTTAGCATAATGGACATCCCAAGTCTGACCGGGACCAGAGAACACCCCCGTTACCCAACCTAACCTCCAGTCGCTGCCCTGAGTTGGCTAAATTTCAAATATATAACAAGATAGCGTAACTATGCAGATTACAAACTCTGGAATAGGTCTATTACCGAGACCGACCCAATTGAGTTCGACCATCCCATACCAACCGTCCAACCATACCAAGCCAAACCAAACCATAGATCTAACCATAACCTAATAAGTTCCATTAATAATTAAATATATAATCCCAAAATAAAAAAGGATGAAACAACCAATAATATCGTCAATTAGTATCTTCCCCAATACTAATACCAATGCTAAGGCTGATACTAATACCGATCCCTCCCATTCCAACCCATAGTAGTTCCACAAAATACTCTAACCAAAAAAATATAAATATCCGGTTGGGACATGCCCCCAACCATAGTCACAACCAATATCCATAAATAATCTAAATTAGGAAATGACATCCACGAAATGGAACCTTTCGAATATATGAAAGCTCACCACTTTAATCCAAAGTTAACCCCCGAATGTCAGAATACTAAGTAGAGGGAGTAGAATGGACGGTTCCTGCATCGCGTGGGGATACAACCGCCCGAAGATGGATTAGCGGGTGAATGCTAGCATGAATTCAGGATAAGGATAAAATAATATCATTTATAAATCCAAGTAAAATAATATAATTCCATTTATAAATCCAAGTAAAAATATCCATATGAACACAACCGTACATATATATATATATATATATAAAACTATACCAGATAAGGGAATCGGGTTTAGCATTTTATTTAAAACCTTTACCTGGGTTGTGTATCTTTGCCATCCTAAACCACCCACGGGCTATATGGGTTAGCTCCTTCTTCTAAAAGGGCCCCAGTGCATGAAGCCACAAGACTAGGGAAGAAAACCTGGGATGACTAGTACATCCCCCAAAATATAAAGTGTGACGTCATGCACACGGCCACAAGGACCAAACCTCACATCGGCAAATATGAGTTTCTAGTTTTGATCCCTCCGAGACCTCCACTTTCTATGGCTTTGCTACAAACACCCTTTATTTAAGCCCAATTAAAACCATTTTCCAACTAAACCATTATTCCATTAGTATTAACCAAGGCTATTAGTAGTAGTATCATCATACTGACTATAACTTACTAGTATTGTTCTTAGCCAAACCTTTTTGAGATCAAGGGATTCCCATGAACCCGTAGATCATATTATCCAATTAACTTGGTGATTCCCATGTACCCCATAAGTATGTTTATTAAGACAAACCATTCTAAAACCGTTTAAAACATTCATATCATTTTGGGTTCCATTACCAAGTTTAAACTATGCATAAGTTCCATTGAAAAACCAATATCATAGTGAAAGTAATGTTATAGGCATTTTATCAAACACATTGGGGGCATAGTATTTCCAAATCCAAAGTCCATTACCAAATAACAATTTCGATGCAACCAATCATCCAAATCCACAGTTAATACATATAAAAACATAATTAAAACATAGGTAAACCATAACCAAGCATTTATAACCAAAACCTCCAATTCATATTTGAAAACCCAAAATCACACAACAATCAAATCATGAAAATATTATATAAAACCATGCCTTTAGTTGGAACTAACAATGAGGGAAGAGAACATGACTTAAAAGAAGATGATGATGGAGAGAAATCACCAAGACTAGCCCCAAACCAATCCTTGAGATGAAACCCTAGCTTTCTTTGTCCAATAACTCTACAGAGGATTTATGAGTGTTTTCTAAGTGTTTAAGAATAGAATAATAGGGGAAATAACCTCCCAAGTGCAATATAATTCATGGGACCTCATTAGGATAAGTGAGAAAATGTCTAGATTTCCCTCACTTAAACTCCATTTAATTTCCATCATAGGTTACGACGGACCCTTTCGAGTCATACCCAACCTGTATGAGTAGTACCCATATCTCGTACCCTAGGCTTTCCCCCTTAGACCCAACACTATCCAAGGTATGCCATACCTAACCTAAGTCATATTAAAGTGTACGAATAGTACATATAAACCGTACCCCTGCTAGAATAGAATCCAGGAGGTTTGAACACTAACCACCATACGAGTCTTGGGTATGACTCATACCCTAGCTTATGGCTCATGGTGAGCCACTCATATTCAGATCTAACTTAAGTTACCTAGTCTAAGATTAAGTGAAAAAAACAAACAATCCATACCCAACTATATGACTCGTACCACCCAAATCGTACCTATTCGAGTAACTACATAAATCCCACCAACCAACACTGGGAAGCATAAGATTGGACCATACCACATGTACCTAAGTGTACGACTCATTCCCCTAAGTCGTATCTTTCCCAAAAACCAAAAATCAAGGAACTTTTCTAAGGTCCAGAAACTAGGGTGTTTCACCCTTTTCTTTGATCTTAGTTTAACTATCACCTTTTGGGTATCAAGTTATTAGACGAGGGTTGATGGCCTCGAATCACTATTTTAATATTCTTTTCCCAATCTCAATCTCTCTTTTGAAGACAATCTTGAATACAGGTAGATTCTCAGAATTGGCCACCACTAAGAAGACAATTAAACTAAAGAAGATCACAATGTAAGTGTAAATAATGATCTAGAAGAACCTCATATTTCCCCTACTTTGTTATTCTGTCAGGGTTTCCACAATGCTAGCTAAGGGATTTAGCCACTCATAGTTGCAATAACTCCATGTAATTCAATAAAGAAAACATAGAATTAAGCTCACAATAATGGAAGAATAAAATCCAAAGTCTCAGATTAATTAACCAACCAAAAACCACTAACACAAGAATTTCAAGATCAAAAGTTAATCTTGAAATCAATATATGTTTTTAAGAGCATAAAGTACATAAACTATTACGAGAGTATCCAATGGGTATTTATAGTTTCTTAAAATAACAAAGAAAACCTAACCAAAATAAAATAGGAAAATAAAGTCGACAGTGGTTATGCCTCAGAAAATGAGTCATCTGGACTGACGATGACTTATTATTAGCTCCATTTTATCTACTTTGCACTTAGTGATGACGACTCATAGTCAGGCCCAATGAGTCATTGGCTGAACTCATTATAACTCCATTGAATTTTCACATTTCAATACTTTTCTCTCTGTTGTCGGAACGAGTCTTCACTATGAGTCATATCATATCATGACGACTCATAGTCATCTTCTATTTCCACTGAGGCTTCACTTGGCTATATTCAGAACTTTTGCTAATTTGCTCAGAATGACTCCACAACACGACTCATTGTCAAACCCAATGAGTCGTATCCAGCCTCAACTTTAATCCTTGAATCAACAACCTTTACTACTATCATCATGACTTGGTCTACGAGTTGTATAGTCACCCAATGACTCATAGTCCAATCAGTGACATTGATTTTTAGAGCATTTTCATCTTATTCTGATCCACTCCACTTCCAACCTATTTCTCCTACAATACACACAAAACACACATCATATCTAATAAAATGGCCTAAGTATTTGCATATTTTCACAGTTTTGAGCATCAAAAGTGCCATGAAACCATGGCATATCAATACCCTCAACTTAGAATGTTGCATGTCCTCGGGCAATAAAAACACAAAAAAGCAACACGATTCTTAATCAAGAGAAACCTAAGATACCTACGACAGTCAATTTCTATTTCAACTCAAAAACATAACCCCTTTCTGATTTTTTTCTTTTCAAAACAATTGTATGGATCAATGCAGCCCAATAATGTGACACAATGGAATCAAGTTATGGCATTATAGAATTACATTAGAAACACATAATCAAGAATATGTACAAATTAAACTACCCGAATAGATAAGTAGCTAGCAATACAACCCATGTACCCTCACAACAAAGAAGTCTCACTCACTCGGTAGAATTATGCGTGTTAGAGCTGGGACTATAATGAGACACTCACATTCATAAAGAATTTTCATCAATGTGCATAGAATACCATAGGTTTTCCCTAATTTTCTTTACCTTAGTTTTTTGGACAATTGGGCTAGGATCATTATAGGACTTTACTCAGCTTGTAATATAGGCTTGGGGGTTGGTATGATACATAAGGGTATTTAGTGACTAATCCTCCTTGGCACTACAATTACGTTTGAGGTCCACTTATCAACCAACTTTTCTTTTATTCCGCCCTTATTCCATTATCTTTTCGTTTATTACTTAATTAGTCTGGGTGCGGTTTCTTTTATTCATTTTTTTTCCTTTTCTAGGTTGGGTGCAGTTTCTTTTATTATTTCTTTTTTTTTATTTTTCAAATCTACATTATTATTTTTTTATTTTCTTTTTCCATTTTTTTCTTTTTCTATCAAATCTAGCAGTTATCTTATTTACGCCCTTCTTTATACCCAATTCTAACCATGCACCCCTATGATAGACACCCTTAACTTAGGTGATTTTCCTGAGGTGCACAATGTCCAAGGATTACCATGGCTAAAACAGGTTCATTGTAATTACACTGGGAAGGCGATAGGTGAAAACAAGAAAATAGGTCTATACAGGATCAAAATAAGGATCAAGGGATACGTATTTTCATTAGGAAAGTCGTTTAGGATAAAAGTTGACTAATTTTAAAAATGGCCAATGATCCTTTCCTTACCGGCTATCGTACAACCTAGGCAATACTAACCGGGCAAATTCTGGATTCAACACACAATAGGAACTAAGTAAGCATCTCACACACACTTGTTACAGGGTTGTATCACAAACTACTACCTATCTGGTTCATGTAAATGCTAGCTATGATTATTATGTCCCTAATCCTAATGCCATAACGAGATTCACAGTGGTCACATATGTATACACATCATAGTTTAAAAACACATTTTTCAGAGGGGTGTCATTTTTCTAACACATTTAAGCAAAATGAAAGCACAATAAATCAACTGCCTAAGGTCCTTATTTTTATCCTAGCTAAACAATAAAATAAAATGTCACAAAACAAACACAATAACATACAACATTTCCTAGATATGTCGGTATTATACGAAGGCCAGCGAGAAAATACGCATGAAAATAAAAACACATGGAATTTGTGATACACCTTCGCCCTTATCTAAAGCTTATACACTATCCCCAATGCATCTAAAAAGTAAAAACAGAGAGTGATGACATACCTAGGCGCACTAGGTTCCAACTCATGATGTCTTAGCATGGGAGGCCCTACTCTCATTAGGTATGGTCCCAGCGGTGACCGAGACACTTACATTAGCAGTGACACCTATTGGTCTGCTCAATGGTATCTCTGGAGGTAGAGCAGTACTCGCACTCAAATTTTTTGCAGCTTCAG
This sequence comes from Capsicum pubescens, assembly GCA_030864215.1. NCBI lineage: Eukaryota > Viridiplantae > Streptophyta > Magnoliopsida > Solanales > Solanaceae > Capsicum > Capsicum pubescens. The sequence continues at coordinate 67,461,055 of CM061541.1, forward strand.
CTATTACATCAACCACTCAGGAGATATCGGCTCCTGCCCCATCTCATAGACCCTCGCCTAGTAGTCTAGTGTGACTAAATATTAGCTGTCTTGGTCACCTCAATATCATCCTTCTTTTTTCTTCTCTTTCACTTATTATTTAGTAACTCACCACTTTCTTCCTTAACAATTTTTTCTTTCCCTTTTGTGCCCTAAATATTCGGCACTTCCACAACTGGGATCTCCTCAATAATAGGATAACTAGAAAATGGCCTCGCATGTATATCCTCTATTGCAGCTCAGAGTATAGCCAACTCCTCATACATGCCTTCCAGATTTAGGGCCTGAATATCTACCAGCTTCTGTCTAATCTGCTGATCAAACCCATCAAACTGGGTTTGCATACTCTGAATCTCCCTTTTCACCCATGGTTACACTCTATATTCAATCTTTGTCACCCTACGCTCAAGTGTGCCCAATCTCTTCGGCACATCATCAGGAATGCCTATGGGGCTAGAGCATAGCCAACAAAAGCTGGCCTAGAAGTGAATGGCCTTACAGTAAGAGGTGGGTTCAAAGTCTGAGAACTACCTGTTGTATCTGTCGAGGCCTGAGTCTCAGACTGGGCAGTCTCATCGGGGGTTTCACCAATATCGATGAACCTTGGAGTATTAATACCATGCCCTCTGGTCTAAAATGTTGCTTAAAGTAAAGTGGACCCTACCTTAGACTTCGAGATAGGGTTAGCAAAATATAAGATCAAACCTAAATTTATGGCCCGTTGAACTCATAAAATTTAATCCACACCCTGGATCTCTAGTACACCCTAGTCTAGGCAAAGCTAAGTCAACAAGAAAGGGAAGGGTAAGGTGGTGTCCGTGCTCACCGCCTGGTCGTAAATATCTCAAGTTATAATCTTGGCTATATTGATCTCTTAGGCCTCTATGATACCCATAACCAGGGTGGCTCTATCAGGAATCAGTACATTGTACCCCTTTGTGGGACTCAAACGGTGATAGACCAGCATCCACCAATCCTTTACAATAAAATTCAGTAGACCCTTCGTGATCCATGTCAAAATTCAAACCTCCCAAGACGCCTCCTCCTACGCCGTAGCAATAATACCAGTCATTTACCTGAAGTAGGAGAACTTATCTTCCGACCTAATCTATTTTGTCTTTACTTTCTGCATTTCATCCATGCGCTGATCAATTTCAATAGTGTTGGATGGAAACTGGAAATTTGGACCATGAAGAATTTTGGAAATAGTCTGGGTCAAAATGTTCACCAGGACACCACTGATCAGCACAGACAATAAGGGGTCACCAGCCTTCTAAAACATCCCCTGCGGATAAACCTATTTTAGCTTCATTTGGTAAGCAGCGTAAAATTCTCAGACCAATGTCGAGTTGTATTGTCTTAGAGCCCTAGTCATCCACTCAAAGTGATATAGCCTAAAGCAAGCCTCACTATACTCAACTTTGGATCTAAGTAGAACCCTCTTTTTGGTCTTTGGGTGGCAAGGATGATCGTACTATCTCTTTTATATAACTCATGCATCTCGAGTACCCCCACCATTAATAAGTACTGTGGCAGTCTCAATTTGGAGTGACTCGACTGGGGGAGAAGTTGGTATCTCAATTGAGTTGTCACTGGACTCGTTCTCTTCATCATCATTCTCCTTATTATCTGACCCCTCATTCTTTAACTCTTCATTTTCTAACTTGTTGTTTGATGCATTATCAGCTTCCTCATTTTCCTTCTCAGGGCCAGAATTTAATTCACCATCCTCTTCAGACCAAGACGGCGAGTGCAGTGGTAAATGGATAGGGTTCTTCATCCTTGCCCTAGTGGATAAAGTTGATTAGCTGGAGTGAGAACCCTTGGTGCCTCAGGATAGACTCTTTCTTGGTTCCATCACCCCTAATAATTGATATCCTTCGATGGAGCCACTCGGCTCATCATCTGTGGCTTCATCCCTGAGATATCAAGTAGAGTAAAGGGCTTGCTTCTTCGGAGTTTTCTTGGTGTAATCAACCTTGGATGTCATTGGTACCTATTGAGACATAACGTTAGTTAATCCTAGGAAAAGAAAGAAAAATAAAAAAGGATGAACAAGTGTGCATTTGTTGATGTCAACCCTACAAGTCAGGGTACGACTCATTACCAGAGGTTATGAGTCAGGATATGACTTATTTCCAAAGGCTATGAGTCATCCTGAGACTCATAGGGTGGAAAGAGGTGTAGGTATCATTCACTGGTCAGGCTATGAGTCCTCCTAATGAGTCATTGGGTTAAACAATGACTCGTTTGGCCCAACAACTCATTACCAACACTCGTAATCTAATTAAAACTTTTCCTTAATGCATACCCTTCCTAGTCACTGCGATTCTTATGGAGGGACAACGACTTATGGTATAAATCATAGTGCAACCAGAAACAAAGAACCCATTTGCACTTATGCCCCAGTGGCTACGAGTCACGTGACGACTCATTATGTGGCCTTAGGAATCGTTATGTGCCCCAAAGTGACTGTTATAGGGGTGTTTAGAGGGTTAGATTTTCAATATCAACTTCCATGGGTACTCAGACATCTGAGAAGAAATCTTAGCTGGAACCACAATAGAAGATGGCAAGGATGACAGAATCGAGCGGGTTGAATAGGCCTGCTGACCGTGGACCATAGAGAAAGACCCACTAGAATTCCCAAAATTGTGGGACTTTTTATCATACATCCTAGCCTAACCCGCTTGCATAACCCCCTCTAACTCCTTCATATAATATGACACTTCATGGAACCCCTTCCCTGTAGAAGTCATATGCACAGACAAAATCTGAAGATAATAATTTAAACCCTTAACATAACATTAAATCCTCTCATCCTTAGTAGCTGACAACTGAGTAGCATAGAGGGACAAAGCATAGAACTTAGCCTCATATGCCGCAATGGACATATTACCCTGCTCCTGTGCCAAAAACTTATCCTTCTTACAATTTTAAAGGGCCTGTTTCACGTACTTCTCTATGAATAAAGCAAGAAAATGCTCCCAAGTCAATGGAGGTAAAATTGATGACCGACATTCAATGCACTCCCTCCATCATTACTTAGCACCCTTCTCCAAAATAAGTCATAAACTCAACTCCATGTTGCTGAAAAATACCCATTTTTAGCAACCTCTCATTTAAGTCAATCATGAACTTGAAAGCATCCTCAAACCATATACCTTGGGAAATCGGTAGTTTTATTTTCAAGAACTTAGTCAGCTGATCATGTTCCATACCAATCATTACAAACCTAAAATCAGACTAGGAAAAACATCAGTCCTTAAAGCCTTATCTATTCTAGAGTCCATAAATACTAATGTGAACAACTGGAGCTTCAAAAGCTGGTATAGTAGCAATGGCTCTAGTCTCCGCCAACCCACTCAGAATATCTACCACCTGTTGAACAACCTTGGCAGAAATGGGAGGTAAGGTTGCAACCCCTATTGGTACCGCCACCTTGGGATCCATTCTCTACTGCTTTTCTTTCCTCAACATAATCCTAAGGTGGGCATGGGATACTGACCCTTTAGAATCCTGGCCAGCAACTGCCCGAGTTCCACCCCTGGTGGATGTAGATCATTTTCTTCCTATCCTACCTCTCTTTTTCACTTGATCTCTTTTCCTTAGGGATGGTTGCTCAGATGGGGCGATCGAGGAAGAAGATGTTTCTTGAGTTCCATTGGACCTAGTATTCACTATCTGTTGGAAAAAAGAGTGAAAAAATCATATACTAATTTGGATCATTATATACCAATTGGAATCAAGTTATAGCATAAAAGAAACAAGAATAATAGATTTTCTATTGTCCTATAAACTCCTGAAGAAAAGTACAGACCTCTATATACTATTCCATAAGACTTTACTAACTATTTTAATACAACGAGATCAACAAACCTAGGTTCTAAACCAACTTTGCCACGACCCAAACTCGGCGTCAGTGGCATCCAAACTACTTACCTGGTGAAAGAACCATCTACCCCAAAATACCATCTTGAATTAAACACTTAAAGGAAATACCAAAACTAATCCATCAATAAAGATATGCAAGTCTAAATCAAAAACATTCGTACAACTAAATGTGGGACATTGTACTCAAACAAAAACCATCCCTAGGATCCAAAAGTCATTTGTACCAAAAAATTTAAGATTGACAAGAAGATGATGCAATCGTAAATTAAAATAAAGTGCATATTTTCCAAAACAAAGGACTATGTCATAAATAAAAAATCTCATTGTATCCTGGATATGTTGCTCAGCCTAAAATCTGAAGTCAATCATTGAAATCACAAGGTCTCGTAGAGGCTGCTGGAATGTGTGTTGCACTCAAAAAAGTAAGAGTAGGTGTAGTATCAATACACAAGAAAATAATAATATATTGGTAGGGTCATTTGGCCAACTAAGATGAGAATATGAACACTTAACTAAAATATAGTACGGCAAGTTAATTCATGCTCAAAAACTAACATATACTTTGCACAACAAGTATCAAATAAGCATCTTAAGACTTCAATTAACAAATCAACCTATTATCTCTAAGTCAAGTTTAGTGAAGCCAAGTCGAGACAAGTCAAGCCAAATTATATAAATTGCCAACCGTATAAATATATTCCCCAGTTCACTCATGGAACCATCAAACTCACTTGACCTTTATACATATATGCTATGGGTAATTCATCCACCCTCTAGACATGAATGATAGGGAATAAATTCCATCCATGTACTAAAACCCCAGATACAAGTGTATCACAATCTTGTTCGCCAATAATCCGTGAGAACATTCCAGTTACCAAAACATTCAACATTAAATAATAAGGTAAGGAAAAATCATACAATAATATACAATCATTTGAATTGACCACACCAAACAACATTTACTAACAGGCCACACTATACAGTAGTTAGCATGCACATAACACAAATTGAATTTACTATAATACTATCACCTACCCGAACCAAGCTTGCACAACTCCTCTAAGTCGGAGTTTGGCCCTTTCATGCAACTTCTGTTTGTTGTTGGTTTGGAACATGCATATAAATATATGATTAATGAAATTACCAACCATGTTGAGAATCATAACACACCCAACCTCTAAGGTCAAGTTCATGATCATTTTCTTTCCGCTCTAGGGCTTTTTTTTATCATAATTCACCTAAAACTATCAATTCTATCAATAAATTAGTGAATTAATAGAATGAAAGGGTAAATAAACTATTAGTAATCAAAACACATTAACTTATCATAAACACCTAATTTTTGACTAAACCTAATATTTTACACCATTTTTAGTGTTTAATATATATATATGTATTTTATTTTTAGGTCTAAATTAGATATTTCAATTTTATCTTATTTTTACAAAATTTATTTTAAAAGTTTTGAAAACTATAAAAATAGAGTCACATTTTAAAATAAGTTTTTATTTTATTGTTTACTTATTTATTTATTTTTAGGAAAAAAAAAGAAAATTTTCTAAATTATATTTGTTTTCTTCTTTTAACTTTCAATAAAGAATCTAGTGATATTAATATTTCTTAATCATATTTATAAGACTAGCTATTTAACTTATTTTGTATTTTTTTAGTTTTAAATAGATTTTATCATTTTTATTTTATTTAAAATATTGATAAAAAAGGAAAAAAGGAGAAAAAAACTTATCCTAATCTACCCATTACCCTAAAACCACCCTTTCCCCACTAATCTAAAATCACTCCCATATTTCCCTCAACTTCCCCACGTCCACACAACTTGCACACAATACACTATACATATAACACATACACAGACAACACAATGGGGGGACAAGAGAGAAAAAAACATTGAAAAGTAGAAAACAGAGAAGAACATATGCCCAAAAAAAAATACAAACCAAGAAGAAAAGAGTGGAAAAAATAAGGAGGAAACAGAAGCTCAACAAAAAAAGAGCAGTAACAGAAAAGGAAAAAATGGACCAGAGACAGAAGAGAATACAATTCTTAGAGTAAAAGTAAAGGAAAAAGAGTGACGAGTCGAGTTGAGTTTGAGTTTCATTCAAGTTACCGGTGATGACGTTAGAGTTTCTCTTTTAATTAGTTCATCTTACAAGTTCTTGTTCAATTTCATACTATTTATTTTATAAGTTTCGTTATGAGTCGAAGTATGAATGAAGTTATTGTAATGGCTTTTTATATTTTCTAACATGTGTAATTTGTTATTTTTATGTAGTTCGCAATCCACATCTTTGTTTATGATTCATTTGTTGGCTTGAAATGATGTTGATTAGGTTGATTTTGAATTTTAAATGATATTTTTATATTTAAAAAAGTTAGTAATGTTAAAAGATGTAAAATTACGTTTAGATTATGTGTATTTAGGATGTAGTTATGATAAACATAATATGTGACCCATGCATATATGCAAAAAGTATTTAAAAATAAAATAAAAAAAATAAACATGCACACATTGATTCATAAACATAGACAAGAAAAGAGAGTTGCAACTCACCCATTTCATGGTGGATGCCATGAAAACGACACCATCACAACTCATTTTACTCTCTATAAAACTATTTTTTTCTCCACCATAAGCAGGCATGAAAAGTCCTCCTTAACTAGATACAAAATCATCTCATTAAATCACAATAAATTGCTTTGTTCAGTCCAAAGACAACTATTTGGACCAGCCAAAAACCACCGAGAACAACACCATTTTTGAGAGTTCAAAGTTCTGTCGAGGATTCCTAATCGTTGTTTCAGTACAAAGAAATCAACCATATAATTTAAGTTCAATTTCATCAATATATAAAGAACCAATCTTTATCTTAATTTTTATTCGATTTATGCCATAGCCATCGATTATTGTTAATTATATTCTTAGTCACTAGAGAATATTCTATGTTGACCTATCTCATATTTGAGGACATCAGTTTAAGATTTTTACAATTAATGTTAATACAGTTAATATGTGTGATTATATATCTTTTATTTTTTCTTGGTTATGTGTTTATGGTCCAGATCAATTTTATTCACAATCTTCTTATTTGGGATTGATAATTTACTAAAATTTAAAGTTAGGTAGTAAGCTCTTCTACTCCTGAACATGGAAAAGATTCAACAATTAAAAAAAATATGTTTGGGTTGGAATTAGTTTATTTGAAATATTGATTCAAAGTTTGATCTAAGTTTGAAAGATCTTTTAAATGTCATAACTACGTGTTTATTTTCTTTTTGTTTTTTTATTTTTCTTTCGTTAATAATATTGGATCATTTTTAATGTATCTTGTTTACATATACACTTTTATTTTTGTCCTATTATTTAATGTTTTACTTGAAACGATTTGTAATTTTGATATATTGTCGTCAACTTCTTAAAATCAGAAATTGATCTGGGCCTAAACTTAACTTAAGGCCTACTCGATTAAACATGAGGAAAAAACTAGATAGGTTGTTAACTTATTCGAGACCCATCCTATAAAGAAAAGAAAGGAGGGAAAAAATAAATTGTAAGGGAGTGAATTCATAAAAAAATGAGTTAGTTCTTAACGTCAAAGAAATTAAGGTTTAACATATAAGAAAAAGTTAACGATGAAGTTGGAAAGCCCTGCTACTGATCATTTGTGATAATAAAATTTATCATACCATTTGAAGCCGGTCTAATCGGGTTAGGTAGATTCTAAACATGTCAGGTGCTTATTTAGATTGGAAAAAATGGGAATGATCCATAAATGCCTCAAAGACGTGAGAAATATATCAAAACTTGTGGTATGATTGGAAAGTACTGCTACCGGCAAACCACGCATTAATATAATTAAATAACATAAAAAAATAATAAAAAGTGGGATAGAAGTCACTTTTAGGTTAACAAATATTATATATCCAAAAGATTAATTTAAGCTAGATGTAAGTCATTAAAGCGACCGTGCTAGAACCACGGGACTCGAGGGTACCTCACACCTTCCCATCGGTCAACAGAATTCCTTATCCGGATTTCTAATTCACTAATCAAAGAAAAGAGTTGTTTTTTTTTACTGGGGATTCAATAAGATGACTTAAAACACCCAAACTCAATTTCAAGTGGCGACTCTGTAAAATAAATAATTCCTTTTCAAAACATCACTTTAATGAAAAAAATCCATTTTTCTCTAAAACCAACTCCCAAGCAGGGTTCGGATGGTAAAAAATAGAGGTGTGACAGATGGTGACTCTACTGGGGATAACCAAAATTTGAGCTTTTATATTGTCTTGTTTATCTTTATGTAATTTTTTATATTGTATTTGTTGGCCTAAATGTGCTATGCATCTAATTGTTTATCGCTTTGATATTATTTGAATTGCAATATAAATTGTCTTCTCTCGCGCACCCATCTGATTTTTCTAAGATACTTTATATTCAGAGATGCGGCATACGCGCTCGAACCTTGAGATACCAGAGATACGACAATGCTCCTGGGAAGGATTCTATAGTCACACATGATTTAGGAAGAAAAGGACCAATGATGAGGCCGAAAAGCACTACTACCGGTAAGTTGTCCCTGCCGAACTCGAGTTGTCCGTTTGATACAAAAACACCCCACCAAGATGCCAAAACAGTCCACAAAACGTGAGAAGAACAAGCAACACAAAGGGATACAAGATGACAAACACAAAAACACACGGATTTGCAAAATAATGAAAGAATAGATAGTGAGACCAAGATTATTACAAGATTAAGAACCAAGTGTATTTCAAAACTAATCCTAATGAATGTACTAATCAAAACCACACTCTTACGGTGAGCGCCAAGGAAATCAATTCACCTCAAGATCCACCGTTTCCAAGCAAAGGTCAATATTGGCTTTTCCAAGTCTTATACTAAGGATGGCTTTTCCAAGCCCCAACTAAGACTACACTAAGGTGGTCTACTCTCAAGAGAGAGAATTTTCAAGTGTTTCATACATTCATCATTCAAAAACTAAAGAGAAAAGACCTAATAAGAAACTATATATAGCCTAGCTTATTACATAGTATAATGGACCAAAATACCCTTAATGAAAGGGGAGGTCATAGGTTGTTTCTTTAACATGTGCAATCCACAAAATACCCTTAATGAAGGGTGCTTCTTCAATGCTCAAAAACCATGGGGTCACTCTTCAAAACTTTTAGTCTCGAATTGGCATCAAATGTAAGCCCCCACACAATCTTCCACACATGGTTTTGTTTAATCACATGCTCAAAATGGGTCCTCCATGCATGTTCTCATATCCTCGAGGTGACCAAGTCTTGAGCCTTTATGTTTTGGCCTTTAAAGATGTCATCAAAAGATAAGATGGCCATTTGTCCCGTATTATCCGCCCCTTCTTAAAAAAGATTCGACCTCGAATCCAAACCTTACAAAATCGAAGAGACGGCAAACAAATACAAACTCCTCATAGAATGAGGTTAGGGTTAGCACAACAAATCATCTCAACATGCCAAGGTTGCACATATTTGCAATATAACCAAGGATCCTTTGAATGAAAGATTAAAATCTCAATGAAAGATGTACGAAGAATTTGGTTATGTGATTCACGAAGAGTGACACTTTGCTTGTCATGTAGACCAAGCAACAATTTGGGTGCACCAATACCACCATTTCCATATTTGGCTCCAGGGTCAAACAGGAAGAGTGGCCATAGACACGGGTCTAGACAACACTCCCCTTTCCCGTGGTCTCCACCCAAATTAAATGGCATACTCTCTACAGTAACATACATATCATTGAAAGAAAATAGAGAGTAGAGAAAAGTATCACTCAAGTCGACTTCTACTAAGGTGCCCTCATATGTGTACTCACTACTAGTTTCGCAATCATCACCATGAGTACTCTCAACAATAAAGTCACACAAAGTAGAAGAAGGAGTAACTTCCAAGACTACACATTCCTTACCCTTAAGAGTACTATCATCTTCCAATAAGAGATTTTCATCTTTAGGAGGAATGTTGTCACACCATAGTAGGTTAACATATATGCTATAGCCTCCAAGGTAAGCTATACCATCTTTTTCACCACTAGGCACATTAGGAGTGTTTATATCACTTTCAAACAAGACATTATACCTAAAGAGTGCATGATCCAACCCACAGGCAGATTTGGAACAAGAAAGTTCCTCCCTCTCTAATAGATCAATATCAAGTTTCAAAGTAGTTTCAAGCACAAGATTGTCCCAAGAATAGCACTCGGGTTCACTCTCCTTTTGTTGACCAACTTTTTCAAATACTTCACTCACTTGAGTTTGATTAATCACATCACACACATACTTAAGTGGTGGACAATTTTCACAAATAGGTTGATCAATACAAATTACACAAGATGATGTACTTTCATTCAACATATAGGCTTCAACACTAGGTGGACATAAATTGATCTTATAGGAAGAGTCAATTTGGTCATCAATAGGATAAATTAGTGTATCCACACTCATAACATGTACATCATCAACAAAAGGCAAAGAATCATTAAACTCACAAGTAAGTAAGCTACTACTCACACTCAATGGGCTACTAGCCATACAATTATCATTCACATGCACAAAAGTGTAAGAGTTAGCTATTTTACCTTGAAGTTCTTGAGTCGACTCTCTTATTCCGTGTTGTGAAGGACCTCCACAAGCTTGGGAAGCAACTTCACTTCAGCATTGCTCTTCTTCACTTTCCATGTCGGTACCTACAAAAATGTCCTTAGAAATAGAAGGACAAACAATGTTAGCTCGGTTTGGTGCCAGTCCCCTCACTTCGTTCCACACAACTTCCCCTTTTTCCACTCTCGGATTACCACCTTGCACACTTTTACTCTTCTCAATATTTTGTCTCTCATAAACATTAGTATTGGAGTAAGTATTCACTTCTCTTTGCGGCTCAGGAAACATGTATTTCACAAGGTGATTTCCCCACCGGTCTCTCACAATATTTGGCCAATTTTGCATATTTGGAACTCTATGCTGTGCAAACCAATCGACACCTAAGCATACATGACCATATGTCAATGGAAGAATATCACACCACACCTCCTCATGGTATTCAAATTGGGAGAAGACAACCTTGACCCTCTCAATAACCTTAAACCCGTCCAAGAAGTATGGAACAAGTAAAGGCTCACGAAACAATCCCAAGTAGTCAACCATGGATGGAACGATGTAGTTACTATAGTACCTATCATTTAACACAATGAGGCAGCCTGGTATCCCACAAATGGTCACCTTTTCAGAGTGTACACTCCTTCTCGGATCAACATTGTAATGAACACGTGTACCCCTCAATTTTGGAGATGCATACCCTCTTCTTCTCATTGGATAACCTCCACTAGAGATAGTATAACCATTCACACTATATCAACCTTAATAAAAAGTACTACAAGGTGGAGAATATGAATCTTCACACTCCTCACGTGTACTCTCATCATAGCTCTAATAAACTTTGCGAACGAAAGGGTTATACCTAACACCAAATCTAGGTTCAGAGTGAGAAGTATAAGAATCCTCACATGCCCCAACGTCATCATAAGATCCATCACGAGGTCCTACATCATCTCCAAATTCACCATAAGCACTAGGCACTTCATTCATCTCATTTTCCCCCTCAAAACCATAACTCTCAAATCTGCCCAAGTTTTGATCATGGCTATTTTCATAGCCTCCGCAATCTCCCTCAACTTCGTAGCAATAAAACCCCTCACTACAATCATAGTCTCCCATGTTGTAGTCACAATAATCCCCGGCTATCGAAGACATGTTTCCCTTATATCACCTTTGTACCTACACAATGAACAAATAAGATTAGTAGTAAAAAGCTCCTCACCAACACTCGTATACACCCACCTTTGTGATTCTCACAATTGGAGCGGCGAATATTGAAAGTTGCTTATACTCCGATAGTCAATAGGATGTCAATTCTACTTGGCCACCGGAATGGATTCTTGTTTGATAGATTCAAGACACAAAAATAAAGTTTACTTACGAACTTAAAAAAATGAAAATACTACAACTTATAAATGAGAAAAGCACAAAATACAACGCTTAACATGAAAGAAAACATACTCAAAAACTAATCTACAATCTAGTAGGTATTTACTAGTTTGCTAATTAGTATGAGAACTGACAAAATGGAAACCAATAGAATCAAAAAAGTGAAACTAGGAATTCCAACGTTCTTGAGCTATTGATGACGTGGCACTCGACTATTGGTCAATGGACAAAATTTTTTTATTGAAGTTGAAAAATTTTGTTCCACAATTTTGGTTGTTCAAATTTCACAAAGATGGGGGGAATTTCTGTTTTGGTAGGTTAACAAACAAGACTTTAAGTCCTTTTTTTCAAAATTCAAACCTTGACCAACTTTCACCTTTTTGGAAAGACAACCTTTTAGAAGTTTTGTCCCCCTTTCCTCTTTTGGCTTGTCTAGAAAAATGAACTTACTCCCTTTTGGTATGAATACTTTTGGGAGGACTTTTGTTCTTTTTCCTCTTTGGTAATGTCTTGAAAGTTGTTTTAAGACTAACAAGAGTCCACACTCTCTTCCCTTTGAATTTGGATCAAACAAAAACCTTTTACGAGACTTCTTCAACACAACACAAGAACTTCAACAACAACAACAACAAAACCGCCCACTCTTCCCATAACAACTTGCAATTTTTTTTGCTCAAGAACTTGGGTTAGACTCAAGTAGTGTTAGATAGAAATAAAACCAACACAATAAACAACAAAGACAATCAAAACAACACCTAAATCTAGACACAAATTCGACCAAACAACAACAACACTTTGGCCAAGACACCAAACCCGTAGAATAACTTCTTTTTGTGAGATTTTCGATTTTGGACACCTCTTCTAATGTTAGGAAACAAAGATCTAACATTAGAACACACAAAACACATAAAAATCAAAAGAAAAATAGGATTCAAATTTTGGCCTAAACACAAAAACGTGGACAGATAACTATTTTTGAGTTTCTCAGCTTTTCAACAATTTTTTTTTTGAGTGAACAAACCCAAGATTGATCTCGTGGGAACGAAATCAATGATTTCTTTGATACAAAATGATACAAAAACACCCCACCAAGATGACAAAATAGTCCACAAAACGTGAGAAGAACAAGCAACACAAAGGGATACAAGATGACAAACACAAAAAGCACACAGATTTGTAAAATAATGAAAGAATAGATAGTGAGACCAAGATTATTACAAGATTAAGAACCAAGTGTATTTTAACACTAATCCTAATAAATGCAATAATAAAAACCACACTCTTACGGTGACCGCCAAGGAAATCAACTCACCTCAAGATCCACCGTTTCCAAGCAAAGGTCAATATTGGCTTTTCCAAATCCTATACTAAGGATGGCTTTTCAAAGCCCTAACTAAGACTACACTAAGGTGGTCTACTCTCAAGAGAGAGGATTTTCAAGTGTTTCATACATTCATCATTCAAAAACTAAAGAGAAAGGACCTAATAAGAAACTATATATAGCCTAGCTTATTACATAGTATAATGGACCAAAATACCCTTAATGAAAGGGGAGGTCATGGGTTTTTTCTTTAACATGTGCAATCCCCAAAATACCCTTAATGAAGGGTGTTTCTTTAATGCTCCAAAACCATGGGGTCGCGCTTCAAAACTTGTAGTCTCAAATTGGCATCAAATGTAAGCCCCCACACAATCTTCCACACACGGGTTTGTTTAATCACATGCTCAAAATGGGTCCTCCATGCATATTCTCGTATCCTCGAGGTGACAAAGTCTTGAGCCTCTATGTGTTGGCCTCTAAAGATGTCATCAAAAGATAAGATGGTCATTTGTCCCATATTACCGCTCATTTTACAATCAGTCTAGATACCTACCTCCATCAGGTTAAACCTAGTAGAACTGAAACTTAGACATGATTATCCCTATTAGACTTCTCTTTATTTGCATCATGTGCTATTTTGACTTAGTGAAGGCTCGGCAAAGGTTTAAATGTGTAAAAGTACCCTTTTTAAAACTATCCATTTTTTATGCAACTAGTTCCATTAACTGTCAAGTTGTTTCGAATGTTGACCGACTTTAGGATCCATTAACGTAAGAGATGGTGCAAATTGCTCTTTAAAATCTATTCTTTATCGAGACCCAAATGAGAACCGAGGTTTGCTTTCACAAATAAAAGGAAAAAAATAGTATCTAAATTATTGAGTTTGCCCGAATCTGGACGAACTACCCACACCTGATTCTCTTCTCAGTGAGATACGTAGGCAGAACTCCACGGGTTTGGTGATCCTTAAAAATGAAGGTTGTATTTTCTTGAAGAAAAAAAAATGAAGAGTTTTGATCCTTATATAAAAAAAACTCAATCAATTCATTTTGAAAATTAAAAAAAATCATTATTAATAAATTAAAAAAAAATCATCTTCTTTTCATTATACAAATAAAAAGTGAGTTTCTTCATGTCTCCACTTTTACGAACTACAGCCATCTGATTCTCATCTCAATGAGATACGTCGACAATCCTTTTTGGGTTCGGTGATCCTCATTCAAAAAAATATTTATTGAAAAAAGGTTGTTGGTTTGTTCAAATAAATCTTTATACAATTTTTTTAAAAAGAATAAGTAAATACATATTTTATTTTTTTTCTTTCAAAAGTAAAAAAATGATATAATTTGTTATAATCGTCCTTATTCAAAATTAAAAAAAAATTGTTACTTCATATTTTAAGCTCCCTGAATTACGTCTGACCTAATTCTTGTTTCAACAAGATACGTAGGCAACTCTTCTTTTGAGTTCAGTCTTATCTAAAAAAAATTCTTGACTTGATAATTGGTACAAATATACTTAAAAATATGGATGAAAAATAAGTGTTAAATTATATGACATAATAGAGTGGATCAACTTTGTCGTGAACTAGAGATTCTTTTGGTACCTCTAATTATACTTAAGTTGCTCTTGTAAATTTTTCTTGCTCTAAGTCAACAATAAAAAAAATCTTACCTCACTATTTCATGTGTATTGTGTGGTGAGCTTTAGATTGAAAATTCAATAGTATCGCTCTACTGATAGAACTTGGCCTGAATGTTTATTGAGATGAAATTTTGAGTGACACTTAACTTAGGAGAGGATTATAGGCTTTCTTTGACTCGATTGTGCCTTTGAAGCTTACCAAATAAAATGTAATTCCTAGACTTTCCCATTTGAGCCTAAAACCTTTATTTGGTACCCAAATCTTAGCGTATATCTTTTTTTCAGTGAATAAATGCACAATTTGTATTTGGGACCCATCTCCCTCAATGCACTGTTAAAGATCTAAATCAGATGGCGAAGCGATTGGATATGCAAATGTTAAAACAAAGCTATAGACAAACAAAAATTTTCACGCCAAGAAAAAAGAAAAGAAAAAAAGGAAAAAAAATCATCCGACAATGAGTTAAAAAAACTCCAAAGAGGAAAAAACAGATAATTTAAAAGCTAATTTTGAAGGAAGGAAAAGAAACCAAAAATAACGAGAGAAAGTAGCAAATCAAATGAAGATCAACTACAAAATGCAAGATATTGAGATCAAAGTGCAATACTTAAGGAGGGAATAGTCACTTTATCCCAAATGAATATCCTACCCATCCCTAAGCTAACACTACAAGCCAATGACAAGTCCTACTTGATTTCATTTGAGTGTTCTCACATTAGTGTATACTTACATGATGTCCAAGCTTATGGTATCTCACTGCATGCATTGAACATCTTTCTGAGTGTGAGTGTTTCTTGAACGTCCTAAAACTAAACTCATTTATTGTGAGTGGATTAGGACTTTATTTGGAGTAAGGGCATTAGAAACATTAGGATAAGAGTAATTAAAATGCTTGATTTGGATCAAGACATATATATCTTGTATAAAACTTAAGTATGTTTGAGGTACCATTTGAAATTATAGTGATTACTTCTGAGTTGACTTCGATTCTTATTTGAAAGTAGTTTCAGGTGACTCCTATGCATAATACTAATTTGTTGGTATCAATCGAAGTCAAGAAATGAATTATTTTCATTCTTCTGGTCTTTACAAAGGACATACTTTCAAAAAAGAAACGAAATAAAAAAAAATTATATTTTTGTGAACTACATTAGACCTGATTCTTGCTGTACAAGTTACCTAGGAAAACCTACAATAGGGCTCGATCTCGCTGAATAAATATTTTTTCACATCCCTGAAAGATATAATACTGGGTATTTTTAAAAAAAAAGTCAAAAATAATTTCAAAGTTCCTCACATACAAAACTGGGGCATATTTGTTTTCTTTTTCTTTTAGAAAAAAAAAGAGAAAAAAAATATAGATCATCACTTGCCTTAACAGAGTAAAACATCCCCTGATTACACTTTAGGGAACAAAACTTCTCAATCTTCTTCCTTAAATCTTCATAGGGTACGATATCTACTAGTTGTCATTTTTTTTAAAAAGGCATATTTTGTTTGTCATTTAAGTCTTCATAGGGTACGACACTCCCTAGTTGTCATTTTAGGAAATAAAATTTCTTATTTTCTCCTTTAATTCTTCATAGGGTACGACATTCCCTAGTTGTCATTTTGGGAAATAAAATTTCCTATTTTTTCCTTTATGTCTTCATAGGGTACGATATTCCCTAGTTGCCATTTTAGGAAATAAAATTTTCTATTTTTTTCTTTATGTCTTCATAGGATACGACATTCCCTAGTCATTTTAGGAAATGAATTTTTCTATCTTCTCATTTAAGTCTTCATAGGGTACGACATTCCCCAGTTGTCATTTTAGGAAATAAAATTTCGTATTTTCTCCTTTATCTCTTCATAGGATACGACATTTCCTTGTTGTCAATTTAGGAAATGAATTTTTCTATCTTCTCTTTTAAGTCTTCATAAGGTAAGACATTCCCTAGTTGTCATTTTAGGAAATAAATTTTTGTATCTTCTCCTTTGAGTCTTCATAGGGTACGACATTCCCTAGTTGCCATTTTAGGAAGTAAAATTTTCTAATTTTCTCTTTTAAGTCTTCATAGGGTACAAATTTCCTAGTTATCATTTTAGAAAATAAAACTTCCTATTTCATTTTTAATGTCTTCATAGGGTACGACATTCTCTAGTAGACATTTTAGAAATTAAAATCTCCCATTTTTCTCCATTAAGTCTTCATAGGGTACGGTATTCCCTAGTTGCTTTTTTAGAAATGAAATTTTCTATTTTTCTCCTTTAAGTTTTCGTATGGTACAACATTCCTTAATTGTTATTTTAGGAGATGAAATTTTCTATCCTCTTCCTTAAGTCTTTATAGGGTATGACATTCCCCAGTAGACAATTTAGGAAATGAAATTTTTTATTTTTCCTTCTTTCTTTAAGTCTTCATAGGGTACAACATTCCCTAGTTGACATTTTAGAAAATAAATTTTCCTATTTTCCTTCTTCATGCCTTTATATGGTACGACATTTCCTAGTTGGTATTGTACAAAACAAATTCTCCTATTTTTCATCTTTCATATTTTCATAGGGTACGACATTTCCTAATTGGCAATTTACAAAACAAACTATCCTATTTTTATTTTTTTAGGGTACGATATTCCCTAGTTGGCATTTTAGGTACGATATTCCCTAATTGGTATTTTAGGAAACAAACTCTCCTATATTTCTTCTTTATGTCTTCATAGGGAACAACATTCTCTAGTCGCATTTTAAGAAGCAAATATCCTAACTCTTTTTCATGCATTCACAAGGTATAACATCCCTTGGTTGCATTATTGTGACTAAGAATCTTATGTTATTGTGTACCTAGCTTCGATTTCTATCATTTTCACTTATTTATTTTTAAATTAAATTATAATTTTTCTAATAACTCACAAAATTTCCCTAGTGCAAACTGGGGAAGAAAATTTTGTTCATCTTGATTTTGTTTTTCTTTGATGACTTGCAGGTTTTTCATGAAGAACAAATTTGATGTCCAATAATCAAATCTCTACTCTAGTTAGAGTATAGAAGAATATCCAATATCGAAGATAGTTAGAGTTAGCTTTGAATATGTAGCGTCCCAACATCTCAAGAGTCATCTTCATATCTTCTGATCAAGAGAACAAGCATCCAAGAATATTCTATGAACCATCCTTTGGAGGAGTGTCGGCACTCAATCCAAGTTTCAAATTCAAGTCTCAAATTATAACTTCAAGAGTTAAATTTTGAGATCAAGTTACCCACCAGAAGAGGTGAGCAGATGATTGAAGATCCAATAGAAGATCTGAAGCAAGAGAATCAAGACAAATAGAATGAGTAGGATCTTATATTTTCCTTTCTAGTTTCATTTTTCCTTTTCTCTAATGTAATAAAAGAAACCACGGACCGAAACCTCGACGAGGCCTCACTTGACTCTCTAACTCATCCTTTCATTCCTACACCCACTTGAACTATACGTGACTTGATTCTCTTATAATCTGAGATATGTAGGTTGCTCAAAGCAAGGGCTCGGTCACACCTCTTTCCCAGTAATTATTTTTTCTATGTTTAAATAAATTATTTGATCAAAAATTAGTCGTGTTCACTTCTTTGCTTGAAAACTCTCCATGTTTTCAAGCAAATAGGAGAATTCTGTAAACACCTAATTTTTCACCAAACCTAATGTTTTACGTCATTTTTAGTGTTATATATATATGTGTGTGTGTGTAGTTTATTTTTAGGTCTAAATTAAATATTTTAATTTTATCTTATTTTTACAAAGTTTGTTTAAAAAGTTTTGAAAACTACAAAAATAGAGTCACATTTTTAAATAAGTTTTTATTTTATTATTTATTTATTTATTAAAAAAAGAAAATTTTCTAAATTATATTCATTTTCTTCTTTTAACTTTTAATAAAGAATCTAGTGATATTAATATTTCTTAATCATATTTCTAAAACTAGCTATTTAACTTATTTGTATTTTGTTAGTTTTAAATAGATTTTATTTTATTCAAAATATTGACTACAGAAAAAAAAAAAAGAGAAACCTAAACTACCCAACAATCCCACTTTCACTTACCCTCCGCCAATAGTGGCACAATCCCACCTTCACTTAACCTCTCCAACTCCCTCCCACACACAACACACGTACATGCACACAACCATATAGACACGCGCACACTTAGATGAAAAAGAAATACAGAGACAGAAAGAGAGAAGCAACGAAAAAAAAGAAAGAAAAAGAAGAAGAACACTCACTGAAAATCAACACATTCACAGAGGCGCAAAAAACACACACAGATACGAGAACCAAAAAGAAAAACTTAGAGGAAAAAACAGACAAACAGAAAGTGAAAACAAGAGGAAAAGAAGGAAAAGTAGTAGCGGATATTGAGTTCAGGTTCCCGTTTGAGTTTTCGGTGGTGTCATTTGCATGCTTCTCTTTTGGCTAGTTCATCATATAGGTTCTTATCAATTCTGTACTATTTATTTGTATAGATTTCATTGTGTATCGAAGCATGAATAAAGTTATTTCAATAACTCCAAGTATTATTTAATATGCAAAGTCAATTATTATGTGAGGTTGTTATCATGAATGGTATGTTTGGTTATGAAAATATTTAACGTAATCATTATAATATCATTCCATGACATTTGTTAATCAGTTTTTCTTGGCGTTCTCAGGTTCTTAAGCTGATTATTTTGGTTTAGTAGCTACACTGGGTATTGTCTCATATTGTTCTCTATTTCGTCAATAGATTCTTTTGTTACATACCATGATAAAATAAAAGTTGAATAATTTGGTATGAATTTTGTTTATTTCCCATTGAAGAAGGAAGTTGGCTTATAAAAGTTGATTCTTGGCACGTTTAGTAAATCAATAGTTATTGTAAAGATTAATCAATTAGTAATTAAGGGATTAATAGTGGCATCGATTAGTAAACTTCTTTTGAGTCCCCAAATGCTTTAAAAAAAATAGCGATAGTCTATAACTAATTAAAATTGGGAACTAAAGAAAGCAATTCTTTTCATGACATGTTCATTTTTAAATCATATTTTACTAAATGTTCCATTCTCTTTTCCTTTACATGTCTCGATTCTGAAGGTTAGTATATTTTATCTATATGTACATAATTAATTAAAATTGGTCATCATATTGTGATCTTGTTTTGTATAGTTTCCTTATTAATTCAGAAAGTAACTTGAGAGATTGACTATTTAATCTCTATATGCTCTCGGTAAGTTGATTATGGGCCTAGATTTATTTAAGACCAAACTATTTATTAATGTGAGGAAAATGGGTTACGGAATTATTCAAGATCCGTCATAATTGAGGAAAAAAAAGGGAAAACATCAATTGTAAGGGAGTGAATTTATAAAAGAATGAGTTAGGTTCTTAACCTCAAAAAACATAATTAAGATTTAACATACAAGAGAAATTTAACAATGAAGTTGGAAAGCCCTGCTACCGACCATTCATTATAATAAAATTTATCATACCATTTAAAGTCGATCTAATTGGATTGGATAAATTTTAAACATGTTAGGTGCCTACTTAGACTTGAAAAAATGGGAACGATCCATAAATGCCTCGAGGGCGCGAGAAATATATCAAAACTTATGGTATGACCGAAAAGTACTGCTATTGATAAGCCACACATTAATAAAATAAGATAATTTTAAATTAAAACAATTAAAAGTGAGATAGAAGTTACTTTAGGCTAACAAATACCGTATATTCAAGAGATTAATTTAAGCCAGACATAAGTCATTAAAGAGACCGTGCTAGAACCAAGGGACTCAAAGAGTGCCTCACACCTTTCTCTCGGTTAACAGAATTCCTTATCCGGATTGTTAATCGCAGACCAAAAAGAAAGAGTCATTTTCTTTTGATTAAGGATTCAATAAGGTGACTTGGAATACCCAAACTCAATTCCAAGTGGCGACTCTGTAAAATAAATAATCCTTTTTCAAAACGTCACTTTAATTGAAAAAACCCATTTTCTCTAAAGACAACTCCTTAGCATGGTGGGGGCGGTAAAAATAGGGGTGTGACAGTCCTGACGCTCAGTATCAGGATCGCGCCTATTACGATATTTTCCCATATCAAAATATCAGTTTTGGTGAGGTCTCATCATGTGAGGTCCAAAGTCAGCATTTCATTTCATTTTATCTTTATCATTCCCAATTTTTAAATCATTAGAGTTAGCTAGGGGCTTGTTCCAAAAACTCATCTTAGTAGAGGCTTTTCAGACTTATAGTTAGTGCTCATCTTTTGATCTTGGATTTAGTGATGATTTGATTCCTTTGAATATCTAATATATTATTCAATTTAGCTTTCGTATATGTGCTTTATCATCTATTATATATATTCTTACTATTTTTCCAGGTCAAGGATTAGCTTAAAGTCACTTGTGATTCTAAGCACTGAGTTACAACTAGAGGTAGTCTCGGGTCAAAACAAACTTGGTGTCAGAGCAATAGGTTTAAAGTTTTCTAGGGTGTCTAAAATTTATGTCGAATAAAGTCTTATTCATGGGTGTAAAGCCCACAACACTTATGAGTGAGAGGCTATGAGGTGTTTTAAGAAAAGTTTCATTTTTTATGCTAATATCATGCGATAGAGTGTTAGATCTATTCGAACCTTTTTATAACTTGTTATCTACACATTTACTCACATGTCTCCAAAGAGAACTAATGAAAGGAGGAATAAAAATAAGAGCGGGGTGGAAAATCAACAAGCAGCACCAGTGCTAGAAAACCCTCTTAATGAACAAGTTTTCCATGCTAAACTCAGAGTTGACTTTAAAGCCTTAGCCTAGTATGTGATCACCCTAAATAACCAATTTATTATGGCACCAAACAATCCTGTAATAAATGCGCCAGCGGTAATAGTTCAAGACTTCACTCTGGTAAATCCCCTAGTATTCTATGGATCAAAGTTTGAGAAGGATCCATGGGAGTCCACGGATACTAAATTTTGAAGGTTTTAGAATTATGTGTGTTACCTAACTAAGAGTGGTAACCTGGTTATCTATCAACTACATGGAGTAGCTCACACCTGGTATGAGTAGTGGAAAGAGGATAGGGATGAAAATACAAAATTGGTAGAATAGGATAAGTTTTTGGTTGAATTTTTGGATACGTTCTTCACAATTGAATTAAGGAAGGCCAAGGTGAAGGAGTTTATAAACTAAAAATAGGTAACATGAGTGTGAAGGAGTATTCCCATAAATTTACTTAGTTAGTGAGGTATGCTCCGACTATAGTTACTGATTCTAGGGCCTATATAAGAAAATTTGTGTCTGGTGTTTTTGAAGATGTAGTCAAAAAGTGTAGAATTTTTATGTTGGTGGAGAGGTCGATATCTTCAAACTGATATATCTTGCTTAGTAGATAGAGGAGGAGGGGGTTAAGGAGAAGGAAAGAGAGAGTAAGAAGGCCAGAATAGGTAGCTTTAATTTCTCTTAATAAATGTCAGATAGTGGAAACAATTCTTAATTCTGCTAGAAATCTTCAGTTCCAATCTCATATTCTTCTAGTGCACCAATTCCCAAGTTCAAGTAGGATCATCAAGATAGAGAACCCGACTCTAAATCCTAAAGTAGTGTGAGCAGCGTTCGTACCAATCTAGTATGCAACAAATATGGTAGGAATCACAAGGGTGAGTATATGGCCAGTAGTGATGGTTGATTTTGGTGTGGCAAGCCAGGCCACAAGCTTAGGGAATGTCAAGTGGCTTCCCATAAATATAGGGATTCTCGTCAGCAAAGCTAGTCCAATTCTTCAGTAGCTCCTATAGGTCGCCTAATTCAGTAGGGTGCTTCATCTTATGCAGCTAGACGACAACGTTAGAATAGATTTTATGTCTTTTAGACTTGATAGGATTTGGAGGGTTCTCTTAATGTAGTCACGAGTACAGGTTTATAGGTTTTTCATATTTGAGTTTATGCATTATTAGATCCTGGAGCTACTCTTTCCTTCATAATCCCCTATATAGTAGTAAACTTTAGTATCAATCCCAAAATTCTTTCAGAACCTTTCACAGTCTCTACTCTAGTTGGTGACTCAGTCATAGCTAAACCAATACCAAAATTACCTAGTTATAGTCTCCTAGAAAGACACCTTTATTGATCTTGTAAAATTAGACATGATAGATTTTGATGTCATTGTTGGCATGGATTCGCTACACTCTTGCTATGCCTTGATTAATTATAGGAAGAAAGTAGTTTCATTCCAATTTACAAATAAACCAGTTCTAGAGTAGTAGTCCTCAGCGCCTATGAGATGGTTCGTCTCTTAAATTAAGGCTAGAAAGTTGATCTCCAAATGGTGTATTTATCATATTGTTTGGGTTAAAGATTCAAAATCAAAAACCCTAACTCTTGTGTCTGTTGTAATGATAAATTAATTTCCAGAAGACTTACTCGGAGTTCCTCTAAAATGGGAAATTTACTTTGAAGTAGATCTTTTTCTAGTTACCCAACCTATTTCAAGTACACCCTATATGATGTCTTTATCCATGCTCAAAGAGTTGAAGAAATAATTGAACGGCCTCTGAGACAAGGGTTTTATCAGGCCCAAAATCTCTTTATGGGGTGCTCCAATTTTTTTTATGTGGAATAAAGATGGTTCTCTTAAAATATGCATCAACTATCATCAGTTGAATAAGGTCACATTTAAAAATAAGTATCTCATCCCCAAGATTGATGAATTGTTTGACCAACTTCAGGGTGCAAGTTACTTCTCTAATATAGACCTCAGATCAAGCTATCATTAGCTTAGAGTCGGAGAATGTGACATTCGAAAAACAACCTTTAAAACTTGGTATGATCATTTTGAATTTGTTAGTATGTCTTTTGGACTAATGAATGCTCCTGCAACTTTTATGGACCTGATGAATAGGGTGTTCAAGTAGTACTTGAACATGTTCGTTATAGTCTTCACAGATGACATCCTCATTTATTCTCGATAAGGATAAACATGCTAATCATCTAAGAATTGTCTTGTAGACTCTTAAGGATCGCCAGTTATTCTCCAAATTTACAAGTGTGAATTTTAGTTGAAATTAATAACATTTCTTAGTCATATATTTTTTGGAGAAGGCATTTGAGTTGATCCTCAAAAGGCCAAAGTAGTAAGAAATTAGCCTAGACCCATCTCTCCATCAGATATTAAAAGTTTCTTAAGTTTAGCCAGCTACTACAGATGGTTTGTCGATGTATTTTCCTCTATTCTTATCCTATGTCAAGATTGACTCAGAAGAAATTCAAATTTAATGGTCCTATTTTTGCGAGAAGAGTTTTCAAGAGTTGAAGACTCACCAGACTACCACTTTGGTTTGAACTCTGCCTGAGGGCTCAGATAATTTTGTGGTTTATTGTGATGCTTCCAGGGTTGGACTTGGTTGTGTGTTGATGCAGCATGGAAAAGTTATAGCATATGCCTCTATACATCTCAAACCTTATGAGTAGAACTATCCAACTCATGATTTGGAATTGGCCGATGTTGTTTTTCCTTAAAGATTTGGAGGCATTACCTCTATTGGGTTCATGTCGATGTGTTCACCGATTACAAGAGACTTCAGTATGTATTTAATTACAAAGATTTGAATCTCTATCAAATAAGTTGATTAGAGCTGCTAAAAGGTTTTGAATAAGTATTTTGTACCATCTGAGCAAATTCAATATGGTGGTCATTACTTTTAGCAGATTATCTATGGAGAGTGTTTCTCATGTAGAGGATGGGAAGAAATAACTAGATCGCAAGGTTTACAGGTTGGCCAGACTGTGAGTTTAATTAGTTGACTCAATTGAAGGTAATATTTTGGTCTAGAATGGTTCAAAATCCTCTTTGGTAGCCGAGGTTAAGGAAAAGCAAGATAGTGATCCTATTTTTCTCAGATTAAAAACAGCGGTCCAAAGTCAAAAGATTGAGATTTTCTCCCAAGGGGAATGGTGTTCTTCGCTATCAGGAAGGCTTTGTGTTTTGGATGTAGATGGATTAAGATAGTAGAGGCTCATGGTTCTCAATATTCTACTCACCCAGGAGCCACTAAAATGTACCATAATCTACGAAAAGTCTATTAATGGAATGGTATGAAAAAGAATTATCGCAAAATTTATGGCTAAGTTCCCAAATTACCAGCAGGTTAAGGTTAAGCACTAGAGATCCAGTGGCATGCTTTACGACATTAGTATTCTTACTTGGAAGTGGGACGTAGTGAACATGGACTTCATCACAGGGTTACCTCATACTCATCGATAGCATGATGCTATTTGGGTTGTTACGTACAGAAAGACTAAGTCAGCCTTTTTCCTGATAGTTAACACTTTGCATTCAAGGTTTTAAAAGCTATCCAGACCTGCCATTATTATTTTACCTATAGAGTATGAGAAGATTTAAATATTTGTTAGGGGTTTGAGACTACCGCTTTGTAGGGTTACTCAAAGTTGGTAACTTTAGGGAAATATTTTTCTAATATTACAGAGCATATCTAATCTATAGAGGACTTAGATTATGATCCCTAAGGGGCTACAATAAGAGACCCTGTTATTAAGGCAGTTACAGTGGGAGCCACAATGAGTCACAATTTAGGGGCTGAGTATTTTTAGGTAGGTACCTCTAATTTTAGACTTATCAGCATCAGTATCAGCCTAGTAGGCTAGTTCAGACAATTCTTCAGATATCAAACATCAGCCAAGTTATAGTAGTACAAGTGGTCAAAGCAGTAGTCAGCCGTAAAGAGGTGTTTTATCAGGGTCATCGGGCCTAGGTGGCTATTTTGGATTGGAAAGACCTTCCAGACAGAGAAGAATGCTAGGGGTATGCTATTATTATAGGGTTGTTGGTCAATTCGCTTGAGAGTGTCCCCTATACAGACTGATAAATCCTTTAATTCAAAGTATGCAGTCGATCAGGGCAGTAATACCTTTAGCTGAGAATGATTCACAGGGTCATTAGGGTGGTCCTCAAGGTTCAAGAGAAGGTCCTCAAGTAGGTAGGATAGGTGGTCGGGCTGGCACCCATTCTAGTAATGGGTAGGTCCATTTGTGTATTATATCGGGTAGGCTAGGGGCTGAGGCATTAGATTTTATAATTATGGGTATGATTTTAGTGTGCCATCATGCATTTTCTATTTTATTTTATAAAAGATCCATTTTTTTATATATTTCTGCTTATTATGCACTATTGGTGGGTTTATATTTGGGGTCTTTATTTGTACTATTACATATGACTAGTCGTAGTAGTGGATCGAGTATATATATCATGTTTGGTGACTATTCAAGAGTATGATACTCAAGTTAATCTTATTGTGTTAGATATGTTGGATTTTGACATGATTTTGGGCATGGATAATTTATCCCTCTACCATGCGCTCTTGGATTGGTTTGCCAAGATCATTACCTTAGCCATGCTTAGTATACCCCCAATTTTGTGTCAAAGATCTTTTAGCCACATGCTGACGAGGATTATTTCTTATATGCGGGCTAGGAGACTGATATCGAAGGGTTGTGAGACATTTCTTCCCTACGTTAGGGATGTTAGTGTTGTGAGTCCTTTTCTTGACTCCATTCCTATTTTTTTGTTATTTTCCTAAGGTTTTTCTGATCAAACTGCATGTCCTGTCTCCTCGACCAAACATTGAGTTTGCTATTAACTTCAAGTGGGGCACCAGAACTATTTTTATGGTTCCTTATTGTATGTATCCTACCAAGTTAAAGGAACTAAATATTCAACTTTGGGACGTTCTAAGCAAGGGTTTCATCAGACAAAGTGTATTGCCTTGAGGTTATCCCATTCTGTTTATGAAGAAAAGTATGTCTCTATGCATATGTGTATCGATTGTAGGAGTTGATAAGGTGACAGTGAAAAATAAGTATCATGTGCCTCATATTAGTGATTTATTTGATCAGGTTCAGGGTGAAGATGTGTTTTCTAAGATTGACTTAAGGTCAAGTTAACATCAGTTGAGTATCAGGGTTGTGGACATCCCTAAGACAACCTTCAAGAATTGTTACAACCATTATGAGTTCCTGGTGATGTCATTTAGGTTGACTAATTCCCCAACAATATTTATAGATTAGATGAATTGTGTTTTCAAGTTGTATTTGGGCTTCTTTGTGATTATTTTCATTGATAACATTCTGGTATATTTGAGGCGTAAGGAGGAGCACGAGCAGCTTTTGAGTATTGTGCTTCACACTTTGAGATATTATAGGCTTTATGCTAAATTCTCAAAGTGCGAGTTCTGGCTTGAGTTTGTATCTTTCTTGGGGCACCTAGTGTCCAAGTATTGTATTATGGTGGACCCTACCAAGATTAAGGCTATTAACTATTGGGACTATGTCTCTTACTTAGGTTCGTAGTTTTATTGAGTTAGTAGGATACTACAGGCGGTTCATCGAGTGTTTGGATTTTCAGCCCCTGTGACTAGATAAAAGGATTTTTTCCAGTGGTTTCCGTGTTGTGAGGCAAGCTTTTTGAAGCTCAAGGACTTGCTTACTTTAGTTCCTATTCTAACTCTTCTATTTGAGGGCAAAAGGGTCAGCATCTACTGTGATGTTTTTGGTGTTGGTTTTAGGTGTGTTCTGATTTAGAAGGGTTGTGCTATTGCATATGCATCGAGGCAATTGAAGGTGCACGAGTAAAACTACCCTACTTATGTTTTAGAGTTGGTTGTGGTAGTTTTGACACTTAATATTTGGAGGCATTAGTTTACTGCGAGATATTCACAGTCCACCGTAGTCTTCAGTACATTATAAGCAAGAGGGATCTTACTTCGAGGTAACGTAGGTGGATTGAGTTACTAAAGGACTTTGATATCTTTATTAGATACCATCCGGGCAATGTAAATATGGTAGCAGACACCTTGAGCTGTAAGCTAGTGAGTATGGGTAGTTTGGCCTTTATTTTATTTTTAGAGCAATCATTAGCTTTGGACATCCAGTACTTATCTACCTTGATGGTTTGACTTGATATTTCTGAGCTCAAGAGGATTCTTGCTAGTGTTGGGGATAGATATACCTTGTTGGAGCAAATTAGAGGTTGTCTATTTTAGGATGATACACTTTGTAGCATTCAAGATCATATGCTGAGAGGTGAGTATAGGAGGGATACCTTAGATTTGGAGGGTATTTTGAAGTTTAACGATCATATCTATGTTCCAAGGGTTGGAGATTTTATACAGTTGATTCTATAAGAGGTTCATAGCTCTAAGTATTCTATCCACCCCGGGACAACTAATATGTATAGGTATTTAAGGAAGCACTACTGGTGAAGCAGTATACAGAGAGATAAAGCAGAGTTTGTGACTCGATATCTTTGATGTCAGCAGGTAAAGGCCAAGCATCTATGACCTAGTAGATTGCCTCACAGGCTACCTATTCTCAGGTGGAAATAAGAGTGGGTTACTATGGACTTCATAAGTGGTCTGCCTTGCAATTCTTATGGTTTTGATAACATTTGGATCATCGTGGATTGATTAACCAAATTTGCCCATCTTCTTCTTATTCAGTTTTTTATAGTGTAGAAAGGTTAGCTTATATCTATATTCAAGAGGTGGTTTACTGATGATAGGCGGATTTACACGCCTATATCAATATATTTTGCCCATATTTTAGCCTAGTTTTGAGAACAAATTATATATTTCATGCACTTTTAGTCCTTTTTCCCGTAAATGAGCTAACGAACATGACTAGGAAAGTTTCAGGTATAAATGATGCAAAATACAGCATTTTATGGCTAACTTGACGCAAAAGAAAGCTCACGAACGAAGGAGAAGGAAGTGGGATGCCTAAAGGACCAAAACTGCTGGATGGAAAATCTGTCCCGGGCTAAAACAGCAATTCTGAAGACTTTGGCGACTTACAGACACAAAGCTGGATTTTGACAATGATACATTAACCTAGTACAATTAGGTTATGTATTTCATTATTTTATGTGGATTATGATAATGTTACCTTAACCTAGTACATTTGGGTTAAGGATTTCATTAGTCTAGTAGGATTTGGTTATTTATTTCATTAGCTTAGTAGGAGTAGGATATGGGTATTATAAATACCCTATCATGCTAGAGATTTAGAATAAGGAGGGAGGAAGGAGGGAGAACACAATACTTCCTTCCATCCCTCTCATCTTCTTACATCTTCTATCATCTTTTTACATCTTCTAAACTCTTCTAATCTTTCCATTAATTCTATTTTTCTTCTTCTACTCTTCCATTCTTAAATTCCACAATAAGAGAATCGTTACTTTGCCTAGGAATTCACGCCTCACGCCTACCACCTAAGCTACACGAAATTACTCAATCTTGTGGTATAACAACAATGTCAATCGTGATCTCCTTCGCATTCATGGGTAACTAAACTTCTCTGTTGGGGTTATGGAAGCCGTATGAGATACTATCTATTGCTGTGAGTTTGTGAGTTCGAGGCACGTATATTGCTTATATCATTATTCTCTTCATCTTAATCTACATTCTTTGCTGTTGCAAACGCAAGAATACGCCAGTCTAACATTTAACTTGTTCGAGAGAAAAGTTATTTGTCTGGAAAAGAGATAATGTCAAGGTAGTAGGACACCCTTTCCTATTAAAAAGCTAGTGCCGTAACTGGACTAACCTCTTGGAGAATTCGTACCGTTAGACACGCTTTAAGCTCGAGAGAGTTAAAGTGAAATAGTCCTTGTTTAGGTCGAGAGACGCTTGGATTTACCATCGACTACAATCCTCTATAAGCAATTGCATGTCAGAATTCTACACACTCATAGCCAATAGAGACGTATACCTCAGAAGGTGGACATAACCCCAACGCTTCAATTCTCATTGTTTACAACCAACGTAACAATCTCTCTCTTTTTACTTTATTATTTTCAGCTTTTGTTTACATTACTTGCAAGACAAGAATCCCCCCTTCTTACGAGACTTGCACCAAAAGTTTAGTAATTTTACTTACTTGTTGGCCAAGCTATTCCCTGTGGGATCGACACCCAACCCAGGTTGGGTTCTATATTTGCTAACAACCGCTTTACACTCAAACGAGAGCTGTAGATTGAGCGTTATCAAAAATTGGCGCCGTTGCCGGGGAATACAAGTGTCAATTAAGTTCGTGAAAATTACTAGACCCTTTGGTCAAAGATTCTCGTACTTTTACTTTTAGTTTTTGTTTTTGTCTACTGTAGGTTTTTATTTTAGTGCATGCCCCATACTCGAAGTTCTGGTCAACCGTTATTAGCAATCAATCCTGAACCACAACGCATTGGTAGAATGGAAGCACAAGCTGAAATCGCAAGGATGGCTGCTCAACAGGAACAAGCAATATTGGCTGCCCTTGCCGCAGCCCAGGTTCAACAACAGAACATTGATAACCCTGCACGAGCACCAAATCCTGACGATGAGGATTTAGGTGATGACGAGTTACTAAACCCTAGGCGTGATGCTGAAATCGTAACACCTGCCAACAGAAGAGGTCGACAAGATCGGTATAGACATGATCGCCAACCTATGCAGCCAGCTTTCGACGATGATGATGATGATCTTGATGGTGCCGGAGCCACTGGAGCTATAACTCCACCACCATTAGCTCCCGGAGCCAAGTTCAACATCACAAGCACCATGATTCAGTTATTGCAACTCAAAGGATTGTTTGGTGGACTAGCAGGCGATGATCCGAATATGCATCTCATCAACTTTATTTCCACATGCAAGTCTTTTGACAATCCTGGTGTTGGTCAGAATGCAATTCGATTACGTCTATTTCCATTGTCTCTGTCTGGGGAGGCAACACTATAGTTGAATGGGCTGACTCCTGATTCAATTACAAATTGGAGGCAATTGAGAGACGCTTTCCTAGAAAGATTCTTTCCGCCTTCCAAAAGGGCACAATTGAGAGATGAAATCAGCAACTTTCGTCAGCTTCCCACTGAAGCTCTTCATGAAACATGGGAGAGGTTCAAGACAAAGCTAGCGAGATGCCCAAACCATCACATGACTAATGTTCACCTCATGGAGATATTGTATAGAGCCTTGAATTCAATAACTAAGCCAATGGTGGATAACGCAGCTGGAGGATCTTTTATGGACCTCACCATTGGTCAAGCAAGCAATATGCTAGATCGCATGACGAAACAAAGTAGATCTTGGCATACCAGGGATTCTGAGGTAACAAGCCCCACTTTATCTATAGGCATGACTGCAGACCAAAGAAGAAGACAAGAAGAACGTGATCAAGATTTAACGCACATGAAAACGCAAGTGGATCTTCTGACAAAGCATTTATTATCAGGGAAGACCGAAAAAGTGAAAGATGTGGCGCTAAAAGGAAGAGACGAATCTGATTCGGAAGAGGAGGCCAACTACTTGAACAATCAGGGGGGTTTTCGTGGGAATACCCAAGGAAACCAAGGTCGGAACTATTATGGTAAATCTGGAAACATGGACCAAGGTAGTTGGAAGAACAAGAATGAAAATAGTGGTTTGTACGTTCCCCCTGGTAGACGTGATACCACCACATCTAATTCTGGAAGTATGGAAGACATGATGGCTAAATTATTGAAAGGAGTGGAAGCAACGAGCGCGGGAGTTACTGAGGTAATTAATGATTTGTCCTCCATGAAACAACTAGTTGATTCTCATTCCACTTCAATCAAGCAAATAGAGCAGCAATTGAGCCAACTCTCAGCAGCACTCAATCAAAGAAAGGCTGGCACTTTACCTAGCAACACCGTGCAAAACCCAAGGAATGATGGGTCATGCATGGATATTACTACCCGAAGTGGTAAGGTGCTGGAAAACTCATCTAAGGGCAAGCAAGTGGTTGACGAAGTAGTGGACATTGATGATACGGCGAAAGGGGAAGATGCCGCAGCAGCTGATCCTGACGTCCATAACGTCACCCCTCACGATTTGCAACCTGAAAAAGCTGAAAAACGGAAGCAAGAGGAGAAAAAAGCCATGGAAAGAACAATTCCATACCCACCACCACCTTTTCCTCAAAGATTGAAGAAGGTGGCGGATGACACTAAGTTCAGCAAATTCATGACTATGTTAAAGCAGCTGACCATTAATGTTCCATTGGTGGAGGCACTTGAACAAATACCTGGGTATGCGAAGTTTATGAAGGATCTTTTGACAAAGAAGAGGGCAGCAAGTTATGAGCTGAAGGATGATGTGCATCATTGTAGTGCAATTGCTACCCGATCGATAGTTCAGAAGTAGGCCGACCCCGGAGCTTTCACTATTCCTTGCACCGTCGGATCTTTGAACTTTGCCAAAACATTATGTGACTTAGGATCCAGCATCAATTTGATGCCATTATCGATCTACAAGAAGTTGGGGTTAGGAGATCCTACTCCAACCAATATGAGGCTCATCATGGCAGATAGGTCGGTAAAACGACCTGTTGGTATTCTATGCGATGTGTTGGTAAAAGTTTCTTCATTTATCTTTCCAGCATACTTTGTCATCTGGGATTGTGAAGCAGATTCAGAGGTTCCCATAATCTTGGGACGCCCTTTCCTTGCTACAGGAAGTGTGCTCATTGATTTGAGAGCTAATGAGCTTTCATTCTGAATAAATGATGAAGTGGTTCACTTTGATGTTTGCAAATCAATGAAGCAACCCAAAGATCCGAGTGTATTTTCGGTGGCTGATGTTTTCTTTGATGATCCGAATGAATTACTTAAAGAAGAGCAAATTATTGCTGACCCTTTGGCGGTTGTGCTCATGAATGGAGAGAGTAAGGATGCTGAAAATTGCAAAGAAGCTATTGGTGCTCTATCAGGATTAGGGACATATCGCTATGATCCCAAAAAGCTGGACCTTGATCTCCAAAATCGACCCACACCACCAGCAAAGACTTCCCTTGAAGAGCCACCAATGCTAGAATCGAAAGAGCTCCCCGATTATCTAAGGTATGTGTTCTTGGAAAGTATAAAGATACTTCCGGTGAGTGCGGATGATTTAAGTAAACAGCACGTAGACGCTCTCATCTCTGCTCTGAAGAGATACATGAGAGCTATGGGTTGGACTATTGATGATATAATTGCTATCCCTCCTACAAGTAAGCCTCATTGTCGTCTGAATCCATTCAGAAAATGATCCACCATCTATCTCGACGAAGTCTAAGTACTCGAGGTAACTATGTCGTGCCGCGATAATAAATCAAGCGCTAGATGGGAGGCAACCCATCGTTTATCGTTTATCGTTTTTTTTCATTTTTTATTTCGTTCTAGTATGTGTTTTGCTTTTGATAAATAAAAATCCAAAAATAAGAGTCGTGCCACGACCAAAACTAAGGCGCTTGGTGGGAGGCAACCCATCGTACTAATCATTTTCATTTGTTTGAGCGAATATAGGTGCAAGAAGTAGTCAACGAGGAGATTGATTCCAATTGACGATTTGGACGCATTGTATGGTAAAGTTGGTAAGTTAGGAATAGTGATGCATAAGGCTATGGATTGAGCATTGCTCATGCCAAACCAGGCATCGAGGAAGACTAGGCCTAGGTAAAACTAGGCCACGAACAACGCACAACCTATCCTATAGCCTAAGGTCTCGGAATTGAGTGTGCTATACACTATGCGCCGCCTATTCCTAGGTATGCTTTTGACTATGCGCCGCCTATGCTATGGCATTTGGTCTCAGTATCTCATATGCCATAGACTTTGCGGCGCATATGTCTACAAATGCCATAGACTATGCGGCGCATATGTCCCATTATGCCATAGACAATGCGCCGCATATGTCATTGATATGCTGAGTATTATGCGCCGCATATGTAGGATTTTTGTCTCCAAAACCTATTGTAAATGGGTCAAAACCCGACCCATTCTTTTCCTATATAAAGGAGACTTAGTCTTGAAACACAAACACATTGAAAACTTGACCTAGGCGCCGCATATACTCTCCAAATCATCTCAAAACTTTTCTTTTTGCTCTCCCACTTCACAAGAACATCTCCAAAGGCTTCAATCACGTAAGTACTCTTTTGTTCTTCATCTATTTTTCGTAAGTGCTACGTTGCTATGTCTATTACGAATTGCTACATCTTGAAGAAATATTGGTGATGTTAATGTGTTTGAATTGTTGATACAAAACCAAGTGAGTGAACATGAACGTTAGGATACTCTTAACTTGTTTCCGACTTGAAATTGATTTTGATGCATTGTTATACTACTTGCGGAATTGCTATAGTCATGAACATTGCATACTCTTGTCACTTGAATACTTACATGTTGGGATGTCTCGCTCATCGGAATAAGACTTATAGTTGCCTACCGACATAGGAGATTGTGATTATTGATAGAAACTATACCATGATGTAATCCCCAAGTAGAAGTCTTGATATACCTAACATGAAAGTATTGCAAAGATTGCAAGAAGTGTTACATAGCTGAATTTCTTGTTGGAATATAGCCCCTAAAACGTATGTCGATGAAGTCTGAGTAATCGACCACTTTCACTTCACTAGTCTGTACCAACAAACTAAGTGTGGGGTGGTGCCACTACTGCTTGTCTATAGATTGTATCCATCGAAATGATGCTAACATGAACATTTTTTTAAGTCTCAGGTACAATGGCACCCAAAGCAAGACCACTTCACAAAAAGGCAAGAAAAGAGGCCGAAAAGAGCAAGGAGAACCCTCCTCGCTGCAAATACCTCGACTCACTCTTGGAATTAAGTGGGATACTTATGAGGAACTTCTAAGAATGACGACTCTGATGATGATTCCAATGCAAAGGGTATGACCCCCGACATTGAGGACGAGTCCAACTGACCAAGTTCTTCGTATTTATTTTCCACTGAGGACAGTGTCCCGACTAAGTGTGGGGTGGTGGTATTGCATGCTATACTTCTCTACTCGCATCTATGTTTGTTTGCTTTGTTTTTGTTTCGTTTTTTTAGTAGTAAATTTTTTCTAGCTTCGCATGAAACTATTTTGACAGGCAGCATGAGATTATAACAAGAGTATGTGCTACAATTGTGACTACTGAGACGTTTAGGCTCTAGTTGTGACTCATTATGTGATATGGTGTGGTTCAATTCCTTCACTTGTTGGGTCGAGAGTCTATATTACTTCCAAACAAGTCGACCATGTGCCTTGTGTGTGTGAGATAATCGTATATTCTATGTGTGTGGCTGATGCTAGAACTTGCCTGGTATGTATGCAAAGCGAAAATAAGGAGTGTAAGTTTAGGATATGATTTAGGCATTTCTTTGGCAACCCATATTTGTTTACCTTCAGTTTTACCTACCCATGGACATCATCCTAGTTAAACCCTTTTGAGCCTTTAGCCTATTTCTTTGACAACCTTGTATGTAAGCCTAATCCATTTCTTTCAAGACCACAATTTGATCCAAATTCCTAAGTGCTTTAAAGTGAAAAAGTCATGTGACAACATAAGAGGAAATTGGGTAAGAATGATGCTTTAAATTGCAAAGGTGCTTGAATGTGTTAAAAAAAAAGTGCTAGCATAAGAGGTATGTTGTGAAAAGAAAAAGGAAAAGAAAGCTAAAAAGTGAGTTCTGCTTAAAATTAAAAAGAGGAGAACAAGGGTGGTAGAACAAAAGAAAGAAGAAAGGTTGAAAGAAAAAAGTGTCAATGATACAATGTGATGTATTAAAGCGCTTAGGAACATAGTCACTATTCTTGGCCAAAATAGTCCTACCCGTCCCTTAGCCTACATTACAACCATCAAAAGACCTACTTGATCCTAATCTTAACATTCCAACATTTAGTAGAGTACTACATTAAGGGCAAGCCTATGGTCATCAGTCGCTACATATGAATTCTTTGTGAGAGTGAGAGCAAGGACATTTTGATACCCATGTTTCAAAAATATGCTATATTTGTGAGTATTATGGGTACTATATGGTGAGACACACATGGTTGATGAGTTCTGGATAGTTGTATATGATTCTATGCACTTTAACGTTTGCATGCGAGTTGATCACCATCACGAGTCTATACTTGAGGTTAAAATTGTTTCTACTTATAATCGGAAAGCTACTCTTGGTTGATAATCGTTGTGCTTGTCTTAATAAATGTTTTGTGTTGTTACTGTAAAAACCTTAAGTTGATGCTTAGAAGGACATGATATGTTGTTCGAGGACGAACAAAGCTTTAAGTGTGG
This sequence comes from Capsicum pubescens, assembly GCA_030864215.1. Taxonomy (NCBI): domain Eukaryota; kingdom Viridiplantae; phylum Streptophyta; class Magnoliopsida; order Solanales; family Solanaceae; genus Capsicum; species Capsicum pubescens. Next base: position 67,497,113 of record CM061541.1, read on the forward strand.
GGTGTTGATGATAGGCGGATTTACACGCCTATATCAATATATTTTGCCCATATTTTAGCCTAGTTTTGAGAACAAATTATATATTTCATGCACTTTTAGTCCTTTTTCCCATAAATGAGCTAATGAACATGACTAGGAAAGTTTCAGGTATAAATGATGCAAAATACAGCATTTTATGGCTAACTTGACGCAAAAGAAAGCTCACGAACGAAGGAGAAGGAAGTGGAACGCCTAAAGGACCAAAACTGCTGCATGGAAAATCTGTCCCGAGCTAAAACAACAATTCTGAAGACTTTGGGGACTTACAGACACAAAGCTGGATTTTGACAATGATACATTAACCTAGTACAATTAGGTTATGTATTTCATTATTTTATGTGGATTATGATAATGTTACCTTAACCTAGTACATTTGGGTTAAGGATTTCATTAGTCTAGTAGGATTTGGTTATTTATTTCATTAGCTTAGTAGGAGTAGGATATGGGTATTATAAATACCCTATCATGCTAGAGATTTAGAATAAGGAGGGAGGAAGGAGGGAGAACACAATACTTCCTTCCATCCCTCTCATCTTCTTACATCTTCTATCATCTTTTTACATCTTCTAAACTCTTCTAATCTTTCCATTAATTCTATTTTTCTTCTTCTACTCTTCCATTCTTAAATTCCACAACAAGAGAATCGTTACTTTGCCTAGGAATTCACGCCTCACGCCTACCACCTAAGCTACACGAAATTACTCAATCTTGTGGTATAACAACAATGTCAATCGTGATCTCCTTCGCATTCATGGGTAACTAAACTTCTCTGTTGGGGTTATGGAAGCCGTATGAGATACTATCTATTGCTGTGAGTTTGTGAGTTCGAGGCACGTATATTGCTTATATCATTATTCTCTTCATCTTAATCTACATTCTTTGCTGTTGCAAACGCAAGAATACGCCAGTCTAACATTTAACTTGTTCGAGAGAAAAGTTATTTGTCTGGAAAAGAGATAATGTCAAGGTAGTAGGACACCCTTTCCTATTAAAAAGCTAGTGCCGTAACTGGACTAACCTCTTGGAGAATTCGTACCGTTAGACACGCTTTAAGCTCGAGAGAGTTAAAGTGAAATAGTCCTTGTTTAGGTCGAGAGACGCTTGGATTTACCATCGACTACAATCCTCTATAAGCAATTGCATGTCAGAATTCTACACACTCATAGCCAATAGAGACGTATACCTCAGAAGGTGGACATAACCCCAACGCTTCAATTCTCATTGTTTACAACCAACGTAACAATCTCTCTCTTTTTACTTTATTATTTTCAGCTTTTGTTTACATTACTTGCAAGACAAGAATCCCCCCTTCTTACGAGACTTGCACCAAAAGTTTAGTAATTTTACTTACTTGTTGGCCAAGCTATTCCCTGTGGGATCGACACCCAACCCAGGTTGGGTTCTATATTTGCTAACAACCGCTTTACACTCAAACGAGAGCTGTAGATTGAGCGTAGTTTATTTAGGTATTGGTTGATATGCTCCATGCTTATGTTTTGGATTTTCCAGTCATAGGACTACATATTAGCCTTGGCAGAGTTTGTATATAATAATAGCTTTTATTTAAGTATTTAGATCGCCCATTTGAAGCAGTGTATGGAAGCGATATCGATCTCCGATTTAGTTTTGAGGTTAGGCCTCATGGTAAAGATTTACTTCATGAGTCATTAGATTGGGTTTGAGTGATTTAGGATAGGTTTCATGCAGCTCCAACCAGGTGAAAGAGTAATGTTGATCGTATACTTTGTGACTTGAGTTTTAGATTTGGTGACTGGTTTTTCTTATGACCATCACCTATGAAGTGCGTAATGAGGTTTGGGGGGAGGTACAAGCTCATCCACAGGTATATTGGACCGTTTAAAATCCTTTAAATAATTAGGGAGGTTGAATAGGAGTTATCTTTGCATCCACCCTTTTCAGCTATCCACCAGGTGTTTCATATATTTATGCTACAAAAGTATATCCCAGATGAATCTCATGTGCTTTGATGGGACTCGATTTAATTGGATGAGAGGTTGACAGTCGTATAGGAGAATGTGTCTATTTTGGCCAGATATGTTAAACGGTTGCATTCCATGGACATTCATATAGTTAAGGTCAGTGACTTCACCATCTAGTTTAGGAGGCTAAATAGGAGACCGAGCGCGATATTCGGGTCCAGTATCCCTACCTATTTAGGCCTTCAGGTATTTCTTGATCCATTACTTTTGTAAGGGAAGTCCTTTTAATAAAGGATGTTGTAATGATCCTCCCGGCCATGTCCTTTATTTTCATACATATTCTACATTTAAAGCTTTCCTATAGCTTCCCCGGGTAATTGACTGGATGGGATTGACAGTTTGATTATCAAATAGTTTATTTGGTTTTTAGAGCCATTTCACTATTTAGGAGTTTCTAAAGTTGAAAAATCAGTCTTGAGCCAAAATCTTAGGTAAACTGCTTCAGATGCCAATTTTGATAGTCTCAACAGCTTCAAAACGTTGATTTAGTCTAGGGGTACCCTTGGTCCAGGTCATGAGGCTTCTGAACTCATATTGGGCAATTGGGTAAAAATTGGCAAAAATGGCCTTGGGGTATGGGACCCACGTTTTACCAAAATAACCCTAGATGGAAATTTCGAGGGCACTGTTGAGTCCAAAATGTTAAATTTTGTAGGGTAGCATAATTTATTTGCACTTATGGGATTCGAAATGAATCTTGAAGGCTCGGTTGGAATATTTGCCACTTACAAAAGGTGGTAGTGTATCAGCATCTAGAGTAGCCCAGTAATGGCCTTCGCATTGCAAGGACTTGGCCGTGTTAGCGAGGGCCAAGATTTTAGACCTTCACATTTGCAAAAAGGAGGTTGGTCAAGTTGGACCAGCCTTCTTCTTTGAAAAAAGGAGGTTGGTCAAGTTGGTCCAGCCTTCTTCTTTGCAATCTCGATGACCAGTCGCATCCACAAAGGTCTATTTGGGTCGGCACGCGCGTTTGCAGCGGTGGTCTCGCATTCGTGAAGAAGGGACCCCTAGAAGAATACATACTTTCTTCTTCATTTTTCTCTCATTACTTTCTAAGTATAATCACTATTAAAGGCACGTTGAGCTCTAAAATCAAGGAGGAATCTTATTGTTAAGCTGGGATTAGCTTGCGACCGTATTTGTGGGCCCTATACCATCAAATTTTTGTAAGCTTTCTCTCAATTTCTCTTTTAATTATTTAGTTTGGATATTTTTTGGGCTGGTTAGGGGTTGTTTAAGCTTGAATTTAGCTAGAATTATTGTGTCTAACAATCCTTGAGCTACGTGGGATGTTGTGACAGTTTCAATTTCGCGATTCTACAAGCAGACACCACATGAGATTTGTAGTCCAATTTTTGACTAAGGGCATTTTTATGCAATATGGGTATTATTTTTCTCTTCTGGATATATTGATCATTGTTTTGATAGTGTGGAAGCTCATGGAGGTCCCTCAAAATGGGAAAACTCTGGTTTAGAGGATTTGACAAGCGTTCGGCGTCTAGGCAAGCTAGGCTTACCTTATATTTAGATTGAGCTTACTTCTGATATTAGTATTCTGTTGTTCTAGTTTTGGGCAGGATGTTTTGTCTCATTTATCATTTTAGTATTTTATGCCTTATTTAGCCGGTTAGGGCCCCATTTTGTAACTTTTGAGTATGTTCACCCCTAGTATAGTGTAGTACAATCATGTAAAGCTAGGATTAGACACATTAGTACCTTGAGATAGGAATGGTAAGTCTTATACTAAACTTGTCTAGGTTTTGTCCTAGGTGTGGTTATAGGGACCCCATAGTAGGCCCTACTACCCTTTTTAGCTATTATACTTGGCGTTAGGTTCCTTTAGGCTCAGTTAGACTCTTGACTACCACTTTAGGTTATTACCTTGTGTTAGGTTTGACTTAGACTTGATTAATTGCTAGTTTAACTCCTTTTCTTGGGTAGAGTAGTAGTTGACCATATACCACACATCTTGACCTAGTATTCGGGTTCTGGCCTGCCTTAGTAGACATATCCGCCCAAGAATCATATTCTTGACTTTATGAGTTGGTTACACTTATTTTTATGTAAATTTATTTTAGTTTTGATTCGAGTCCGGTATATGCCTTATTCATACTATTATTACGAGTTCAGGCACGATACTGGCATCAGTTACAGCTATGGCTTGGTTAATATTTATGATCTTTGGTATGAGTTTGGTATTGGTTATGGTTGAGATTGGTAACTTACAGGATCTCTTGTTTTTGGACACGGTGAGGGTAGTATGAGTTCCTGTTCGAGTTCGGCATTTATTTATGATTATGGTTGGCATATTCTAGTAATGATCACGGTTTTTACTGGGAGTTTGGTAGTGGTGTTGAGTTCTGTTGTACATGATTTATACATGGCCTCTTGTTATTAACTATTATATGCTGATTCAAATCTGGCATTTGACCTCTCATTATTACCCATTGGTTCTGGTTCAATCCCAGTACATATCTGGATATTTCAGTAGTATTTGGGATTAGAAAGTTACTTGTGACCATTTTGTTACTGAATATTTAGGTTTCTATCTTTGATTACTAGTGTCTACATCGGCCGACTTATTGGGTCTTGGTAGGGTTAATTGATTTCTTATATGTGTTTTTTGAGCTTATGAGGACCTAGTTAGGTTGTAGTTAGTGTATATCTCTTATTTTCTGGGTTATTTACTTTCTTTATTGCACTTACCTAGTTTAGTAGATATTTACATTTCTATCCTTTTTTACTATTGACTTAGCTTATACACTTGCATTATATTTATGCTTTTACTATATTTGAGCTCAGTCAGCCAATGATGCCTACTGAGTACCAATTTCTTTGATACTCATACTGAACTTTTGTATCTTTTACCTGATGCAGATCCGAGTACGAGCCACTGACATTGATGTTATTCTTAGGCCCAGCTGTTGATCCAAAGACGGGGTGAGATTGAGGTTGATCCTCCTCCATCTGTTTTAGTTATAATCTTTTGTATTTTGAGACTACTACATATATGTATATTTTGGATATTGTCTAGTACGTTTGTTTTGATTGCACTGGCTATAGTACTAACCTTACCAAGTCTTATGAGGATTTTTTTGTTTATTCTGTCCTCTCTCTTATACAACATGTTGATATATACTACAGTTATGTTGATTTCATTTCTGTTTTCCTTACTTTCTGCTTGTTAGCCCATTACTTGCCATTTTGAGTTATGGCTTGGCTTACCTACTGATGGAATAAAGTAGGCGTCATCATGACCTGAGCAATTAGGTCGTGGCAAATGTATATAAAATGAATAAATTATTTTGTGCATAACCTGATCCAATTCATATTATTGAGTACACAAATTTGAAAAAATTATGTAAATATTACTAACCCATCTCATCAAGTTTATAAAAATGTCTTTATCCTAGTTCTATCCTTTTCTACAAAATACTAATTAATCTTTTTATCTTTTAAAATAAATTTTACGTTAGAAAAATATAATTTAATTATTTTCTAATATTTTATACTCCTACTTTAAAAATAATTTCATTTTATGGTAACAGTAGATAAGACAACTAAATGTAGATTAATCGGTTACAACTTCCTTCTAATGCATCTCGAACGAATTATATTTGAATGCAAGTTCATAAATATTAGTTTATTGTAGTATATTTTTTAATTTGGTAAAATATATAATAGATATATAGAAAATAGAAAAGTCAAAGTTGTGTATAAAGTTAGATTCTAAATAATCGAGATATCGTAATAATTTAATTAAATCTAATTTTTACATAAAAATTTCTTAACACATGATCGAACATTCATCTACCACATGTATTAAGCAGAAAAAATAGCAAGTAGAAATTGATCAATAGAAACTATAACAAAATAATACGATAATCGAGATATCAGAACCATATGATTAAACCTAATTTTTACACAGAACCTCCTTAAAGTACGGCCGAACATTCATTTACCACTGTATTAAGTAAAAAAAATAGCAGACAATAATAGATCAATAAAAACTATAATAATAATTATATTTAATAATCGAGATATCAAGATAGTACGATTAGACCTAGACTTTACATAAAATTCTTTAAAAATTGATCAAACAAATTTAATATTCATCTACCACCAGTATTAAATAAAAAAAATATTAGATAAAAAAATAATAAAAACTACAAAAAAGCATTGAAATACTTAATATATCAAAATGATACAATTAAAATTGAAAAAGTTGGTAATAAACCATACTTCAAAATAAAACTAAGATAAAATCGAGATGGCAAAATAAGACTTAGAAGCTACATGTAATGACCTAATTTTTGAAAACTTAATTTTTATGTGTTTTGATCATTTTGTCCTTCCGCATAGTTGTTACTTGTTGATTCTGGGGTGTGGGGTTGGTTGACCTGATTTTTGATGCAATCGAGAGTGATTTTGATGAGTTTGTGGTTTTAAAGGCTTAAAAAGTCATATAGTTGACTTTGGTTAACCATTGTTGTTCTGAGTGCTGGATGACGATTTGGACAGTTCCATTAGGTTTTGAATGTCGAATTTGGGTTAGTAGCGCGGTTGATTCAAGTCTGGAGTCCTTATATTGTATTTTTATCCTTCATTTGAAAAATTAAAAAAAAAAGAGTTCTGGGGGTTAATTTATTGAAAATGGCCTTTTCTTTAAAATGCAACATTGTCATTGAGTCTGAAACATAAAAAATAACCTAATAACATAGTTTATTTACGATTATGGGGATCCAAATGAATCTCGAAGGGTCAATAGAGAACTTTGCAAAGTTGTTGATGCAGCTGAAGTTGGTGCACCCATTTAAGAAAATAAAAGGCCACTTTAGTGGCAATGCACCGCTTTAGCAGTCAACCTTGACCAGTCACCTACCGCTAAAGTAGGCACCTTATTGCTTTAGTGGGTGCCACTTTAGTAGAAAGGGATTGTTTTATTGGGTGTTACTATATCAAAAAGGTACCGCCTTAGTGGTGTTAACCACATAGGTCAGAATGCTTTAGCGGTCATCCTTCACTTAAGCGATGGCCGCTTTAGCAGTTATTTGACCGTTAAAATGAAGTCGCTCAAATTACACCTCCAGAAGTATAAAGAAATCATAACTCCATATGTAAGTATTTTATTAAGTATTTACCTAAGTAATTGGCTAGTAAGTAAAAGAGGGGGGGGGGGTTGTGAAACAATGTATCAATAGTAACGAGCGTTGATTTGTTGGATTTATAATCAGTATGAGAAAGGCACTAGGAATGTGTTCCCCAATAATATCATGAATCCATAGGTTTTTTGGACTTAAGTTCCTTGTAGATGACTATCCTAAGCTCAAAGGTTAATGTGTCATGAGTGTTATATTATTGACCTCTCTCTGTGTTACCAATATAGTCTATCCCATTTACCAGCTCAAGGCTAATTAAATGTGGATAACTCCAAGCATTGTTGTAGATTTACTATTTTAACTTGGCTACCCTTGATACAGTCTAGGGTAGATATAGGACAAGTTTCAACGCGTGCACTCGTTAAAAAGCAACCAACCCAAAAGAAGCAACAATGCATGCCCACTTACCCTTCAAGAATCACTTTGTACTTTGAAAACTATATTTTTAACCTATCATGGTTTCCACAACCCTAGTTGTGGTGTTTAGCTATTCATAATTTCAAGAACACAAGAAAAATTTTGATAAGAAAGAAAAATCATGCACCTACAATAATAAGATGAAAAACTCCAAAATTCTCACTTTGAATTAAAACCCTAAAACTTGATGTTTATGATTCCAAGACCAAGAATTTCCTTAGAACATTAAAATAATGTCATAGATCATAAAATAATCATAAAATCCAATAGGAGTCTTTATAGATATAAAAAAATCCTATTTTAGACTTCGTTGGATAAATAGGTCAGCTAGTTCCTACGACTCGTAGACTAGAGTGGTGGATCAGTCAATGGGTCGTAGGTACCTCTAGTCGAAATTAGAATTTACATCTCTTCTCAACAGTATCTAGTTCTCAACTATAGTCCATGATCTGTAGGTCAGGTCCACAAATCATAGGTCCCTTCCGTAGAATCAGAATTGTCACCACCTACAGCTTCTCATTCACAACTTGGTTCCACGGGTTGTATATCAAGTCCACGAATCATTGACCACACCTGTGGAACTCATTATTTTTCTTTTTCCTTAGAACCTTATTCACAAATACATTCCATGGGTCGTGGATCTATTTTACGAGTCACAGACTATACCGTGGATATCAAACTTCTCCCTTGCTTGGTTAATTTTAATCCTCTTTCCTCTATTTATTCCTCCAAACCCCGTTCTCCTACACAACATAACAAAACACATCACTCTCCCTAAAAATACCTAAGTTGTTGCATATTTTTCTTATTTTAAGCATCAAAAGTGTTATGAAACCATGGCACATCATTAAGCGGTCAGGCTCGATTTGTATATATAACTTATTTTTGTATTTTTTTCTTTATTTTTGGACCTTTGAGCTTTAGGTATGGACGATTCTATAATATTTCTCCACCATTTGATCTTGAGTCATATCCTAAATCATATTTCCATTATTTCCCATTCATTACATCTTCCAAAACATATTTAAATCATGATTTTGAAATGGAATTTTGAGGTTTTCACCAGTTTAGCTTAAACTTGGTTACCTTCAATTTTGACCTCATTTTAAACTCATTTTTGCATAGGTTTGCAAATGTAGACTCCTAGTACTTTAGAGAATGTATTTCTAAAACAAAGATTTGGTTTTACCTCTTTTATTTTTAACTCATTTTTTAAACCAATTTTGAACCCGACCCAAATATGGGAAATATATATATATATATATATTAGCCTTTTTTAACATGTAGATGATATATCTGAATGTTGTAGTTGATTCCAGGGTCATTCAAAAGGAACACCTTAGGCTTGGATTTCGTCGTTTTGAGGTAGGCTATGGTTTAACTTCTTTCAGATTGGTTGCATAGTTAATAAATAAGTAAAGCATGCTATTGGTTGGAAAATATAACTTATGGGGTTTATATTTTAATACTATTATTACTATTGTGCACCCGTGTGGGGGCTTATATTCTATTCTTGTTGATTTGTGATATCTAATATTGTGTGTTTCCTGTGTGGGGGTTTTATTTGACATCTTTGGCCTTATTTGAGTATTTTAATGTGTTATTCTAGATATATGCACGTGCAGTATCTTGAATTGTTATTATAGGCCTTATTGATCATTGTCTACCTTTATCATGATTGAAATGCCTGAGTTATCGGTTGATATGATCTTAATTATGTCGTGCATGCATATTTATTTTGATTGAGTGTAATTTGAGTTGATAATTATCAAATGTGGACATATTGAGTTGATTTTTGATCTCACACACATATATATGTGTGTGTGTTAAATGGACTTTATATCTTCATATTAAGTTGATTGTAAGCATTATTTCCTTATTCCATACATATACATTCATCAAATACTTATACCATCGAGGCACACTCTTTTAGAATAAAATAAGACATTTTTATATAAGCCCTCTCTGTGAACACGAGTCAAAGAGATGGGTTGAGGTATTGAGATATGAGTTATAGTATATGGGATGTGAACCCCCTCTAGGTCCTGCCTTTAATGCTGCGAGCTTGGTAGGAGTATATAGAAAGTTATGCCATGGCATTTATCATTCATCACATCCTCAATGCATTGCATTGTATTGCATATGTATTTTTCATGACTTTCCTTATCTACTTTTTACTTATGTTTAGTTTTTGTATATTTTTGTGCATAACTGTGTTGCTTTTGTTTTCTAATATATATTAGAACTATTAGTAGAGATAGTGTGAGCTACCATTTGGGACTTTTCTACTTATAGGTGATGTGCTCTTAGTTTTCCTTACTTATATTATTTTTATCTTTTCTGGGTCATCCTATAATATCTACTGAGTACACGTGGTCAATGCTCATGCCTACTGTGCCCTTTTCGTGCAAATCCTAGAATGAGTATGACATAGAGGTTGAGATAATGATGTTGATTGCTGATATTTGAGGTACAGGTTGCAATATATCTTCAGAGTTGACCCTAGACCTCTTCTTATATATCTAGATACCTTTGATTATGTGTTTTAAATTCAATTTGTATTATTGGATGCTCTAGATGACATTATATAATGGGATGGTTTTTGTATCTTTCTGTCATTTGCTTATATAGATGTGTGACTTGACTTCATTCGAGAAGTATCGTTTTGCTTTATTGCCTTATTTATTTTGTATTTCTTTTTTGGGGGCAGATTAGCTTACTTATTAAGACTGGGTCACAATAAGTACCATCACGACCCATTTTTGGGTCATGAAAAATTAGGGCTAGAGCAGCTAGGTTCAACAGTCTCATAAGTGTAAGAGCCGTATGTCTAGTAGAGTCTCGCAAATTGATATGTATATGTTTGTATCTATCTTTGAGAGGCAATAAGATGTCTTTAGGAAAAACTTATATACTTTGATTTCTTGTCATGCGGGTTTTCTATGTCCAACATTCTAAACTTGTATTCTATTCTTTTCTATGAAGATAGTAAGGGATAGTTCTAGAGAGGATACAGATGATGAGCCAAAACCCTAGATAGAATTCTCGGTTAGAGGTCGAGGTAGGGGTCATGGTCGACCAAAAGGTAGAGGACGGGCATAAAGAGCTGCCAAAGCTAGCAGATGTGCTAGGGAGGCCTTTATGAAGCTTGAGGTTGTGTATTCTAAGGATGATTATTCGACAGGAGATGTAGGACTATCTTAGGTTGTCTAGAGTTCAGGTTACACCCTAGTGCTTTAAGGACTTTTGGTCTATCTCTTTATTCATTTAGAGGGTTTTTCTTTGAGTGTACCTGGTATTCCTCAGACTTTGAGTGATATTCCATCCTCAGTATCATATTTTCTTATGGTATTCCTGTTTCTAGGATATAACCAATCATATACCTACACGTATGGACTCTTGGCCTAATAGACTTACTATTTCTCCAATTACTTCAGGACAGCTATATCTTTTGATGATCAAAAGAAATTTGAGAGGTTTATTTACTTGAGTCCACCCAAGTTTAGTGTATCTATTGGAGAGGATATATATGAGTCTTTATTGATTTCCAGGAGATTTTACTTAATCTTAGATCCCTTGAGTTTCATTGAATTTCTTATACTACCTATTAGTTGACGGACATGGCTAGCAACTGGTGGAGGTCATTTGCCAGTTGTATGTCTTTGGGTTTCTCATGTTATGACTTAGATGCACTTTTTTAAGGCCATATTGGAGAGGTTTGTATCGTATAATTTGAGAGATCAAATGCGTGTTGAGTTTGATCATTTGGAGCAGGCCTCTATGTCTATTGTTGAGTATGAGGAATGTGTTTATATCTTATCCAGATATTCAGTAGCTAGAATCTCCATCGAGTCTAATGGGATTTAGAGGTTTATGAAGGGGCTAGATGGCTATATCAGTTGGATACAACCCAAATGGTAGTTTTAGGGGCATTTTTCTAGAGTATTATTAAGCATGACAAGATGACCGAGTCTATTATCTTAGCTACTCGGGGAGGCACCAAAAAGGTGCATTGTCGGGGTGAATTTAGTGGACACACCTCTTGAGGTAGAGACTTTATTAGTAGAGGTTCCCATGGCTATCATGGTATGCCAATTCAGGATATATTGCAGGGATCAGGAGGTAGAACTTTTGATTCAGCAACTTCTAGTAGCAAGGGATTAGTTCATCCAATTGGAGGTTTCATAATTGGTTCTTTGGGATAGGACTGTCATTCTAGTTTATCCACACCTTCATAGATTGAGTCAAGCTATAGGGGATGTTTTGTATGCAATGCGTTTGGACATGTTGTCAAGGATTTCCCTTGATGCATGTTTGGACCTACTCAGTAGAGTTCTGAGCTTCAGTTTTGTCCTTCTAAATTAACTGGTGGTTCACAAAGTAGTAGGGGTGGTGCCAAAGTGTTAGAGGTAGAGGTAGGAGAGATCATGTAGGTGGTAGTGGGATTACTCAGTGTAGGAGCCAACATAGTCAGTGTTATGCTATACCTGGGAGACCCGAGGTAGAGGCTTCTGATGTAGTTATTACAGGTATCGTCCCAGTTTGCAACAGATCTACATATGTGTTATTTAACCCTCGGTCAACATTCTTCTATACATACTTTCTTTTGATTTTGATGTTGCATGTGAGCCTCTTGTTATGCCTCTTCATGTTTCTACCCCTTTAGTAAATTCATTAGTGGTGGATTGGGTGTACCGATATTGTGCGGTTACCTTGCAAGTTGTGAGACTTGGGTATACTTGATTGTCTTAGATATGATTAATTTTGATGTTATTTTGGGTATGGATTGGTTAGCTCTTTATCATGTGATTTTTGAATGTTCTTGTAATGACCTGATTTGTGAAAACTTGTATTTTGTGAGTTTTGATCATTTTTCCCATTTTTGTAGTTGCTACATGTTGATTTTGGAGTGTGGGGATGGTTGGCACGACTCCCAGAGCGATCGAGAGTGATTTTGACGATTTTGTTGTTTTTAGAGGCTTAAAAATCCATATAATGACTTCAGTTAACGATATGTAACCCATGTATATTAACTATTATCCTCCCAGCAAAAAATCACACATATGTATAATTTCTCCCCTTTTGTCATATAAGTTGTCCATTTATTGTTCTGAGTGTCGAATGATGATTCGAATAGTTTCATTAGGTCTGAAATGTCAAATTTGGGTTAGTTGCATGGTTGGTTGGAGTTCAAGACCTTTATTTTGTATTTTGCCCATCATTTGGAAAATATTGAAAAAGAGGTCATAGGGATTAATTTTGTTGAAAATGATCTTTTTCTAAAAATTTGACGTCCTTTTTGGGTCCAAAACAACAAAATTAGCTTGGTAGCATACATGGTTTGTCTATGTAGGGTCCCGATGAAATCTCAAAGGTTCATTCGGAGCTTGGTATGTTTGCACCAAAATTAACATGTGTTGATATTTGGAGTTGCCGCTTAAGAAGCCAAGGATCGCTTAAGAGACAACCACTTTAGAAGCCTAAGAATGCTTAAATTGTAGCCCACACAGGCATCGGTTAAGCAGTAGCAGCTTGTCACGTTCCGAACCAGGGCCTAGCCGTGAAGGGTATCTCAAGTCCACCGTGGACCAGAGATCACACCCTGCACCAAGCCAAAACACCACACAATACCTAATAGATGATGTATTCTAAACATATAACAAGATAGAGTAGAATCTCAAAGTCTATGAAATATCAACAACTAATACCCAAACACGGTAATAGCCACAAAGCCTTTAAACAAAACCGAAAATCAATCTAAGACGGGATATGCCCCCGACTCTGACAATGATAATGAAAATGATAATGTTGATGATAATGTTAAGTCTTTAATTCTACTTAAGGGAAGGACACTGGTAGAATGATCAAGTCTTCCAGATAATGGATGCTCACCACTTCACCACAATCGACTGACGAACCGAGTTGATCCACCTAACATTGTGCAGGAAAAGTAGACTTACCTTTGTACCCTATATCATGTGAGGATACAACATCTAAAGATGGTTAGTGGGTTAAGTAATAGCATATAACTCAGGATAAGGGAATAAAATAATGCCAAGTCAAGTCAAATTCAAAACCATGCACATATCATCATATATATAAATATCATGTCGGGATAAGGAACAAGGCTTAGCATGCACTTTAAAACCATTAGCCTGGACTATGTAGCATAATGGCATAATAAGGCACACACAGGCTATATGGGTCCAGCTCTTCCCTACCTGAAAGGACCCCAGTGTGTGTGGCCATACGAACCAGAGAATGATTACATATAAATATGCACTATAAGGGACTCGATCCTCCCAGCATATATCAAGAGTAACTTAAGCACTCAGTCATATAACATGGGGAACTCGAACCTCCCGGTCAATTACACCCCCACGTCCGCAACCACGATTTTCAATATTGGTCCCTTGGACCTCCACTTTCATTGAACTCCCTTGGACCTCCACTTTCATTGAGCAGCTACACAACCCTCATTAAAGCCTAATTAAAACACTTTTCACACATTCACAATCATCAAACAAGGAGTTATTCATTAAGTCATCATCAAGTGGTATCTTCATATCGACTATAGCTTGCAAGCGCATATCACTTTGTGAAAACAATCAATTTGCCAATGGGAATCTAACCTAATTAGCAATAACGACTCCAAAGTTCCACATAGGAAACCAACCACATAGCCAAGCGGGACTCTAACCCCCTCAGTCAATGGGAATCCAAAGTTCCAAGTAGGAACCAAAACACTTATCCAAGAGGGACTCTAACCCCTCAACCAATAGGACTTCAAAGTTTACAATTCAAATTAATTCATGACCACTAAGGTTCATTTCAAAACCAATTCATGTTTCATTACTCTTTTGTACAATGCAAGGTTTCAAAATACTCTTCAATATGCATATTCCCATGTTTAAAGCCAATTTCACAAGATTAGGTTGAGGTTATCACCAATTCCAAATCATTAACTCATTAAACTTGGGGAAACCATATTCCCCTATCAACTCACACACCTATACATCAAATTGGTTTCAGAAAAACTATTTAAAGAATAAATAATGCATATGTAAACATGAAATATCACATAGACAATAATCATTCAAAAATCCTCAACCCATAACCAAAAACCAAAAATTAAACCTCATGGGTCACAATTAAATCACATGTTTTTAACAAAATAAGTTTTGGGGAAGACATACATGCCTGGAATACAAAGATTTATGGAGAGAATCAACGTTTGAGCCGTTAGATGACCAACTTCTTAGAAACCCTAAGCATCTTTTCCTTGAAGAATTTAGAGAGTTTGAGAAAGTGTTTTGATTGTGAATAGTATGTTAATAAAGTCCCAAAGAGGGTTTTAAGTTGTGGGGTCTAAGTGGGGAAGGAGGGAAATTGCCAGCATGCCCTTAATTAAAAGAATGAAAATCGACGCCAAAACGCTACAGTGACCTCACGACTCATAGGGTCACTTACGACTCTATTAGTCCAGTCATAGTCTGGATAGTATTCAGGACCACCCATAATGGTCTGGTTATGAGTCGAACCTTACGACTCTTATCCATTCTATAGGACTCGTAAAATACTAGTCGTCATCCCAACAAGAACTTAGGATAGTACATTGGTTTCCCTATTATTGTAATACTACGACTCGTTATGAGTCTTGACGACTCGTTATGAGTCTTGACGACTCGTTAGGTGCTAGTCGTGATCAACTCAGAAACTCAGTCAACCACACTGCTATAATTAGGGTCTTACGGCCCGTAATGACACCTTATAACTCATAGGGTGAGTCGCAGTGAAGACAGTAAGTTCAAAGATTAAGAAATTTTCAGGGACAAAAATTTGAGGTGTTACATCCTCCCTCCTTTAGGATCATTTGTCCTGAAATGATAAGACAACACTTTTACTAGCACGAGTTAACACAGAGCACATTAACACTTACCTTTAACAAAGACAGAAAATAAAGATATCAAGGAAATCATAATTTCATTTAACAAAGTCAAAAAAACAAAGATGTAAGGAATACAGATACCTCAAGCATGATTATCCGATGCAGGAAACAAGAATGGGTATTTGGACTTCATGTCCACTCTGGCTTCCCAAGTAGCTTCATAACACCTTTGGTTCCTCCATAGAACCTTAAATGATGCCACATCATTAGTCCTCAAATAACGTACCTGTCTACCAAAAATTTCAATCGGGACCTCCTTATACGACAAGGAGTACGAAACATCAACACTTTCCAATGAAACCACCAAGAAAGGATCGCCCACACACTTCCTTAACATCAAAAGATGAAAGACCGAGTGAATAGAACCCAAACACGATGGCAATTCCAACTCATAATCCATCTTTCACACTCACCTCAAAATATGATATGGACCAACATAACGGGGACTGATCTTCCCCTCTTTCCAAACCTCATCACTCCCTTCCTGGGAGATACTTTCAGGAATACCCAATCACCAACATCAAACTTTAACTCCCTTCGCCTCATATTTGTATAGGACTTTTGGAAACTTTGGGAAGAAATAAGCCTATCATGAATCGCATTCACCTTCTCTATAGCTTGGTGAACCAAGTTAAGACCATACAATCTAATATCACCAATTTCAAATCACCCAATCGGATACCTATACCTCTTACCATATAACGCCTCAAATAGATCCATACAGATACTTGAGTGATAACTATTATTATAGGCAAACTCATGAGAGAAAAATGATCGACCCAACTACCACCGAATTAGATCACACAGAACCTTAGCATATCCTCTAAAGTCTGTATCATCCTCTCTGCTTATCCATCTGTCTGAGGGTGGAAAGTGGTGCTAAGGTTCACCTGGGTTCTCAAACCTATCTGAAAAGAATGCCAAAAATGAGATGAAAACTAAGTACCTCAATCAGATATGATAAAAACTGGAGTACTATGTTACTTCACGATATCCTGATTGAAAAGCTTAGTATAATCCTCTGTTGAATAATTAGTTATCACTGGTAAGAATTGATCGGACTTAGTCATTCTATCCATGATGAACCAAATCAAATCTAACTGATGGCGATACCATGGAAGATCGATAGTGAAATCCATATTAATCACTTCCCATTTCCACACAGGCAACTCAATCTCTAGAGAGAACCCATCGGGCCTCAAGTGCTCCACTTTCACTTGCTGACAAACCATACACTAGTCCACAAATTTAGCGATATCCCTATTCATGTTATTCTACCTATAGATCTCTTTCAAGTTATGGTACATCTTCATCTAACTAGGATGAACAGTATAGCTTGACTCATAAGCCTCAATCAAGATCCTCTTGCATAGCCCATCAACATTGAGAACACATAGCCTATCTTGGTACCTCAAGATACCATCACCGCCAATTTTAAAAGCCATCACCTTTTGGTGACCCATATCATCCTTAATTTACATCAAAATAGGGTCTAAGGCATATTTCTCTTTCACCTCATCACTAAGAGATGACTTTACCACCTTTTACACAATCAAACCAGCATCATCAGAGTCTAAGATTCAAACTCTAAGATTAGCTAAATGGTAAATATCCTTCACCAAACCTCGCTTATCCTTGTCAACATGAGATAAGCTCCACATGGACAACCTGCTCTAAGAATCAACAACCACGTTAGCTTTACCTAGATGATAATGAAGACTCATATCATAGTCCTTGAGCAACTCAATCTATCTTCTTTCCCTGAGATTTAACTCCTTCTGGGTAAACACATATTGCAAGCTTTTATGGTCTGAGAAGATGTCAACATAAACCTCATACAAATAATGATTCCAAATCTTTAGAGCGAAGACCACAGATAACAATACCAAATCGTGTGTCAGATAATTCTTTTCATGAACTTTTAACTGCCTAGAAGCATATACAACCAACTTGACATGTTACATCAAGACACAACCCAGTCCCACTTGGGACGCATCACAATAGACAACAAAACCATTTGTACCCTCGGGTAGGGTTAAAATCAGAGTCGAAGTCATCTTGTCCTTTAACTTATCAAAGCAACCCTCACAAACATTAGACCACAGAAACATCAACTTCTTCTGGGTCAACTTAGTTAATGGAGCAGCAATAGAAGAAAAGCTTTCCATAAACCTCCTATAGTATCCAACTAAACCCAAGAAGCTCCAAATATCTGTTGGATTCATGGGTATAGGCCACTTCTTAACCACCTCAACTTTATGTGGATCCATCAAGATTCCCTTATTAGGAACAACATGAACCAAATAAGTCATAGCATTCAACAAGAATTTTCACTTGGAGAATTTGGAATACAACCATCCTTTGTCTGCAACACTATACGGAGGTGGCTGGCATGATCATCCCCACTTTTTGAATAGACCAAAATATCATCAATAAACACAATCATAAAAAATCTAAGAATTGATAGAATACTCGATTCATAAGATCCATAAACATCACCGGGGCATTAGTCAAACCAAATGAAATCACCAAGAACTCAAAATGTCCATATCGAGTTTAGAAAGCAATCTTAAGGATATCCATCTTACTAATCTTCAACTGATGATAACCCAACTGAAGATCAATCTTGGAAAAGTAATTATCTCCCTGAAGTTGGTTGAATAGGTCATCAATCCTCTAAAGAAGTGTCACGGTCCGAGACTACCCCTAGTCGCTACATGGTGCTTAGAACCATAAGTAATCCCAAGCTAACCCATGTACTGGCATACTGCTTGAGCAACTGATTTAATATATATATATATATATATATATATATATGCTAAATAACTAAACAAAATCATAATCAACATAAGATAAGATGTTTTAATACATAATTGATCAAAGTTTACAACACTGAAATCTAAGAGAAAGAAAAACTTAAAATTCAAATACTGACTAACCATCTATGAAGCCTCTACTATACTAACTATATATAGCTGGAGCATGCCTCCAACTATCCCAATTAATATATACGAATAAGAAAAAAATGATACAAGAAATGTAACTGACTTGAGTCCTAAAAAAAAAGAGTGTATCATCTGCTGGCTGGAAGATACAATTTGTCTGACCCTAGTGTGTGGACTACATTTGGTACCTACGTCATGAAGGAATGTAGCCACAAAAGCATATGTGGTTAGTACTTTGGAATTTTCTGGTATGTGACAAGTAGTAAATCATGGAAATACTTAATATATACTTTAGAACTAAGGACATAAGCTATTTGCTGAAGTATGCATTTAAATCATAGTTGTACATAAAAGTTGTAAGACATAGTAAAATTTCTAAATCATGAGCTGAAAACATTGTTGTAAGCTGGAAAGCAGTAAAAAAATGAATACTATATATAAATCTCAAGTTAAAGCTAAATAGGTTGCAAAACGTACTGAGGATCATGTATAAATACTGAACATAAAGCATGAACATGTAAAACGAATGCAAGACCAAGTAAAACATGTACTGAAATAATCCATAAAAATAGTTGACTGAATAGTTGGTAAACTGAATACTTGGACATGCAAACCTGAACTGATATAACCTGAGTACTGAACTAAAACTATGCATGTGACCGACATCCCCCAATCTGAGCTAATCAGGTCCAATCTATAACCCTATTTTGAAAGGTTCTAGTACCTTGCCAGAGGTACCAAAACATGGCTGGTAATGTGGATCCAATATGGCCAATATCCCAAAGGACTAGGGTGTTAGTCCTAACTGGCGAGTGACCCCTATGAGAGTGTCAGTCCTAAACTGGCGGGTGACATCTCATAACCTATCCTGGCTACATAGTTATGGAACTTAGGTACTTCTACTAAAGGTCTCATCTCTCTACTAGTGGGGGATCCTTTTTCCCTAGGTACTCTATGCTAAGTCCTACTCCTAACTGAAAGACACAGAAATGTAAACTTGTACATGCCTGATAACGGATATACTCAAGTCATGTATTTTGAAAATAACAGTGCATGCAAAATATAAAGTAATCATGAACATGTAAACTGATGTATTTATCATGATGTAATACTAGTGAGTGTTGATTATGACAATGTTATAAACTTTATGGGATAAATATGATATGTTGAAATCTTGAAAACTATAACATGCAAGATCAACTAGGTATCGGGTGTTCATAACCCACCAGCATGGAAGATAACATAATTAAATATGATGACTTCATTGTAATGACATGATAGGAAATTTCATGACTTCAAATCAAGAATCCTACAAATTTCATTAATGTATCGAATCATTATGATTAGAGTACGAAAGATTTCTTGAAATTATGAGAGAACATTATTTAAGGGTAAAATTCAAGAATTACATGGAAAAATCATGGAATTTATAATTTTCATGGAACCCTTAAAATCAAAATAGGATTAAACTTAAGGATTGAGAAATCTTAAAAACAAGGGTATATCATTCTTAACTTAATCATATGCTTTAAATTCGGAATAATAACGTATAAATCATGCATGGACATGAGAATAGCATGAAATATATATCATGTGCCTAAGAATTCATGAGTAATCATTAAAACATGCTTATAAGTGAATTTTATATCATGGGAGATTGGATTCAAGCTTGGAGTAATAATTGGATAGAACCTTAATTTATGTAATTCATAAAATTCATGAATAAAATTGTATTTATGTATGAGGATGAAAGGAGATCCTCATTGAATACACACATACCTAAATTCCTTGTTTCCTGAATGGAACATGGATTTTGGGACCTTGGGAGGAGAACTTGTGAAAGAAACCCTTGTTTCTTATTCTTGAGAGCTTGGGAGAAATAGGATCGTGTAATTAGGGTTATAGGAATATCAATTCATGTTACAAAGAGTTATAGGATAGTTTAGGACGTACATGATGTGCTTACCCTTGAAAATTGAATAGAAACATGATTTTTAGCATCTCTGGACAAGGTTCGTGCCACGCTGCTTATCGCGGAGCATAAGGTCCATGCCACATTGCTTATCGTGGAGCATAAGGTCTGTGTCATGCTGAATCGTGGAACTTTATTGGTTCCTCACAAAAATACGCATAACTTTTTCTCAGGTATCATATTAAGGCAAAATTAGATGCATTGGAAAGAGGACTCAATTATCTATAATTTGGTGGGTCTTGAGCCCCTTAATTCCACATATTTCAAAAGTTATACACATTCAAAGTTGACCCTTGTAGGACCGAATACTAAAATTTTATCGAATATTTTTCACCTCGATAGAACTTCACACACTAGGTAAATGATCATGACATATATATTCATATAAAATCATCGGATTAGAGTTTATACACGTAAGAACGATGGTTTGAATTCTAGCTTAAAAATGCGGAGTGTTACAAGAGGGTACTTATTTTTCGCTATCACCTTATTCAACTGTCGGTAATCTATGCACATTCGAAAGGATCCATCTTCTTTACACACAAACAACACAAGAGCACCCCATGATGACACACTAGGATGAATAAAACCCTTATTAAGAAGATCTTTCAACTGCTCCTTGAGTTCTTTCAACTTAGATGGAGCCATTATATAAGGAGAGATAGATATAGGGTGGGTATCTAGAAAAAGATTAATCCCCACATCTATTTTAAAATAAGGAGGGACACCAGGAAGGTCATTAGGAAACACTTCGAGAAACTTACAAATCACGGGAATAGATTGCTATGAAGGACCCTCGAATCTAGAATCTTTAACATGCACTAAATGCTATAGACACCCCTTGGAAATCAATTTTTGGGCTCTAAGATAAGATATAAACCATCCCTTAGGCACTAGGGAACTCCCTACCCATTTTATAACCGGAACATTTGGGAATTTGAAAATGACCTTATGGGTCCGACAATCAAGAGAGGCATAGCACGAATGCAACCAATCCATCCCTAGGATAACATCAAAATTGAACATATCAAACTCTATTAAATCTACCAAGGTCCCCCTACCACAAATAGACACTACACAACCCCTACAAACCCTTTTAGCCACCACAGAGTCACCCATCAGGGTAGACACAAATAAAGGATCAGGAATATAATCAGGACCAAAACCAAATTGAATAGCCACATATGGGGTCATATAAGAAAGAGTAGACCCCAGATCAAGCAGACAATGAACATCATGAGAGAAGAGCTTCAACATACCGGTAATAACATCAGGAGAAGCCTCAAAATCCTAACGGGTAGCAAGAGCATAAAGGTAATTCTGACTAGTATCGAAACCAAAAGTGGAACCCTTTGGTGCATGGGCTGATGAAGTAGCAACCAGAACCTTATTAGCTCCAGTGGCAATCCTAGCTAAAGGACAATACTAATGCATATGACCAAATTGACCACACTTAAAGAACGTAGTCCTTTTTTTCTCACAAATACCACAATGCACCTACCCACAAAAATAACAAGGGGGATAAGATGGGGATGACTGAGCTCCACTAGCCTAAGATTGGGCACCTTATGCCCTAGGTCCATTACTGCTATACAAACAGAGACCACCGAATAACTTAGAATATGGAGCACTAGTCGTAGAATAGGAACTAAAATTTCCCCAGGTTTTCTTCTTAAACCATTGCCTACCATCTCCACTACTATTTTTCTGACCTCTACTCTATTCTGAGTACCAAAACTTCTTACTCCACCTCTCTATAATTTCTGTCTAATTTTTCTTCTTATCCTTCACTTATTGCATGTACACCACTAATATAGAAATATCTATGTCTTTGTTCAACAAGGAGGCCTTTCATTCCAACACCAAGTCAAGGGACAACCCAGAAGAAAATTTTCTCATCCAATCCCTCATATAAGAAACCAATTTCAAAGCATAATGGTATAGTTGATGAAACTTCAAGTCATATTCCATCACAGTCATCCTGTCTTATCTCAAATTCACAAAATCCTTGGCCTTTGCTTTCCTCAACTCCTAAGGAAAGAAACGGTCAAGAAAGGCATTTGAAAAGTCATCCTACAAGGCTACCTTAGCATCATTACCTCTTGCCTGATTCCACTCGTCATACCACTGATATGCCATATCCATTAACTAATATGTGGTAAACTCTACACCTTTAAAGTCAGGAGCATGCACCACTCTGAATATCTTTTCCATCTCATCAGTGAACCCTTGAGTATCTTCCTCCTCAACTTTAGAACTAGTAAAAATCGAAGGTTTGAGCCACATAAAGTGGCCAACTTTAGTGGCCTTAGAAGAAGGAGAAACAACATCCTCATAGTTGGACTGGCAAGACTGAGAGGCCACCAACTAAATAAGCAAACGAATCTACTAAAAAAACTCAGCATTAGTCACATAACCCTAAGGAGCCCGACAAAGACTAGTAGAATTCGAGGGAACCCCAAGAGAGCCATCAGGAGCGAGGGCCCTAGACTGGGTCTGAACTCCATAAATAGGACGAGTTCTATCAATATTATCCACAAGTGGGATGGAAGAGTTTCCATGAGTATCAGATCTTCGGGGAGGCATGATATGAAATGCGAACAAATGGATATTAGAGGATATTTGAGACCTTAGACTCTATAGCCCAAAAATAGATCACAAGAAAGAGAAATATTCCTAATTTCCTCATAGCCTCTCTCTTATAAGTGTGACATGCTACACACCCATAAAAGAGCCTCAGCTTGACACGTCTTTATGGATACCCAATGATACCAAACCAAGGCTCTGATACCAACTTTGTCACAACCCGAACAAAGGCCTGGCCGTGACGGGTATCTCAAGACCACTGTGGATCGGAGGCCACCCCTTGCACTAGCTAAAACACCCTACAATACCTAATAGCAGATGACTTTCGAACATATAACAAGATGGATAAAATAGAAGCTCAAAGTCTATGAAATATCAATAACTAATACCCAACCACAGTAATATCCACAAAGCCTCTACGAAAAATCAAAAACCAATCTAAGTCGGGATATGCCCCCGACTCAGAAAATGACAATGAAAATGATAATGTTAATGATAATTTAAAGTCTTTAATTCTACTTAAGAGAAAGACATTGGTGGAATAGTCAAGTCTTTCAGAGAATGAAAGCTCACCACTTCGCTACAATCAACTAACGAACCAAGCTGATCTACCTAACACTGTGCAGGAAAAGTAGACTTGCCTTCAGACCCTGAATCACATGGAGATACAATGTCTGAAAATGGTTAGTAGGTTGAGCACTAGAATGTAACTCAGGGATAAGGGAATAAAATAATGCCAAGTCAAACCCAATTCAAAACTGTGCACAATAATTAATTCAAAAACCCTCAACCCATAACCAAAAACCAACAATTAAACCACATGGGTCACAGTTAAATCACATGATTTTAACAAAATAAGTTTTAGGGAAGTGATACATGCCTGGAATACCAAGATTTAAGAAGAGAAATCAACCCTTGATCCCTTAGATGACCAACTTCTTAGAAACCATAAGTATATTAACCTTGGAGAATTTAGAGAGTTTGAGAGAGTGTTTTAATTATGAATAGTATGTTAATAAAGTCCCAAAGAGGGTTTTAAATATGGGGTATAAGTGGGAAAGGAGGTAATTTACCGGGATGCCCTTAATTAAAAGACTTAAAATTGATGCTCAATCTCTACGGGTGACCTCACGACTCATAGGGTCACCCTTCAACTCATTTAGTCCAGTCATAGTCTAGATAGTATCCAGGTCATCCCATACTATTCTAGTTATGAGTCATATCGCATGACTCATATCCAGTCCTTATAACTCATAACATACTAGTCAACATCACAATAGGAACTTAGGATAGTATATTGGTTTCCCTACGGTTAGAACACAACAACTCGTTATGAGTCTTAATGACTCATTGGGTGCTAATCGTTATTAACTCAGAAACTCATCCAAGCATACTGGTTTGTCTATGATTAGGGTCTTACAACCCGTAATGACATCATACAACTCGCAGAGTGTGTCATAGTGAGGACGGTAAGCTCAAAGATCAAGAAATTTTTAGGGACCAAAATTTAGGGTGTTACTCAGCTTTAGCGGCCTAGTATAGCTTTATCATCCTGGTACCACCTTAGCGGTAGCCGCTTAAGTAGAAAATGTTGTATACAACCCTTTTTTCTCACTTTTTCACCATTTTTGGACCTTCAAGCTTTGGAAATGTGATTTTTGAGGGTTTCTTCATCATGTTTTGTATTTAAAACCTCTAAACAAATATTCCATTATTTTTCAATTATTATATCTTTAAAAACACCTTTTAATCATGATTTTAGAATGGGACTTTGAGGTGTTTACCGGTAAAGTATAAATTTATTTTTCCTTAATTTGGACCTTATTTTTATGTGGCTTTTCAATTGTAAACTCTTATAACCTTGGAGAATATATTTATAAAACAAAATTTTGGTTTTACTCCTTTTATTTTCAAACTTATTTTTCAAACTCAATTTGGATCGTCTCAAATATGGGCACTATGGGTACTTTATCTTTCTATTAACATATTGATGTTATATTTAAGTGTTGCAGTTGATTCTGAGGCTGTTCTTAAGGGAAAGAACTGTGTTGAAGCACTATAGGCTAGAGTTTTGTTGTTTTGATATAGTTTATGGATTATCTTCTTTCATATTGAGCTGGATAGATAATAAATAAGTAAAATGTGATATGGGTTGGGGAAAAAACTATGGGGTCTACATTTAGAGATTATTATTAATGTGGTTTGCCCATGTGGGGGCTTATAATTTGTAATTGTTGACTTGACATATCCGATATTGTGTGTTGCCCGTCATTGACCTTATTTGTGTATTTTATGCCTTTATTCTAGATATAATACCCTTGTGAGGGCTTAAAATGTTATTTTAGGACTATTTTAGCATTAGAGGTGTTGAAATGACTTATGTTGTCTATATGTATGAAAATTACTTTTACAAAATTGATTGTCGCAGTGATCTTGGTTCTCTAAGTTAAGTGTCTTACTGAGTTTAGTTTTATTTTGTTTGTCTGAAGACATGCAAACATGCTAAGTTAAGGATGTTGATGTGCGTATGCCACTTAAGCCGTTTAAAACTATGAATATTTGCATGTACAATGGTATTTTTATGTGGATATGACAGGTTTTTGAGTGTTTGCAGGATAAATAGGCTCAAAGAAGAAAAGTGCTAAATATTGGACAAAAAAGGCATCGGATAATCAAATCTACTACCATAGATCTGAACATGGTCATGCCAATGCTGCCGTAAAATGATTTAGAGGATGATTCTCAAGTATTGCTCAAACAAAAAGCTCCAACAATCGTGCATCAATTATACAATTATACCATCTGATCGTGGGAAGGGTGAACATAAACATGCTTACAAAAGCTAAATGTAAAAAGGATCAGATAATAGCATCACACAATTGTACTTTAAAATCATGATCATTGAATGAGGTCATGAGAAAGAACTCCACATTTGAAAGTTTTAGAATTTGTAGTGTAGGATGGTCAGACGATAGCATTATATAGTCGTAGGTTTATGCAACAGAGTCATAGTGATAGTTGTACTAGTGAAGATCTAGAGAATGATAAAATTCATGAGCAAACTAGGAGAACCAAAGGACGATCGTGGGTTCTAACCATGCTCGTACATTTCTTTCATTTAAGGTAGCCAACTCAATTTTCTTGTTTTATTTAGAGTAGGATTTATTTTGTCTATAGTTACTCCAATAGGGTTTTTGTATGAGTTTACACTACTTTATATTTTACAACTTTATATTGTGATATGCAAAGGTATATTCTTGAATTTCACGAACATCGTTTCTAGGGTTTTAATTCAAATTGAAATTTTGGAGTTTTACTCTTATTGTAAGTTCCCAACTATGTTATCATCTATGAATTCTTCTTGTGTGCTTGAAACTAGGAGTAGATAAACACTACATCTAGAGTTTTGGGAACCATAATGAATTAATGAAATAGGTTAAGTGAAAGGCAATTATAGATTGGTGTGTATGCATGTATTGGTGTTTTCTTTGTTTTGATTACTTTCTCATTGTTGCAAATATTAGGAACTCGCCTGTGTTCTAGACTTTCTCGCGCGAGAGAGATAGGTTAGGAAAAGGAAATAACATCAGAGATTTAAAGTTATCAACCTTCATCTAATAACTTGAGTCATAATAGGGAAAGTTAATTTGACATCAATGGCAAGGGTTAAATATGCGGCACTCAGAGTCCAAGAGAAGAAGAATGAAATTCATCTAACCAAGGTCGAGACATATTTAGATGAACCTATCTTGTTAGATTTTGCATGCAATACATTGAAATAGTTTTCTTGCATGAGGAACCTATGTAGTTATGAAGACATGGGGATCACAATCCTAGCACTTTCTCATATTGATTACAAATCCATCAACCAACAATTGTTACTACTGCTCTTTTGTTTACAAAATCCCCCCTCTTTTACTTATTTTTTGTTACCTAGATAAACACATGATAGGATTTTGACTTATTCCCTGAGGGATCAACCCCATCCTAGTTGGGTACTATATTTGATTCAATGACCACTTTATACTTTTTGGGAGGTGTAATTTAGGCCACATCAAATTTTGGCATAGTTGCTAGGAATATGGTTACGTAGTTGATTGATTCTATTTTTTAGGCTATTGGTTTTGTTTGTTGATTTTACTTTTCTACTATTTCTAGGGCACACGTTGGTTTATGCCCAATATTCAAAATCAAGACAATCCCCTAATTTCATTTGATCCTGAACTTGATAGCGTTGAGACATAATTAATGGATGGAAAGAGAAGAAGTTTATAACCAAGGGGCCTTGCTCGAGGGGTTTCATAATAACCCAGTAGTTTTGAATTAACCACTATAATAGCATGATGTTTAGAAAATTATGGAATAAGTCACTAATTGGTCAATGGATGAGGAAAATTCTAGGCAAGCAGCTTCCCAATAGGCAGCAAGGGAAGAAAGGGCTAGACAAGAGTAGGTAGATCATCTAGTCGCACTTGATACGAAAGACAAATTAAGAAGAAGTAGGGGACAACAACCCATATAATAATCTCTGTTTATTTATGAATATCTACAGAAAGACCTGGGTTATGTAGAGTCGATTGAGACAGGTGCAATCATTCCACCAGAATTGCCTCAAGGTACTAAGTTTGACATCACGGGTGCGATGATCTAGCTACCAAAATTGAAAGGGGTATTTGATGGCCTACCTACTAATGGTGCAAACATATATATCATGAACTTTGTAGGGATCTGTACTTCATATAATCTACTCGGAGTGAGTCAGCAGGTTATTCGACTAAGGCTAGTTGTATTCTCTCTGGCGAGAGAAGCTACTCTGTGGTTGGGTAAATTGCCCCATGGATTTATTACTACTTGAAATGAGTGAGGACTCAGTTCTTGGACAAATGTTTCTCTCCCTCCAGAATGTTGTAATTGAAAGATGAGATATACAACTTCCAATAGTTGCTTTTAGAGGTACTATACAAAATATGGTTAAGGTTCATGAAAAAGCTAAAGAATGTTCCAAATCACAAGATTACTTGCAGAAACTTTTTATAGATTATCTATAGAGCCTTGAATGCTAACATTAAGTTTATATAGATACTATCACAGGTAGGGCCTTTATGAGACTACAAAGTGAACATGTTTTTGATATTTTAAATCAAATTACGAAAACTAATCGAGGGTGGAATACTTGGGAGGTGAACAGGTTAGTCGGTACTTATGAAGTTGGAGCCTCCAATAAGCAGCGAGAACTAGATAATACAGTGGATCAAGAGGTGGCATTATTGAGGACTGAGATTTGGTTGCTTACCAAGTGGTTTACAGTAGCTAGAGAGGAGAAGGTCAACACAGTGGGGTGTATGAGGTAAGGCTTCTAGATATATAAATTTAAATTTTAAGAAAGAGGCTAAATATCTTGATAGATAGGCAGCAGGTTTCTGATCCAATAGATAAGGATCTAATCAAGATATTTAGAACTCTAGGTAAGAGAATTAAGGTCAAAACTATTATGGAGACAACTACAATAGATCTGGGTATAGAGACAGGAGTAGGGACAGAGATGGTGATTAGAGGCGATAAGATAATTATAAAGAAAAGAGTGGCATTTATGTTCCATGTAGGAATCATGTTATTGAGTCAGGAAATTTATGGATGGAAGCTTTGCTTGGAAAAATTGTTAAGGGGTCGGAGAGCCAAAAAAATTTATCTTAAGGAGATTAAGGAATATATTTTAGGGATAAGACAAAAATTTGAATCTCATGCAACCACCATTAAATAGATTAAGAAACAATTTGGGCAGATGTACATCGCATAAAATTGGGTACTTCCAAGAAACATTATCCAGAATCCTAAAAATGATAGTCATTGCTTATCCATTACTATTTGATGTGGTACAGTTACTATTGATCCACCTATGCTTGTGGTTGATAAAAATAGGGTCCACCCCATAATCATTGATGACATGGATGAGAATAAAGCAGCAAATTTAGTGGTGAATGTGAATACATTTAAAAGTCTCTTATTGCTGAAAAAGAGGTTAAGTCTGACAAAAAGAATGGTAAGGAGGTCACACCAGCGTTGAATTCCATTACACGACCTCCTCCTTGTTTTCCCTAAAGATTAAAAAATAAAGCCAGAGAGGCAAAATTTCAAAATTTTATTTTGATATTGAAAGGGTTGTCGCTTAACATCTCTCTTGTGGAGTCTTTAGAGAAAATGTCAAGCTAAGTAAAATTTATGAAGGATTTAGTGACATAGAATAGGATCTTGAGTCTTGAATCGGTGGACAATTGTGCACCATTATAGTGCAATAGCTTCTCGCTCTCTAGCTTAGAAGAAGGAAGATCTGGGAGCTTTCATAATTCTTTGTACTATCAGGTCTTCAAATATTGCAAGGGACTTATTGACTTGGGTGCTAGAATTAACCTAATGTCATTAGTAGTTTACAACCAGTTAGGATTAGGGTTGCTTAAACCAACCTCTATGAGACTTTTGATGGCAAACTGCACTGTAAAGAAAGCGGTGGGAATCTTGTGTGGCATATTAGTAAAGGTAACATCCTTTATATTTATGGTTGACTTTGTGACTAGTGAATGTGAGTTGATTTTGAAGTTCCCATTATATTGGGAAAGCCTTTTCTCCCAACTAGACGACCATTAGTTGATATGGAAACTGGGTTGATAAAGTTTTCATTGAATAATGAGTATGTTTCTTTCAACATATGCAATCCATGAAGTAGTCAAAGGACATATGTGTGATCTCTGTGATAGATACAATAGATAAGAATGAGTTGGTAGTCCCTATCAAAGAGAGGCTCAACGTTGAGGCACTTACAGTAGGGATACTAAATTTTGACTACAATGGTATTGGTAGGTATAATGAGATGGTGAATGCACTTGTTAATAGGGGTTCATATACTTATGCACCAAAGAAATTGTATCTTAATCTGAAGAATAAAGTGACCCTACTATCTAAATTGTCTATTGAGGAGCCTTTTGTTTTGGATCTCAAGACCCATCCTTCTCATCTGCGTTATGTATTGTTGGAGGCCAATAATACTTAGTCGGTTATCATTGCAGCTAAGTTATTAAAGTGTCAAGTTGAGGCCTTGGTGTCTATTTTACAGAGGTTCAAATGGTCCATTGATAATAATATGAGAATTCCACCAGGAATTTGTACTTACAAAATCAAAATTTAGCTGGATTGTATACCTATCATGGAGCATGAACTTAAATTGAATCCACCCATACAAGAGGTTGTGAAGAAAGGGATCGTTAAGTGGTTGGATGCAGGTGTGGTATATCTAATTGCTAATAACAAATGGGTGAGCCCAGTCCAATATATGCCAAAGAAGGGTGGAATCACTATGGTTCCTAATAAAAAGAATGAGTTAATTCCTATGAGGCTATTCACCAGTTGGCGAGTTTGCATGCACTATAGAAAGTTGAGTTCATAGATCGAGAAGGATCAATTTCTTATGCCTTTCATGGACCATATGTTAGACCTTCTCACTAGTATAGGATGGTATTTCTTTCTATATGGTTATTCAGGGTACAATTAGATTTTTATTACCCCCAAAGACAAAGAGAAGATCGCTTTCACTTGTACGTATGAGATGTTTGCATTTAAAACAATGTCGTTTAGTTTATATAATGCTCCCACTACTTTCCAACATTGTATGATATCCATCTTTAAGAACATGGTGGAGGACACTATTGAGGCTTTCAAGGATGAATTTTCAGCTATAGGTGACTCATGATAATTGTTTGGCGTATCTCACCAATGTTCTAAGGAGATGCAAATGTAACTTGGTGCTGAATTAGGAGAAGTGTTATTTCATGGTTAAAGAAGGAACAGTGTTTGTTCATAAGATTTCAAATAAGGGTATTGAGGTCAACAAGGCAAAGATTGAGATAATCGAAAAATTGGCTCCACTAATTTTTGTGAAGGACACTCCTAGATTTGTGGGGCATGTTAATTTCTATCAAATATTCATCAAGGACTTCTCTAAAATTGCAAATCCATTATGGAAGTTGTTAGAGAAAGATGCAAAATTTATGTTTAAAGTTGTGTGTCTAAAGGCATTTGAGTGTCTCAGAAAGAAGTTGATTTCAGCCCACTTTATTGTGTCTCTCGATTGGACCTTGCCATTTGAGGCTACGAACGGTGCTAGTGGTGTGGCACTAGGAGCAGTCCTTGGCCAAAGACAAAAGAAAATATTATATCCCATCAACTATGCTATCAAATCACTTAACCCTACTCATAAGAATTATACAGTGATTGAACAAGGTGGTTGTTGTGTTTCCATTCGAGAAATATTGGTCTTACTTTCTTGGCACAAAAGTGATTATGCATACTGACCACGCAGCTCTTAGATACCTTATGACAAATAAAGATGCAAAGTTAAGGTTGATTCGATGGGTACTTCTATTGTAGGAATTTGCCTTCTATTGTAGTAATTTGACTTTGAGGTCAAGCATTGAAAGAGGACTGAGAATCAAGTGGCTGACCATTTATCACGCCTTAAGGAATAGGAAATGCTGAACTAGGGGTGAGCTTGAAACTGATGATACTTTTCCAAATGAGAAGGTTTTGGCAACATCACAAGACCTAATTCCCTGGTTTTTAGACTTTGATAATTATTTGGCAAGTAATCTTGTTTTGAAGGATATATTATTTCTACAATGAAAGATGTTCATGCAGGAGGTGAGAAAATTCTTTTGGGATGAGCCATACTTTTTTTGGTTTTATGCACTTGGTGTGATTTAGAGATGTGTTCTTGAGGTTGAGATGATGAGTATCTTAGAGGGATATGACTCATCACCAGTTGGGGGTCAGTATGGAGGTGGGTGGACCACGCATAAAATCTTGTAATATAGTTTCTATTGGCCCACCATTTAAAAAGATACACATGACTATGCTAGGTTGTGACCAATGTCAAAGGCAAGGGAATATCTGGCGCAGACATGAATATCCAATGCAAACTATCTTGGAGATCGAGTTGTTCGATGTTTGGGGTATTGACTTTATAGGCCCCTTTGTGAGCTTGCATAAAATGAAATACATCCCGATGGTGGTTGACTATGTTTTCAAATAGGTAGAAGAAATTGCACTTCTGAACAATGAAGGTACGAGTGTCACAACCTTTTAAAAAACATTTTCTATAGATTTAGTACACCCCGATCTATCATTAGTGATGGAAGCCTGCACTTTTGCAATCTTCTCTTTAAAACCCTGCTTGAAAAATATGGTGTTAAACATAAGGTGGCATTTCCATACCATCCTTAAATAAGCCAAGAAGTTAGGGTTTCAAAT
This sequence comes from Capsicum pubescens, assembly GCA_030864215.1. Classification (NCBI taxonomy): domain Eukaryota; kingdom Viridiplantae; phylum Streptophyta; class Magnoliopsida; order Solanales; family Solanaceae; genus Capsicum; species Capsicum pubescens. The sequence continues at coordinate 67,529,476 of CM061541.1, forward strand.
TAATAGATTAAGTGTATCTTGGAAAAAATTGTGAATGTCAATAGAATAGACTGCGTTGGAAGGTTGGATGATGTATTGTGGGTTTACAGGACAGCATTCATGTCGTTTGCCTATCGAATCAAACATAGGGCATTCTAGGCATTGAATAGGCTCAATTTGGAATAAAGTGATGCAGTTAAATTGAGATTAGAATAGACGAATAATATGGATGAATTTTATCTTAATGCTCATGAGACCTCGGTATTGTACAAAGAAAAGATGAAGTTACATTATGTCTGAAAGATTAAATGAAAAAAATTTCTCTCGAAAGACTTAGTCTTGCTATATAATTGGAGGTTTCGCTTATTTTCTAGAAAGCTAAGGTCCAAATGGTCTGGATCGTTCATCGTGGAAAGGGTATTTCCACATGGGGTAATTAAGCTAAAAGAAGATAAGGGTGCACCATTCAAAGTGAATGGTCAACATATGAAGCACTATGTGGAAACTATAGAAGAGATAAGGTCATAAGAGAAATTTAACCTCAATAAAGCTAAGTAGTCAAGGAAACAGAGTCATGTTGCAACATTAAATTAGATGCTCCATGGGAGGCAACCCATGGGCTAGTTGGTGAAGCCTGAGTAACCAACTTAGCCAGGTCGTGCTTCGATGTTAAATCAAGTTCTTCTTTGGAGGTAACCCATGTTTTGTACTTTATATTTTATAGGGTAGTGTTTGTTATCAGTACAGGGATTGTATAGGAAAAAGAAGTTGTTGAAGTGGACTCAGGAGTGAACCCACGAGAGGATTATGCGATTGTAGGAATATACCACGGTCGCGGATTCAATCGTCTAAGAACACTTGATCTAGGTACTGAAGGATGAAAATTTAGGAGTTATCCTATGATGGGTCACCCCGATCCTACTTAGATGTCATGATCGTGATGCCCATTGTCCAATCAAACTCCTGTAGATCATATAAATTCCAGGCTAGTCTAGTTTCGCGTGAAATTGGAGAAAAATATTATCTAGGGAAATTCGATAATGATTTAGGTAAGTTTGGTGGTGTTTTATTTAATTTCTAGTTAGCTAAGATGATAAAAAACTCTAGGAATTACCAAAATTAAATTTGGGGCAGTGGAACTCCCAAAATTAATCTTAGCATAAAGGGCATTGTTTGAAATATCTTAGGTTTAAGGAGTGCTGCAAAAAATAGTATTTTTGTGCAAAACTGGACATTTTATCCCGTCGATGCCTCTATGGTAGCATGCACGCTGCTATAGTGACCATTGTAATAGCAGAAAAATTATCGCTATAACGATGGTCAAACTCGATCAACGCTCGCTATAGCGGCAGGTGCCGCTATAGGGATGCCATTACAGCAATGCATATCGCTATAGAGACAAAAGTTGCAGATTTATTTAATTATTCCCCAAAATTATTTATTGTAATACCCCAGGTTTTGGACTTTAAATTTTCCTTATAATTGAGCTCACTGTCCACACTACGACTCAGGTGACGAGTCGTAGTCACTCTATACAAGTCATGTAGTGCCTATCGTATTCTACCAGTAAGGTTGTCCAATATTTCTGTCCAGACCACGACTAAGACCCTACGAGTCATAAGATGTGGTCACAAGTTATAGGGAGGGACTCATAACTATAACAGTATAGGTACCCAATGTTTCTGCCCAGACAATGAGTCCGGGCAAAGACTCGTAGCTAGTCATTATGAGTCATCACCTGACCCACAATGACTAGAGATAGTTTCCCTCCACGTTTTATTAAGGTCTTTTTGGTATTTCCCATCCTTAGATCATTACCCACGACTTAAAAACAATTCTAGGATTTCATTATCATCCATAAAAAAATCAAAACACACTTCTCTCCTCTTAAACTCTCCCAAAGCAAAAGAACAAGCTAGGGTTTCAAGGGATTAAACACCTAGGTTTAAATTATGGTCTCTTTTCTAAATTTTTGGTATTTTTGGGCATGTATCTCTTCCCTAAATTATTTTTATACAAATCATGTGTTTAATTGTTATCCATGTGGTTTTAATTATTGGATTTTGAATGTGGATTGAGGGGTTTGAAATGGTTACTACATGAATTGATTTTCCATGGTTTTAAATTGGTTATTTATGTTTTATCTTGTGGGTTTGAACTCAATAAATGCATGGGTGGGGGAATTGAAATAGGGAACATGGGTTTCCCCACTATTTATGATTTTATGATTTGAAATTGGCTTTACCCTCAACCCAACTTGGATAATTGGTTTTGAAACATGGAGACATGCATAATTAACTAACTTTTGAGATCTTGCATTGCATAAAAGGGTCATGGAACTTAAAATAGTTTTTGGAAGGCCTTGATGGACATGGATTGGTTTTAAATTGGAATTTTGGCTAATTGGTTTTGGAATGGCATAATGGAATTGGCTTGCAAGCTTAACTTTGTTTGGTATAATGATACCAACAGTAAATGCCTAATTAAAATACTCTTTGGTTAATGGATGAGAACGTGTAAATGGTTTTAATTTTCACTTAAAGATGGTTATATAGCTCATCGTGGAAGATGGTGGTCTCGAAGGGGGGGGGGGAGGCAATACTAAAAACCAAGATTTTTGGTGTAGGGGTCTTGGTGACCATGTGCATAGTTCACACATTATATATATATATGGGAATGGTTGAAGGCTCGGTGGATTTGGACCTTCCTCGAATTTTCCTAGTTCGTATGGCTAACACGCACTGGGACCCTTTCAGTAGGAGAGCTGAACCCATATAGCCTGTGGGTGCCCTTAGGACAGTTAGATATATACAGTCCAGATTAATAGTTTTAAATCTCATACTAAACCTTGTTCCCTATCCTGATATCTTATATATATGTATATAAATGTATGCATATGGTTTTTGAACTGATTTGTACTTGGCATTATTTTATCCCTTTCTTGAGTTATATGATAGCGCTCACCCTGCTAACCGTCCTAGGACACTACATTGTTTCATAATGTAGGACCTGAAGATACCTCTTTTACCCCTATGTAACATTAGGTGGATTAGCACGCCCATTGAGTTGCGTTGAAGTGGTGAGCCTTCATCTTTCGGAAGGTCAGACATTTCACTGCTTTCTTAATGATTACCAAAATCCCATCAGTTTCTTTTCATATTTAGGATTCCCTTTTTATCCATGGTCGGGGGCATGTCTCGACCTAATTTGATATTTTGATTTAGAGGCTTATGTGGACAAAGTGTAGGAATGGTTTTTGTTTTGGAATCCTAGTGTCCCTTTTAGTTATCTTATCTATCTTGCTTATATGCTTGCTTATGTTTCACTATTATTCATATTGTGTTCTAGTTGGCTAGGCTTAGGGGATGGTCTTCGATCCTCGGTGGACTTGAGATAACCTTCAAGGCTAAGCCCTAATTTGGGGCATGATATTTATTTTTCTAAACTTCATTTTGGACAAAGAAGGGACGATTTGGGGCGAGTTCCACCAGATTTTCATCGTTTGACTTGTTAATGTATGAATTTCATCCCCGTTAACTAGTAATTGATATTTATCCTTAGAATTACTAAATTATAAAGTTTGAGAAGGGTTTTAGGAATGATTTTAGTTATTTTATGGCGCAAGGGTGAAAATTAAGTAATAAGTTAGTGGGTTTGATTATTAACAGTTGATTTATCCTTGCATTTCGTTAATTCACTAATATATTCATGAAATTGATAGTTTTAGGTGAATTACAATAGAAAAGTCCTAGAATGAAAAAAAAATAATCATGAAACTTGACCTTAGGCGTTGGGTGTGAGTTATAATTCTCAACATGGTAGGTCATTTCATTAATTATGTGTTTATATGCATGTTTCTACCAAGAGCAATTAGAAATTGCACGGAAGGGCAAGGCTCCGACTTAGAGGAGTTGTGCAAGCTTGATTTGAGGTAGGTGATGGTGTTAGTAAATTCAATTTGTGCTATATGTTCTTGTTAACTACTTTGTAATTTGACTTGTTAATACATATTGTTTGGTGTAGTCAATGCAACTGATTTTATATTATTGTATGATTTTGACCTACTTTATTATTTAATGTAGAATTTTTAGTAATTGAAACATTCTCAGGGGTTATTGGTGAACAAGGTTGACAGACACTTGTGCCTGGGTTTTAGTACATGGATGAAATTTTGCCCCTGTAGGTCATGACAGAGGGTGGATGTATTACCCATAGCGTATACGTATGAGGGTCTGGTGAGTTTGATGGTTCCATGAGTGGACAGAGGAATATATTTATATAGTTGATAATTTGTATAATTTGTCTTCGCTTGTATCGACTTGGTTTGACCGAACTTGACTTGTTGATAATATGTTGATTTGTTGATTGAAATTCTAAGTTATTTGTTTGATACTTGTTGTGCTAAGTCTATGTTAGTTTTGAGCATGAATTAACTTGTTGTACTATATTCTAGTTAAGTGTTTAGATTCTCATCTTGGGTTGAACAAATGACCCTACATGTACACTGTTGTTTTCTTGTGTGTTGATACTACATCTGCTCTTACTTTTGTGAGTGCAACTCATATTTCATCGTCTCCTGTGAGACCTCACTTGTGATTCCATCGGTTGACTTCAGATTTCAGGTTGAGCGGCATATTCGGGCTACCATGAGATCTTTTCTTTATGAAATAGTCCTTTGTTTTGGACAGTATACACTTTCTTTTAGTCATTCCCTTATTGACAATCTTAGATATTTTGGTACGGATGACTTTCAGGTCCTAGGGTTGGTTTTTGTTTAAGTGCAATGTTTCACATTTAGTTGTACTTATGTTTTTTATTTAGACTTGAATATCTTTATTAATGGATTAGTTCTGGTTTTTCTTTTTAGTGCTGATTTAAAGATGGTGTTTTGGGATGAATGGTTCTCCCACCGAGTGAGTAGTGTGGATGCCATTCGACGTATTTAGATCATGACAAAAAATAATTGCGAGATGGCCAAAATTTGAGAAAGGAATAAGTTACCATATGACTAAAAATGTTTTAAAGTTTCACATAAAATAACTTTGGATAATATTTTATTTCTCGAAACAATATTTTAAGGATTCAAAATGTAAAACTAATTCTATATAAGTGAATAATTAATATAACTTTGAATGTAAGTTAGTTAGGGCAACAGGGGTGGGACTTGTAGGTTAGTTTCATTAGTTAAATTTAGTTATTTATTTATATTTTCATGAAAAGGAGTCATGAAGGTGTTTGCTATGAAGGAGGAGACAGGAACGTGTTGTATTGAATTTTAAAATTTTGAGAAGTAAGGTTGCTATGAAGGAGACAGGAACGTGTGGTATTGAATATTAAAATTTTGCGGAGTAGGGATAACTATACGGGATACAAAATAAAATAATCATTTATAAAATTTATAAATAGAGTAAAAAATTTAAAAATGATTCTTTTTCTTAATTTTTTATTTAATTTTTGTGGTTACGTGTAGAAACTTTATTTTCTTCAAATAAAATGAAAATGTAAGAAAAAGAATTTCTTTTTCAAATGACATAGAGGTTCCTATTTTATTAATTTGTATATTTTTTATCTTTGTAATGTGTTATGCTGCAGAATGCTTTTTATTTTCAAATAAATATATTTTAGTTATTGTCAAATAATTGTTTTTGAATAATCAAAGTTTAAAATCAGTTTTTTGAACAAAAAATTAAAGTAACTATGAAATTTGAATTTTTAAAAAAATTGAAAAATAAAAAAAACCATTACGTTTAAGTATTTTGAAAAAAAATATAAATATTTAATTAATTTAAATGTAAATTCAAATAACGTGGGTTAGTTTAGGGCATTTTTTTTGTTTTATTTAAATATAGCAGCAAAGAATAGTTATTCAACTTAGGTAACTTCCCAATTTTAAATAGAAGAAATATTTTAATATTTTAAATTTAAATTGAAAATTACTTACTGACTAATTCTTACATAATAAATTAATTTGTCCTAAAAACTAACACATGCCAATTTTTTAGGTTGCCACTTGACAAGTTTATAGGCAAGACTTTTATATGTGTGTAATTACCAACCAATATTTAACTGCAAAAAATGATGAAATGCTGAATAAAGACATCCGATTTGAATAATTCCACGGAGCAAGACCACGACCCAAATCTAACAATAAGATATGCAAACATAATCAAAATAACAGAAACAATTGAAAAAACTTAGATGAAACTGCCAAATGAGGATAAGAAACCTTTAATTGCGAAAAGTTCATTGGAATTGAAGAGAGGTTAATATGTAGGCCATTTCTTTTCCACTGGCATTACTCTATAGAGATAGAGTTATAAGGAATAGAATTCAACTTCCAGATCATCAATATTTGCCAATTTATGATTATCCAGAAGAAGATCTAAGGTATGTTGAATCAATTAAGACGGTGCTATAATTTCTCCGAAATTGCCTCAAGGAACAAAATTTAGTATTACAAACGCAATGATCTAGCTGTTGCATTAGAAGGGAGTGTTTGTTACTTTGCCTACTAATGATGCAAACATGCACCTTATAAATTTTGTGGGGATTTACACTTCGTACAATCTATCGGGGGTGAGTCAGGAAGCTCTACGACTCACGTTGTTTCCATTCTCTCTTAAGTTTAAAGCAATATTATGGTTAGGAGAGCTGTCTCATGTGTCTATTACTACTTCGAACGAGTTGAGGATACAATTTTTAGATCGATTTTTCCAGCTCTCTAGAATGCTATAGTTGGAAGATGAGATCTATAACTTCAAATAGTTATATTCAGAGGTACTCTACGAGATATGGTTAAGTTTTAAGAAGAAGATGATGGATGTTCCAAACCATAAAATCACCGAGTGAAACTTGTTGGAGATATTCTACATAGCCTTGAATGCAAATACCAAGGCTGTGGGTGATACTATTACAGGTGGAGCTTTCATGAGTCTCTGATGAGATCAAGCTTTCGAGATCTTAGACTTAATTACTAAAACTAACTGAGGATGGAATTCTCGGGAGGCAAACAAGTCAGTTAGTACTTATGCTATTTGTGCTTTCAGTAAGCAGAGAGCCTTAGATAAGACAGTGGCTCAAGAGGTAGCACAACTGAGGACTGAGATTAGGTTACTAACTAAGTAATTCCAAGTCATCGGAGCAAAAAGGTGAATATAATGGGAGAGCGAGGTAAATCTTCTAGACATGACATATATGGTTCTAAAGAAGAGGCAAAGTACTTGGATAAGGAGATGGAGAGTTTTTGAGCCAAGAAACAATGGTCTAACCAAGACACCTGGAGCTCGAAGTAAGGAAATCAAGGTCAAAATTACTATAAAGATTGGTATAGGGATAGGAGTAGAGAGCGTGATAGTTACTGGAGGAGAAATAATGATTACAAGAAGAAGAGTGGTCTTTATGTTTCACCGGAGAACCCTATAAATTTCCTTTTCCTCATATCACTCCTATCAAAGTTAAAATATTCACTACTAACTAAATGAAAAATTGAGTTATTAATTATAGTAATAGATATCCACCTATTTTGTTTCTCCATTAGATTGTCATGTATTCCTTATTATTAGAGAAAAAGACACCAACAAAGCTCTTTACTGAGCCTTTAAGCATGTAGCTTTAGTAAGTATAGGGTCGTATGTTTCAGAATGACAGTGAAATTAAGAGAGGGTTAGATACAATGATCAAATTAGAGAATGTCACCATATATCCCAGGAGTCCAGGTATAGGTCAGAAAAATAGTTTTGCAGAAACATTTACTATATATGACGCAAAATGAAGAAAAGATATAAAAATAAATGATCATCTAACTTACATTTTCTATACCATATGGAGAAAAAAAACCTCTAAATATCTTGGTTCTTTTTTTCCCTTTCTCTTAAATTTATCTATGAAAGCGAGGAGCATACCAACACTCATCATTGAATGCCAATTATGAAAATGAAAGAAACAACATCCAGAAGAGCACAAGTTTTATTTCTCCATGGCTCCTTTAATATATTTGGAAAATATAGTAATCATTTGAAATGTGAAGAGGAGTAGTAGATGATAACGTGCCAAATTAAGTACAATCAAAGAATATAATTATAAACAATTTGCGTGAAGCGCAGGTAAGTGCACCAGTTAGTTCATAAATTAGGGTTAAACCCTAATTCCTACCATGAACAAGATTCTAGCTACTTTTAATAATGTTAAGAAGTAATTCAATTTTAGAATGTAAAGAACATACCTCCAAAGATAAAATCTATCAAAATTTGATAGAAAATCACCTCTCATAGCGCTCTTGTTTTTTTAGAAAGTAGCGAATGAAAATACTTTTTGGGTTTTAAAGCTGCAAAATAATATTTTATTACCACGACAGTAAAGTTACCACTGCATCATTAACAATTGTTTGTACTTTAATTGTGGCTACCGCTGAAGCAGTTCTTTTACTGCTGCAACGGTCCTGAGGTATAATCTTAAGGACTTTCCTACAATTATTCCATTTTACAACAAATCCCTCAAAATATGACATCGCGAACCAACCCTTTTATGGTAAACTCCATAACTAGAGTTCTAATATTCTAATTTATGTACTGAAAGTTTCTATGGCTTTCTAAATGCATCCTCTATCACAAAATTAAGTCAAATATCCCCCCCCCCCCCCCCCAATCAATGCTAAAATTAATACCAAATTTTCTTAGATTTTATACCCTCAAATTCACCTAATACTAGGCCAATCCTGAATTTCTCAAAAATTTATCTAAGGGTAAATTTAGGGAAGGTAAGACTCCTTATTTTAGTGTAACAATAATTAGATCATTACATATGAGCTAGTACGTATTGAGTTTTTCACATCAATGATTAAGGACATTCACTCACCAATATTTTATTTTGCATGCCTCTTGTGTCATTTTAGTTGGTTTTAGTTTGACTCTAAGGCACCTTTGGCCTTCTTCCAAACCTCATTATATAAATGAGGGATCTATTTATTTTTTAATTTACTAAGCGTCTAAGTTTGAACCTCTCCTAGATAGTTTAACGTGAAGCCTTAGAGAATAAAAATTATGTATGGTCGATATTGACTCAAAGGATTGTTCTTTTGGGAATGATAAATAATATTCACACAGATAAATTTGAATTATTCCTCTCGCTCAACTATCCTTGTTCCAATTGCATAAGGGTTCTAAGTTTTGATGTTATCGATATGATCAGTTCATGCAATTTTTATGTAAAAGTTAGTGCTGAATATTTAAATCGGGCAGTATAGACATCTTTTATGGCCCATTTTGTGGGTCCTAATCGTATCCTTGTTTCCCATTTAGAGTTTTAGGGAGATTTCCCTCAGGCTTTTCTCCTTTTGACTCTGTTAGAGTAAGATATCAGCCTTGGGAGCCTTAGCCACTAGCATCCAATTGTGATTTGAATTAGGAGTCTTACTCCAAAAACCGAGATAAAATTTTAAAACAAAAAGCATAGACATATGATAATATCTGTAAGTTCTTTCATTCATTCAACGGATACGGTAATTGTCTTTGCAACGACAGGGTAAATAATATTTTTTTGTTGAAAGTCTCTACTACTACCTCATTAAGAACCTTGTAAGAAAACCCCTTTTCATGATACAAATTGGTTGAAATAAAATGAGTGTACCTTATCATTCAAAGTCTTCCTTTGACAAGCCCAATTTTTTTTCCAAAACACGCCTCCAAAAATACATTAAAAAAAGAGCCAATACATAAACAAAACATTAAGGAAGGATGCCTACCTATCTCATCAAGATTACAGATCAACTAATTCTCTTCTAAGGAACTCCCAGTCCTTCTGGCGCCTGGATACGTTTAATGCCTTTCTCATAGTTTTTCTTGGCTTGTTCATTCAGGAATATCCACACATGAGTAGTTCAGCGACTGCCTCACAAAGGTAGAAGCTACCACCAATTTCATGGTCAAAAGGGATTTATAACTTGGTTCCTTTGATGTCTCCAATTATCGAGGCTAGCCTCTCAAGGCTAAAACTGAAGCAATATTTTGAGATCATGGGTGCATAATTGATGGAGTACAATATGGATTTTCTACCAACCAAGATTACTAATCCTTCTGTGAGGATTCCCCTACCTGCCCTTCAATCATATCGACACTAGCCTAAACCTCAAAATTATTTGCCTCCACAACCACTGGCTTAGGCTTCCAGCGAGAAGAGAGTATAGTACTCATCAGTCAACCCGTTTGAGTTGTTCTAGCATTCGAGGTTCCCAGCAGGCCTATCCCTCAAACCCATAAGCTTTTTTAGGGCCTCGGGTCACTCAAAATCTACAGAACCTTTCTAGTAACTTAGTGTAGTCATTATCATTTGAATCTTTGACTCGTATCAATGGTGAGCCCAAGTCATCACTTTAAACACAGTCAAACTCTCAGTGATCTTAAAAGAACCAATCGATATTTTAGGTTTAAATCCCTTGGTAAAAGCATTGGTTGCCTAGTCATTGGGCATCAATCATCGAGCATCATTGGGAGTAGCATTTTTTTTTTTAGAATTGGGCCACAAACTTCAAAAGCAACTTTGTATCTCCTTGCCCTATTTTGAAAATGTCCCCTTAGCAGGGCACCACCTTCTTAGCTCCAGCACGGAGAAGGCATATCTCCTCTCCAAACTTCTTTACTAACATGACTTGACTACTTTATTGGTCAGGGCATTACCATTAACCATCGTGGTAATGAACAACATGTGCTTTTTGGAGGTTTAAGTTTCTATCTTACTTTGGGATGTTCAGAATTTTGAACCTCTGTAGGATAGGTCTTCTCACAACGGTGGCCATGTAGGGTAACTCGGCATAGATTTTGGAATTCAGTCATTTTACCACTAATAGAGACCCAAAGATGTAGTTTATCCAAGATTGACACTAAGAGTACTGCTACAACACCCCAAAAATCCAAGCTAAGATTAAACCCATCCTTCAAGAAAATATAGAACCATACTTTATTTTTTGATAGCGCGAGGAGTGTTTTAGACATGTATTAGGGACACAAGTAACTCCTAGATCATAAACAAGTTGAAACATTCCTTACCAATTGATTTCTTGCGAAGAATGTTTCTATAGTCAACTTCAAATGGCCAAAACTCCTAGAAGATAAAGAGTTTTAGAGATCAAGACCACCAAATGAAAGGTATTTGAGTCTTCTTTCTAATACCTTTAAAAGTTTGTTAATACATTACTAGAGTAAAAGTTATGTTTAATTTACCAGAGGTTGTCTGCCTGCCAGAGTGTAACAATTTGGTATGATGAACAGTCACACTTGTGTCAATCCATCAATTCAAGCCATCAGATTAACTAGTAAGACCAAAATTTAGTCTTATTGCGATGGCTTGGAGTTACAGTTTGTCAAGAGTTTGATGGTTTGTCACCTGAACTGTCAAACGGTAATGTTCTATACTATTATAATATTTTCAAAGGGGTTGTTTGATCTTCTCCCACTCTTCTAAGACCAAAAATACATCATTTAAGCTATCTTAAGCCTAATTAAAAAGCCTAAAGTACCCTAAATTTGACATTAACTCAAAATTTGATAGACATATAAGGAGAAAATAGAGAACTAAGTGATTCCCTCTACCAAAGCAAAAACTATGGTTCTTCAACTTCATGCTTCAAATTAAAAGTTTCACTAGGGTTTTCACTCTCATGTATGTGGGATTTCATATTTGGGTTCCCTTTCACCCATTGAGTCCCTAAGGCAACTCAATTTCTTAATTTAATTCCATTCTTTAAGCTTAGGGTTTCAATGAAATATATGAATTTCCTTAAGTTCTAGTCTCTTATTGTGATTAAGCCATGAGTACATGTTTTCCCATGAATTCTAGTATCCTTTCATGCTTATAACTACGAGCTCCCAGTATATTGATAACTTCATAATTTTGGACTTGAGATATAAAATTCCCTATTACACTCAGATTATAGAATTGTCATTATTAGTTGCATTCCTCAGTGATGGTGGGTTATGAATATCTGATGACCTAGTATTTCATCCATTTGTTAATGAATACTTAATCTCTAATGATTATATAATTTAGAATGCTTTCGGATAAAGAACTTATATTTAGTTTCAGAATAGCAACCTTTTAAAGTATTTCAGCATATCAATTTTCTTTCAATTGGGAGTAGTACTTAGCATCGAGATGACACAGGTTTATACAATCCATGTCCTAAAATACATACTACCGTAGGTATAAGGGGGTCTTTATTAGTTGAGAGTGCCTCCTTTTTGCCCGAATGGGCTCATGAGTGAATTCATGGCAATAATGGTTCTTACCCATAACAAGGTACAAAATGCGCTCCCAACTTGGGTTATAGAATGGATTCCATATTTCTCAAATGGTCTATGTCGGTTACAGTTATCCTACAGTTATAGATTCAGATATGTGCATAACCTTATTTTCATTATTCGCCAAATTATACAATTACATGTTTATTACTTGGTTATTGTATCAGTTTTACATTCCTTGAGTATCATGCTGAGTTTATATTTTCATATTTAGCTTGTGTAATTAATTCTTATCTCACATGCTTAGTACATTTAAAGTCTGCATACTTTCCTTTGTGCTATATTATTTTATAATACAAGTTTAGACACTCAACATACAGCTCGTGGTTAGCACAATCTTCTATCATCTCATTATTAGAGTTTGGAAAGTACTCATATTTGAGGACAAGAATTATATTATTTTCTCTATTCATCCATTTAGTTTCAGATTGTTGAACCTAGCTGAGGGCTTGTCCTAGCAACTTGTCTTAGTAGAAGCTTTCATACAGATAATTAAACTTTTTAGCTTTATGGTTTTGATTCAAGTATTGTTATTGGTTTTGATTATTATATATTATTCATACTTCTAGGTTCCACATCAGTAATTATCAATTATTTCAATATTCATAGTGCCATGTCAAGCTCGGGGTTAGCTTGGGGTCACTTGTGACTCTATGTACCACATTATGACTAGGTATGGTCTTGGGTCATAACAAACTTGGTATCAGAGTATCAGGCTTAAAGTGTCCTAGGGTATCAAAAACTTGCACTAAGTAGTGTCTAATTTATGAGTGTGAAGCACACCACACTTATGAGTGAGAAGCTATGAAATCGTCCCGACACGAGACTGCCCCTAGTCATAACATGGTGCATAGAGTCCTAAGTGACCCCAAGTTAACGCATGTCTTGGCAAACACTATGAATACTGAAAGATATTAATAACATTTTAGGTGAAAACAGAGCTGAAATAAATAACTGATGAAATAGTCGTAATAAAATATTGAACATCAGCCAAAACTGGGAATAAGAGTGAAAATCCAAACATTTGTCTAACTATCTGAAAGACTCTTAATCATGACGAGATGTTGGGATAAGTCCCCAACTAACTCAGACTAGATGAAATAAATGAAAATATTGAAAATAAAAAAATAAAGACCAATACTTGATTGATGAGGACTCACCAAGGCTTCATCTGAGCAAAACAAGAATGTGCTAAGTATGTTCAGGGTATTAAGCATCCGAACTTATATTATGAGACAATATAGTGCAAAGATGTATACGATCAGTTCTTTGAATGTATTGAGTATGCAGGATGGAAAAATAATTGGCATAAACTGAACATGGATGCACATAAACATGATAATCTAATTGCAAAACCTAATAACATATATTGAATAAGTTTTATATCTAGAAGCCAGGTCATGCAAAGTCTGGAGATGAAACATAAATTGATATCATAAACTGAGGACTGTGGGAGCTAACTTCAACTGAAATACCCAATCTAAGAAAAATCAGGGTCCAACCTATAGCCCCAGTTGGAAGGGTGTCAGTACCTTGCCAAGGGTACCAACACTGGCTGGCGTGGATCCACTAAACTGATGTCCCAAAGGACTAGGTGTCAAGCCTAAACTGACAGGTGGCCCCTTATAACCTATGATGGTCTGTATTTTTTGGAACTTAGGAACTGCTACTAATGGTCTCAAGCCTAACTAACGAATGAGTCTCCATCCTTGCGCTCAGTCAGTGCTAAGTACTACTACCTACTAAATGACACTAAAGTATAAACTGATACATAAACTGATAACTGATATTCTTAAATCATAGTATTTTACTTATAACAATACTTGTATGAATCTGAAGTATTCAATAATATGTAAACTGATAGATATAACTAAATTCCTAGGTATTGGGTGTTCAGAACCCACCAACTCTACACATGAAGACATTAATTGATATCAAGAGGAAACTCACAATTCAAAACCCATAAGCTCAACAACATGTCATGATAAGGGAATTCATGGTTTTGAATATGGAAGATGTTATTTTGGTTGGGAAAACACGTAACCATGGTTTATTTCACAATAAACTAAAGAGAAAACTCATATTTGACCTGGAAACCAACTTGACGGGAAAATATACTTGAGAATTGGGGTGTTTTGGGGACTCAATGGGTGTAAGGAACCCATTGATGAAATCCCACATACCTGGAGTGAATTCCTTGGGGAATAGCTTGGAACTTACTCCTGAACTTGGAGAACCATAGTCTGCTTTAAACAAGAAGAAAATCGCATCTTTTTGTCTAAGCATAATAATTTTGGAGTTTATGAAATGTTAGGGTAATTTAATACCTCAATAACTGATATTGGAGTGCCTAAATAACGTAGGTTTAGGGTTAAAGGGGTGAGAAAATACCAAAAAGCGCTTTTTAAAATCATGCAGTAATTTCATGTTCCAGTCGTCACGGCTCACGCCACAACTCATTACGACTGCTCACGGGTCGTGGTCTGAGTTATTAACTAAGTTTCTAAGGGTCTGGGACTTTCTGTTATGGTTAATACTCCCCTTCCCAACGACTAATTAGGTGTGATCACTAGTCATTGGGAGTAGTCATGGTCTGAGACTCAATTTTCTAGATTTACTTCGATTATGGTAACGAATCCACATAATGACTCATTGCCACTGATCATGAGTCATAGGGTGTTAGCCTCCTAAGTCTACATTTTAATAATGACAAACTAACATGTGTATCTTTGTAGGATATTGAAGACTGCTAATATTGGAAGGATAAAGAAAGCCGATTCCAAGAATAGAAGGACATTAGGAATAGAAGGACATCAATTCACGATCCACGACATCCAAGTAGATCAATCACAATGAAAACAAGTGGAAGGAGAATCTTAGCCCCAAAAGTCACGAAACATCAAATCAATCATGATCAAGTAAAAGAAGAAAAAAGTCACAAATATATCTAGAAAGGCACCAATCTCTACGAGACCAAAAAAAATAATGGCTCACGGACATATCTGATATGGATGTGAGTAAAAGTCGTATATGGACATATCATACGGCTACGTTTCTCAATCAAGGAATCAATTCAAATCCTTGATTGAGAAGAAATCTCTTAGGTTTCCTTATGAAGAGTAGTAGCTGAAGACTATAAAAAAGGAAAATTAAAGATGGACACGAGTTACGCAACTTCAAAAGAAGAATATAAAGGTGTCTCAATCTTAGTCTCACAAGGCTTTGTATCTTTTAGTTTACAATTGTTATATAAAGAGTAGGAGTGAGACAACTTTGTAACATCAACTGAAGCTGTGTCACGAGATCTAAAGAACAAAATAAGTTTTCAGAACTTGTTTCTTACTATTGTACTCGAGCCCAATATTGAACGATCTATTGAAACTTTGAAATCCAATAGGACTGAAAGTAGGCACCACATTAGTGTTCTAAACCAGGATAAATATTGGTGTCTTTACTTTATGTTTGATTAATTATTTGCTTAATTATTTTAAATCTAATCTATCTTGTGAAGTGTACTGATCTACAGGCGAGTCGACTATGAAGAGTCAGTAGTCGCTCAAAGAAATTTTTAATTCACCCCCATCTTGAATTTCAATTGGTATCAGAGCAGGTCTCACCAACAGTGTTTCTTAACCGCAAGTGAGTAAAGATCAAATAGCAAATTATCAAATCCTCGATGCTCTTCTCCAGGATGGACACTCCTCTACAAGACCACTATACTTTAACGGACAACTTTACTCCTACTTGAAAAAAGGTTCAGAATCTTTGTTCAATCAAATGACTTCCAAGCATGGGTTGTCATCGTGAAGGGTCCGAATCTGATTTCAGGACTTAAAGAGAAGTCAAAGGACAAAGACAAAGAATCTAGTAGTTCTCACATAGAAGACCTTGAAAGATTTGAGGTCAGCAAAGAACAACAAGAGGTAATTCAAACTAATTCATGTGCTATAAGTATACTTCTTTGTGTAGTTAGTGGAGAAAAATATGATAAGATATCAACCTGCGAGACTACAAAAGAGATATGGGATTGGAGGTAACCTATGAAGGAACCACCAAAGTCAAAAAGTCAAAGATTGCTGCCCTGGTCAATAAATACGATTTGGTCAAAATAGAAGAAAATGAGAACATTGAATTAATGTTTGCCAGATTTAGCAAGATCGTATGCGAACTAAAATCACTATGGATGATCTATCCATACAGCCTGCAAGTCCAGAAGCTAGTTTGGAGTCTCCCAAAAATTTAGGAAACCAAGGCTGCCATTTTAGAAAATGGAGATTTTCACAACATGGCATATGACGAACTATAATGTAACCTCATGTCATATGAACAAAATTATATAAACAGGTACCACAAAGAAGAGAAGAAGAAACCAGTAGTCTTCAATGCTGCTCCTACCGAATAAGTGGATAATTTGATAAATGCTAGTAGTGAAGGAATGGCTCTCATAAATCATGAAGTAATGCAAATCATGAGACAGAGACAACAAAGATCCCAAGAAGACTAGAATGATGATTCCACTAAAAACGATGATCATTGTTATTACTGTGGAAGGCCTGGTCACTTTAAACAAATTGTCCTGATTAAAGAAGAAGATCGTCTAGAAAAAATCAAAAACTTTGGATCCTGGAGTGATGAAGATGAAATTGAAGAAGAAGTAGAAGACGCCAATATGTGCTTTATGGCAACAAGTGAATCTACCAAGGTAAGAATACATGATTGTCACAACTGTAATATTTTTGAATCTAACTTAGATTTGATAACTGACGAGCTTCAAAAGGTTATAGATGAATATAAAAAACTTGCTCAAGAGACGAAAAGTTGTGAAGCCCGATCTAAATGAAAACTTGAGGAGGAACAGAGAAGTCATCAAATATAAATTGAAGCATGTCAAATTGAAATTGACTTTCTTTATGAAGAGGTTGATGATGTAAAATAAAGCTAAATAGTATTAAGAAAATTGCTAGTCACAGTTTTGTGAGATCCAACTCTTTTCAAAACAAATAAAATTCCTCATCAGAATAATTTAAATTAGCTAAGATCTTCTTTTTTTCTCAAGGACATGTCTATTTTATATATGGATAGAGAGGGCACAAATTGTACAGCTGCAGGAATAAGCCTAAAAGTGTGTGGGTTTGGAGGCCTAAAGGAAGCACATCTAACCTGTAAGTACCCAACACCACTTAGGTACCTAAACAAAATTGATCCTCTTATGTTGCAGGAACAGGTCCGTAAGAGCTATAAGAAAGGAATGTGGGTCATTTATAACGAATATTCTAGACACATGACCAAAAAGAAAGAAAATTTTTCTACTTTAGAGAAAATAGATGGGGGATTAGTAAGGTTCGGTGACAATGCTAGAGGCAACGTCATCGGAGTTGGATCAGTTAAACTCAACTTATCATACGAATTCATAGAAGTATATCTAGTAGACGATCTCAAACACAATATGCTCAACATCATTTAGCTCTGTGATGCCGTATTTGGAGTACTCTTCAAAGCTGAAAAATGCTCAATCAAATATGACAAAAGAGACATCTCTCTCATCGGTGAACACATTGATAATATTTATATTTTAAATAGTCCCAATTTTACTACCTTAACTTGCCTCACTGTACAAACCAATGATATTTGGTTGTGTCACAAAAAGATCGAGCATTCTGGTATGCATATCATTGAGAAGTTGTCTAGACTCGAATTGATAAAATGTCTGCCAAAACTCAAGTTTGAAAGGGGTCACATCTGTGATGCCTGTCAATTGGGTAAGCAGGCCCGGATATCATTCAAAGTCAAAGACATTATTTTCACTACCAAACCTCTTAAAACAATCCACATGGATCTGTTTAGACCTACCAAAACTATACGAATCGGTGAAAAGAGATATATTTTTGTCATAGTTGATGATTATTCATGTTTTAATTGGGTAATGTTCCTTTCTCAGAAATATGAGGCTTCATAAATTTTGAGATTTTTTGTAGAAAGGTACAACGAGAAACCAAACACCTCATCACTTATGTTCATATTGATCATGGAAGAGAATTTGAAAATAAGGCATTTGAGGAGTATTGTTCTCAGAACGGATCCTCTCAAAACTTATCTCCACCTCGGTCCCCTCATAAAAATGGTGTAGTGGAGCATAAGAATCAGTCTCTCTAGGAAACTATTAGGATAATGTTGTTAGAATGTAATCTCCTAGATCATTTTTGGGCAGAAGCAATAAGCACCACATGTCCATCATCAATAGGTGTCTAATATGACCTATCCTAAAGAAAACACCTTATGAACTATGGAGAGGAAAGAAGCCCAACATCAGTTATTTCCATCCTTTTGGCTGCAAATATTTTATTCACAACAGTGATAATAATAGCTTGAGAAAATTTGATCCACGAAGTGATAAAGGTATTTTCTTGGGTACTCTCCTACCAGTTGTGCCTATAGGTCCTTTAATAAAAAGAACTTTATGTGTTGAGAAATCTATGCATATTGTATTTGATGAATCTAATCACTTTTCTCCGAGCTTGAGTGTTGATGAATAATAGTGGATAGTCTGTGATTTGAAGAAAATAACAACACAATATCTGAGCCATTACAAGACAAGTCGACTACAGCCTCCCAAGAGTCGAATTCTAAAGAAAAAATAGTAAAGACAAGTGTTCCAAAAGAATGAAAGCACGATGCTTGTCATCCAAATGAACTCATCATCAGAAATCTAGAGGATAGAGTGCAAACAAGATTATCATTGAGGAGACAAATAGTTATCGCCCTTGTTTCTCAAATTAAACCTAATAAAAATGATGAGGCCCTCAAATATAAATCATGGGTTGAAGCTACGAAGGAAGAAATGGACCAGTTTGAACAAAATCAAGTTTGGACTAGTTGAAAGACCAAGAAACTACTCAGTAAACGGAACCAAATGGGTCTACAAAAATAAATTAAATGAAGAAGGTAAAGTTATCAGAAATAAAGCCATACTTGTAGCTCAAGGCTACTCCCAGCAAAAAGGTATTGATTATGATAAGACCTTTTCCCCTGTGGAAAGGTTAGAGTCAATACGAATTTTATAAGCTTTTGTAGCATTCAAATGTTTTAAGTTACATCAAATGGACATAAAAAGTGCTTTCTTAAATGGATTTATTCATGAGGAAGTTTTTGTAAAACAACCCCCTAGATTTGAAGATCCATTATATCCAAATCATGTTTTCAAATTATCAAAAGCACTCTACGCCTCAAACAAGCTCCAAAGTCTTGGTATGAGAGATTGAGTACTTTTTTAGTAAATAATAATTTTCAAAGGGGTAAAATTGATACAACTCTTTTCATACAAAAGCTTGATTCAAATCTTCTCATTGTGTAAATTTACATTAATGATATCATTTTTGGTAGTTCTAACATCTCTATGTGCGAGAATTTTATTTGATGAAATGGGAACTCAAAATGAGTCTTGTGGGTGAGCTCACATTCTTTCTGGGATTACAAATCAAACAAACTCACAAAGGCACTTTCATCAGTCAAGCTAAGAACACAAAAGAACTCATCAAAAAGTTTGGTATGGAAAAAGAAAAGGCCTATGGAACACCAATGAGCCCATCCACAAGCATTAATTCAAACTTGTCTGGAAAAGACATTGATGAAATGATGTACCGGGGGATAATTGGATCTCTACTCTACGTTCAGTGTGTGTAAATATGTCAGGTCGGCCAGACATTATATTCAAGTCGGCCAGTCGACTCCCAAGGAGTCTCATCTCATTGCTGTCAAACGAGTAATCCGATATCTAATAGGAACTCAAGACTTTGGAATATGGTATCCCTGCTCCTCATATTTTGATTTAATTGGTTATTCGGATGCTGATTTTGCAGGAGATAAAAATGATAGATAGAGCACTAGTAGAACATGTCAAATTTTTGGTGATGCCCTTATATCATGGCATATTAATATGCAAACTTCCATTGCTCTTTCAACTACTGAAGTTAAATACATAGCTGTCAAAAGTTATGGTACACAAATTTTATGGATCATGCATCAGCTTTTTGACTTTGACTGATCTTTTGAATTTGTTCCTATTATGTGTGATAACATCAGTGCTATTAGCTTATCTAAGTATATTGTTCATCATTCTAGAGCTAAACACATTTATATTAACCATCATTTTATTCGAGATCAGGTAGAGAATGGTTATTTTAATCTAAAAATTTGTTGACTCCAAAAATCGACTAGCAGGTATTTTTACAAAAACCATGCTAGAAGAAAGATTTTGTTCTCTTAGAAAAAGGCTTGGTATTCTTAGCATTAATGATTTTTAAGCCTTATTTTGGATAGTATTTTGCTGAAATTTTTATTTAATAAAAAATTATGCATTTTTCTATGAAAGATTCTATCACAACATGCATAAATCCCTCACATATTTCCTGGCCATATAGGTTGTAAAATGATTTCACATTTTTAACTCCTTGTTGTATCTCTATATGTAGATTTCTTTGTCTGTATGTTGTTTATGTGTTGTTTCTTTTTTATTATGTAAAAGGGAGAGAAAGTAGGAACATTAAAGTCGCCTACCCGTCAGAGGGAGCAGAGCAAGTCAACTGATGTTACATGGAAGTCAACTAATACTTGTACAAGTCAGAGGGAGAAAGCTGACAGACAGGGAAGTCAACTGATGTTTACTCTTGTTCTGATGTTTACTTTTGTTTGTTATTATAAAAAAAAAAGAGATTGTTGCTCCTAAGTCTACATTTTAATAATGAAAAACTAACAAGTGTATCTTTGTAGGATGTTGAAGACTACTAATATTGGAAGGATAAAGAAAGAAAGCTCCAGGAATGGAAGGACATCAATTCAAGATCCATGCATCTAACTAAATCAATCGCAATGAAAACAAGTGGAAGGAGAATCTCAGCCCCAAAAGTCATGAAAAATCAGATCAATCACGATCAAGTAAAAGAAAAGGAAAGAAAAGTCACAAACACATTTGGAAAAGCATTAATCTCTTCAAAACCAAAAGGAATAATAGATTACGGACATATATGATATGGATGTGAGTAAAAGCCATATATGGAGATATCATATGGCTACATTCCTCGATCAAGGAATCAATTCAAATCCTTGTTTAAGAAGAAATATCTTGAGTTTCCTTATGATGAGTAGCAACCGAAGACTATAAAAGAGGAAGACTGAAGATGGACACGGGTTACACAACTTCAAAAGAAGAATATCAAAGTGTCTCAATCTTAGTCTCACAAGGCTCTGTAACTTTTTGTTTACAATTGTTATGTAAAGAGTAAGATTGAGTCAACTTTGTGACATCAACTGAAGCTGTGTCACAAGATTCAAAGAAAAAAATAAGTCTTCAGAACTTGTTTCTCACTATTGTACTCAAGCCCGACATTGAACAATCTAAGAAAACTTTGAAACCTAAGGGGACAGGAAGTAGGTACCCGATTAGTGTTCCGAACCAGGATAAATCTTGGTGTCTTTACTTTATGTTTGATTACTTATTTTCTTAATTGTTTTAGATCTAATTTCTCTTGTAAAGTGTACTAATCTATAGGCGAGTCGACTATGAAGAGTCAGTAGTCGAATTATAATTTTTTTTTTAATTCACCCCTCTCTTGAATTTCATAGGATAGTTATGGTAATGAGTCCACCTAATAACTCATTGTCACTGATCACGAGTCATAGGGTAGAGTCTTTAACCCTAGGCTAAAATCTAGGGGTCTCACTATTATGATAATAAATTCCACGTAACAACTCATTACGTCTAGTAATGGGTTGTTACCTGAGTCATCATCATTGGGAATTTATCAGTCCCTCAGGAAATTTTTATAACTTTTTACCACGATATCGGATTTAGGCGCGACTTATGGCATTGGAAAGTTATTTTAATGGTCTGTCTTTTGATGAGTTGAGAGCTTGAAAAAATTGGAGTATTACAATATCTCCCCCTTGGGATCGTTCATCCTTAAATAAAATTGACTAAGCTGAGAGACTAGGGAAAAACTAGGATCCTGCACTAAATACTTAAGAACTAAATTATTAACTGACATCTGAACTTATGATTAATGCATGAACTGAACTGAACCCATGAATGAATGATATAACATGAAGATGGTTGGATGGCTGAGATAGAAATGAAAGAATTAATTAATTAAAGAAACAATTACCTCATGTTAGGACTGGGTTCTACGAGAAAAGGTGGGGGTACTTGGTCATGATATCTTCCTTTATTTCCCAAGAATCTCTCTCAGTTGACTGATTTCTCTGTAGAACCTTTACTAAAGCGACCTCTTTATTTCTCTTCCTATGAATATGATGATCAAGGAACTCAACTAGGACTTGTTCATAAGTAAAATAGGCAATTTTCCAAGCCAATCTTTTCTACAGGTATTACTCATGTTGGGTCTCCAAAGCATTTCCTCAACAAGGAGATATGGAACATTGGGTGCACTGATTTCAGCTCTGCAGGTAATTCCAACTCATAGGCTACCTTTCCATACCTGCCCGAAATCTTATAGGGACCGCTATAGCTGGGATTAAGATTCTATTTCTTACCAAATCTCTTCACCCTTTCATTGGTGAAATTTTTAAGTAAACAAATTCACCAATATCAAACTCAAGCTCCATTATCCTTACGTCTACATAGGATTTTTGATGACATTGGGACATTTTTAGCCTTTCTATAATCAGCTAGACATTTTCTATTTCTTTGTGCACTGAATCTAGCCCTATCAATGCAATTTCACCAACCTCAAACCAATAAATAGGGGACCAAAATCTCCTACCATAAAAAACTTCAAACAGAGCCATTTGAATACTAGTGTGATAGCTATTATTGTAGGCAAACTTAATCAAAGGAAATGATCATCCCAACTACATATGAAATAAATTACACAGTCTCTCAATATGTCCCTTAGAGTTTGAATGGTCCTCTCTTCCTGACTATCTATCTGTGGGTGAAAGGTAGTACTGAGATGAACTTGGGTACCAAGACCCTTTTGAAATGTCATCCAAAAATATGAGGTAAACTAGGTACCTCTATATGAAATAATGGTCAAAGAGACTCCATGCAATTTCGCCAACTCCCTAAAATAGATTATACCATAATCTTTGGTTGATTCTGAAGTGTTAACTAGCAATAAATAAGTTAACTTAGTTATTTGGTCCATAATAACCCAAATGGAATCATGCTGATAACGAGTACAAGGCAACCCTATGATGAAGTCCATATTCACCACTTCCCACTTTTAAGTGGGGATGCTGAATTCCTGAAGTGTACCGCTAGGACTCTCGTGCTCAACTTTAACCTGCTAATAATTTGGATATTTTTTGATGAATTCCGCAATATCTTTTTTCATACCATTCCACCAACAAACTTTCCATAAATTGCGTACATTTTAGTAGCTCCTAGATGAATAGAATATAATGAACCATAAGCCTCTGCTAACATTCGCTACCTCAAATCACGCATATTATGTACATATAACCTGCCCTGACAGTGAAGCACACCATATCCCCCTTGATAGAAAACCTCAACCTTCTGATCCTGAACTTTGTCCTTCAACTTAGACAAAACAGGATCACTATCTTGCTTTTCCTTTACCTCGGCAACCAATGAAGATTCCAAACCATTCCTAACCCACACACTACCTTCAGTTGAATTAACCAACCAAACTCCTAACCTAGAAAGATGATGAACCTCACAAACTAGATCCTTCTTATTATCCTCAATGTGGGAAATACTTCCCATAAAAAATCTGCTAAGAGCATCGGCCACCATATTGGCCTTGCCCGGGTGATACAAGAAACTTATGTCATAGTCTTTTAACAACTTTAGCCACCTGCTCAGACAAAGTTTAGATCCTTCTGACTGAAAACATACTGAAGACTCTAGTGATCTGTGAACACATCGGCATAAACCCCATAAAGATAATGTCTCCAAATATTTAAAGCAAAAACATCTGCTGCCAACTCATGATCATTAGTTAGGTAGTTCTTCTCATGAGGTTTGAGCTGTCTAAAGGCATATGCTATGACTTTGCCCCGTTGAATCAACACACAACTAATACCAACTCTAGAAGCATCACAATAGACCACAAAACCATCTAAAAGCTCTGGTAAAGTAGAAACTTGGGTAGAGGTGAGTCGAGTCTTTAATTCTTGAAAACTCTTCTTACAAGAATTGGACCACTTGAATTTGACTTTTTTTTGAGTCAGTCTGGACATGGGAGAAGCAATAGAGGAAAAAATTCAACAAACCATCTCTATTACCCGGTTAAACCCAAAAACTTCTAATTTATAATGGAGAGATGGGTCTAGGCCATTTCTTCACTACTTTGTTCTTTTGAGAATCAACTTGAATGCCTTCACAAAAAATAATGCACCTAAGGAAATCTACCAATTTTAACTAGAATTCACAATTGCTGAACTTAAAAAATAACTGATTATCTTTGTGAGTCTACAAAACAATCTTCAAATGGTTTGCATGCTCACCTACACTACGGGAATAGATGAGAATGTTATCTATGAAGACTATGACGAACATGTCTAAGTACTGCTTTAACGCCCTGTTCATCAAGTCCATATAAGTTGTAGGAGCATTTTTTAGTACAAAATACATGACTACAAATTCAAAGTGACCATATCGAGTTGTAAAAGTTATCTTTGGAATGTCACATTCTCTGACTCTATGATGATGATAGTCGTATCTGAGGTCTATCTTAGAGAAATAGTGTGCACCTTGAAGTTGGTCAAACAAGTCATTAGTCCTGGGGATGGGATACTTATTCTTGATGGTAATTTTGTTTAACTAATAATATTCGATGTACATTCTGAGAGAATCATCATTCTAATAGGACTGGAGCACCTCACAAAGAGACACTAGGCCTAATAAAACCCTTATAAAGGAGATCTTTCAACTATTCTTTCAATTTCTTAAGCTCGGATAGAGCCATTCTATGAGGTAGAATTTAGATAGGCTGGGTATCTAGAAGGATATCTATTCCAAAGTCAATTTACCTCCCTAGAGGAACTCCCGACAGATCTTCAAGAAATAGTTTCAAAAATTCATTTACTACTGGAACTGACTCAAGACTTAGAATTTTGGACCTTGAGGCATTGACTCAAACAAGATGATAAACTCACACCTTGGAAATCATTTTCCTTGCCTTAAAGAAAAAGACAAACCGACCTATAGGCACTGAGGTACTACCCCTCCATTCTAAGACTTGATAATTTGGGAACTAAAACTGGACTGCTCTATTTCAATAATCAACTGAGGCATAGAAAGAGTGAAGCCAATCCATGCCAAGAATAAAATCAAAATCAATCATTTCTAACTCTACAAGGTCAATTGATGTGACTTTCTGGGACACTGTGATTGGGAAATTTCTGTATACCCATCTAGCTATAATAGAACTACCGACTAGAGTAGAGACTGAGAAGGGCTCTGCTAGAATATTGGGATAGACACCAAAATCTAATGCTATATAGGGAGTCGCAAAACAAAGTATGTCCCAGGTATCTAATAAAATAGACATATTAATATGAAAAGTATGCAACATATCGATAACCATATCAAGAGAACACTCCTGCTCTTATCGAGTTTGAAGGGCATAAAGCTTATTCTGACGTTGCCCACTAGTAGCAGTAGAGGTGGCACCCTAATGAGTCGGGAAACCTACTAGAATGACTGAAGAGTTTGTCTGACTCTGTTGTCGATCATTTTTACCTCTATATTCAACCATCGGACACTCCCTTACTCTATGTTCTGCCTTGCTACACCCAAAACAAAGATCACTACCAGTCATGCACTCTTCCTTATGGTTCCTACTACATCTCTTGAAGATTGGGTTGGTGTAACCAATATTCATGTTTTCTAGGACTTAGAGCCTAGAGCCTTATCATGAGTATCCTATTTGAAGTTAGCCACTAGGGAAATAGAAGATGACGAGGCTGGGGTTAAAGAACTGGGAATGATTTGCATCATCTAACCTCTATTGAGAGAAGTTGAATCTACCTATCCTAGCCCTCTTATTTTCCTTTTTTTTCTCATTGAGTTTCTCTTTATCATTCTGCTGAGCATGAACCATTAATCTAGAGGGGTCCATTTCCTTAATCAACATAGCCATCCTACACTTGTTAACCACATCCTCAGAAATACTAGATACTAACTAGCTTATTTGGGCCCTAGAATCAGCCACCATATTCGAAGAATACCTTGCCAACAGAGTAAACTTGAGTGTTTATTCCTTCACACTCATGCTACCCTGCTTCAAGTTGATGAACTCTTGTGCTTTGGCTTCCCTCAACTTAAGTGTGAAGAACCTATTAAGAAAAGAATTTGCAAACTCATCCCACTCTACAAGCTTTGTGTCAACACCTCTATCCTCCTCCACTATTTAACTTAGGTGTGATCCACCCCTTGTAATTGGTAAGCAGCTAAATTAGCACTTTCACTCGAGGTGAAGCCTATGATATCGGTCATTTTTTTCATACAATTTGAAAATTCCTAGGGATCCTCCTTAGGCTTAGATCCAAAAAAACACTGGGGGATTCATCTGAGTGAAGTCCCAAACTCTAGTTGTTATCATATTCGTTGCTGGGTTAGTTGGGGCATCAACTTGTTATTTTGAGTATCCATATATTGGTCTAATGTTGTGAAATCATCCCTACATTCAGCATGAGAGACCTTCTTATTTAAAAGGTCTTTGAGAACAGGTGATGGTGATTGCTAGTCCTCATTTCTCCTTCTGTTAGCCCTTCTGGAAGGCATTTTCTGTAGAAGGGTAGAGAACGAGTTAGAAAAAGAAATTTAATAGAGCTTGCACTCCATCTCATGAAATTAATAACGAAAGAAGATAGGCTTTCCTAAAACATTTTGTAGCCTCTTTCCCATAACTATGGCGCACTTCACAGTCATGTACAAAACTCTACTCTATTTTGCGGAGAAAAGATGACTATTGCAATTTTATGAATTCAAATACTTTCAAAAAGAAGTTTTCGAACTTGATTTTTTGAAAATAGAGTCGCCACTTAATTTATTTAGAAAAATCAAGAAAATCTTTGAAAATTACTTAAACAATTCAAAGTAGACAAAAATCATTTAAGTTTGAAAATTTTGAATAAGTGGTTCCTATTAATACTCTTGAAAAGTTGTTAAGGCACCAAGAGTATCTACAAACTTGCGGTTGTTTCGACTATTTGAAAACAACTTTTTTGACTAGCTTTGAAAATGGATTATTTAATAAAAAAATTGTTTTCAAGATTTTTGGAAAAAAGGTTTTGATGACTTAGCGGAAATTATAACCAAGTTTAAGAAAATTAATAACAACTGGCATGAAAAAGGATAGGGAGAAACTAAAAGAGATTTAGGCCCTTGGTCCTAAATCTATAAACCATGTCCTAAACTAATTTGGGCTTTTGGCCCATATTGCACCTGTTCTAATCTAGTTATTTGGGCTTTTGGCCAATCTTGCACCTGTTCTAATCTATTTATTTGGGCTTTTGACCAATCTTCACCTGCCTAAGCTAGTTTTGGGACCTTTGTGGCCCAAAATCTGCTTCATCCGAATTAATTTATAATTTTGGCTTTGAGGCCCAAATGAATGAAAGAATAAATAAATAAATAAATAAATAAATAAAAATATAAATAAAGAAAGAAAGAAAGAAAGAAAAATAAGGCAATAACAATTGAGACTTTTCAAGTCTTAGCAACTTCATCAATGGGTCTTAACCCATTTTTTCTTCTTCTTCCATCTTCTCTCACTCGTATGTCATATGGCTAATTTTTGGACTTAGTCCTTTGGAATCAACTCGGTATTAAATGGGCCTCAATATCCCATAATAGGTATACAAAGGGAAAAGAATCCATGTAGGACTCGAGCGTATCCACATGCAAAAGAAAATTAAAGTAATTGATATATATTTCAAATGTTAACACCTAACATATAAACAATGACAAGAAAAGAGAACATTTTTGTGCGTAACAATAACAATGTTAGCATGATTTACCTAAAAGATATTATTTCAGCTTACTAATTTATTTCACTCGTGGAGGTATCACATTAAATTTTACGAACCACGAAGCATATACTTCAAGAACATTTATCAAAGGAATCGATGAAAAACATAGTAATTATCACAAGGACATTCATACCAACTAATTTCACTACTTCATTAAACAAGTCAAAACATTCTTTCTTACAAAAATAGCCTTGCAAAACCTTAAGAGTTTTAGGCCAATGAGCACAAATCAGACCAAAGTAAAGAAATATTAATGAACAACCAACCTAAGCGACATAAAACATAAACTTGAAAACTTTATTTTGCAAATAGATGAGGCAAGGCCCCATCATCAAACCTAGGTGATATTTGTAATGCCCCGAATCTGGTACCCGGAACTCTACACGGTGCTCATGACCCCGAAGGACCACAAGCTAACTCATGACTGATATTTGTACCTGTATACTATATGACATCATGTAAAATGTAGAAATAATAGACTGGAACATGCCATAAGGTTCAAAACAAATAAAACATACTATCTGAGAGTACGGTATATCAATACCAAAACATGAACTGAAATAAACTGTCTGAACATACTGTAGTCTAAAAGCCTCTAAAACTGAACTGTCTAAATAAGGAGTTGATAGGACATGTCCCCAACTAACTCCAACTACTAAAATAAACTAAGTAATGAAATAATAAATTAATTATCATGTTCTCAAAGGATGAGGACTCACAACTAACTCTAACTGCTGAGACTGGAATGCTACTGATGCTCTGGAGGTCGTGCTTCTGAACCTATGGTATAAAACACCATAGTGCAAATGTGTCAGTACAATTGAATGTACTGGTATGCAAGTGAGGTAGGCTGAATGCAAGGGTTAATATCCATGAACTATGCTAATCGACTGTATAAT
This sequence comes from Capsicum pubescens, assembly GCA_030864215.1. NCBI lineage: Eukaryota > Viridiplantae > Streptophyta > Magnoliopsida > Solanales > Solanaceae > Capsicum > Capsicum pubescens. The sequence continues at coordinate 67,558,658 of CM061541.1, forward strand.
ATGAATGGGAGAATGCAAGTATGAATAAATGACAGTAATTGAATTCGTGATGAAACTGACTACTGAGTCTAAATACTGATAACATGATTACTGATAACTTATACTGAGCGACTGTATCTGAAAGTCTAGGTTCTGATTGAACTAGTTGAGTTCCGTACTATTTTGAGTTGATTGTATCTGATAAACCTGAATTCTGTAGAACTATCTAAGTTCTATTACTAAGACAGAGACTGAAACTGTAAAAGTGGGAAGTAGTCATCTAACCGACATGCCCTAAATAACGCATTATAGCTGAGTTGGAGTCCAATCTATAACCCCAATTAGAAGGGTGTCAATACCACACCACTATTAAGGATAAGCTGTGCGTAACCCTCATCTAACAATATCCCCAAAAGTGAACGGAGGGGACCTCATCTCACAGTTATCTGATAGTGTTGATGTCTCAACCTATGCTGGCTACATAGTTCTGGAATACAAGGATTGTTTCTAAGAATCATACCCTTACCTGACAGTATGTGTGTTTCCATCCTTGGGTTCACTCGGTGCTAATTCCTACTCCCATCTAAATAGACACTGATCATGATTAACTGAACTGGACTAAACTGAATTCATAGAGTTCCGCTGACTGACAGAATGCTACTGAGATTACTGAATTACTGAGCTTTCCTGAGTCACATGACTGACTGAGTTCTATGGATCGTGGCTTGACTAAGGATATCGTGAACACATGACACCGGCTCTTGGCACACAACTATATTTTTGGGTACAAGCACCCCCAGGACTCGATAGAAGGAAACTGACAAAGCATGACATTCTTGAATACATGACCAACATCAACAATCCATAATATAATAAGTTGGAGATTTCATGAAGTACGAGCTCTAAAGCACCACAATGGCTACACATATTCATTGACTACGACATTTCATCAAATACTTGGCATGCATAAACTTGTACATAAATAGGGATTTCATATTATCATACTAGTATGACACTTCTCCTTTACATAGGCATTTAATCAAACAGATGGGGAGCATACTTCGGTTATACCATAATCAATGCATCTAATTATCATGGTTGGACGAATAAATTTGCAAATTTGAAGGGTTTATCATGATTATTATGCAAATCATCATATACTAGGTCAATCATTGGAATATGTAATTTAAAACATGAGTTAAAACCCCACAAAAACATGGACATGAATTTTAATTCAACTAAATCATGAACATTCATAAATACACAAATCTTAGATTTTGAAAAGAGATTCTTGAGCTTTATGGGTGAAAGAGACCCATGAATCAACACTTGACATACCTGGTTATGAGTTTCTTAAAGTTCTTGGACTTGAAGAACTTGAATTTCTTAGTTTCTTGAAGGAGAATTTGGATCTTGTTCTTGGGGATTGATCTTAGAGAGAAAACCCTAATTTGATGTTGTAGATGGATAATGAACTTTTGAGTCTATGTCTGATATTATTAGGTATTAGAAAGGGTGGTAAAAGACTGAAAAGCCCCTTTTAAAAATGACTTAAAATAACTGAACAAAATATGCAACGGTGTGTGTGATGGTCCGTCGTTGGGTCGAAGGTCCGTCGGTCCTGACCGTCGCACCTGGGAAGAATAGGGGTTCACTGCCTCTCCTACGACGGCTTGGGCGATGGTCCGTCGTTAGCTCGATGGTTCATCGGCTTGAGCCATCGCTCTTTGGCAGAAGGTGGTCTCACTTCCTCCGCTGCGAGTTTGGGCAACGGTCCGTCGCTAGCTCGACGGTCTGTCGACCCTCATTGTCGCACCTGGGCAGTTTTGACTTCTTTCATTAAAACATCCATATCTTTTTACTCTGATACCATATTTGGATGAAATTTGTATCGTTGGAAAACTAATTCAATATCTCTCATGATAAAAAGTGAAAATCTTTAAAATACTACACGTATAAACATGTATTCATATTTAGAACAAGTTTTTAATATTTTTTTGAGATGAATTCAAGCTAGGTAGAAGTATGGGGTATTAAAACATCTCCCCCTTGAGAACATTCATCCTTGAATGAGACTGATTGAGATAGGAGAAAGGATAAGCTGAAGTACATATTGAACATAAACAACTGAAACATGACTTCATGACTGATATGACTAATAACTGAATATATATATATCATACTGAACATACATATCTGATGCATGTGTAACTGATTTATGAATGCATGACTGAGTGTCCTAATGAACAGAGTTTCCCACAATGAGAATGCATAGCTGATGCATGATTATATGACTACACTGATACGTGAATGCATGATTGAACATGCAATGGTATACAATACCAAGTTTATAATGGAATTATGATCATGAACTGAATAAGCTTAAGGAGAATTGTTACATTGAGATAGATATGAGTTGACGAGGAAGAGGTGAGGATACTTGGTTTGTATATTGTCTTCTACTTCCCAAGTAGCTCCCTCAACGGATTGATTCTGCCAAAGAACTTTGACTAGAGAGACTTCTTTATTCCTCAATCTACGCGTCTGATAGTCAAGAATTTCGACTGAAATCTCTTCATAAGAAAGGCTATTCTGAACATCTATGCTATGGATAGGGATTACAACTGCTGGGTCACCTATGCACTTCTTGGGCAGAGAGACATGAAAGACTGAATGAACTGAGGCTAGATCTGAAGGCAATTCGAGCTCATAGGCTACCTTGCCAAAACAATTGAGAATTTTGAAGGGACTGGCATATCGGGGACTGAGCTTTTCCTTCTTTACAAATTGTTTCACTCCCTTCATGAGAGAGATATTTAGATAGACATAATTACCAATCTCGAACTCGAGATCCTTTCTACGCACATCTGCATAAGACTTTTGTCGGGTCTGAGCATCCCGGAGTCTTTCTCTGATCAACTGGACTTTTTCTAAGGCATCGAATACTAAGTCAGGCCCTATAACTGAGGCCTCACTAACTTCAAACCAACTGACTGGAGATCTGTATCTCCTACCATAAAGAACTTTGAATGGAGTCATCTTAATATTAGAATGATAGCTATTGTTGTATGAAAACTCAATCAAGGGTAAGTGGTCGTCCCAGCTACCCTTGAAATCAATTACACACACCCTTAGCATATCTTCTAACATATGAATAGTCCTTTCTACTTGACCATCTGTCTGAGGATAAAAGGCGGTACTGAGATAAACTTGGGTACCAAGACCCTTTTGGAATGCTTACCAGAAATGAGAGGTGAATTGGGTACCTCTGTCTGAGATAATAGCTAATGAAACACCGTGCAATCTGACCAACTCCCTAATGTAGAGTCTGGCGTAATCCTCGACTGAATAAGAGGTATGGACTGGAAGGAAATAAGATGATTTGGTCATCCTGTCTACAATAACCTAAACTGAATCATGCTGGCAATGAGTACGAGGCAAATTCATCACAAAGTCCATGTTCACTTCTTCCCATTTCCAAGTAGGAATACTGAACTCCTGCATGGATCCACTAGGCTTCTGATACTCTATATTAACCTACTGACCTATAGAGCACTTAGCTATAAACTATGAAATATCTCTCTTCATATCACTCCACTAATAGATTTCCCGTAAGTTGCGGTACATCCTTGTGGCCACTGGATGAATAGAGTAGCACGCACTATGTGCTTCTACAAGAATTCCCTGTCTTAAGTCGTCTACACCTGGAACACACAGATGACCTTGACAATGCAAAACACCATCTCCCCCTTAGGAGAAAACCTCTACTTTCTGATCCTTGACTGACTCTTTCAACTTGAATAGACTGGGATCTCTATCTTTCTTTTCTTTTACCTCAGAAACTAGATATGATTCAGAACTACTCTGAACCCATATCTCACCCTCCTCTGTATCGACTAAGTGAACACCTAATCTGTCTAGTTGATAGATTTCCTAAGCTAACTTCTTCTTACTATCCTCAACATGAGAAACACTACCCATAGACAGTCTACTGAGAGAGTCATCCACAACGTTGGCCTTGCCTGGATGATAAAGGACACTTATGTCATAATCTTTCAAGAGCTCTAACCACCTTCTCTGAAGAAGATTAAGATCTTTTTGAGAAAAGACATACTGAAGGCTCTTATGATCTGTGACACATCTACATGAACTCCGTATAGATAATGTCTCTAGATCTTCAAGGCAAAAACTATGGCTTCTAACTCGAGATCATCAGTAGGATAATTCTTCTCATGGGGTTTAAGCTGTCTGGAGGTATAGGCTATGACCTTACCATGCTGTATGAGTACATAACCCAAACCTACTCTGGATGCATCACAATACACTATGAACCCATCAGAACCATTTGGAAGATCCAAAACTGGAGCTGAGGTGAGTCGAGTCTTCAACTCTTGAAAACTCTTCTCTTAAGGATCTGAACACTGAAACTTGACTTGCTTCTGAGTCAATATGGACATAGGGGATACAATAGAAGAAAATCCCTCAACAAACCATCTGAATAGCCAGCCAAACCCAAGAAACTCCTGATATCTGTTGGAGATACAAGGCAAGGCCAGTTTCTTACTGCTTCGGTCTTTTGAGGATCAACTCTAATACCATCACCAAAAATGATATGGCAAAGGAATGCTACTGACCTTAGCCAAAATTCATACTTACTGAATTTGGCGAACACTTGATAATCTCTGAGAGTCTAAAGAACGATTCTGAGATGGTCTGCATGATCACGTTCACTGCAAGAATAGACAAGAATGTCATCTATGAAGACTATAACAAACATGTCCAAGTACTGCTGGAACACACACTTCATCAAGTCCATAAAAGTGGCTGGGGCATTGGTACGACCAAAGGACATAAGTAATAATTCGAAGTGACCATACCGAGTACGAAAGGCTATTTTCAGAATGTCACATTCTCTGACTCTGAGATGATGATAGCCTGATCTGAGGTCTATCTTAGAGAAATAACTGGCACCCTGAAGTTGGTCAAACAAGTCATTGATTCTGGGAAGTGGATACTTGTTCTTGACTGTGACTTTATTGAGCTGCCGGTAGTCTATACACATTCTGAGAGAACCATCTTTCTTGGGCATGAATAAGATTGGTGCGCCCCACGGGGACACACTTAGTTTGATGAATCCCTTTTCTAAGAGATCCTTCAACTGATCCTTTAATTCTCTAAGCTCTTCTGGTGCCATTCGATGTGGAAGAATAGATATAGGCTGAGTATCTGGAAGAAGATCAATGCCGATGTCTGTTTCTCTTTCGGGAGGAATCCCTGGAAGATCTTCGAGAAAGATATCTGAATATTCACTTACTACTGGGACTGATTCAAAACCGGGAGTCTCAAAACTAGAATCCTTAACATGAACAAGATGATAGACGCACCCCTTAGATATTATTTTTCATTCCCGAAGGTAGGAAATAAGTTGACCTCTGAATGCTGAAGTCCTACCCTTTCCACTCTAGGATGAGCTCATTCGGGAACTAAAATTGGACAACTTTGTTTCTCCAGTCGACTGTGGCATAGAAGGAATAAAGCCAATCCATGCCGAGAATGACATCAAAATCAGTCATCTCTTATTCGACTAAGTCTGCTGAAGTGATTTTCTGAGATACCATAATCGGACAGTTCCTGTATACCCATCGGACTATGATAGTTTTACCCACTGGGGTAGAGACTGAGAAGGGATCTACTAGAATTTTGGGACTGACTCTGAAATCAATTGATATATAGGGAGTAACAAAAGACAAAGAAGCTCCTGGATCTAGCAAGGCGTTAACATGTATATGAAATATCTGTAACGTACCAGTAACCACATCAGGAGAATTTTCCTGATCTACCAGGAATGGAGAGCATAAAGTCTTTTTGGGTGTTGCCTACTAGTAGAACTGGAAGTGGCACCCTGCTGATTTGGGCAACCGGACTGAGCTAAGGAATGGTTCTGCTGACCCTGATAACCTGACTAGGGACAATCTTTGAATCTTTGGCCTGGATTTTTACATCTGAAACAGATATCGCTGCCAGCTCTGTAAACACCCTTGTGGTTCTTACGACAAGTCTGAGAAAGGGGATTAGTCCGGGCATTGCTAACACTGCCCTAAGACTTAGAGCTTAGTGCCCTATCTCTATTACCATCCCTGAACTTAGGATCAGGAGCACTGGTTGAAGAAGAAGCTGGAACTGATGACTTAGGATAAAACTAAGAATGGTTTCCTCCCTCTGACTTAGGCTGAGAAAAGTTGAAACTACCTGTCCTAGCTCTCTTATTTTGCTTCTCCCTCATCTTTATCTTTTGCTCTTCTATCTGTTGAGCATGGGTCATAAGCCTGGCTATGTTTATTTCACTATTCAACATCGTAGACCTACACTCATTGACTACACTATCATTTACCCCAGAAACAAACTTACTCGTCTTGGCCCTACTATCTGCAACCACATGAGGAGCATATCTAGCTAATTGAGTAAACTCAAGAGAATACTCTTTCACCGTCATGTTACCCTACCTGAGGTTGATAAATTCTAACACCTTGGTTTCTCTCATCTCTAGGGGAAAGAATCTATCTAAGAATTTGGTAACAAACTCCTCCCACTCAATAGACCCTACATCAACTAACCTCTCTGACTTCCACTGTTTGAACCAAGTATGAGAAATATCCTGCAACTGATATGCATCTATCTTAGCACTCTCACTAAGAGTAAACCTCATAATGTCTGTAACCTTCTGAACCTGATCAATGAATTCATGAGGGTCCTCATCTGACTTAGACCCAAGAAAGGATGGAGGATTCATTTGGGTGAAGTCCTGAATCCTGGCTGTAGCTGAATTGGCTGCTGGGCTGGCTGGAACGATAGTTGGTCATTCATTCTGAGTAGCAACTGAATGAGCAAGAGTAGTGAATGCAGCTCTGAATCTGCATGAGAGACATGTTCACCCAAAGGATCTTCGGGCTGAGGGGTTGACTGATTCCCAGTTCTCTTCTTGGGAGGCATATTCTGTAAATGGAAGAAAAAAGGATTAGACTGAGGGATTAAATTGAGATTATGCTCACTGGCATAATATGAATATTGAAAGAAGGGAAACTATTCCTAAAACATCTATAGCCTCCTGTACATAAATGTGGCATCCAACACACTCATGTACAAGACTCTACTAGATGTGGCTTTCAGACTTCCTAGGATACTATTGAACCTTAGGCTCTGATACTAAGTTTGTAACGCCCCGAATCTGGTACCCAAAACTCTACACGGTGCTTATGACCCCGAAGGACCACAAGCTAAACCATGAATGATATCTGTACCTGTATAATGTATGGCATTATGTAAAATGCAGAAATAATAGACTAGAACATGCCATAAGGTTCAAAATGGATAAAACATACTATCTGAGAGTACGGTATATCAATACCAGAACATGAACTGAAATAAACTGTCTGAACATACTGTAGTCTGAAAGCCTCTAAAACTGAATTGTCTGAATAGGAGTTGATGGGACAAGTCCCCAACTAACTCCAACTACTGAAATAAACTAAGTAATGACATAATAAAGTAATGATCATGTCCTCGAAGGATGAGGACTCACTGCTAACTCTGACTGCTGAGACTGGAATGCTATTGATACTTTAGAGCTCGTGCTTCTGAACCTATGGTATAAAACACCATAGCGCAAATACGTTAGTATGATTGAATGTAGTGGTATGCAAGTGAGGTAGGCTGAATGCAAGGGTTTATATGTATGAACTATGCTAATCGACGGTATTACATGAACGTAAGAATACAAGTATGAATAAATGACTATAACTGAATTCGTGATAATACTAATTACTGAGTCTGAATATTGATAACATGAGTACTGATAACTTATACTGAGCGACTATATCTGAAAGTCTAGGTTCTGATAGAACTAGCTGAGTTTTGTACTATTTTGAGTTGACTGTATCTGACAGTCTTAAATTTTGTAGAACTATCTGAGTTCTATTACTGAGATTAAGACTGAAACTGTAACTGTGGGAAGTAGTCAAATAACTGACATGCCCCAAATAATGCATTATATTTGAGTTGGGGTTCAATTTATAACCCCAATTAGAAGGGTGTCAAGACCGCGCCACTGGTAAGGACAAGCTCTGAGTAACCCTCATCTGATAGTGTCCCCAAAAGAGAATGGTGGGCCCCTCATCTGACAGTACTTCTCCATCTCATCAACCCTTATCTGACAGTGTTGATGTCTCAACCTATGTTGGCTACATAGTTCTGGAGCGCAAGGATTGTTTCTAAGAATCACACCCTCACCTAATAATGTGTGTGTTCCCATCATTGGGTTTACTCAGTGCTAATTCCTACTCCCATCTTATTAGACACTGATCTTGATTATCTGAACTAGACTAAACTGAATTCATGGAGTTCTACTGACTGATAGAATGCTACTAAGATTACTGAATTACTGAGCTTTCCTGAGTCACATGACTAACTGAGTTCTACGGATAATGGCTTGAGTAAGGATATTATGAACACATGACACTGACACTAGGCACACAACTATATTTTTGGGTATAAGTACCCCCAGGACTCGATAGAAGGAAACTGACAAGGCATAACATTCTTGAATACATGACCAACATCAACAATCAATAATATAAAAAGTTGGGGATTTCATGAAGTACAAGCTCTAAAGCACTACAAGGGCTACACATATATCAATAATTCATTAACTAAGACATTTCATCAAACACTTGACATGCATAAACTTGTACATAAATGGGGATTTCATATTATCATACTAGTATGACACTTTTCCTTCACATAGGCATTTAATCAAACACATGGGGAGCATACTTCGATTATACCATAATCAATGCATCTAATTGTCATGGTTGCATGAATAAATTTGCAAATTTGAAAGGTTTATCATGATTATTATGCAAATCATCATATACTAGGGTCAATCATTGGAATATATAATTTTAAACATAAATCAAAACCCCACAACAACATGGACATGAATTTCAATTCAACTAAATCATGAACATTCATAAATACACAAATCTTGGATTTTTAAAAGAGATTCTTGAGCTTCATGGGTGAAAGGGACTCATGAATCAACACTTGACATACTTGGGTTGTGAGTTTCTTGAAGTTCTTGGACTTGGAGAACTTGAATTTCTTAACTTCTTGAAGGAGGATTTGGATCTTGTTCTTGGGGATTGATCTTAGAGAGAAAACCCTAATTTGATGTTGTAGATGGATAATAAACTTATGAGTCTATGTATGATATTATTAGGTATTAGAAAGGGTGGTAAAATACCGAAAATCCCCTTCTAAAAATAACTTAAAATAACTAAACGAAATATGAGATGGTGGGTTCCACGGCCCGTCGCTGGGTCGACGGTCCGTCGGTCCTAACCGTCGCACCTGGGCAGAATAGGGGTTCACTGCCTCTCCTACGCCGTCTTGGGCGAAGGTCCATCGGCTTGAGCCGTCACTCTTTGGTAGAAGGTGGTCTCATTGCCTTCGCTGTGACGGTTTAGGAGATGGTCCGTCTCTAGCTCGACGGTCCGTCGGCCCTCATCGTTGCACCTAGGCAGTTTTGACTACTTTCTAGAAAACGTCCATATCTTTTTACTCCGATACCGGATTTGATGAAATTGGTATCGTTGGAAAGATAATTCAATTTTCCACATGATTAAAAGTGAAAATCTTGAAAATACCACACGTATAAAAGTGGATTCATCTTTAGGAAAAGTCTTTAACATTTTTTTAGGATGAATTCAAGCTAGGTAGAAGTACGGGGTATTACAATATTTGAACATGAATCTAACGTATTGCTAAAAAAAATGCAACAATGATAGAACTACAGAGGGCATGATCACAGATTATATCTAGATAGGGCAAAAATTCAACATGGCTAGAAATTCCAAAGTGGCGCAAAGGAGGAAATAAATAGGCAACCAACAAGAGAACATAAAATCTTGATTCCAGGCATAACAAGACAAAATAAAGCAAAAATCTAGCCAATTACTAAAACAAGATGTTGCTCATCTAAAGATGTAACGAAATTATTTTTTTCAGAGATCTCCCTAATCTAACAAACAACTGGGAACATGATTTCAAATTGACATTTAAGAGAGACTTTCGGGACTTTTCACAACTAATAATTAGACACACCTCAAACGAGATATTGATTTTCCAAAAAAGGTAGGCTCAAAACCTAGACAGTAAGGTGTCCAGCGAAGAACGTAAGAAAATATGAGGAACTTATCACATAAGCTTGAAAATAATTTCAATGAGAAAAACCTTAAAGATTTACAGAGAAGCTGTGCGAAAGGTTAAATTTTTAGGAAGAATGGCTCCTTAAAATGACAAAAATAGCCAAGATGGTTTCTCAAAAAAATTTCAAAATAAACTAGCACAATTCAACTTTGATCATGAATATCTATCCAAATTACTACCTTTTAGCTACTGTTAAGTAGCAACACAAAAGACTCAACCAGTTTATGAAGTCACTTTACGTATTCGAGCACAATAGTTATACAGCTGCAGAAAAATTTCAAAAGGTTTAAAGAAACACAGACTAACATCAAGTCTGGGAATAACACAGAACTCTTCACCTATTACACACGAAATCAAAAAGATATTGATGCCAAAAATGAATATCAAAATCATTCAAAGCTTAACAAGTCCAGCTAGCCCACACATTAACGAATCATATATTCAAGCATATCCACTCTCACAGCGATCAATATTAGATGAACACTGATTTGAACTACAATAACAACATGGACAACAGACTTAAATAAACAAGAATCACTAAATATTAAAATGACCCACTATAGCAAGATATGAATACTAATTCAGCAAGTGACATAACAATAACTATAACACGTAAATCCTACGGTCATCAAGGATTCTACAGAAAACAATCCCAATATTACCACGATTACGACTGTATAACATTGATGCAAAAAAAATAATAAAGAAGAAAATGATACCAAAACTAAAAGGGAAAAGGTGTGCTTACCTTTTTGGGGTAGCAAAACGGGACTACGAGCTACTATCGAAATCTCGCCCATCATCACTATGAAATTCAAGGGGGTGAATTAATTTTTTTTGTGTGTAAACTACTGGCTCCTTATAGTCAACTTGCCTTCAGATCAGTGCACTTTACAAATAGATTAGATTTAAAATAATTAAATAACTAAATGACAAAACATTAAGTAATAACACAAAGATTTATCCTAGTTTGGAACACCAATGTGGTGCCTACTTTCAGTCCCCTTGGGTTTCAAAGTTTCCTTAGATAGTGGATTGTTGGGCTCGAGTAAAATGATAGGAAACAAATTGTGAAAATTTATTTTGCTCTTTAGATTTTGTGACAAGGCTTCAGTTGATGTTACAAAGTTGACTCGATACTACTCCTTATATAACAATTGTAAACTAAAAGTTACAAAGCCTTGTGTGACTAAGATTGAGACACTTTGAATTCTCTGCTTGAAGTTGCATAAAAAGTGTTTGTCTTCAGTGTTTATATTTTATAGTCTCGGTTGCTACTCTTCATTAGAAAACCCAAGAGATTTCTTCTCAATCAAGGATGTAAATTGATTCCTTGATTGAGAAATGTAGCCATATGATATGTCCATATCAGATATGTTCATATAGGACTTTGGATCACATTCATATTAAATTTGTCCGTAATTTATTTTTCTTTTTGGTCTTGTAGAGATTGATGCCTTTCTAAATGTGCTTGCGATCTTCTCTTCTTTTTCTTGATTTGATTTGTCGAAACTTATCTTGATTGATTTGGTTTGTCTTGATTCTAGGATTATGATCCTTCTTCTATTTTTGTGATATTTGATTGATCTGTTTGTCATGATGTTTGAATGTTATGATCCTGCATATCTTTGGGTGAGATACTCTTCTATCCTCTAATATCTTGATTCGATTTTCTGTGACATTTGGAGCTGAGATTTTCCTTTCATTTGTTCTCATTTGTGATTGAATTACTTGGATACCGTGGATGTCCTTCCATTCCTGATGTCCCTGGAGCTGACTTTGTTTATCCTTCCAATATTAGCAGTCTTCAATGTCCTGCGTAGATACACTTGTTAGTTTGTCATTATTAAACGTAGACGTAGGAGGCTATCAATCTCCCCTTTTTTATAATGTCAACAAGAGTAAACATCAGTTGACTTCCTTGTCTGTCGGCTTTCTCCCCCTGACTTTTACAAGTATGTAAACATTAATTGACTTTCTCTGCTCTGCTCTCTGACTGATAGGCTACTCTGATGTTCCTGCTTTCTCCCCTTTTGATATAATCATAAAGAAATAACACACAGGCAGTGTCAAGACAAGGAAGTTCACATATATCCAAATTAAAACTTAAAGATCATTAATGCTAATACCAAACCTTTGTCGAAGGGAACAAATATTTTCTCTAGCAAGGGTTTTGTAAAATTATTTGCTAGTTGATTTTTGGAGTCAACAAATTTTAGAGTAAAATCACCGTTCTCTACATGATCTCGCATAAAATGATTCTTAATATCAATATGTTTAGCCCTAGAGTGATGCACAATATACTTAGATAAGCTAATAGCACTAGTGTTATCACACATAATAGGAACGAATTCAAAAAATAATTCAAAGTCAAGAAGCTGATGCATAATCCATAAGATTTTAGTACCACAGCTTTTGACAACTATGTGTTCATCTTCGGTGGTTGAAAGCGCAGTGAATTTTGATTTTAGCTATGCCATGAGATAAAGGCATCACCAAGAATTTGACATGTTCTACTAGTTCTCTTTCTATCATTTTTGTCTCCTGAAAAATCAATATCTGAATAACTAATTAAATCAAAGTGAAGGAGCAGAGATATCATCGTCCAAAGACTTGAGTTCCTATTAGATATCGGATGACTCACTTGATAGTAGTAAGGGTGAGACTCCTTGGGAGTCGACTAGAATCTGGAACTGAACATAATATCTGGTCGACTTGTAGTCAAGTAGAGTAGAGATCCGATCATCCCCCGGTACATCTTTTCATCAATATCTTTTCCAGAAAAGTTTGAATCAATGCTTGTGGATGGGATCATTGGTTTTCCATAAGCCTCTATTTTTTCCATATCGAACTTCTTGATGAGTATTTTCATGTACTTGGCTTGGATGATGAGGGTGCCTTTGGAAGTTTGTTTGATTTGTAATCCTAGAAAGAATGTGAGCTCACCCATAAGACTCATTTCGAATTCTCCTTTCACCAAATTAGCAAAATTATCACACATAGAGATGTTAGAACTTCCAAAGATAATATCATCAACATAAATTTACACAATGAGGAGATTCAAATCAAGCTTTCGTATGAATAGAGTTATCAATTTTACCCCTTTGAAAATTTTGTTTTTAGTAAAAAAGTACTCAATCTCTCATACTAAGATTTTGGAGTTTGTTTGAGGCCATAGAGTTCATTTGATAATTTGAAAACATGATTTGGATATGAAGGATCTTCAAATCCAAGGGGATGTTTTGTAAAAACTTCCTCATGAATAAAGCCATTTAAGAAAGAACTTTTTAAGACCATTTGATATAACTTAAAACATTTGAACGCGACAAAAGTTAATAAAATTCATATTGACTCTAACCTTGCTACAAGGGAAAAGGTCTCATCATAATCAATACCTTCCTGCTGGGAGTAGCCTTGAGCTACAAGTCTGGCTTTATTTCTGATAACTTTACCTTCTTCATTTAATTTATTCCTGTAGACCCATCTGGTTCCACTTACTAAATAATTTATAGGTATTTCAACTAGAGTCAAGACTTGATTTTATTCAAACTGATCCAGTTCTTCCTTCATATCTTCAACCCAAGATTCATCATTGAGAGCTTCATCAGTTTTTTTGGTTCGATTTGGGACACAAGGGCAACAAATGCTTGTCTCCTTAATGATGCTCTAGTTTGCACTTTATCTTCTAGATTTTTTATGATGAGTTCATTTGGATGGCTAGCATCATGCTTCCATTCTTTGGAATACTTGGTTTCACTATTTCTATTGTAGGAGTCTACTCTACCGAGGGTATAGTCGATTTGTCTTGTGGAGGTTCTAAGGTTGTGTTGTAATTTTCTCCAGTTTGTAGATAACTCACCTATTCTTCATCAATATTTAAACTCGTAGGGAGGTTATTAGATTCATCAAAAACAATATACATAGATTCCTTTACACATAGGGTTCTTTAATTGAAGTCTCTGTAAGCACGGCTAGTGGGAGAGTACCCAAGGAAAATACCTTCATCACTTTGTGGATCAAATTTTCCTAAGGCATTCTTACCATTGTTGACAATAAAATATTTGTATCCAAAGGGATGGAAATATCCAATGTTGGGCCCCTTTCACCTCCAGAGTCCATAAGGCATTTTCTTTAGAATAGGTCTGAACAGGCACCTGTTGATGATGTGACATGTACTACTAACTACTTCTGCCTAAAAGTGATCTGGGAGATTACATTTCAACAGCATTGTCCTGGTAAGTTCCTAGAGGGACTGATTCTTTCAATCCACTACACCATTTTGTTGAGGAGACCGCGGTGAAGAAAAGTTCTGAGAGTATCCATTCTGAGCATAATACTCTTCAAATGCCTTGTTTTCAAATTCTCCCCCATGATCATTGTGGACATAAGTGATGATGTGTCCAGCTTTTCTCTGTACCTTTCTACAAAAAATCTCAAAATTTATGAAAGCCTCATAGTTATGTGCAATAAACATTACCTAAGTAAATCATGAGTAATTATCAACTATGACAAAAACATATCTCTTTCCACCAATGTTTGCAGTCTTGGTAAGACCAAACAGATCCATGTGGATTGTTTAAAGAGGTTTGGTAGTAGAGATAATGTCTTTGACTTTGAAAGATGTCCGAGTCTGTTTATCCATTTGGCAAGCATCACATATGTGATCCTTTTCAAACTTGAGTTTTGGCAGACCTTTCATCAAATCAAGTGTAGACAATTTCTCAATGATATGCATGCTAGCATGCCCAATCTTTATGTGCCACAACCAAGTGTCATTGGTTTTCACAGTAAGGCAGGTTAAGGTAGAAAAATTAGGACAATTTATAATTGAAATGTTATCAACGCGTTCATCGATAAGAGAGATGTTTCTTTTTTTGTGTTTGATTGAGCAATTTTTGGCTTTGAAGAGTACTTTAAATCCGGTATCACAGAGTTGACTAATGTTGAGAAGATTATGTTTGAGGCTGTCTACCAGATATACTTCCGTGAATTTGCATGATGAGTTGAGTTTTACTAGGCCAACTCCAATGACGTTGCCTCTAGCATTGTCACCAAGCTTTACTGATCCCCCGTCTATTTTCTCTAGAGCAGAAAAATTTTCTTTCTTTTGCGTACCTATTCCTACAACACAAGAAGATCAATTTTGTTTAAGTACCCAAGTGGTCTTGGGTCCTTGCGGGTTAGATATGCTTCCTTTGGGCGTCCAAACCCACATAGTTTTTGGTTTCTGCCTGCAGCTAGACGGTTTTGTAACACCATAAGACTACACTTTGGATGTAACATGGTTCTTAGGACCACAACTGATCCCAAGCTAACCCTTATACTGGCATAACTCATGAGTAAATAAATAAGATACATTAATCTAAAAGAAATAACTGGAAGATATGTCTTTGCTGAATATGTTCAAAACCAAAACTATCAAAAAGTATTACAACTCTAGTCATACAAAACAAAACTGAGATTAAATACATCAACTATATTGACTGTCAGTGAAGCCTCTACTAATACTGACTATAGGTAGCCGGGACATAACCCCCAGCTATCTCTAATCAATACGACTGAATAAAAGAAATGCTACTAGAAATATAGTTGACTCGACTCCTCGAATCAAAATAACTCTTCACTTGCTAACTGGAAACTACAAACTGTCTAATTATGATGTGCATGCTACAACTTGTACCTACATTATGAGACAATGTAGCACATAGACATATATGTGGATCAATACTTCTGGAATGTACTGAGTATATGTGGTGAATGCATAAGTAAAACAATAACTAAATTTACACATAGACTTTAAAATAATGCATGCTAAGTGTAGATGACTCACCTTGAGCTTAAATAAAACAAAAGATGTAAAATCATAAACATGAGCAATGAAGCATAAATATAAACTTTGTGAGCTATAACACTTAGTTCTAAAAGCTTTACTTTTTACTCTTTCTTTTAGGAGGTTCTTCTAACCGATATAAACCATGTGAGCTATCATGGAGTCCAACGTCTTACCCACGTTGAGTAGAGTTGTTCTACCTTTGCCACCAGAATAGAACCTTAACTTAAGTGATTACTATCTTTAACTTCATCCATATTGGGAATAATCTTAACTTACATTGGCTCGTAGTTTTTGGGAATGCGACCTTGGACTCATACTTAACTTGGTGCTAAATACTACTCCCTTATTACTTATATGCTCATACTTTAGGAAATCCACAATAAAATAGCATAAGATTTTATAGAATGAAAACCAGTCATGTTTCTCTTTGCTTTAATTTAAACTCAAGATGAACAAATGTGGATTCCATATCTTAGCATAGGATCAAAAGATCACTTATTTCGTTAAACCTTGGTATAAACTTGTCAAAGAAGAACTTAAGAATAAAATTCTCTTGAAAGTTCAACACTTAAACTTAGGTCTTGAAATTCATGCTTAGGGCTTGAAATTCCTTCTTAAAAATCATGTTGATTCATAACAACACTTCATGCTCAATAACAATCTTAAAGTACTTCAATAATATCAAATCAAAATAGTGCAATTTCATTCATAATATAAATCTTGGAAGTTAAAACATAAACATAAGCAATTCTTGATATACTCAAAACTTTAAATCTCATGATAATCACGTGCTTCAAGAATAAAGAAACTTGGGTATGAACCCTAATTCAAAACAATTAACTTTAATCTTAAAATCATGCAATTTGGTCACAAGGATGAAAGGATACCCTTGTTCATAAACCCACATACCTTAATAGACTTGACTTAGTGGAGAAATCTTGACCTTGAAAGCCTTGGAGATGATCTTGAAAACTTTCTTGAAATTCTTGGATTAGGGAACTTAAATTCTTGGTTTTTTCTTGAAGAGAATAAGATGGATTGGATGAACTTGGGATGATTAGGGTTTGTTCTTAAGAGGAAATTTGGAGAATATGGGCATATAATGCCCTAACTAAAGCCTTAGGTCGTGTTTTACGAATTGGATTGAGGTGGTAAAAGACCCAATTGCCCCTCCATCATTTAAACCAAAAATTTGTAACTGGAATGCGGATTAAAGGCTCATTGTGATGCGGTCTTATCGTGGTGGCTTACTGGTTCTGAAGAAAATGATCATAACATTTCGCTTGGGTATCAGATTAAGGTGAAATTGGTGTCTTGAGCTAAAAAATTCCATGTATATCGTAAGTTATACACGTTCAAAGTTGATCTTTGTAGAATCAAATACCAAACTTTGGATGAATCAAAGGCTTTTAGCTCAACTTTGTTCTATGTGATTCCTATAAACATTCTTTACCTCATAAGAACTCCACACACTAGGATAAATATTATGACACATGCATTCATATTATAAATTAAGAACTGGATGAAATCACCTTCATCACGATGCGATAAAGAGCTAATCTCTATACCTGCCACGACGCACCACTATCGCTGTGAGGTTCTAGAATTAAAATCCAAACTTACCACAATCCTCGTCCAAAAAATCCAAAACTTTCCTGAGACATGCTCCTTACACCCCTGAATATGAATTAACTCAAAAACTTACATCTTGGGGTCAGGAAGGTCACTTTAAAAATTCTCAAAGTTAAGAGACCAAAAATAAGACTAAGTCCCCAACACTCAGTGAAGTTTTCAGGTTCTAAGCCTCTTATACATGCACTATGAGCTGAACTAAACTAGGAAAAGTATGGGGTATTATAATATCTCTCCCTTGGGAACATTCGTTATCGAATAAGACTGATTAAACTGAGAGTACTGTACTAAGGTAACTGAGATCATTTACTGAACATGCAAGACTTGGAACATGAGTGCATAACTGAGTCTGACCATGATACATGAACTGAACTAATTTCGTGAATACTTGCAATGACATAAGAATGGTTATAAGGCTAAGATAGAAACGAGAGAGTCAACTTATAGGTAACCATTACCTTAGCTTGGACTTGGTTTTGAGATAAAAAGTTGAGAGGTTTAAGACATGGAAACTCGGGGTATTACCACATCTCCCCCTTGGGATACTTCATCCCCCGAATGATCCTGACTTGGCCGAAATACTAAGGAACAACTGAGATGATACACAGAACACTTAAGAACTGAATCATGATTGAATATTTGAATCTGAAACATGATGCATGGGCTGATTTGTATTCACAACTTACATAAATGTGAACAAACTATCTCTTGGAATGGCCATACTCATGAAACTTCAGATAATAAGACTAGATCGGAAGATGGGAAACCATAGGAACTTGTCTGTATGGCTACTAAACTGAATTGTTCGCTAGACGGAATGAATTATACTGAAATCTTATACTCAACTATACAATCCACTTCAAAATTGTAGTTCACTTGAGACTACTTAAAATATTCACATGGGCACTGCTAACTCTATCTACTAAAGTCTGAGTTGAACTGAATTCTCTCACTATGTTCAGTTCTACTCGAATCTACAAAGTGCACACATAACACTGTAATACTAGCCTGAGTCATAAATTCAATACACCCTGTGTTTTCACAACTCCTCATCTCATAAGTAATTTTTATTACCACTTCAACAACTACATTCAACCTCTTACTAAACATTCACTAACGTGTAATACATTCATCCACGTATGTACAAACCTGACATTTAAGCCTATCTTAATAACCACATATGCACTTCTAACAAACACCCATAAAAGCATCTTTCTCATATCCTCCAAATCTCTATCACTAATAACTTCCATGCACTACCACAAGAAACACACATATAATTCTTAAATAACCATGACATACACCAAAAGCTCTACTTCAATATTCCTTAAAACTTATAAACTTACATAAAGCAAGCATAAAACTATCTTTCCCAACATGAAACATTTACTCTCTATCCCATCTATACAATTGTTCATCATCACTATCTTGACATAAGGAGAGGTCACTGAAAGGTTAGGACATGAGAACCTAAAATATGAAGGAATACTATGCATAACTTGGACACTTAACTGAGGCCCGAGGAATAGAGTATCCATAACATGGTTTCATTACAAAGATAAAAACTGAGGATATACATGACATAATTTGAATTTCGTTGATCATTAAGAGTGTAGCATGAGTACTGGAACTGAACATACTATAAAGCATAAGTATATGAGTCATGAGTTGCATGACCTGAGTTTGGAGTTCATAAATTCATAGAATACGATTCGTACAACTAAGAAAATTGGAACTCGTTATTCTAGGAACTGGAAGTGCACATGATCCTATGTGATATGTATGAACATGAACTATGATCATGGAGCTGAAATATAGAGCATGAGTAGATATCGTGATAACTGGAGTACAAATACTGAAATAAGAATGGGTCGGGCATTTTCCTCCCTAGTGTTGAACAACACTCTGCATCACTACTAAAATCTGAGAGCCTGACTTGGGTTCTTGTTCTATTATCTCCCCCTTAGATTAAAAGCCATTATTCTAAGTCTGTGGACCCCTTTTATAAACTCTAAACCAAACTGCAACCACTTTACTCTAGAGACCGAGATACATCAATACACATCAATAGTAAACTCAGCCTGGAAGACTACATATGAAAGTGTAAAATCCACTACTAGTACTACCTTCTAATATATAATTCTTAGCTTTCTACAGCTCCAAAAATCATCATATAATAACTTAAACACTTACTAACTTAGAATCTTCATGAGTATCACTATTCCATGAGTTCACTCCATCTAGAGCTTCCACTCTTATTTCTATTGCTCAATCTTCAAAGATTCAAACTTATATTCTAACACTTACCATGGATATCCCCAAACCTTTAATGAACCATACCAATTCCGTTTTATCCCACTAATATCACATCTCTAAACTTATATCCTTACCTAAACCATGAGAAACAAAATTATATCAAAAGGTTCACCATCATCTATCTTTAACTCCTTAACTTAGATATTAAGAACACCATATATTATATAACTAGGCTCCTTCCACTTATCAACTCCATGGTACTACTAACCACACACAACACTTAATAACCTTAGAAAATAATGTAACCCCATATCACCTTGGCCGACACACCTCTACATCATACTTAATTATAAATAAATGAACTTTAACTCTTGCATACACTGTTCAAGGCTACTAGATCACTTCGATATAGCTAGCATTACTAACCAAGCAATTATTATCTCCACCTTGATGATCATGTACTATTCAAACTTAGTGTCTAGTGATAGGCATGATTAACAACCCAATCTCACATACTATTCTCACTTGGAAGCTATAAAATAATAAAACAAGAAACACTACTCCACTAAAGCTTCATAATAACAATAATTGATCATGATCGTATGACCTATCTTATTATAATCCATTATAACATACTACTTCTACACGTCACTACTATTCACCTATCCATATGCTTCAATTATATTCATAGCTCTTAAAGCATCAACCAATCTTCTTTTTCATAACCACACGGGGAAGACTATATTAATGATATTCAACAACCAAATACTTTCATTAATAACCTATCCTTTTCTAACATAATAAATACCATAAATAACTTATTTCCTACTGGAAGCAAGAAAAAATTCTCCTTAACTAATAACTCCTTCTCTACCTTCAACCAAGCAACCTCTACCACATTCATTACCCCTAAGCTGACACACAAAGACATATCACCTTAACACAAACTCGATAACATGCATAAGTCCATCTATTTACTTTCGATCAATCGACATTCCCACCTTTCTTATAACTACATTTCTAACCTACACTTTCAACTATAGAAAGGTTCTACTCATTATATATCATAACACTCTAGGTTGAAAATTCCTTGAGTACAAACTCTATTAACAATCTAGGTTTATGCTATCTCCTCTCATGATCACTACTTGTATTAAAGGGTTAATAAGGAATATGAATACATATATTATTTTGTGTTAACTGAACAACCCTTATGGAAGAGGACACGACTTTCAACTTAAAAGACTTATTACACACTAGCGAGCTCCTCTAAAGCCCCTTGTGTGACTTCTGAAGTTACTGATAGAAAATTTAAGAGCATCATCTTAGGAGGAATTGGAATCTAGTACTCATGTTATCTCGAAATATTATAGATGGAGAATTATAGAGTTACATCCAAACCGATAAAAGTTTCTAAGAGAACAATTTTATAGCATGACCTAGAGCATGAAGAAGGGAAACCTTTCTTAAATGCCATGTAGCCTCTTGAAGAAAAGTACAGACGTCTCTGTACTATTCTGCAAGACTCTACTAGGTACAGCTTCATACACACCCTAGGAAACTTGAACTTTGTGCGCTGATACAAAGTTTATAATGCCCCAAGACTATACTCTAGACGTCATACGATGCTTAGAACCACAAGTGATCCCAAGCTAACCCATATACTAGCATAACTCATGAGTAACTAAATAAGATACATTAATCTGAAAGAAATAACTGGAAGATATGTATTTGCTGAATATGTTCAAAACCAAAACAATAAAAAAGAATTACAACTCTGGTCATACAAAACAAAACTGAAATTAAATATATCAACTATACTAACTATCTATGAAGCCTCTACTAATACTGACTATAGGTAGCTGGGACATGACCCCAGCTATCCCTAATCAATACGACTAAATAAAAGAAATACTACTAGAAATAGAGTAAACTCGAGTCCTCAAATCAAAAGAACTCTTCACCTGCTAACTGGAAATTATAAACTTGTCTGATTATGATGTGCACGCTACAACTTGTACCTACATTATGAGACAATGTAGCACATAGACATATATATGGATCAGTACTTCTGGAATGAACTGAGTATGTCGAAGTGAATGCATAAGTAAAATAATAACTGAATGTATACATAGACTTTAAAATAATGCATGCTAAGTTTAGCACCTTGAGCATGAATAAAACAAAAATTGTAAAACCATAAACATGAGTAATGAAGCATAAGAATAAACTTTATGAGCCATAATACTTAGTTCTAAAAGCTTTATTTTTTACTCTTTCTTTTGGTAGGTTCTTCTAACTGACATAAACCATGTGAGCTATCATAGATTTCAATGTCTTACCTACGTTAGGAAGATTTGTTCTACTCTTGCCTTCAGAATAGAACCTTAACTTAAGTGATCACTATCTTTAACTTCCTCCATATTGGGAAGAAACTTAACCTATGTTGGCTCATAGTTCTGGGGCATGCGACCTTGGACTCATACCTAACTCGATGTTAAATACTACTCTCTTATTACTTATATGCACATACTTTAGGAAATCCACCTTATAATAGTATAAGAGGTTATAGAATGAAAATCAGTTATGCTTCTCTTTGTTTTAATTCAAACTCAAGATGAGCAAATGTGGATTCCATATCTTAGCTTAGGATCAAAAGATCACTTCTTTCTTTAAATCTTGATAAAAACTTATCAAATAAGAACTTAAGAATATAATTCTCTTGAAATCTCAACACTTAAACTTAGGGCTTGAAATTCATGCATAAAAATCTTGGTGATTCATAAAAACACTTCATGCTTAGTAACAATCAAAGAATACTTCAACAATATTAAATCAAGCTAGTGCAATCTCATTCATAATATAAATCTTATAAGTTAAAACATAAACATAAGCAATTCTTGATAAACTCAAAGTTTTAAATCTCATGATAATCACGTGCTTCAATAATATAGAAACTTGGGTATGAACCCTAATTCAAAACAAGTAACTTGAATCTTAAAATCATGCAATTTGGTCACAAGGGTGAAAGGATACCCTTGTTCATAACCCCGTATACCTTAATAGACTTGACTTAGTGGAGAAATCTTGACCGTAAAGCCTTGGAGATGATCTTGAAAAGGATTAGGGAACTTAAATTCTTGTTTTTTCTTAAAGAGAAGAGAATGGAATGGATTAACTTAGGGATGATTAAGGGTTGTTCTTGAGAGGAAATTTGGAGAATATGGGCATATAATCCCCTAACTAAAGCCTTAGGTTGTGTTTTTACGAATTAGGTTGAGGTGGGAAAAGACCCAATTGCCCCTCCATTATTTAAACCAAAAATTCATAATTGGAATGCTTATTAAAGGCTCATTGCAATGCGGTCTTATCACAGTGGCTTACTGGTTTTGATGAAAATGATTATAACTTTTTGCTCGGGTATTAGATTAAGGCAAAATTGGTATCGTTGGGAAGATAATTCAATTATATACAATTTGGTGGGTCTTGATCTAAAAAATTCCACACATATCAAAGGTTATACATATTCAAAGTTGACCCTTTTAGAATTGAATGCCAAACTTTGGACGAATCAAAGGCTCTTAGCTCAACTTTGTTCTATGTGATTCCTATGAATATTCTTCACCTCATAACACTAGGATAAATATTATGACACATGAATTCATATTATAAATCAAGAACTGGATGAAATCACCTTCACCGCAATGCGTTAAAGGGCTAATCACTATATCCATCGCGGCGCGCCACTATCGCGGTGAGGTTCTAGAATCGAAATCCAAATGTGCCCCAATCCTTATCTAAAAGATACAAAACTTTCCCGAGACATGATCGTTACACCCCTGAACAAGAATTAACTAAAAATATTATATCTCGGGGTTGGGAAGGTCAGTTTAAAAATCCTCAAAGTTAGAGGCCAAAAATAGGATTAAGTCCCCAACACTTAGTGATATTTTTAAGTTCTAAGCCTCTTATTCATGCACTATGAGCTGAACCAAACTAGGAAAAGTATAGGGTATTATATATTTGTGCCCTATCTATCCACATATAAAACATACAGGTCCTCGAGAAAGGAGATCTTAGTCTATTTAAATAATTTTGACGAGGAGCTAGATTTTTTTTAAAAGAGTTGGATTTCAAAAAACTGTCATTGGGAGATTTCTTAATAATGTTTAGATTTATTTTTACATCATTAATATCTTCATGAAGTAGGTCAATTTCAATTGGGCATGCTTTGATTTTTATTTGATGACTTCTCAATTCCTACTCAAGTTTTTATTTTAATCGGGCTTCGCAACTTTTCTTTTCTTGAGAAAGTTTTTTATATTCATTTATGATCTTTTGAATCTCTCTGGTTATCAAATCAAGTTAGATTTAAGAATATTATAGTTGTGAAAGTCATGTATTCTTACCTTGCTGGATTCACTAGTTGCCATGAAGCACATATTGGCGGCTTCTACTTTTTCTTCGATTTCATCTTCATCACTCCAGGCTCTAAAGTTTTTATTTTTCTGGACGATCTTCTCCTTAACTTGAGACAATTTTTTTTAAAGTGACCAGGTCTTCTACAGTAATAACAACGATCATCGATTCTATTGGAATCATCATTCTTGGCTCCTTGGGATCTCTGTTGTCTTTGTCTAATGATTTTCCTTACTCCACAATTTATGAGAGCCATTCAGACACTCTTGGCATCTTCAAGAATGTCCACTTCTTCGATTGGAATAGCATTGAAGGCTACCTATTTTTTCTTCTCCTCCTTGTGGTACCTGTTAATATAATTTTTATCATATGCAATAAGTTTACCTCATAGTTTACCGTATGTCCTATTGTGAAGATCTACGTCTTCCAAAATGGCAGCCTTGGTTTTCCAAATCTTTGGGAAACTGCGGACCAGCTTCTGAACCTGCAGGCTATATGGATAGATCATCCCAGTGATTTAAGTTTGCATACGATCTTGCTAAATCTGGCAAACATTACTTCAATGTCCTCTTTCTCTTCCATTTTGAATAGCTTGTATTCATTGACTAGGGCAGCAATTTTTGACTTCTTGACCTTGGTGGTTCCTTCATTGGTTACCTCCAATTTGTCCCACATTTTCTTTGCGGTTTCACAAGTTGATATCTTGTCATATTCTTCTCTACTAACTACACACAAAAGTAAACTTATAGCACGTGCATTAGTTTGGATTACCTCTTGTTTTTCTTTTGTGACCTCAAAGCTTTCAAGGTCTTCTATGTCGGAATTGCTCTATTCTTTGTCTTTTTCTTTTGTGACCTCAAAGCTTTCAAGGTCTTCTATGTCGGAATTGCTCTATTCTTTGTCTTTATCCTTTGACTTCTCCTTGAGTCTTGGAATCGACTTTGGATCCTTCTTGATAACAACTCAGGCTAGGAAGTCATTTGATTGGACAAAGATTTTGAACCTGTTATTCCAGTAAGAGTAATGTTGTCCATTAAAGTATAGTGGTCTTGTGGAGGTGTGACCATCTTGAAGGAGAGCACCAAGAATTTGATAATTAGCCATTTGTTCTTTTCTCACTTGTAGTTAAGAAATGATATAGGCGAGACCTTCTCTAATACCAATTGAAATTCAAGAGGAGGGTGAATTGAATTTTTCCTGTGAGTCGACTACTAACTCCTCACAATTGACTTGCCTGCAGATCAGTGCACTTTACAAATAGATTAGATTTAAAACAATTAAATAAGTAAATAACAAAACATAAAGTAATAACACAAAGATTTATCCTGGTTTAGAACACCAATGTGGTGCCTACTTTCAATCCCCTTGGGTTTCAAAGTTTCCTTAGATCGTTGAATGTTGGGCTCGAGTACAATGATAAGAAACAAATTTTGAAGACTTATTTTGCTCTTTAGATCATGTGACACAGCTTCAATTAATTTTATAAAGTTTACTCGATCCTACTCCTTATATAATAATTGTAAACTAAAAGTTACAAAGCCTTGTGAGATTAAGATTGAGACACTTTGAATTCTCTGTTTGAAGTTGCGTGAAAAGAGTTTGTCTTCGGTCTTCATCTTTTATAGTCTCGGCTTCTACTCTTTATAAGAAAACCCAAGATATTTCTTCTCAATCAAGGATGTACATTGATTTCTTGGTTGAGAAATGTAGACGTATGATATGTTCATATCAGATATGTCCATGTACGGTTTTGGATCACGTCCATATCAGATATATCCATGATCTATTTTTTTTGTCTTCAAGAGATTGATGTGTTTCCAAATGTGCTCATGATCTTCTCTTCTTTTTCTTGATCTGATTTGTTAAAACTTATTTTGATTGATTTGGTCTGTCGTGATTCTGGGATTGTGATCCTTCTTCTATTTCTGTGATATTTGATTAATCTGCTTACCATATTATTTGAATATCGTGATCCTCTATATCTTGGGGTAAGATGCTCTTTTATCTTCTAATATGTTGATTCAATTTTTTGTGACATTTGGAGCTGATATTCTCCTTCCATTTGTTCTCATTTGCAATTGAATTACTAGGATACCAAGGATGTCCTTCCATTCTAGATGTCCTGGAGTCGGCTTCCTTTACCCTTCCAATATGAGAAGTCTTCAATGTCCTGTAAAGATACACTTGTTAGTTTGTCATTATTAACACTTAGACATAGGAGGCTAACATGGAAGGCTTCGACACCACCAGTGGAAGAAGTCTTTCGACAAATTTTAACAACTTCTTCACGAAAAAAGTTTGTTCTTTAAAGATTTTAACTATTTTCTCAAAAAAGCTTTCAACCATTTGATACTTGCTTTCTACAAAAATAGAAGTAGTATTTATAGGAAAAGATGGGGATTGAGTACTTTAAATCCACCAATGTGGGAGTAACTATAGGGGTGTCTTGGGAATTTAAAATTAAGGATAGGGTTTGAAATTGTACCAACTAGTACATATTTTGAAATTCAAATTGAAGAGAGGATAAGGTTGAGAATTGTACCAACTAGTACAAAATTTTAAATTCAAATTTGAATTTTTGATTAGGGTCGATTGGTTGTGGATTGTTCAGTTTTGACGTTGTTGTTGGATCGTTTGGAAGTTGTTACTGAAGTTGTTTGTTGGTGCATGATAAAGTTGTTGTCGTTGTTTGTTGTACGCATTGTTGGCGGTGTTGTTGATTTTCTTTGTTGTTTGAGTTATTGTTGTTTGGTTGAATTATTGTTGTTAGAATTATTCTATAGTTGAAGCCGATGGGAAAAGGCTGAAAGGAAAGAAAAATTGGGCCCGAGTTGGGGTTATTTAGAGAGTGGGTCGGCTGGTGTGTTGGGCTATTATTAAATGCTTAAAAGGAAAATGAGATTGGGTTGGTGGTTCGGCTAGTATTGGGATTAGGAGAGTTGTTGGGTTCTTTAACATTGGGTTGGGGCTGATGGTAATTAAAAAAAGGGTGTTGATTGGGATTTAGATGATTTTATTGAAATTTTAGCCTAACTAAACTCAATTGGCCAATTTGCAGTGCAATTTTGGCCTAACTAGTTTCAATTATGGCAAAATTTAATAAATTGACTAAATTGAATCAAAATTTAAAATGAATTATAGACTATTTTAATTTTGAGTTTCTTGATTAACTAAAATTAGACAAATATTTTTCCAAATAAATTACTTTTGAGAGCAAATCAAAATTTTAATTATTTGAATCAGTTTTCAAGATAACCCTTGATTAAAATTTAATTTTTTGTGAAATCACTATTTAAGTAATAAAATTATATGATTTCATAAATATGAATACGAAAATGTATAATCGCTACTTAAAATGACAAAATCACCCAGATAAATACTTTGAAAAGTTTTTATTCAGATAAAATAAATATTGTAATTTTATTTAAAATAGAAGAAACTAGAAATTAACTTAGTCGTGGAGGACAAAAATTAGGTGTCAACAACTGCCTCCTTCCTTTGGGTAGGGTGGATACAAGTAACCTTGGGTGAAAGGAGTTTGACATTTTTAATTTTTGTCTGACCACAAATTCATTTTTTGAAAAAGATTGGTTTTCACACGAGATGGAGTTATGGCCAAATCCGGGTATCGGGTTTCCTATATATCTCAGATTACATGAGAATTCAGGTCATTTATAGTTCATAACACTTGATTTTAAGAACGATTTCAAAGAATTCACAAGCTATCCAGGTTGAATTTTAATGAAACCAAAAAGTCGAGGAATAAGCGTATTGGGAAGAGGTTGGAATACATTCGAGTTTTCAACGTAGATCCCATCCTATATATCCTCGATATTCAGGAAATCATACTGCTTTTAGTTTGACTCGATCGGAAGAAAATATAGTCTTTTATTTTTATGATCTTTTGACAAGTTGATTGAGTTGCGAAAAAAGGCTTGTAACCTCTTACCCATGAACATAGAGTTCCTCACATCCATAGGTAAGAATTTACTCGGACATAATTCCCACTACTCTAGGTGTCCTATCACTCAAATTTGAAGGGAAAAAAAGGTTAGCCTCAGCATGAGTTTAGAAATATCTCGAAGGTGAAGCTGAAATCAGAATATCCCAAAATATCCACATACCTTCTAATAGGGGTGTGGTTTGATAGTGGTGGCAATCATCTTTTATCTCGCGTATAAAGAGTTTGACATCTCTCTTTAAACTATGTCCAATTTTACTGCTAAGAAAAAGTTTCATGTTGTGTTGCATCCTTTTTACAGTCATTTGCACCTATGGTTCTCATTTGAGATTCTCATCCTTTCGGATACTCTCGACAATATCTCAAACAAAATTTTTGGTAATAAAAATAATTCATAGTAAATGGTATATAGTCTTTTACCATATCTCCACGTGAGTTTCTATTTGATAAATGAAGTCATCCCTTCATGTACCTTTTTGGAGGAAAATAACTTGTAATGACAAATATAAAAACCCTCTTGGTTGTAGAATAAAATAGCTTTTTTATTTATTGAATATGTCTTCTAAGTGGGGTGTCCCACTCGGATATCGACGACACTTTGTGTAGAACGGTCCCTGCAACCGCTTAATCTTATGCTGATGTGAAAACCCTTTTGATCACCTATTATGCTTGTCATATGTGGAATGATAACCTCTTTAGCTATTGACAATGATCTTTTACATGTGACTTTGGGTAAGTCTTGCGCATTTTTTATATCTATATGACTTATAGATTTTCCTAGATTTGCTGATCTTTGGATAATCTTACTCATTATTTGATGTTGGATATGAGGCGACTTACAGATATCCTTTGAGTTGTAGCTTTTGGGTAATCCTGCACATTATCCAACCTTGGATAAGAGATGACTTAGAGATATCCCTTCAATCGCTAGCT
The DNA here is from genome assembly GCA_030864215.1 of Capsicum pubescens. NCBI lineage: Eukaryota > Viridiplantae > Streptophyta > Magnoliopsida > Solanales > Solanaceae > Capsicum > Capsicum pubescens. Next base: position 67,587,934 of record CM061541.1, read on the forward strand.
CTCAGGTATTCCTGCACATTATCCAACCTTGGATGTAATATGACTTATAGATATCTCTCAAATTGGTAGTCTTTGGGTAATCCTACACAAAATAAATCATGGATATGATGCGGCTTATAGAAAACCCTTAGTCAAATTATTCATAATCAATCATGGATATGACGCGGCTTATAGAAAATGCTTGGACATATCAATTTGGTAATCTCGTCTATTATCTAGTAAGAATTTGGTTACAACTTATGGATAACCTTTGGACTATCGATTTTTGGGTTACCTTGCACACTATTTGGTTAGGATATTGTTGTGGTTTACGAATGACCTATGGACTATAAACTCATAGGTAATCTCGTACACTATCCTATTTCAAATAATGTGACTTATAGATAACGCTCGGATCATCAGTTTCTATGAAATCTCATATGTCATCCACTTTAAGATAGAAACTTAAAGACTTCCCTTTGAATCACGTGCTTTTGATACATTCAGATGCTTATTCACAAAATAATGAGATATCCTCAATGCTGGGATATATAGACTTTGTGTGGTCAATAGATATAAAATACTGAGATATCCTCGATGCCAGATTATGCTATTTTCACATGGTCAATGGATATCGGTGTTCCAAAGCATCTTCTAAGGCCAGACCTTATCATCTTGTAAGGAGAGAGATTTGGAGACTTAGCTGAATGGCATGATGGCCCTCTTAGCGATGAAATAGTATGAAATGGCTCTCTTGACATAAACGTCTTGGCAATGAAATAAAATGGCCCTCTTGGAAATGATATGAAATGGCCCTATCGGCATTTCCTTCTTGGCAATGAAATGTTATGAAATGTCCCTCTCGATAATGGAATGAAATGGCCCTCTCAGCAATGGAATGAAATAAAATAGCCCTCTTGGTAATGAGATGATATGAAATGGCCCTTTTGGAAATGGAATAAAATGGACCTCTCGGCAATGGAATGATATGAAATGTCCCACTCGACAATGGAATGAAATAAAATATCCTTCTCGGTAGTGAGATGATATAAAAGGGCTCTTTCAGTGATTTGAAAATAGTTTTACCTGAGCTTGTTTGTCTGCGTTTTATTTTCTTCATGTACCTGTACTCAAGGTAGGCAGTTAGTAGACACAATGTTTCTCTCAATGGCGACCACAGTCAAAGATCATGACAGTTTAAAAAACTAATTTGAATGACTTAGTCAGTTATTCATCTTCATTTTGGATATGTATTTAAACACCAAATCCAATAAATATAAGAAAATGAGAAAAATTCCTTTCTGAGAGACCACTCGAATCCCATTTGTTTTGCTTCATGGCGAATTTAAGGTTGACTTTTTTGCTCTTCCTCCTATTGAGTAATCCTTTTGATTGTTGTATTTATCATGTCAACTCATTTAAAAGCACATGTGCTCAAAGTAAGTATTTAGTAGACATAAAGTTGTTTTTGCTAGCGACTATTTCTTTGGAAAACTCTGAATAAGACATTCATAAAGAGGATAAGGCTTCTTTTTTGTCATTCATGATCTTTTGAAATGAGATAGATAATTCAAAAGGTCCTTGATGAATGGATGTTCAACCCATCTTTGGGGCTACCCAAAAATATCGTTCGTAGGCATTATATGCTTTGGTGTGCATTTCCCAATTTGCTTGGGGGTTTATTTGAAAGAAGATCCTTATTTTTTGGCATTGATCCCTGCATCAACAGAAGCATTATTAGTTTTGAGTGAAACTACTCCATGTTGATCTCCTTCCATCATTGGTTTGCTCCTTTCCATCTTTCGGATGCTCCATCATATATGTTTAGGTAAAACTAAGCAAAAATATATGCATAATTAATTAATTTTTTTAAAAGAAATAGTCTTGATTTTGAAAATCCAGTTTTAAAAACTTGTGCAAAAGCATTTAGAAAACCTCTGCCAGTTATGTCATGTACTAGCTCAACGAACATCTTCCTTTTGGGGCTCGTATATGTTTGACCTTCTAATGGACAATTTCTAGAAACTCATTATCATTGTTGGGGAGTTCAACCGAAATTTCTGTCATAGCTAGTGATTTGGTCTATCTAGACTCTGTCACAGCTAGTGATTTCTAGAGGTTAACTTTGATCTCCTAGTGCTGGGGAATTTGAAATATATTCCAATATACTAGTGGAAATTTTGAGGACCTCCTCAAAATTTCTGCCCTAGTTTAATACTAGTTGAGATGATGATCTTTTTTCTCATGGATGATGATCTTCTTCTCTTTGGATGATGATCTTCTTCTTTTGAATTTTCAAGATTTCTTCTCGAATATTCTGCCCCATCTTCCATTTACTGGGGTGGTATGACTAAGTTGTTGAGGTTCCTACGTATCCCATTGAAGCAAGAATCAGGTCAACATAGTTCAACACTACGCTAGGGATGTATAGAAAAATATAATGGGTTGACCGAAGGCGACATAGGCCGTATATGTATCCATTTCTTGGGAATTCTGGTCATCACGTAGTTCATACAAAGACCCATCTTCAGGATTAACTAGCCTTGGATACTCTTATCCATCCCATTAGGATAGCATTAAGGCTTCTATGAATAGCACTTTATGGATGATGTGACGATTTCATTGTGTTTGTCTTAATGGAACGAAGAACCAACTATCCACTTTTCTTTGATAGAGTTGATAAGATTCCTCCTTTCTTGTTTGTTAGATAGAAATCAATCCTAGTTTTCTTAATTTAGTCGTTGTTTCCCCGGTTAACTACCTCAATTTCTTCTAGGTTAAGCTTCCAGATTCTCGAACTCTTTGGTTCTTTTGCTGACTGTCCTAGCATCGTTGTCTCCTATTTGTTACTATCTTCCTTGAATTATTTATTTTTCTCTTGACATGACATGATATTGGCAGGTTTTAGATGTTTATTACTTTTATCAAAAATCAACAAGTTTTATAATATCAAGTAGATAACAAAATAAACAATAAAGATTTTTGCAATAGGAGAAGCTTATGTTGTGTTTTGAGAAAATATTTGCAAACCCTAGCCATGACTCGCACAAGTATGGGTCCATGTCTTTGAAAATCACAAGAAACAAAAGATAACCAAATAACTTAAAGGGTGGATATAGGGCCTTATCCGTACTACCATCAATTTTTGTGAAAAAATAAATTTCACTTTTCTATCTATCCTATTAATCGGGGAGTAATGAGTGGAGTGGAAATCCAGTTCAAAAACGTTCCCTCCAATTCATCTTCCTTATTCTAGCTGTCTTGGAAAATTCTTCTATGATAGCATCACATTTTTCCCTATTCCATCCTCAATACCATGGCCTATAGGTTTTGAAAAATGACTAGTAGAGTCCAGTTTTACTACTAGTCATTTTTCTTTCCTGTAACAAAGCTATAATTAAGAGAGAAATATTTATTCACTTTAATCTAGTGAAGTAGCGCCATTTTATGCCAACACAAAGTAGTTTCTATTACCTGCAAATTAAGAAAAAAATTCAAAGGCTAGCATGTTAGATTCCGTCAGTAACAAGCAACGCAAGATGATAAGGTGGGAAGTAAACATATAAAGTTGTTTCTCATCTCATTCGAATTGATCCATGAGGTAATGATGACTCAAGAATTCTAATGAACAGGATTTTTCTCATTGATATGGATAAGTGGAAGTTATCAGGAAGGTTCAACTCTTCTTTTCCCAGCCTTTTATCTTCTTTTATGGAAGTAGGGGACAACAGAGTTATTGAAGATAGGAGCCAAGACGAAAGGCTGCCTACGTATCTCACAAAGGAGAAATTAGGCCCTACATAGTTTGAAACTATAATGTCTTCTTTTGAGTCCATAGTCAACCTCCTAAAATGGTAGGAATAACTTCTTAGGAAATTTTAAGAATGATTGTGGACTTTTCTGAGAGACTTAGGGGACTTGAAGTATGTTTAGTCGGACTTTTGTATAGTAGGTGTATATTTCTGCCTAGAGGTGCTCTATGAAGAATAGGATTAGACCAACTCGCCTTTGATTTGAATCAACACAACATATATATAAGCACATAAATAGTTATATCACATAAGCATACTATAATAAACGTGCATTCTAATTGGGGACCCTTTTGAGCCGAGGGTTAGCCTAACTTGTTTGAAGGAACTATATATTTTTTTAAAACCAATCCATTGTCCCCAAAACCTCCATAGATATATTAAAAGGTCATAATACTTTAAAAAGTTGCACAAAAGGGATACATTCTTTAGGGAAAGGAAAATTAAAATGAGAAAACAAGAAAGGTCCCACGTAGGGGGTAGAAAATACTAGCTCCTGGATACTCTTTTATTGGCCTTCACCCTCTTAGCTTTATCCACCTCTTGTCATATGCGATATCTGTTGATGATCAAGTGATTCCCACATAACTGTTCTCTACTCTCTTTGGTCATTTTTTCTATTTTTATTAATCTAGGAAACCATGCAATTATCCAAATCGATCAATCAACAACCTCTTGCCTGGAACCCTTTAACTCTTCCCTCAATTGGTGTATGGTTGAGGCATTCTTACACGAAAGTAAGCAAAATAAACCTTCCCCCTACCCCAGGGGATAATGGATTGGATTAAATAACATATATTTCTTCAACACATAAATATAATTCGTGTGTAATTAGCTCGTGGCCAATAGATGAAGGATAGGATTTCTAATGGGCCCAAAACCCCTAGGCTTATGCCTAAAAAGAGAATTTTGGTTTCTCTCTATCCTAGGTGTCTAGAGTGAATTTGGACTAGGTTCCCAAGCGGATGACTTGGGTTTGGAAATATGAATAGCCATCTAACACCTAACGTGCCAATAGATCATCGTATTCCCAACACTTGATTTAGAAATGAAAAATAGGAGTCAGGACATCCACGAAATCCCAAACAATTTATATATTTCAAATGAAAAGTATTCTATGAAATGCAATATTTTAATTTCGCAAAATTTAAACACATAGATACATAAACAGTTTAAACACTACAATAGTTAGTCAAAAAAGTTAATTAAAATATTTGGTTAGAACCTAGTTAAAGTTTCCAGCAAAATCGTCATTTCTATTTTACAGAGAAAAGATGACTATTGCAATTTTATGAATTCAAATACTTTCGAAAAAAAAATTTGAACTCAATTTTTGTAAAGCAGAATCGCCACTTAATTTATTTAGGAGAATTAAGAAAACCTTTGAAAATTACTTAAACAATTCAAACAGACAAAAATCATTTAAGTTAGAAAATTTTGAGTAAGTGGTTCCTCTTAATACTCTTGAAAGGTTGTTAAGGCACCAAGATATTCGCTAACTTTTGTTTATCCAGACTATTTGAAAATAACTTTTTTGACTAGATTTAAAAAGAAATTATTTTATTAAAAAAATGATTAAGGAAAAAATTATTTTCAAGATTTATGCAAAAACAAGTTTTGACGACTTAGCGAAAGTTTTGACTAAGCTAAAGAAAACTAATGAAAACTAGCATGTAAAAGGAAAGGGGGGGAATAAAAGAGATTTAGGCTCTTGCGGCCAAATCTATAAACACTGACCTAAACTAATTTGGACTTTTGGCTCATGTTGCACCTGTCCTAATCTAGTTATTTGGGCTTTTGTTCCATCTTCACCTGTCTTAAGCTAATTTTTGGACCTTTGAGGCCCAAAATCTACTTCACCTTTATTAATTTACAACTGTGGCTTCGAGGCCCAAATGAATGAATAAATAAATAAACAAAAATAAGGCAATAACAATTGAGACTTTTCAAGTCTGAGAAACTTCATCAATGGGTGTTGACCCATTTTTTCTTCTTCTTCCATCTTCTAGCACCCGTATGCCATATGACCGACTTTTGGACTTAGTCTTTCGGAATTGACTCGGGACTAAATGAGCCTCAATGGCCCATAATGGATATAGAAAGGGAAAAGAGTCCATGTAGGACTTCAATTAAAGTAATTAATAGATGTTTCAAATGTTAACACCTAACATATTAATAATGACATGAAAAGAGATCATTTTGTGCGTAACGAAAACAATATAAGCACGATTTACCTAAAAAACATCGTATCATCTTACTAATTCATTTCATTTGTGGTGGTATCACATTAAATTTTATTGACCACGAAGCATATACTTTAAGAACGTTTATCAAAGGAATCGATGAAAAACATAATTTATTATCAAAACAACATTCAGACCGGCTGATTTCACTACTTCATTAAACAATTCAAAACATCCTTTGTTACATAAATAGCCTTGCAAAACCTTAAGATTTTAGGCCAATGAGCCAAAATATGACCAAGGTAAAGAAATATTAATGAACAATTAACCTAAGAGACATAAAAATAAACTTGAAAATTTTATTTTGCAAGAAAATGAGACAAGGACCCATCATCAAACCTAGATGACATTTGAATATGAATCCAATGTATTGCTAACAAAAATTCAACAGTGATAGACCTAAAGAGGGTAGGATCACATACTATATCTAGACGGGGCAAAAAATTCGACATGGCTAGTAATTCCAAAGCATTGCAAAGGAGGAAATAAATAGGCAACCAACAAGACAAGAGGAAATCTTGCTTACAGGCATAGCAAGAGAAAATAAAGCAAAAAACTGGCTAATTTCTAAAATAAGATGTTGATTATCTAAAGATCTTATGAAATTATTTTTTGCACGCAAATTGAAATTTTCAATCTTAGGAGAGATCTCTCTCTAATCTAACAAACAATTAGGAATATAATTTCAAACTGACATTTAAGAGATACTTGCATAACTTTCACAACTAATAATTAGACACACCTCAAACGAGATATTGATTTGTCAAAAAGGGGAGGCTCAAAACCTAGACAGTGAGGTGTCTAGTGAAGATTGTAAGCAAATATGAGGAACTTATCAAATAAGCTTAAAAATAATTTCAATGAGAAAACACCATAAAGATTTACAGAGAAGCTGTTCCAAAGGTTAAAATTGTATGAAGTATTATTCCTCAAAGTATCATAAAGAATCAAGATGGTTTCTCAAAAATTTTGTCAAAATAAACTAGCACAATTCAACTTTGACCACGCAGATATTACCAAATTACTACCTTTTAGCTACTGTTAGGTAGCAACACAAAAGACTCAACCAGTTTATGAAGTCACTTTACGTATTCGAACACAACAGTTACACAGGAGCATAAAAAATATCAAAACGAGTTTAAAGAAATGCAGACTAACATCAAGTCTGGGAATAACACAGAACTCTTCACCTATTACTCAGGAAATCGAAAAGCTATTGACGCCAAGGTTAAACAAGTCTAGATAGACCACACATTAATGAATCACATATTTCAAGAATATCTACTTTCATACTGACCAATATTATATAGATAATAATTTAAACTACAATAACAACAAGGACAGTGGATTAAATGAACAGGAATCACTAAACATTAAAATGACCCACTACAGCAAAATATGATATTGATTCAACAAGCGACATAACAACAACTATCACACGCAAATTCTACGACCATCGAGGCTTCTACAACAAACAATCCCAGCATTACCATGATTACGACTACACAACTATTGCTATGAAGAAAGAGATGAATAAGAAAATGATGACAAAACTAAAAAAAAGTTGTGTTTAGCTTTTTTGAGGCAGCAAAATGGGAATACGAGCTATCATCAGGATCTTGCCCACCATCAAAAGGATTCAACACCACCATTGGAAAAAGTCTTTCAATGAATTTTGATAAATTTTTCATGAATTTTTTTTTGTTCTTCACAGATTTTAACTCTTTGCTTAAAAAATCTTTTCAACCATTTGAGACTTGCTTTCTACCAAAATAGTATTAGTATTTATAGGAAAGGATGGGGATTGAATTCTTTAAATCCACCAATGTGGGAAAGAAATTTAGGGTTATTTTGAAAATTTAAAATTAAGGATAAGATTTGGAATTGTACCAACTAGCACAAATTTTGAAATTCAAATTAAAGAGACGATAAGGTTGGAAGTTTTACCAACTAGTATAAAATTTAAGATTCAAATTTGAATTTTTTGTTGGGGTCGATTGGTTGCGGATTATTCAGGTTTGATGTTGTTGTTGGGTTGTTTGGAAGTTGCTGCTAAAGTTGTTTGTTGTTGCACGATAAAGTTGTTGTCGTTGTTTGTTGTACGCATTGCTAGAGGTGTTATTGATTTTTTTTGTTGTTTGAGTTGTTGTTTTTTGGTTGAATTATTGTTGATAGTGTTATGTTGTTGTTGAAGCCGATGGGAAAAGGCCGATAATTGGGCTTGAGTTGGGGTTATTTTGAGAGTGGGCCGGCTGATGTGTTGGGCTATTATTATATGTCTAAAAGGAAAATGGGATTGGGTTGCTGGTTTGGTTGGTATTAGGCTTAAGAGAGTTGTTGGGTTCTTTAACATTGGGTTGGGAGTGATGGTAATTAATAAAAAGGGTGTTGATTGGGACTTAGACAATTTTATTGAAATTCTAGCATAATTAAACTCAATTGGCCAATTTGCATTGAAATTTTGGCCTAACTAATTTCAATTATGGCCAAATTTAATAAATTTCCTAAATTGAATCAAAATTTTAAAATGGATTATAGACCGGTTTAACTTTGAGTTTCTTGATTCACAAAAATCAAATAAATATTTTTTCAAATAAATTACTTTTGAGAACAAATCAAAATTTTAGCTATTTGAATCAGTTTTCAAGTTAACCCTTGATTAAAATCTGTTTTCCCGTGAAATTACTATTTAAGTAATAAAATTATACAATTTCATATATACAATTACAGAAATGTAAAATCACTACTTAAAATGATAAAACCACCCAGACGAATACTTTGAAAATATTTTACTCGAATAAAATAAATGTAGTAATTTTATATAAAATCAATGAAACTCGAAATTAACTTAGTCGTGGAGGGAAAAGATTAGGTGTTAACATACTCAACGCATATTTAGCCACCCTAGGACACTTTAAACCTTGTGCTCTAATATCAAGTTTGTCGTGACCCAAGTCTAACCCGTAGTTATAACACGGTGCTTAGAGTCACAAGTGACCCCAAGCTAACCCATGGCATGGCAAACACTACGAATACTGAAAGATATTAATAACATTTTGGGTAGAAACTAAACTGAAATAAAGAACTGATGAAATAGTCATAAGAAAATACTGAACATCAGCCAAAACTAGAAATAAGAGTGACTAATTAAAAACTATACTAAAAATCTAAACATCTATCTGGACTGTCTAAAATCCTCTAAATCATAACAAGCTATTGTGGCAGGTCCCCAACTAACTTAAACTATCTAAAATAAATAAAAATATTGAAAATAAACAAGTAAAGTTCAGTTCTCTACTGATGAGGACTCACCAGGGCTGCAATTGAGTGGAACAAAAATGTGCTAAGTGAGGTCCGAGTACTGAGCGTCCAAACCTATATTATGAGACAATATAGCACAAAGATGTATGCGATCAGTACTTTAAATGTACTAAGTATGCAGTATGGAAAATTAATTAGATTAAATTGAACATGGGTGCATATGAGCATGATAATCTAAATGCCAAACTCAATATAATAACATATACTGAATAAGTTATATATATAAAAGCAAGGTCATGCAAAGTCTGAAGCTGAAATATGAATTGATATCATAAACTGAGGACTGTGGGATCTAACTACAACTGACATACCCCAATCTGAGCAAAATCAGGGTCCAACTTGTAGCCTTAGTTGGAAGGGTGTCAGTACCTTGCCAAGGGGACCACACTGGTTGGCATTGATCCACAAAACTGATGTCCCAAAGGACTAAGGTGTCAAGCCTACACTTACGGGTAACCACTTATAACCTATGGTTAGGTCATAGTTCTGAAACTTAAGGACTACTACTAACGGTCTCAAGCCTAACTAATGGGTAAGCCGCCATCCCTGCACTAACTCGGTGTTATGTACTACTCCCAACTAAATGACACTAAAGTATAAACTAATACATGAGTTGATAACTAATATTCTCAAATCATGGTATTCTATTCATAACAATGCATGTATAAATCTAAAGTATTTAATAACATGTAAACTAATGGATATAACTGAATTAGGTATCAGGTGTTCATAACCCACTAGCTCTACACATAATGACATTAACTGATACCAAGAGGAAATTTATAAGCTAAAACCCATAAACTCAATAATATGTCATGATAAGGGAATTCATGGTTTGTAACTTGAAAGATGCTATTTCGGTCAAGAAAACACGTAATCATGGTTTTATTTCACAATAAACAAAAGAGTTCAATGAAAACTTATATTTGACTTGGAACCCAACTTGATGGGAAAATATACTTGAGAATTGGGGTGTTTTTGGGACTCAATGGGTGGAAGAAACCCATTGATAAAATCCCACATACCTGGAGAGAATGTCTTGGGGAATAGCTTAGAACTTGTGCTAGAACTTAGAGAAACCTATTCTGCTTTGGATAAGAAGAAAATCATTTCTTTTTGGCCAAGCGTAATAATTTTGGAGTTTATGAAGTGTTAGGGTAATTTAATCCCTTAATAAATAATATTGAAGTTCCCAAATGACGTGGGTTTCTGGTTAAAAAAAGTGAGAAAATACCACAAAACCCTTCTTAAAATCATGCGGTAATTTTAAGTTCCTGTCGTCATGACTCGTTAAGACTGGTCACAAGTTGTGGTTTGAGTCATGACCTGAGGTTTTAAGGTCCGGTCCTTTCTGTTGTGATCACGACTCTCCCTCCCAGTGACTTCTTAGTTCTACTCACGAGTCATTAGGGGTAGTCATTATTTGAGACTTAATTTTCTAGATTTCCTTTTGTTATGGCAACGAGTCTAACAAATGACTCGTTATCAATGATCACGATTTGTAGGATAGAGTCATTATACCTAAGCTGAAATCTAGGGGTCTCACTATTATGACAACAACTTGCACGTAACGACTCGTTACGTCTAGCAATGGGTCATTACCTGAGTCATCGTTACTGGGAATTTGAAAGTCCCTCAGGAATTTTTATTATGTTTTTCCACTATATCAAATTTAGTCGAGACCTATAGCATTTGAAAGGTATTTTAATGGTCTATGTTTTGATGGGTCTAAAGCATGATAAAATTTTGGTATTGCAAAAAAGTTTTACAAAAAGTTCACTTCTTTCATGTTCATGTTGTGCAATAAAATGAACTTTATGTAACCTCTTTCTAACCTATGTTTTATGCATTTATAGAAAATTCCTCCCAAGAGAACTAACGGAAAGAGAACTAGAAATGGCAATGATAAAAAAATAGAAACCAGCAAGCACCAACAGCTCTAGCAGACCCTCTAAATAAACAACTCTCACATATTGAGTTCAGGGCTACTTTTATAGTTCTAGCATAAACCATGACCACCCAGACTAATTAGGAGGTTGTATCCCCAATCAGCATGACAACTAATACTACAACAACTAGGGTCTAAGATTTCACTCGGATGAAACCTCCTGATTCATTAGTTCTAAGGCTAAAAAGGATCCGTAGGAATTTCTTGATGATATTCACAATGTTACTAAGATTATGGGTTTTACTCTTGTTGAAAGTACTGATTTGGCTACTTACCAGTTGAAGGAAGTGGCTCACAATTGGTGCAAGTAGTAGAAAGAGGATAGATGTGTAGATATAGGTCCAATAGAGTGGGATGAGTTTATTGCTTCTTTCTTGGATAGTATCTTCCCACTTGATTTGAGAGAAACTACTTAAAGCAGGGAAACATGACTGTGAAAGGGTATTCTCTTAAATTTACTCAACGTGCAGCGTATGCTCTAGCAATGGTTGTCAACTAGAGAGCCCGCATGAGTAAATTTATGTCAGATGTTTTTGAGGATGTGGTCAAAGAATGTAGGACTACGATGTTCGTCAAGGATATGGACATCTCCAAGTTGATGTTTTATATTCAATAAATTAAGAAAGAGAAAATTAAGAGAAGAGAAAGAAAGAATATGAATAAGAAAGATCGAATAGGAAACTTTGAATACTCTCACAGAAATTAAGAGGTGGAAATTAATCTTAGTTTCAGAAGAGATCCTCATCTCCAGCACCATCGTCTTCTAGTGTTTCATCTATCAGGCCTAAAAAAGTTCAACAAGGTAGAGTGCCAGTCTCTAAGTCTCATCGTATTACTTCCAGCAGTCGTACTTTCTCGACTTGTAAGAAGTGTGGGAAAAACCATCCCAGAGAATGTTGATAGGTAAAGAGGGTATTTTTTTTATGATAAGTAAGGTCATAAACTTTTATATTGTCTATTATAAAGGAAAGGTGATATCGAATGGACGCACTCAGGCTACCTCTTTAGTAGTCCAGAAGGGTGCCTCATCTAGTGTAGCTAGAAGACAACATTAGAACAGGTTTTATGCTCTTTAGACTCATCAGGATTAGAAGGGTTCTCCTGAGGTAGTCACTAGTATATTACATATCTTTTAAATTCATGTCTATGGATTATTAGATCCTCAAGACCCACTTTCCTTTGTAACTCCTTATATAGAAATAAAATTCAATGTTAGTCCTAAAACCCTCTCAAAACCTTTCTCAGTCTCTACTCCAGTTGGTGATTCAGTCATAGCTAGACTACTATACAAAAAATTCCCAGTCACAATTTCTCAAAAAATCACCTCAATTGATCATGCAGAGTTAGACATGACAGATTTTGATGTCATTCTTGGTATAGATTTTTGACATACTTGTTATGTCTCTATTGATTGTATAAATAGAGTAGTCTAATTTTAGTTTCCACATGAGCTAGTCATAGAGTGAAAGAGTAGTATTTATTGCCTAAAGATCTATTTCTCTTACCTTAAGGCCAGAAAAATAATATCCAAAGGGTTTATCTATCATTTTCTTTGAGTTAAGGATTCAAAGTTTGAGACCCCAAATCTACAGTCTATTATAGTGGATAATGAATTCCCAAAAGTGTTGCTCGAAGATCTTCCTAGGGTTTCTCTCAAGAGGGAAATTAACTTCAGAATAGATTTTCTTCACGATACCCAGCCTATCTCAATTCCACCCTACCAAATAGCTCTAGATGAGCTTAACAAATTGATCTAACATTTGAAATATACTTTGGTCAAAGGTTTTATAAAGTCCAACATCTCTCCAGGGGGTGATCCAATTCATTTCATATGTAAGAAGGATGGTTCACTCAGAATGTGCATCAATTATCGTGAGTTAAACAAAGTCACAATCAAGAATAAATATCCCATTATAAGATTGATGACTTGTTTGACCAAATTCAGGGTGCCAATTGTCTTTTGAAGATATACCTCAGATCTGGTTATCATCAGCCTAAATTTGGAGAATGTGACATTCTGAAGACAGCCTTCAAAACTTGGTATGGCCAATTCAAGTTCATTGGTATATCTTTTGAACTAAAGAATTCTCGTACAACTTTTATTTAATTAATGAATAGGGTGTTCAAGAAGTACTTAGACATGTTCACCATTGTCATTATTAATGACATCATTGTTTATTCTCAGAGTGAGGAGAGCATGCAGACTAGGTAAGGATTGTTTTGAAGACTCTGAATGATAGCCAGTTATTTGCTAAATTCAAAAAAGTGTGAATTCTTGTTGAAATCAGTTGCCTTCCTAGTTCATATCATTTTTTGTAAGGGTATTCAGGTTGATCCTCAAAAGACCAAAGCAGTTAAAATTTTCCTAGACCTATTTCGCCAAAAGATAATAGAAGTTTCTTGGGTTAGCCAACTACTATAGATGGTTTGTGGAAGGATTTTCATCTATTTCTGCTCTTATATCCAGATTGACTCAAAGAAATTAAAATTTTAGTAATCCAATTCATGCAAGAAGAGTTCTCAGGAGTTGGAGACTCAACTTACCTCCTCTCTAGTTTTGACTTTACTAGAGAGTTCAGATGGTATTGTGGTTTATTATGATGCTTCCATAGTTGGTCTTGGTTGCGTGTTTATGCAGCATTGCAAGGTTATAGCATATGCCTCTGGACAGCTCAAGCCTCATGAGAAGAATTACCCAGCTCATGATCTCGAGTTAGCAACAGTAATTTTTTTTCGTAAAAATTTGAAGGCATTATATTTATATGGTTCATGTAGATATGGTAACATATCATAAGAGCCTTCAGTATGTGTTTAGTTAGAAAGATCTAAATCTTTGCCAGATGAGGTGGCCAAAGTTGTCGAAAGACTATGATATGAGTGTATGTAACCATCTGAGTAAAGCCAATGTTGTGGTTGACGCTCTTAGTAGGTTGTCTATGAAAAGCATTGCTCATATAGAAGATGAAATGAGTTAGTTCATGAGGTTCAAGGGTTTTCTATATTGGGAGTCTAATTGGTTGATTCATCAAAAGGTAGTATATTGCTTTATAATGGGTCAGAATCTTCCTTGATAGCTTAGGTAAAGGAAAAGCAAGAGAGTGATCATATTTTTCTTAAGTTGAAAGAATTTGTCCACAGTCATATAGTTGAGCTTTTCTCCAATGTGGGAGATGGTGTTCTTTGTGGTTAGGGTAGACTTTGCATTCCAGATGTAGGTGACTTAAGATAGTGGATGCTAATTAAAGCTCACAATTCTTGGTATTCTATTCACCTAAGAGACACTAAGATGTACCGCAGTTTATGTTAAGTCTATTGGTGGGATGACATGAAAAAAATATTGGGAAATTTGTCGCTAATTGTCTGAATTGCTTTTAGGTTAAGGTTGAGCACCAAAGACCTGGTGGTATGATTCAGGATATTGGCACTCCTACTTAGAAGTGGGAAGTAGTGAATATGGACTTCATTACAGGTTTGCCCCGTACTCAGTGACAACATGATTCTATTTAGGTTATTGTATATCATACAAATAATTCAGCCCATTTCCTATTAGTCAACACTTTAGATTCAGACAAGAATTATGCTAGGCTCTATCTTAGGGATTTGGTGAAATTTCATGGAGTCCTTTTGACTATCATCTCAGATAGGGGTACTCAGTTTACCTCTTAATTTTTAACGACATTTCAGAAGTGTCTTTGTAACCAAGTTCATCTTAATACAACATTTTGTTCACAACTAGATGGTCCAGAAGAGTAGTCCAATTAGACCTTATAGGATATGTTGAGTGCTTGTTGATAAATTTCAAGGGTAGTTGCGATGATCATTTGTCTTTGATTGATTTTTCCTGTAAAAATAGATATTACACCAGTATTCATATGGACCATTCAAAGCACTTTATTATAGGAGGTATAGATCTCTTATTGTATAGTTTGAGGTTGGTGAAGCTACCTTGATGTCACGACCCGAACCACGGCCTGGTCGTGATGGGTATCTCAAGTCCAATGTGGACCAGAGATCAACCCCTGCACCAAACCAAACACAACACTCCCCAATGTTGGATAAATTCCGAACATATAACAAGATAGCATGCAACAAGATTAAGGAAATTCAAAACAACTCTGTAACTGACAACCATCGACCGGCCAAAGAAACTTACCAACACCACCCAAGTTCATAGTAATCCAAGCAAAGACTCTACCAAAACTGAATATTAATAAAGTGTCCGTACATGCCCCCGACTATAGCCAAAATAAGTCTAAACAGTCTGAGATATAAGAGAAAAACATGAAAGGTAGACTTCTGATGTATGGAAGATCATCACATCAATGTCAACTCATGAGTTGATTCTGAATCCTAATAACTGAGCAAGATAAGTAGAAGTATGAGTAGTTCCTTTATCGCATGGGGATACAACGTTTGAAGATGGTTAGCAGGGTGAAACTAGCATGTAACATAGGTATAAGGATAACATAATGTTATGATTAGCAGTTTAAAATCATTTAAAACCAATGCACATAATCACATGCATATACATATATACTTCACACGCTGAGATAGGGAACAAGGCTTAGTATGCACATTAAAACTTTATCCTGGATTGTGTAGCTCAACTGTCATAACACAAGAAGGCACCCACAAGCAATAAGGGCTCAGCTCCTCCCCAGCTGGTAGGGCCCCAATGCGTGTGGCCACATGAACCAAAGGGTATACATATGCACTATGGGGGAATCGAACCTACCTGCATATCAAGGTAACACGAGCACCAAATCATGTAATATAACATGGGGGACTCGAACCTCCCAATCATATGATAATAATATTAAGGGGAACTCAAACCTCCATGGTTATTTTGACCCCCGCATCGGCAACTGTGATTTCCAGTATCGGTCAGTCGAACCTCCACTTTCACGACTCATCTACAAACCCCCTTTTAAGCCTAGTTTAAAACAAGTATAACACATTCTCATTCATTGGATCACATTTAACATTAAGGCATACATTGTTAGTATTGTCATACAAACTACACTTGCAAGGTAACAACAATATTCCAAAGTAATTACATCACTTAGGGCAATTCACAACGACTTGGTATATTTTACATTAGCTTGGGGAATTAAACAATCCCCATAAAGTTCAATTCAAAATCATAATGCAATAGTTCAAATTCCCACATTTCTCATAACTAAAACCAATTTCATAATATAGGGTTGGGGTCATAACCACTTCAAAAGTCATAAGTTTGGGGAAAATCACAATTCCCTAGTTCATTCACCATACCCATGCTTCCGCAAGCTCAAAACCATGCTTAAAGCATGAATAATCGTATGTAAACCATGGGAAAACATTGTTCAACAACAAATATTCAAAGCCCTCAACCCTTATTTCAAAACCATCATCAATATCTGATGAACAATACTTTAAAACATATGCTTTTAACAAAATTACTAATAAGGGAAAAGTAACATGCCTGAAATACCAAGTTTCACTGAAAGAATTCAACCCATGAGCTCTTGGATGACCTACTTCTTAAAAGCTTATGTATGGTTGTTCGAGAGAATTTAAGAGACCTTTGGAGGTGTTTGAGTAAGTTAACAATTCTAATGGGGGTTCCTAATAGGGTTTTAGGTTGTGGGTCACAATTGGGGGAGAGGAAAAATGTTCAAAGTTCCCTTTATGAAAATATTGAAATTTAGTCGCCAGTGACTACGGGTCACCATATGACTCGTATAGACTCATTACAACTCATCACAAGGAGTCATAGTCAAGATAGAACCACTAAGGCCCCGTACTGGTCTAGATACAATTTATACCACCAACTCATAACCACACTTAATGGATCATAACCACTTCTCATACTCAATACAGCAACAATTTGGGATGATGCATTGAACACCCTACAATTGGGACATAACGACTCGCCATGAGTCTTTACGACTTGTGGCCTCAAGTCGTAATGAAGACAGAGTCTTGGGCCAAACTTACTGGATACCTTACGACCTATATGAAGTCTTAATGACTTATTGAGAGCCACTCATGCTTAGAGCAGAATACTAAGCCACTTTTTCTGATTAAGTTATGAACGAGTCCCCATGACCCATTAAAGCTCCCTACGACTTGTCAGGGGAGTCGTAGTCAAGACGGTGAGGATAAAATTTCAAAAAATTTTAAGGACCAAAAATCCAGGGCATTACATCTCCCCCCCCCCTTAGGATTATTCATCCTCGAATGACAGGACAAGGTATTTAGTTGGAAGATTTGACTACACATACAACTACCATTACCTTTAACAAAGGCAGAAAACAAGGGTGTCAAGCAAATCACCATTTCCATTATCAAAGTAAAAAAAACAAAGATGTTAAGGAATACACATACCTCAAGCACGATTATTCAGAATGGGAAACAGGAATGGATACTTGGACTACATGTCCTCTTCGACTTCCCAAGTAGCTTTCTCAATCTCTTGGTTCCTCCAAAGAACCTTTACCGAAGCCACATCATTTGTCTTCAACTGACAAACTTACTGATCTAAAATCTCAACCGAGACCTCCTCGCAGGACAAGGAATCTGAAATACCTACCTTCTCTAAAGAAACAACCATCGAACGATCACCCACGCACTTTCTCAATATTGAGACATAAAACACCAAATGAATGGAATTCAAACTAGGAGAAAACTCTAATTCATATGCAACATTACCAACCCTCTTCAAAACCAAGTACAGACCAACATAACGGGGACAGAGTTTCTCTTTCTTACCAAACTGTATCACTCCCTTCAAGGAAGACATCTTCAGAAATACCCAATCAACAATACTGAACTCCAAATTCCTTTGCCTCACATCCATGTAGGACTTTTGGCGACTTTGGGTGGCCTTAAGTCTATCCTGAATCACCTTCATCTTCTCTATGGTTTGGTGAACCAAATCAGGACCAAATAACTTATTTTTACGACCTCAAATTACCCAATAGGAGACCTACACCTCCTACTATATAAGGCCTTAAACAGAGAAATACCAATGCTAGAGTAATAACTGTTGTTGTAGGCAAATTCTATGACAACTAAGTGGTCAACCCAACTACCACCAAATCAAATACATAAGACCGAAGCCTATCTTCCAAGACCTAAATTATCCTTTCCGCTTGCCCATCCATCTGTGGGTAGAAAAGGGTACTAAGGGTTACCTTAGTCCCCAAACCTCACTGGAACGACCTCCAAAAGTGAAATAAGAACTAAGTACCCCAATCATATAAGATGGAGACAAGAATACCATACAACTTCACGATTTTCTCAATAAATAACTTGGCATAATCTTTAAAAGAGAAATTAGTCCCTTCTAACAAGAAGTGAGCAGACTTAGTCATCCTATCCATCATGACCCAAATCAAATCAAATTTTTGGCGAGACCACGAAAGAATTGTAACAAAATCCATATTAGTTATCTCCCATTTTCACACCGATAGCTCAATCTTTTGAGTAAATCCACTGGGCCTCAAGTGCTCCACCTTAACTTAGCCACAAAATTGGCCACATCCCGCTTCATATTAGTCCACCAATAAATCTCCTTAAGATCATGATATATTTTCGTCAAACCAAGATGAATAGTATAATACAACTCATGAGCTTCAGCCAAAATTCTCCCTCGCGACCCACCAACATTAGGAACATATAGTTTACCTTGGTACCATAGGACACCACCATCACTAATCTCAAAGACCATTACCTTCTGCCTACCAACATCATTCTTGATTTGCATCAAGATAGGATCCAACATCTGTTTCTCCTTCAACTCAGGACTAAGAGATGATTTCGCTACCTCTTGAACAGTCACACCACCATTTTGGAGTCCAAAAGACAAACTCCAAGATTAGCCAAATAGTGAATGTCCTTCACCAAATCCCTCTTCTCTCTATCCATATAAGACAAGCTTCTCATGGACAACCTGCTAAGAGCATCAGCAACTATGTTAGCTTTACCTAGATGATAGTGAAGACTCATACCATAGTCATTGAGCAAATTGAGCAACTCAATCTATCTCTTCTGCCTGTGATTTAGCTCCTTCTAAGTGAACAGGTATTGCAGGCTCTTATGATTAGAATAAATATCAACATGGACCACATACAAATAATTTTTCAAATCTTTAATACAAACACCACTGCTAACAATTCCAAATCATGAGTTAGATAATTATTCTCATTGACTTTAAATTGTATAGAGGCATA
Source organism: Capsicum pubescens (assembly GCA_030864215.1). NCBI lineage: Eukaryota > Viridiplantae > Streptophyta > Magnoliopsida > Solanales > Solanaceae > Capsicum > Capsicum pubescens. The sequence continues at coordinate 67,607,450 of CM061541.1, forward strand.
AGCAACCACCTTTCCATGCTGCACCAACACACAACTCAGTCCTACCTGGGATGCATCACAATAGACAACAAAACCATCCTGTACCCTCAAGCAGAGTCAAGACCAGAGCCAAAGTCAACTTATCTTTTGGCTTCTCAAAACTACCCTCACAAGAATAAGACCACAAGAACTTCACCTTTTCTGGGTCAATTTAGTCAAAGGGGCATTAATAAAAGGGAAACTTTCTACAAACCTTTTATAATAGTCGGTTAAACCGAAGAAGCTCCAAATATAGGATGGAGTCGTGGGTCTAGGCCACTTCTTGACCACAACAACTTTCTGTGGATCTACCATGATCCCTTCACTAGAAATAACATGACCCAGATAGGTCAGAATATTCAACCAGAACTCACATTCAAAAAAATTCACATACAAGTACTGCTCCTTAGGAGTCTGCGACACAAGGAGGAGGTGATCAGCATGATCTACCTCACTCTTTGAATACACTAAAATATCATCAATAAAGACAATAACAAATAAATCCAAGAACTAACGAGAAACCCAATTGATAATATCCATGAAGGTGGCTGGGGCATTGGCCAAACCAAAGGACATCACCTAAAACTCAAAATTACCATACCAGGTTGAAAAAGTAATCTTAGGGATATCCACCTCCCTAATATTTAATTGATGGTAACCTGACCAAAGATTGATCTTAGAAAAGAACTTAGCACCATGGAGTTGATCGAACAGGTCATCAATCCTCGAAGGGGGACACTTATTCTTCATAGGCACCTTATTCAATTAGCAGCAATCAATACACATTCAAAGGGACCATTCTTTTTATGCACAAAAAGAACTGGATCACCCCACAGAGACATACTAGGGAAAATAAAACCCTTGTCATGAAGATCTTTTAATTACTCCTTAAGTTTCTTCAACCCAGCTGGAGCCATTCTATAAGGAGGGATAGAATAGGATGAGTTTTCGAAAGAAGATCAATCCCAAAATCAATTTCCATATCAGGAGGAACAACAAAAAAAAATCAGGGAACACCTCGAGAAATTGATAAACCACAAGAACAGTCTGCAAAAAGGGACCTTTGGATGTAGAATCCTTAAGATGCACTAAGTGATAGAGGTACCCTTTAGAAAGTACTTTTTGGGCTCTACGATACAAAATAAACCTTCCATTGGGTACTAGGGGCCTACCTTCCTACTCAATTATCATCTCATTTGGGAAATGGAAACTGACCCTTCGTGTCCAACAATCAAGAGACGCATAGCACGAATGCAACCAATCCATTCCCAAAATCACATTAAAGTCTAACATGTCCAACTCTATCAGATCTACCAAGGTCTCTCTACCATAGACCAACATCACACAACCCCTATAGACCCTTCTAGCCACAATGGCATCACCCACTTGGGTGGACACTTAGAAAGGGTTTGAAAAATATTCAGGATCAAAACCAAAATGGAGAGCCACATACTAGGTCACATAAGAGAGAGTAGAACCTGGATTAAGTAGACAGTATACATCATGAGAAAAAAGTTTGAGCATCCCAATAACAACATCGGGGGATGCCTCAAAATCCTGGCAAATGGCAAAAGCATACAGACGTTTTTGACCAGTATCGTAGCCAAAAATAAAAGTAGCACCCTTTAGTGTAGGAGTTCATGAAGTAGCAACAGGAATCTTATATGCTCCAGAAGCAAACTTAGAAGGATAATCCCTCTACAAGTGATCAATCTGACCATATTTAAAGCATTTATTCCTCCCTTCTTCGTAAAAACCATAATACACCTGACCACAAAATCTACAAGGAGGATATGATGGAGCTGACTGAGACCCGCTGGCTTAAGGTTGGGCTCTTTGTACTCTAAACCTATTGTTATACTGAGAATGACAATCACCCAACGTCTTTGGATAAAGAGCACTAGCCGTAGAGTAGGAACCAAAATTGCCCCACTTATTCTTGGATTATTTTTCACCATCTCTACCACTTTACTGCTGACCTCCACCCTTATCTCAATAGAAAAACTTCATACTCTACCTTTCACTCATCTATGCTTGGTTTTTCTTTTCTTCTTATACTTTTTGTATATACACTATAAGTCTAAAGATGTTTATATCCTTGTTCTGCAAGGAAGCCTTGCTCTCTAAGATCAACTCATGGGACACCCCAGAGGTAAGCTTTCTAAATGTAGACTTCATGCTAGACACTAACTCAGGAGCAAAAAGCGACAGATGATAAAACTTCAAGGCATACTCCTTTACGGACATCCTTTCTTGCTTTAGATTCATGAATTCCTCGATATTTACCCTTCTCAACTCCTGAAGAAAGAGGCGATAAGGGAAAGTACTAGAGAAATTATCCTATAAAGCGTACTCAGCATCATCACCCCCTTTACCTAACCAAACCAAACACAACACTCTCTAATGTCAGATTAATTCTGAACATATAACAAGATAGCATACAACAAGCTTAAGGAAATTCAAAATAAGTCTATAATTGACAATAATTGACCGACCAACACCACCCAAGTCCATATTAATCCAAACAAAGCTTCTATCAAAACTTAATATCAATAAAGTGTCGGAACATGCCCCCAACTATAGCCAAATTAATTCTAAATAGTCTGAGACATAAGAGACCAAAACATAAAATATACACTTTTGATGTATGGCATCTCACCACTTTAATATAAACTCACGAGTTAATCTTGAATCCTAATCACTGAGCAGGAGGGGTAGAAGTAAAACTAGTTCCTATATCATATGGGGATACAGCGTCCAAAGATGGTTAGTATGATGAACGCTATCAAGTAACTCAGGGATAAGGATAACATAATTTTATGATTAGCAGTTCAAAATTATTCAAAACCAATGCACATAATCAAATGCATATGCATATATACTTCACATATCGGGATAGAGAACAAGGATTAAGATGCAATTTAAAACTTTAGCCTAGATTGTATAGCTCAACCATTATAACACAAGAAGGAACCCATGGGCTATATGGGCCCAGCTCTCCCCTAGCTGGTAGGGCCCTAGTGTGAGTGGCCGCACGAACCAGATGGTATACATATGCACTATAGGGGACTCAAACCTCCCTGCCTATCAATGCAACACGCGCAACAAATCATGTGATATATTATGGGGGACTCGAACCTCCCAATCATATGATAATAATATTAAGGGAGACTCGAACCTCCCTGGTCATTTAGACCCCTACATCAGTAATCGCAATTTCTAGTATCAGTCACTCGAACCTCCACTTTGATGACTCATCTACACAACCCTCTTTTAATACCATTTTAAAACAAGTATCACACATTCTCATTCATTGAACCTTATTTCATATTAAGGCATACATTGTTGGTATCGTCATACCAACTATACTTACAAGGTAACAATAACATGCCAAAGAAATTACATCACTTAGCAGAGTTCACAATCCCCTTGGTTCAATTTTACATTATCTTAGGGAATTACACAATCCCCATAAAGTTCAATTCAAAATCATAATTCAATAGTTCAAATTCTCACACTTCTCATAACTAAAAATAATTTCACAATATGGAGTTGGGGTCATAACCACTTCAAAAGCACAAGTTTAGAGAAAATCATAATTCCCTAGTTCATTCACCTTAATCATGCACCCGTAAGTTTCAAACCATGTTTAAAGCATGAAAAATCATATGTAAACCATTGGGGAACATTGTTAACAACAAGCATTCAAAAACCTCAACTCTTGTCTCAAAACCATCATCAATATCTCATGAACAATACTTTAAAACATATACTTTTAAAAAAATTAACAATGAGGGAAAAGTAACATGCCTGAAATACAAAGTTTCACGGAAAAAATTCAACCCTTGACCATTGGATGTCCTACTTTTTGGAAACCCTAAGTATGGTGGCTTGAGAGAATTTAAGAGTCCTTTGGAAGTGTTTGAGTAAGTCAACAATGCTAATGGGGGTCCCAATAGGATTTTAGGTCGTGGGTTATAATTGGGATTGAGGAGAAATGTCCAAAGTGCCCTTAATAAAGAGACTGAAATTTAGTCGTCAGTGATTATGGTTCACCATACGACTCGTATAGACTCATTACAACTCATCACAAGGAGTCATAGTCAAGATAGAACCACCAAGGCCCTATACTATTTTGTAAAAGATTTATACCATCGACCCGTAACCACACTTAACAACTCATAATCACTTCTTGTACTTAAGACTGCAATAATTTGGGATGACACACTAAACACCGGATGATTAGGACATAACAAATCATCATGAGTCTTTATGACTCATGGCATTAAGTCGTAATAAAGACAGTGTCTTGGGACAAACTTACTGGACACCTTACGACTTGGTATTGGTGACCCGTAAAAAGTATTGATAACTAGTTGAGAGCTACTCGTGCTCAGAGCAGATACTAAGTCACTTGTTCTGATTAAGTTACGACTGAGTCCCTACGACCTATTAAAGCTCTCTATGACTCATCAGGGGAGTCATAGTTAGGAAAGTGAGGATAAAATTTTAAAAAATTTCAAGGACAAAAAACCCGAGATGTTACACTTGATAGGGCCTGATTCAATCCATGAGGTGATGGAGATAGTTTAGCTGACTAGGGAAAGGCTAAAAATAGCCCAGGGTCACTAGAAGTCCTATGTAAGGGTGAGGAAAAAAGAGCTTGATTTCATGATGATTTGGTTTACTTAAAATTTTCACCCATGAAAGATGTGAAAAGATTTGGCAAGATAGAAAAACTCAGTCCCCGTTATGTAGGTCCTTATAAGATTTTGAGATGCATTGCAATGTAGCCTATGAGTTAGGCTTGCCAGTAGACTTAGCATCTGTGCATCCAGTCATTTATGTGTCTTTGTTAAAGAAATATATAGGTGATCCCACATTGGTTGTGCCTTTGTAAGTATGGGAGTGAAATCTAGTTTCTTTTACGAGTAGGTCCAAGTTAAGATCCTTGACCGTCAGCTTCGTAAGTTAAGAAATAAAAAATTCACTTCAGTAAAGGTTCTTTGTAGAAATCAACTTATCGAGGGAGCTACTTGTGAAGCAGGGGTGGATATGATGACCAAGTACCCCCATTTTTTCTTTTCAAATTCAACTCCACCTTGAGCCAATAGTTTTCCATTAATTAAATCTCTCAGTCTTATGTCACTCAGTTATTCCCCTATCATAGCATACATTTATGAGTTCAGTTCAGCCAATGTTTTAGTTACAGGCTCGGTTATCATGCATGTATTTAGCTCTTAGAAATTTAATGTCGGGATTGTAAATCTTTCCCTATCTTTTCATCTTAGTTTTTATTCGGGGATGAATGACCCCTAGGTAAAGATATTATAACACCTCAAAAATCTAAACTTTGTGTTTTGGTAATATATGGAGTGTTTTAGAAATGTATTAAGGCCACAAGTAATTCCTAGATCATAAACAAGCTGAAATATTCCTTACCAATTGATTTCTTATGAAGAATCTTGCTATAGCCAAATTCAAACGACCATAACTCCTAACATATAAAGATTTTTGAAGATTAATACCACCATGAAAGGTCCTTGAGTATTATTTTCAATGCCTCCAACTTTTTGTTAATCTATCACCGGAGTGAAATTTATGCTCAATTTACTAGAGGGTGTCTGCTAGAGTATGACGGCTCGGTGTGACGAATTGTCACACTTGTGATGACCATTAATTCAACCCATTAGGATTAACTATTAAGACAAAAAATTTGTCTTGTTGTGATGGTTCGCAGTGATGGTTAGTCAAGGGTTTGATGGTTCATCACCTAAATCATCAGACACGACTATTCTGCATTGTTATAATATTTTCAAATGGGTTATTTGGTCTTTTTCCACTCTTATAAAACAAAAATAAGTCATCTAAGCTATCTTAAGGCTGATTCATAAGCCTAAACTAACTCAAATTCCCCATAAACTCAAAATCTAGTCAAAACAAAATAGAGAAACGGGTGATTACTTCCTCCGAAGAAAGAACTAAGGTTTTTCAACTTCAAACTCCAAATTCAAAGGTTTTACCAAGGTTTTCACTATCAAGAATGTGGATTAATATTTGGGTTCTCTTTCACCCATTGAGTTCCTAAGTAAACTCAATTTTTAGTTTAATTCCATTCTTCAAGATTAGGGTTTCCATGAAATATATGAATTCCCTCAAATTCCAGTCTCTTATTCTATTTAATCCATGAATACATGTTTTCTCATGAATTCTAGGATCCTTACATACTTATAACTACGAGCTCCCAATATATTGATAAATTCATGATTTTGGACTTGAGATATGAAATTCCCCATTATACTCAGTTATAGAATAGTCATTATTAGTTGCATTCTTTAGTGATGGAGTGTTATGAACACTAGATAACCTAGGATTCCATGCATTTGCAAATGAATACTCAGTATTCCATACTTATATTATTTAGAATGCTTTCAGATAAAGCACTTATGTTCAGTTTCAAAATAACGTCCTTGTTGAGCATTTTAGTATATCAATTTAATTTTAGTTGGGAGTAGTACTAGCACCTAAAGGACACGAATTCATATAAAACCAAGTCCCAAACTACTTTCCATCATAGTCTTAAAGGTATCCACGCTAGTTAAGAATGTCTCTCTTTTGCCTGAATGGGGTCATAAGTGAATTCACGCCAATTGTGGTTCTTACCCTTGGCAAGGTACAGAACACCCTCCCAACTTGGGTTATAGGTTGGATTCTCTCACATTTTCTATGTAACACCCCGTATTCAAGTACGTGTATTGGTGTATTCAAGTACGTGTATTGGTCTTATTTATAAGAAATTAATTTTTTATTTTATTTATACCGGAATTTTCCCGTCGATGGATCCATGCGAAGGTTATTGAATAAACTTTCCAACGATATAAATATTTCCAAAAACGGATAGGTTTCGGATATAATCAAGCACATTCGAAACTATAAAATGGTGGCCGGGATATTTGGGAATAGTAGATGTGCAGGAAAATTTCCTGCACACAAACTACTGAGGCCAGCCGAATTTTTGGGTAAACTTAGAAAGATCATAACTCCCTTAATATAATGAACTGGGAGATTTTCGACAGATGAAAAGAAATATATTTGAGTCTTCTTTCCAATGCAATTGGTTTCATCCAAATCCAAGGTCTGAGTAAGGAGTTATACTCGTTTTACTTCAGCCTATCAAAACAGATTTTTAGGATCAACTTCAAATGACTATAACTCCTTGTACAGGACGAACTGGGTTTCCTACTTTATATGAAATGAAATCCCTTTGAATTATCCTTCCAAAGATACCAATTTCACCCAAATCCGATATCTGAGCAAAGAGTTATGGTTGATCTACTTTAGCTTATCAAAACAGTCCACCAAAGGACAGATTTGATATTATTTAAATTTTAAAGGCATTTTGGTCATTTCCTATTATATTATGGACGGGAATATGTGTATATATACATGTATATGAGTTCAAAAACTCATTTTCATCATCAATCATTGAGAAAGAACAAACCCTAGCCAAATTTGACCTTTAAATTACTTTTGATTCAACCGTAGAAATTCCAAAGTAATCCGATAACTGCGTTTGTCATCTCGAGAGCTTCGAACGGCACCTATTATTTGTGCAAACAGGATTTCATAATCAAGAGGTGAATTCTAAGGTATGAATATTGTTTGTCTTTGTTCTTTTCCATATGTATATGTGTGATAGAGGATTATATGTGTTGGTTGTTATTGAAAGGTGATGGAAATAGGGTTATGGACTATTTTGCATGGTTTGGTTGTATTGAATTATGGAAGGTGGATATGGTAATTGAGTTATGGAAGGTGGATATGATAATTGAGTTATGGAAGGTGGATATGGTAATTGAGTTATGGAAGGTGGATATGGTGATATACTATTGAATTGATGATTATTTATGTCTATGGCTCAATTTGGTTTAATGGATTGGTTGGAATGATAAATGAATCCAAACTTGATATTAGAGGATGTTGTATGAATATGCATGGAATGTGAATGTAATTGGAGTATAAGATGGTTAAAGTGACACCCTTTATGGTGTAATTAAGGCTTACTACTTAACCACTAGTTTGGTGAATTCGAATAATTGAATTGTGACGTTTGGTTGCTAATACTAGATTGCTATATATGTTCATTGTAGATAAGTAATCCGAAAAGACGGGAAGTCCATTTGGGACTAGTATTGAAGGTTGACAGTCAGGTATGTAAAGCATACTCTATACCATATCTTTGGCATGAAAGTGAATAATTGTTCTATTAAGAAAGTTTCCAAAGTTATTCAATAACATGTGATCCATAATGGTTTTGTATGATGTCATACGTTACCAATGAACTTGTTTCCACCCTACAAGATGTCAAGACATTCCAAAACTTACTTGTTTTCCAAATCTTACATGTTTATTGCACTAATGAATGTCAGAAGGTATCCGGTTACTCAAACAAGATCCATGTGCTATTAATGACTCCAAAATGTTTCATTGATATACCAATAAGTTCCTACTCCATTATTATGGCATTGATGACTCCAAAACACTTCATTGATGTGCCAATGAGTTCTTACTTCATTTTTATTGCATTGATGGTCTATTTATATGTCTCTTATTGATGTATCATTGTTTCAAAGTATCAAAAATGCGGTGGCGACTGAAATAACAATCTCAAAGATTAATTGAACTAAGTGATGGAAGTTCTCTCTTATCGGGTAGTATCCCAGGGGCATAAGCCTATAATGGGTCGATCCCTATTTATGTGTTTATGGGTGGTATCCCAGGGGCATAAGCCTATCATGGGTCGATCCCAGTTGATATGTACTGGAGGCAGCCTAATGGTCACAGTACAGTACAGTAATGATTACAAAGATGATAAGAACAAAGGTAAAGTGATTGAATAAATACAATGTACAGGTTGTCACAAGTTCTAGTAAGTGTGGTCCACTCTTATTACGATTTATTCACTTGTTTCTGATTTCTATTGAGCTCCTATATCATATGTGATTATCTACAGCTTTACATACTCAGTACATATTTCGTACTGACGTCCCCGATGGGGGACCTGTATTTCATGCTGCAGGCACAGGTACCTCAGCTCATACACCGCACAAGTAGGATCCAGGATATCCAGCTGCTTTTGGTGAGCTCCAGTTTGCTTCGGGGCTTTCCGTGTCATATCCAGACACTTTTGGTATTGTATAGAAGTTAGTTATATGGCGGGGTGTGTCCTGACCTTTGTTAAACTCTGTGTATTGTCTAGAGGCTTTGTAGACCTAATGTACAGTCAAGGTGGTGTTTTGTTAATAGACGTGATGGCTCCAATGGCCAAGTATTGTATATATATATATATATGTGCTTGAGCTTATACAGGTGATTATTTCCTTTTATATGCGACATGATATTGTCCGAATTTTGGGTTGTCATAGAGGTATGTATGGGAAGTATAAGGTTATGAGTTATTTCTCCCGGTCCTCCTCGGTTACGGGTGCCAGTCCGCCCCAATAGGATTTGAGGCATGACAAAAGTGGTATCAGAGAAGTTCGTCCTAGTAAGTCTACAAAGCTGTGTCTACGTAGAGTCTTATTTATCGGTGTGTCGTGCACCGCATCTATAAACAGGAGGATATGGACATGTAGGAATTGTCTCTTTTCTTCATGTCTTAAATCGTGCGATAGAGCCTATATTGTATATGAAGTCATAGTTAACCACTGAATCCGTTTGTTTCTCTTATTATAGTAATGATGCCAGTTACCAGAAGCAAGAATACTGGTAAGCAAGTAGATGTGGCTGCCGGAGAGGGGACTAGTAAGTCACCCACTATACCAGCTAATCAAAGTGAGGCTCCAGCTGAGTATGCATCAGAAACTTCTTCCACTCTGGAAGAAATAAGAGGGAGGAGAACTATATCCCCAAATCCACATATTAATACTGATGATCAAGATCTTAATGCATTGCAACTTTTGACTCGTATAGTTGCTGGGCAAGCTCAAGGGCAAGCCATTCCTACCACGGGTCCTAGTGGTATAGATAGGGCGGCTAGCCTTCGAACACAGGATTTTCTTAAGATGGATCCTCCCACTTTTACTGGATCAGATCTTAACGAGGACCCACAGGACTTTATTGATCTAATTCAAAGGGCCTTAGATGTTATGCATGTAACGGGTAGAGATATAGTGGAGTTAGCGGCGTATAGATTCAAAGGGAAGGCTATATATTGGTACGAGGACTGGAAACAATCTAGGGGTATTGATGCACCCCCAGCTACTTGGAAAGGGTTCAAAGAGGCATTTCTTGATCATTATCTTCCATTCGAGATTCGTCAGGCCCATGCAGATCAGTTTTTAAATCTTCGTCAGGGAAATATGAGCGTGAGAGAGTACAGTCTCCGATTTAATTCCTTATTGAGATATGCTCCTAATGTTGTAGCTACTATCGATGACAGAGTTAATCAATATGTGGATAGGCTGGATCCATATCTGGTTAGAGATTGTACTATTACCGCTTTGAACAAAGATATGGACATAGCGAGGATCCAAGCTTTTGCACAGAAAATGGAAGATCAGAGGCAGAGAAGAAGAACACAAGAATTAGAAAGAGGATATTCCAAGAGGGCCAGATCTACAGGGCAGTTCATGGCATCCCAAAGAGGGTTCAAACCACAGTTTTCTGCTAGACCACCTAGGCCATTATCTTATTATTCTGCAGTTAGTGCCCCACCACAGTTCTAAGGGTCCAGAGGAAATCAATTTGGGCACAAAAGTGAGAGTCAGAGTTCGCGGACAGTGGAGTACCAAGGGCAAGGGAATATGAGCCAATCGAGACCTCTTCGAGAGCCATGCAATAAATGTGGAAGGTATCATTTGGGCGCATGTCGGCTGGGGACCAATGTTTGCTTTTGGTGGGGTATGTCGAGGCATATGATGAGAGAATGCCCATGAAGGGGCATAGGGGGTATGGCATGACCTACGGGGTTATTTGTTGCATCATCATCATCGATGCCCTATTCAGGAAGGGGTGCACAACCAATGGGTCATGTTAGAGGTGATAGAGGAGCCACGAGTTCTAGCAAGGCTCAAAATCGTACGTATGCTCCAGCGGATCGACAGAATTTAGAGGCTTCCCCAAATGTGGTTACGGGTACGTTGTCTATCTTTTCATTCAATGTATATGCCTTAATTGATCCCGGTTCTACATTATCTTATATTACTCCATTGGTTGCTGGAAAGTTCGAAAGAATACCCGAACTATTAGTTAAGCCATTTGAAGTGTCCACACCGATTGGGGAATCTATTATAGCTAGAAGGGTTTATCGAAACTGCATAGTAACTGTTTGTGGTCGTGATACGATGGCTGATCTTGTTGAGTTAGAAATGGTAGATTTTGATATTATAATGGGTATGGACTGGTTGGCATCTTGTTATGCGACAATTGATTGCTGCACGAAAAAGGTATATTTCTATTTTCCAAATGAATCAGTCCTTGAATGGAAAGGTGAAATTGGCGCGCCAAGAGGTAGATTTATTTCTTATTTTACGGCAAGAAGAATGATTTCCAAGGGATACATATATCATTTAGTTAGAGCAAGGGATACAGAAGCGGAGCCACCAACTCTTCACGTTGTTCCGGTGGTAAATGAATTTTCTGATGTATTTCCTGAAGATCTTTCAGGTTTACCTCCTGAACGAGAAGTAGAGTTTGATATTGATGTAATACCAGGCACCCAACCAATCTTCATTCCTCCGTATAGAATAGCCCCAGCAGAATTACGAGAATTGAAAGAGCAATTGAAAGATTTTCTAGAGAAGGGATTCATAAGGCCTAGTATGTCCCCCTGGGGAGCACCAGTGTTATTTGTGCACAAAAAGGATGGCTCGCTGAGGATGTGTATTGATTATCGTCAATTTAATAAGGTGACTATTAAGAATAAATATCCTCTCCCAAGAATTGATGATTTATTTGATCAGTTACAAGGCGCCAAGTGCTTTTCTAAGATTGATTTGAGGTCAGGTTACCACCAAGTGAGGGTCAAAGAGAAGGATATACCCAAGACAGCTTTCCGAACATGGTATGGTAATTATGAGTTTCTAGTTATGTCATTTGGGCTAACAAATGCACCCGCAGCTTTTATGGATTTGATGAATAGGGTGTTTAAGCCATTCCTGGATATATTTGTGATAGTTTTTATAGATGATATTCTAGTTTATTCTAGATCAGAAGAGGACCATGCTAATCACTTACGACAGGCATTGCAGACTCTTCGTGATTGTAAGATTTATGCAAAGTTCTCTAAATATGAGTTTTGGTTAAAGTCGGTGGCATTTTTGGGTCATATTGTATCTAGTGAAGGGATAAAGGTTGATGCTCAAAAGATAGAAGCTGTGAAGAACTGGCCAAGGCCCACAACGCCTACAGAGATTCGTAGTTTTCTTGGGTTGGCCGATTATTATAGAAGGTTTGTTGAAGGCTTTTCTTCCATTTCAGCACCCTTAACCAAGCTAACCCATAAAGCATCCAAATTCCAATGGAATGATGCCTGTGAGAAGAGTTTTCAAGATTTAAAGAACAAATTGATTTCTACACCCGTATTGGTACTTCCAGAAGGCACCGAAGGGTATACATTGTATTGTGATGCTTCCAGAATTGGTTTAGGATGTGTATTGATGCAGCATGGTAAGGTAATAACATATGCTTCTAGACAATTGCGGCCACATGAGAAAAATTATCCTACATACGATCTTGAGCTGGAAGCAGTTATTTTTGCTTTAAAGATATAGCGCCACTACTTATATGGGGTTCATGTCGATATATATACTGACCATAAGAGCTTGCAATATATTTTTAATCAGAAGGATCTAAATTTAAGGCAGTGGAGATGGCTTGAACTATTAAAGGACTACCATATTGATATCTTGTACCATCCAGGGAAAGCAAATGTGGTAGCTGATGAGTTAAGTCGTAAGGCTATGATGGAACCTATAGAAAGGCAAGGGATGATTAAAGATCTTCACCAGTTAGCTAGTTTGGGAGTTCGCCTTCTTGAAACTCCGGATAAAGAGCTTATCGTACATAATGCTGCGGAATCTTCATTAGTAGATGAAGTGAAAAAGAAGCAATATGCAGATCCTATTTTATTATAGCTTAAGGAGAATGTTCAGAGTGGTGTGACCAAGGCATTTGAGCTTACGCGAGAAGGAGTACTTCAGTGCCAAAATCGATTGTGTGTGCCGGATGTAGACGGGCTAAGAAAGAAGATTATGACAGAGGCACATTGTTCAAGGTATTCCATTCATCCAGGATCAACCAAAATGTATCAAGATTTGAAAGATATGTATTGGTGGAATGACATGAAGAAGAGCATTGCAGAATTTGTAGCTGAATGTCCAAATTATCAAAGAGTTAAAGTTGAGCACCAAAAACCTGGAGGTTATATGCAATGCATTGATATTCCAAGATGGAAGTGGGACATGATCAACATGGATTTCATTATTGGTTTGCCTCGTACATCCCAAAAGTTTGATTCTATATGGGTGATTGTTGATAGGCTTACCAAATCCGCACATTTCCTACCAGTTAGGACCACTTACACAGTTGAAGAGTATGCGAAGCTGTACATTAAAGAGATAGTCCGATTACATGGAATGCCAATCTCTATTATATCAGATCGGGGAACCCAATTTACCGCAAACTTTTGGAAGTCTTTTCAGAGGTGTTTGGGAACACAAGTGAAGTTGAGTACAGCTTTTCACCCTCAAATAGATGGACAAGCAGAACGTACCATCCAAACACTTGAATATATGCTACGAGCTTGTGTAATAGATTTTAAGGGCAACTGGGATGATCATTTACCTCTTATTGAGTTTGTCTACAATAATAGCTCTCATTCAAGTATCAAAATGGCACCATATAAAGCTTTATATGGAAGGAAGTGTAGATCACCAATAGGATGGTTCGAAGTGGGTGAAACTCTTTTGTTCGGACCGGATCTTGTTTATCAAGCCATAGAGAAGGTTAAAGTAATTCAGCAACGACTGAAAACAGCCCAAAGTCAACACAAGTCATATGCGGATAGTAGAAGAAGAGGGCTAGAGTTTTCTATAGGTGATTGGGTATTTTTGAAGGTATCATCAATGAAAGGGGTAATGAGATTTGGCAAGAAAGGGAAGTTGATTCCACGTTATATAGGCCCGTATAAGATCACTCGAAGGTTTGGACCAGTTGCATATGAATTAGAGCTACCCCAAGAGCTCTCATCAGTACATCCGGTATTTCATGTGTCAATGCTTCGAAAGTGCATCGAAGATCCATCACATATCACTTCTACTGAGGATGTGCAAGTTGCGGAAGATCTTACCTATGAGGAAGTGCCTATTGCTATTCTAGATCGCCAAGTTAAGAAGATGAGAAATAAAGAGATAGCATCTGTGAAAGTACGTTGGAGAAATCGTCAAAGGGAAGAGATTACATGGGAAGCTGAGGAAGCAATGAAATCTAAGTACCCTCATTTGTTCAAAGATGAAGAGAAAGTTCAAGAAACGGAGTTAGAACATTAACAAGTAAGTTTTTTTTATATATGCATAGTATTTATGTGATGATGTGAATATTAATGATGGACTTGAACTTGTTTCGGTTGAATAACTACGCTAACATTCGAGGACGAATGTCCTGAAGGGGGGAAGGATGTAACACCCCGTATTCAAGTACGTGTATTGGCGTATTCAAGTACGTGTATTGGTCTTATTTATATGGAATTAATTTTTTATTTTATTTATACCGGAATTTGCCCGTCGATGGTTCCATGCGAAGGTTATTGAATAAGCTTTCCAACGATATAAATATTTCCAAAAATGGATAGGTTTCGGATATAATCGAGCACGTTCGAAACTATAAAACGGTGGCCGGGATATTTGGGAATTGTAGATGTGCAGGAGAATTTCCTGCACACAAACTACTGAGGCTAGCCGAATTTTTAGGTCAACTTCGAACGATCATAAATCCCTTAATATAATGAAATGGGAGATCTACGACCTATGAAAAGAAATATATTTGAGTCTTCTTTCCAATGCAATTAGTTTCATCCAAATCCAAGGTCTGAATAAGGAGTTATACTCGTTTTACTTCAGCCTATCAAAATTGATTTTTAGGGTCAACTTCAAACGACCATAACTCCTTGTACAGGACGAACTGGGTGTTCTACTTTATATGAAATGAAAGCCCTTTGAATTTTCCTTCCAACTATACCAATTTCACCCAAATCCAATATCTGAGCAAAGAGTTATGGTCGATCTACTTTAGCTTATCAAAACAGTCCACCAAAGGACAAATTTGACATTATTTAAATTTTAAAGGCATTTTGGTCATTTTATATTATATTATGGATGTGAATATGTGTATATATACATGTATATGAGTTCACAAACTCATTTTCATCATCAATCATTGGGAAAGAACAAACCCTAGCCAAATTTGACCTTTAAATTACTTTTGATTCAACCGTAGAAATTCCAAAGTAATCCGATAACTGCGTTTGTCATCTCGAGAGCTTCGAACGGCACCTATTATTTGTGCAAACAGGATTTCATAATCAAGAGGTGAATTCTAAGGTATGAATATTGTTTGCCTTTGTTCTTTTCCATATGTATATGTGCGATAGAGGATTATATGTATTGGTTGTTATTGAAAGGTGATGGAAATAGGGTTATGGACTCTTTTGCATGGTTTGGTTGTATTGAATTATGGAAGGTGGATATGGTAATTGAGTTATGGAAGGTGGATATGGTGATATACTATTGAATTGATGATTATTTATGTCTATGGATCAATTTGGTTTAATGGATTGGTTGGAAGGATAAATGAATCCAAACTTGATATTGGAGGATGTTGTATGAATATACATGGCATGTGAATGTAATTGGAGTATAAGAGGGTTCAAGTGACACCCTTTATGGTGTAATTAAGTCTTACTACTTAACCACTAGTTTGGTGAATTCGAATAATTGAATTGTGACGTTTGGTTGCTAATACTAGATTGCTATATATGTCCATTGTAGATAAGTAATCCAAAAAGACGGGAAGTCCATTTGGGACTAGTATTGAAGGTTGACAGTCAGGTATGTAAAGCATACTCTATACCATATCTTTGGCATGAAAGTGAACAATTGTTCTATTAAAAAAGTTTCCAAAGTTATTCAATAACATGTGATCCATAATGGTTTTGTATGATGTCCTACGTTACCAATGAACTTGTTTCCACCCTACAAGATGTCAAGACATTCCAATACTTACTTTTTTTCCAAATCTTACATGTTTATTGCACTAATGAATGTCAGAAAGTATCCAGTTACTCAAACAAGATCCATGTGCTATTAATGACTCCAAAATGTTTCATTGATATACCAATAAGTTCCTACTTCATTGTTATGGCATTGATGACTCCAAAATACTTCATTGATGTGCCAATGAGTTCTTACTTCATTTTTATTGCATTGATGGTCTATTTATATGTCTCTTATTGATGTATCATTGTTTCAAAGTATCAAAAATGCGGTGGCGACCAAAATAACAATCTCAAAGATTAATTGAACTAAGTGATGGAAGTTCTCTCTTATCGGGTGGTATCCCAGGGGCATAAGCCTATCATGGGTCGATCCCTATTTATGTGTTTATGGGTGGTATCCCAAGGGCATAAGCCTATCATGGGTCGATCCTAGTTGATATGTACTGGAGGCAGCCTAATGGTCATAGTACAGTATAGTAATGATTACAAAGATGATAAGAATGAAGGTAAAGTGATTGAATAAATACAATGTACAGGTTATCACAAGTTCTAGTAAGTATGGTTCACTCCTATTACGATTTATTCACTTGTTTCTGATTTCTTTTGAGCTCCTATATCATATGTAATTATCTACAGCTTTACATACTCAGTACATATTTCGTACTGACGTCCCCCACGGGGGACCTGCTTTTCATGCTGCAGGCACAGGTACCTCAGCTCATACACCGCACAAGTAGGATCCAGGATATCCAGCTATTTTTGGTGAGCTCCAGTTTGCTTCGGGGCTTTCCGTGTCATATCCAGTCACTTTTGGTATTGTATAGAAGTTAGTTATATGGTGGGGTGTGTCCCGACCTTAGTTAAACTCTGTGTATTGTCTAGAGGATTTGTAGACCTAATGTACAGTCAAGGTGGTGTTTTGTTAATAGAAGTGATGGCTCCAACGGCCCTGTATTGTATATACATATATATGTGTGCTCGAGCTTATACAGGTGATTATTTCCTCTTATATGTGACATGATGTTGTTCGAATTTCGGGTTTCTATAGAGGTATGCATGGGAATTATAATGTTATGAGCTGGTTCTCCCGGGCCTCCTCGGTTACGGGTGCCAGTCCGCCCCAATAGGATTTGAGGTGTGACAGTCTATGTCGGTTACAATTACTCCCGCATTGTTAGATTCGGATATGTGCATAACCTTGTATTCATCATTCACCATATTATAGAGTTACATGTTTATTACTTAGTTGTTGCATCAGTCTTACATTCCTTAAGTATCATGCTCAGTGTATCATGTCATATTCAGCATATGTTATTAATTCATGTATATCTCACAAACTCAATACATTCAAAGTACTAACCACGTATTTTTCTTTGCGCTATATTGTTTTATAATATAACTTCAGGCGTGCAGCATCCAACTCACGGTTAGAACCATGTTTTATCATATCTACATCAAAATTTATTGAGTTCTCATATTTTGAGACAAGACTTATTTTATCCTCTTTATTTAATCATTTATTTTCAGGAAGATACAGTTAGTTGGGGGCTTATCTCAACAACTCGTCTTAGTAGAGCTTTCGGACAGACAGTTAAACTTTTCAACTTTATGGTTTTGATTCAGAATTGTTATTGGTTTTGATTATTATATATTATTCAGACTTCTAGTTTCTGCATCAGTGATTATCTGTTATTTCAGTATTCTTAGTGTCATGTCAGGCTAGGGGTTAGATTGGAGTCACTTGTGACTCTAAGCATTATGTTACGACTAGAGGTGGTATCGGGTCGTGACAACTACACCTTCATCTCTTTCCTCAGAAAATCCATCACGCTTGGGGTTGCGTTCTTGATCCTAGCCTCGTCGTAAGCCATTGTAACTCCCTTCATTCAATTATCTTTCTCTTGTTCCTTCGGATCTTCTCATTCATTCTTCCTTAAAGTGCTCAGGGTTACCTAAGCTACCCTGACCTTCAGTTCGCCCATCCTCTTATCCTGCATCTCTATCTGAGCCATCAACTCTTTGTGGGACATAACAAATTCCTTCAAAAGGTCCTATAAACCCTGCTAACCAGGCTTTGTTTCCTCCTCATTGAGGTCGATGGGATCCTTTCACTTCCTCTGCATGTTCACGCTCATTGTTTTCAAGTTGAGAGGCATTTCACAATGCAGGGGAGTTGAGCTCGCCCCAAAAACCCTGTCGTCATCCCTCTGATCTTAGGAGTGTGCTCATCAGACTCTACAATCGTTGGTGTTGTTCGTCATGACCTACTTTCCTACAAAGCAAAAACACTATGGGGTCGTTTGGTAGGGTGTATAAGAATAATGTTGATTAAAGTATATTAGTAATGCTTGCATTAGTAATGTTGGCATTAGTTATGCTTGCATTAGTTATGCTGACATTATTTTTTGTACACTGTTTGGTTTGCTGTATTAGAAATAATATATTTTGTATAATTTTATTCAAAAAAATATTTGCTTAGAAAAATATCCTTTACACTTTCTTTACAACAAAATTCTTTTTATTATAGCAAGACACTTGATAAGCTTTTGAAGGGCCATTAGAAAAACGATTTAGTGGTCATTTTACCACATGAAGACAAAGATAACACAGACAGACGCTATTACATTTCTACTAGCTCAACTTTTCGATCCTTCACTTCTATTTTGGAATGCAACCTTAAGGCCGGCTCCTGGTCAGACAAGGATGGATCACTAGGTCACTTTTTCTTGTTGAAAAATATGAAAAAGTGAAGAATTCCAATCCAAGGACAATACTAGTAGAAGAGAGAGACGAAGCACGGACAACAGAGGCAAAATACAGAGAAGGGGACTTGGGTAATGTTCTTGTAGGGATTTGAAGGGTAATTTTATCATTAATAAGTTAATTCATGTGTTGACATCCTTTGTATTACTAATACATAGAAAAGGGTGTATTAGGAATACATACCTCAATACACAATAAAGTGTATAACTAATGCAAACATTGGTTATGCATAAACTAAAAAAATGTAACAAATAAGGTATTACTGATACACAAGAATAATGCATGCATTATTTTTTCTAACACACTCTACCAAACAACTCCCAAAGAGAACTTGCAAAGAAAGCTAAAAACTAGTGCAGTTTTTGTGGCCCCATGGTGAGCGCCAAACTGTTTACCATCGATTTGTAATGTTACATTTGTTTGTGGGTCAAGAGTATGTATTACGGTTTTGACTTTGAGTTGGCAGTGAACGCTTGCAAAAAAGTAGATAAAGTAAATGAAAGACAATAAATTAAAGCAAAATAGCGATTAGGAATGAATCTGTTGACAACAGCATAGTCCACAATCCTTCCATCTGTAAAGAAGTCGCGACGAAAATGTAAACCAAGCAATCATAATGGCAGGAAGACAATAAAACAACTAAAGAAAATAGAGAACTTAAGAACAAGGCTAAAGATTTTTATATTGCTTTATGGTAGAGATAAGCAGGACATCTCCTCTTCTTACAATGAGGGAGGGGTTGTCTATTTATATGATGCCAAAATTGCTTGTGGTCAATAGGAGAATGTCACTCGCCCTTATACCGTTGGAAAGTAATTAATCCACTAGCGTATTTCAGACGTGGTTCAGTCGGGAGGCGTCTACACACCTGAATAACCTGACACTCCATCTTTTTTTTCCGTCCTTCGTATGTAGTTGTCATCGTTGATGGTCTTGAGCTAATCTATTCTTGTCAAAGAAGACATTTCTTTGTGTCCGGCTTGTTCTCGAGAAGATGATATAGAGGACCAGTCTTCGTTACATTTGACCCTAATTGACTCAATCTTTACCCAAACTATTTTATCCTATTGTATAGGAAAAAATTAAATTTCAAGACTTAAAAGTCCTGGCCCATTTTACTAAAAATTAGACCAAAAGCTTAAATGCACAAAATCAATTTATTGTTGACACGCATAAGGAAATCAAATGTTCTTCAAAAATTTGTTTTATCTTTTACCAAAAATCAACAAAAAGCACATGGCTGTTTTAGAAAGAGACATGATAGTTGAGCTCAAGATCCTTATCTATTTCATGGCGAAAAACTCGATGCAAAAGTATACACTGTGTTGTAGTTTTGTTTTATTATACTCTCTCCGTTTCATATTAGTTGATCCCTATAAACTTCGTACATTTATTAAAAAAATATATTAATTAGGGGGTTTATTTTATCAAATTAGTCTTATTAATTATGCTTTGAAAATATAAATTTGAATAAATACACTTTATTTAGTCATTTAATGTTAAGGATAGTATTGAAAGAATATGATAAAATTCTTTTGATTTCATCAAAAGAACAATTAAATTGAAATAAATATTTTTAGAAAGAGGGTGAATTAAAATGAAACGGAGGGAGTATTACTCTTTTGAATAGAGGCGAGTTGTTGGACCATCAATTATTTAATTCTTCGCCGTTAATTCCTCATATTGTCATTGAACTATTGACAATATCCCACAAAAGTTATTTTTATTTTTTTTTATGACAAAAATGTCACTAAACTATTAGTTTACCTCTTATATTGTCATCCTAACAATTTAAGCTACTAAACTCACTTAATTTTCTTAAGTAATGTTTTAAATTCAATTTTAATGACATATTCATTAAATTATACCACCTAATACAGAACAAAAAAAGATTTTAGTATACAAGCAATAAAATCCATCAAATTCTAGTATAAAAGCAATAAATCCACCAAAATAAAATAGATCTTAAATAAAGATAAATTATACATGGTGAAAATAACTTTAAAAACTTTTAGAAAAATATGAGATTTTATAAGACCATTTTTTTTTAGTTTTTAAGGGGTCACTCTCTCTGCTTCATATTATTTATCCACTTTTCTCTACACATTTCATATAAAATTATAAATAAGAAGATAATTTTACTAATTTACCTTATAATTTTTTAATATATTCTATTAGTGTTTTAATAAATACTAAAATTTAACAATATAAGAATTTGTTTGAAACTTTATTATATTTATACTTTGAAAAAGAATTAATATAAAGATAAATAATAATTAAATTTTAGTCTTATAAATTGACAAATAACATAGAATATATGGAACAAAAAATAAGTTAATACTTCCCTCATTCTTAAATAAGTGAACAAAAGCAAAATATAAACTAAGATAATTTAATATGTATATTTTAAAATTGTATATCTATTTTAAAAATTTATTAAATGTATACATATTAATAATATAGAACTCATTAATTTTAAAAAAAAATCAAAATTCATAAAGTTCAAATTCTGACTCAATAAGTCAATAAGTGAAACTGTATAGAGAAAAGTCTATAAATAATATGAAATGGAGTGAGCATCCACTTTTCTTTAAAATAGTTCTATAAATCTCATGTATTTTTCTTAAAAAAATTTTAAATTCTCAATATGTTTGTTTATTTAAAATATATATTTCATTTTGATGAATTTTATTGCTTTTTATATTAGACCTATTTTTTGCTATGTATTTATGTGGTATAATTTAATGAATTTGTCATAAATTTAAACTTAATTAAGTGAGTTTAGTAGTTTAAAATTCTAGAATGACAACATAAGAGATAAATTAATAGTTGGGTGACATTATTGTCATAAAAATAACAAAAATAACTTTTGTGGGATATTATCAATAGTTCAATGACAATATGAGGAATTAACTCTCGCTCAACTTAATAGTGGAATTTGTTGGAAAATTATTGCCTCCCTTATTCTTAGCCTTAATTGGAAAATGAAAAGGTGGTCCAGCACATTAAAATGTACGTTATATATAGAATTCAGAGAAAAATTGAATTATAAGAATTTATTGTACGCAGTCTCATTTAATACTTCTGTAAGAAAATATTTCTATTACTTGAACTCATGACTTCCTGATCATATCTTAATAACTTTATAAATTACTTCATTTTAATTTAAATAATTTTCATAGTAATTAATTGTTGAATCATTTCAAAATAATCTATACATTTAGAACACGTTTGGATAGGATTAAAATCTGGTCAAACCAGCTTTTAATCTTTTTTTTAGCTTTTTAAGGTGTTTGGTAAAATTAAAAAGTGATTAAAAAAAGCTAAAAACTGATTAAAAAAATCAAAAAGTAAGAAGCTGGGTACCTCCAGTTTTTTACTTTTTAGATTAAAATTCTTTTAGATTTGACCAAAATATTTACCTTTTTATCTCTTATATTTTCCTCCAATTTCAATAATATCCTAAACTTGTAGCCTTTAAATTTATAATTTTTTTAATTTTTTTTCTTTGGCGCTTCGCTTTATCTCTTCCCTCTAATTTCCTCTTCATCTTTTTTCTTTGTTTTCATCAAATCCATCATTACATCGGAGGTTTGTTCAAAAATTTTATTTTAGAATTAAAAATTATAAATAATTCTCCTTATTTATGATGTTAACAATTTTAAAGACATTTAAGTCATTTTAATAACAAAAAAGTGTTTAATATCACTTGTTTACCAAACACATCAACAATTTTTTTTCAGTTTTAGCACTTCTATCCAAACACTTATATGTTTAATTTATAAGCAATTATTTTAAGATTTTAATCCTATCCAAACGGACTCTTAGAGAATACAACAAAGTGATAGGCTTTTTAACGAGTTTCTTGGTTGTGTGAGAAATTCAGGTTGAGATCTAATTTTGTATTTTTATCAAAGAATTATTAAAAATAATTTTAAACACGATAGTCGGAATTATTTTTTTAAACAGTGTCATCATGTTCTTTTTGCACGACACTTTGGGTTCAGGGCTTAGTTTCGAGCCTTGAAACCTACTCGTATTCCAATTTTGCAAAATTACCTACAACAACCAAAAACAACCTGAAATTAGTATCAAAACACAAGAAAATATCAAGAAAAATCCTTGGAAATGTGAATAAATTCGAACCGCATAAAATAGGAGTAAATGTGAAATGAATAAAGAGAGATTAATTTCAGCATAAATACAAAAACTCTTTGCTGGAAAGAAGAGTTGCATGGATGACATGTATTGTAGTTTCTTAAATAGACAGATTTGACAAAGTTAGTCTAGCTATTTAAGGCAATTTTACTTCTTTTACTTTGCATTATTATTCCCCACTCACCTATTTATCAATAGCTGGATTATATCATATTCCTCCTCCATTTTTTTCAATTTCCCACTTGATTCTTCTAATAACAACAACAATGGCATTCTTCAACAAAAACTCCAAGAGTTTCATTAAATTAATTTCAATTATTTATTTCTTACAAATAACAGCCCTAAATGGACAACTTAGAGTTGGATTTTATTCTGAAAGATGTCACAATGCAGAATCAATTGTTAGCACTGTGGTTAAAGAAGCTTCACAAAGAGAACCAAGAATGCCAGCCATGTTACTTAGACTCCATTTCCATGATTGTTTTGTCCAGGTTCTCTCTTTGTCGTTTTCATTACCACTTTTTAGTATGTCAATTAATCAATTCTGTTGGAGTCGGTTAGAGTGTTACATTGGTTGGAAAATGAACTGGTAGTTTGCTTATATAGTGTTGGGTAATCTCCTCTGTAGTTTTGGTTTGATTTAAGCTTGTGTCATATGTTACATGGTATCAGAGTTGAATTCATTCTTATTCGGGTTTTTTTTTTTCACGCTTCACTTGAGCTTGACCAGCGTGAAGGGGATGTTAAAGTGGATTAGAATCTCAAATTAATTGGAGAATAGATTGTTAGTTTGCTTATATGGCATCGAGTCAATCCTTCCTCATGAATTAGCTTTTGAAATTGAGTTAGGCATGTCATATCTTACTTGAAGTAAAATTAAGTGAATATTCTCAAATATTTCAGGTAGCATTTTTCTTATTGGTTATATTGATTTATTTTATTTGTACTACTAATCTTAATTCTTTTTAAAATAAAAAATGTGTTGAAGGGTTGTGATGGATCAATTTTGATTGATAATGTTAAAGAAGCCGAAAGAAATGCATTTGGTCATGAAGGCCTTGGAGGGTTCGCAGAGATCCAGAAAGCCAAAACTCAATTGGAAACCCAATGTCCTGCTGTTGTATCTTGTGCAGATATTGTTGCTTTAGCTGCTAGAGACGCTGTCGTCTTGGTAATACACTAGCCCACTTTTTAAGTATGATTTAATTTAACGTATAATAGCAGATCAGTTATCATTTTTATCCGGTTACTTAATCTTTATCAGAAAGATTAGTGATATATAACAGAGGGATTCAATTATTCTCACTGTTTTATATCATTAAGGTATACAATAAGTGGATTGTATACCATCGACTATTTATAGTTGTTGCAGCATACATGCTTTTGAAGGTAAGCGGTCCAGAACAGTCAGTCCGCTTGCTTCATGGAACACTTTGACTTTTGATCTTGACGGTTTGTTTCTAAAATAAGCGAATATCAAAAGTTCAAGACCGTTCATTTTCAAAGTCACGGAGCAATATTTCCTAATGTAGTTTTTAAGGATGAATTTTATAAATATATAGGCGGATAAATATTTTATTCGGTCTGATTATTCATGTAGGCTGGTGGAGCATTTTATGAAGTAGAGACAGGTAGAAGAGATGGTAGAGTATCAGATTTGTCATTTGCAGAAAAAATGCCAGATGTAGATGACTCAATTGAAGTTCTCAAACAAAAATTCAAAACCAAAGGCTTTACCGAAAAGGATCTCGTCATTTTGAGTGGTATGCTATGATATAATATTCCACCTACTCATTTTCACTCTGTTGGTAGTATGACATAGTATATAAGCCATCTGTTTCATTTTCATTTTCTTTTTTTTTTGTGACCGAGGAAAACTATATTGGTTTATTAGGAGGTAAGCATGCAACACATCTCTAATTAGTTCTAGCAATCAAGTACTAGAACACTAGTAGGTGGCGTGAGGGATAGAATTCCTTTCACTCAAGAGCAGATGCAACATAATAGTATCGGTTCATGTAAACCCTATACTTTCTATGCGGAACATAAATTTATATGTAAAAACTCATTAAAATAATACAAATAGAAGATATGAATGCGTAAATTAAAAATACAAGGGTGATCTAATTTTAAGAATCTTAAAAGTTGAACCCGCAGAGTTTAAATCTTGGATCCGCCTTCGCCTTCGCCTCCACTTTTAACCAAATATTTTAGGTGCAAGTCAGGGGAATCAGCCAGTCCAAAAGGTACCGTATACCAAATGAGTACTATACGAAATTTAACAAACAATGTTAAATATTTGATGGAGACTGAAAGTGCTCACTTTTAGCAAATTTAGAGGATCAAAATTGCTCAAAATATATTCAAGTAACTACTTTGAATATGTTCTCAAACAGAAAAGACATTTTTGTTATTTTCTCTAACAGAAAACTCACACATCTACAATATCATCTGTACAATATAATTTGGTTTCTAGCTTACTTATGATAAGTTTGGCACTAATTTATGCATTATCATGTTTAACATTCTGCAGGTGCACATACTATTGGCACAACAGCTTGTTTTTTCATGCCTAAAAGATTGCACAACTTTACTGGAAAATCAGATGCAGATCCATCTATCAATCCTAAATTCCTCCCAGAATTAAGAAGCAAATGCCCCAAAAATGGAGACGTAAATGTTCGAATATCCCTCGATAACCTGAGTGAGAAGAAATTTGATGATCAAATTATGCACAACATAAAGAATGGCTTTGCAGTTATAGCATCAGATGCAAGGCTTTATGATGACAATATTACACGAGCGGTGGTCAATTCTTACCTTCAGACAGAAATATCAGATCTTAATACTTCATCATCTTTTGAAAAGGATTTTGGTTTAGCAATGGTAAAGTTGGGAAGGCTTGATGTGAAGACTGGATTACTAGGAGAGATTAGAAAGGTTTGTAATTCTTTTAATAAAATGTAGTTTATATATAACATTTATGAGTGATTGAGTATCTCGTCTTACTTGTTAAGTAAAATATATTCTCTGTTTCATCTTATTGACTTGTATAATAGCGACGATGATAGAAGAAAATATAATAGTGGCTGAAAAAAGAGAACATCAATATCAAAGTTAACTAATGAATTTAAATGCTTGAAAATTGCAAAATGCTGTAGATATAGATAAAAGAAAGATGTCAATCATTTTGTAACGTTCCATGGAAAGAGTATCATATAAAGGACATATACTTTTTTATAAAGCAAAGTTTAGAGTTACAAAGATCAAGCTATGTTCCAATCTAATCAATACATACACACACTCCAACAAGAGACATAAATTTGAAAGGATAAAATATATTTTTTCATACAGATGCAATGAAGTGGTTTACAGATTTTTATTCAGTACCCAAAGAGAACCTCCTCCACGTATTACTAATATATATTACATGCTCACACAGGTCCATAGTATGTTGAAGCAAATGTAAATTAAGGGAAAGGCAAACCACAGAAGAATATACATACCACTAGCACCTCACAGACAATCCGTGTCATTCTTGGACTTCCATACAATACCATGACCACAAGAATTTTCTTTATTTTTTTAAACTTTGTATCAAATTAAAATCAGACAAACAAATAGAAATGAACGAAGTTATTCCAATATACTGAATTCCCTGTAACTAATATTTTACTATTTTTCATTTTACGGAATATTTTACTATTTTCCATTTTACGGTTTTTACTGTTTCATTAACTTGTAGCAGTCAATCGGTTAATGAAGTGGTTAGGTAGTTAGGAGGTTAGGCTGAGCTGTCAATAAGCTGAAAATGAGCTAAGATATTTTGTAGCTCACTTTCTCCATCTATAAAATAGTTGGATCATTATATGAAGCAGTTGAGAGATTGATAAATAATAAGCAGTTTTCCCTTTCTTCTTCTCTGTTTTCTCTGTATCCTTCAATGGATGGATGAACTACGAAACTTATTTTCACATGGTATCAGAGCCACTAATGCAGTTTTCGATTCATTTCTTAGAAGATTTAGAATCATTTTTTAGAAGCTTTTGAGTTGTTTTTGAGAATTTCTTGAGTATTGTTCGATCTCTATTCTCTTCTACACGAATTTTAGGTATTTCTATCTCATTGCAGACTAGTGAATTCAGTCATGGCACCTCTCAAAATTGATCAAAATGATCCTCTTTACATCAGTGCTTCGGATAGTTCGAGTGTTGTACTCCTGCTTATCAAGTTGGTTGGATCAAAAAATTACAACTTGTAGAGTCGATCGATGTGAATTGCACTTGTAGTCCGAGAAAATGTGGATTTGTCACAGGAGCTTGTGATGAGTCGTCAATTTGACGACTTTCTAGCACTTTTTAAGCTTAGATTATCATGGTTTCCATTGATTTAATGTTAATCTCATACTCAACGCTCATTTGTGCAGGTAAAGGTTAAAAAGGGAAGATGAACAAGTCGTTCAAGCCAATAAGAGGTCAAATGTGAAAGAAAAGAACCATCTTCTTTGGATCTGCTCAAGCAGATCAAGAGCAAGGTGACACTTTTGTAATATTTGGCAAATGTGAAATTGGGGCTTAAATAGGATTTTTAGCTCATTTTCATGATCTAAAAAAAATCTTTTATCTTA
This sequence comes from Capsicum pubescens, assembly GCA_030864215.1. Taxonomy (NCBI): domain Eukaryota; kingdom Viridiplantae; phylum Streptophyta; class Magnoliopsida; order Solanales; family Solanaceae; genus Capsicum; species Capsicum pubescens. The sequence goes on from CM061541.1 coordinate 67,635,289, forward strand.
TTTTTTATTTTTCATCTATCTTTTAGCTTTTGAACATTATTGCACTATTCTTGTCTTAAGAAGACATTAGAGTGATACCAAAGCGAAGGATTAGCATTTCTATTGAAAATTTATTGAAAATCAAAGCTTGGAATTGTATTCCCTTTATTTTTCATTGATCAATTTGGTGAAAATTTTGGTATATATTAACTTTATATCTTTATGAGTAGATATTCTTCCTCTTCGTGTTATGTTTGAATAGATTGTGATAAGTGAATGGGTGTTGTTTATTTATCTTTCTAATTCATTATTTGTTATGGGTTTTGCATTTATTCCATGTTTTAACTTAGAATTGGGAGTTGCAAACCCCAATTACCTTTGAACTCATATCATCCTTGAAAGAGGGGGTATGAGTAAGGAATAAATGTAAATAATAACTTAAATTATTTCATGTAATAGCATCTCTTAGAAATAAGGATGTTACTTGGGGGTTTCGGTTGTAGGTGACAAAAGAGTTTTAAAATAAGGTGTAGGTGACATAAGTTTTAGTAATTGAGTGGAGGCGACAATTACTTTATTATGGATTAAGAAAGTTTGGTAAGTTTGAGAATAGCCCACAAGTTTTTAAATTTACATTTTGATCCAAATGTTTACCTAATATAACGAGAAACGGAGGAAAAAAAGGCCCATTTTTCTCTCTTCTCATCCATTGTTGTTTCTCTCTCTTAGCGATTTTTGTTGTTCATTGTTACTGTTGCTTTATTCATCATTTTCTTCTTCATTATCATCATCTTCTACTTCATTATCATCTTCATCTTCTTCTTGTTGACCATTGTCGTTGTTGTTGTTGTTGTTGTTGTTGTTACCGCTACTGTTGCTCTTTGACCAATTTTTTAGGTCAAATTTTATTTCGTACATCACTTTCCACTTTGACATTATTTCATAGGAGACTTTGGTAAGTCAAATTATGATTTTTAGTTGAATTTTTCATCTGGATAACTGTTATTGTGTTGATTTTTCAACAATGGATAAAATTCAATCATGAATCCAACATAAGATCCATCTGTTTAAACAAATAAATCATCTGTTGCGACAAATGAGATATTTGTTTCAACGGAAGACTGAAATATTGGATTCATGTTTATAGTTCTATAGGCCGTAACATAAATCGAACAGATGGATCATTTGTTGCAACAGATGATTTATCTGTTTAAACAGATTAGTTATTTTGTGCAATATGATAAATATCTGTTGCAACAGACTATTAATCTGTAGCAATAGAACCTGAACTCGATTCCAACAGACGTGTTTTCTGTTGCAGTAGGGTAAATATTTGTTACAACAGAACCCGAAATCGATTCCAACAGATGGTAAATATCTGTTGCAATATATTAGTAACCTGTTGCGATAGAACCTGAACTCGATTCCAGTAGGTTGTAGTTTGTTGCAACAGGTAAGTCATCTGTCACAACAGGTTAATTATCTATTGGAACATGTCACTCATCTGTTGAAATCAGCTTCAAAGGTGCCTCAGTATTGTAACATCAATTTCAACAGATATATAGTCTACTGCAACATATGATTCACCTATTACAACAGATACTCGTTTGTTGAAATCAGCTTCAGGAGCGTAACATGAATCCCAACAGGTAAGTAATCTATTGCGACTGATTACACATATGTTGCGATTCATTTACGGCACTATGAAATCACTATTAACTTTTTTTAATAAATGACTTTATTTAGGTACCACTAATGGAGGGATCAATAACAATAGGGGTGGATTTTCATGGTCAATGGATCGAGAAAAGCAATCGATATGTATGGCATTGGAACAAGGGTGAAATGCTAGAGACGATAGTTATGACAGTCCAAAGTGATGTTTTGTATGATGATTTTGTGAACTTAATCATCAGTTATTGTGGACTGAATTTTCAATTGGAAGAACTCGCCATCAGCTACATGCACAGCTCCTTTAAAAATCAGAGGGTACTGCCTTTCAAGATAACCGATCAGGTTCGATTATGTGCTTATCTTGGTGATTCATCCAGGCCGGGGTTAAGGGTATACGTGGTTGAAAAGATGAGAGCTTTATGAGTGAAGGCAGGTGCCCAATATGCGTACGAACAACCATTTTATCTCCTTCGCTCATATATGTCCACCATTCTTTCAAAAAGTTGTCCGGTCTGTTAACCATCTCGAACCTTTTGCAAGGGTATGGTTGGGCCATTTCCTATACACGAAAATAAAGAATCAGCCTTGCCCCCATCCCATAGAATAATGGATTGGTTTAAACAAACATATATTTCTTCAACACATAACATGATTCGTTTTTCATAGACTCGGGGTCAATAGACGCAAGACAAGTTTTTTAATGGGCCCAATACCCCCTCGGGTATTAGGTCGTCCTAGGCTTACGCCTAAAAGAGGGTTTTGGTTTAGCTCTATCCTAGGTGTCTAGAGTGGGTTTGGACAAAGGTTCCCAAGCGGACAACTTGAGTTTGAAAACACGAACAGTCTCCAACCTCCTAACGTGCCGGTAAACTGTCGTATTTCTAATATTCGATTTGGAGTTGAACAATAGGGGTCGGGACATCCACGAAATCCCGAAGCAATTTAATAATCAATGCAGGAGTATGCCATAAAATGTAATAATTAAATTATGCAAAATCGAAACACATAAATACATAAGCAATTTAAATAGCTAGTCAAAAGATGAAATCAAACATTTTGTTAGAACCTAGTTAGAATCCCCAATAGAGTCGTCATTTCTGTTTTATCCCTTTTCGGATTTTATTTCAAGAAAATGGTTTTGACTTTTTAAAACTATTTAAAAAATTCAAGAAAACCTTTCGAAATAAATTTTAAAAAAATTACAGAGTCGTCACTTAATTTTTGTAGAAAATATCAAGAAAACTTAAAAGAAATTTCAAAGATTCAAAAACAGAAATAAATCTTTGAATTTAGAGAAACTGAGTAAGGGTTCAATTAACGCCCTAAGAAAGTTTTTACGGCACTTAGGAGCATCCGCTTTAAAATGGTTCACCAAAAGATCATTTTTGACTAACTTAAAAAGAAGTGGCTAACTTTGAAAAGAGGATTGCTTTTATTTACATGTTTAAAATTGACATTTCTTTATTCAAGCGAGAAGTAGGCTACTTGAGTTGGAAAAAAGGTATGGAGTGTTTCGCTTAATCCAATATTAATTTTGAAGAAAATTATGAAATATTCTGCAAAATTTAAGATTAATTTTTGAGAAATATTACAAAATATTCTACTTAAAAAAATATTTTATTTAATTCATAATTATTTCTAGAAAAATTGTAAAATATTCTACTTGACTCAAAGAGAAACATATCTAAATTAGGTTGCACACTTGAATTTAAGAAGAAAATAAGTTAGTGTTTCTATAAAAAAAAGTTACGTAATTGATCTTATTATATGCCTCTCTCTATATATATATTTTAATTATAAAAGATCAATTTGTTCTAAATAACACCTTTGAAAAAAAAGTTAAAGAGAATATCATGTTAAAACTATCTTATCAATTGTGAAAAAGTTAAAATTTACGAGAAAATAATTTCTGTGGTTTGTAGGAAGTTATTTTAACCAAGATAAACTATTAGTCACATGAACAAAGCAAATGCTAATTTTAAAATAAAATGCTTAGCAAATTTTAATTTTAAGATTAGTTTTAGAAAGAAAAATAGAAAGAACCACTTAATTCATTTAGACGAGATCAATTAGGTAAGAAAATTGCGAATTGACTAGAAGCCGTGATAAAATAAAATGGTAACGCTTTAGGGGATTTATCTAGATTAATTAGTTAGGGTGTTCAAGTAAATACAAATAAATAAGAATAGGAAATAAAGAGTTAGAATTGGGCCCTTTAGGACCATTTATGGGCTGCCCAGATTTTGGGCCTAAATCCCATGAATTTCTGTCCATTATCTCAGTGTATATCATCCGTATACTGACTGTATATCATCTTTTCTGCTGCTGCGTTTTTGTGTATATTCAGCGTATATAAGACCGTATACCGGTCGAATATATACAGATTTTTGCCTTCCAACCACATAATCCGCTTCCTTCCCCATGTCCCCTTTTCCAAGCCTGTATAATGGTGTATATCTGCTGTATACCAGCACAAAACAGTCCCCTTGGGACTTGGATATGAGGTTTTGACTCGATGCAAATAGGGTTTAACCCAACGGAATGCAAGAGAGGGAGTCCGAGTGACTCATACGAGAGAGTTCCTGCATAGAAAAAAAAATAAGGATTAGGACCTAACGATATTAGCATGACAAGGAAACAAGCAAAGAAAAGAAATTCAATTCCTGGCATTTTACTGGAACATAAAAAAAACATAAGTCAAACCTAGTATGTTAAGATATTATATGATGATCAAAAGACACATGGATAAGAATTTTCCTGGCTTCTCAGATCATGCCGAAGCATTCATTAGTGCAAACATAGCATATTCCCAAGCACCAATATATCATAAAGGAGAAAATGGTTGTTTCTTAGAGGGATAAAGTCTCATAATGCTCAAGTAAATAACCATAGAAATCTGAAACTTTAAAATCCTAAAAAGGGTTGACAAAAGTTTTCATTAATCCTTTACAGTCAAATTGGTACACTGGATAGAATGGATGAGATTTTTTTTTCAAATTAATCCGATTCAGCACTTGCTTAAAATAAGGACCTCATTCTATTTTGTTCAAGCAGAAACATAATACTTGCAGAACTTGAGATTTGAAGCACTTATAGAAAGCGCAAAATTTTATTAAAAAAAAGGTTCTGTATAAAACTAACACTTCTGAGAACTACAACACAATGACATACTCAGTATAATCCCATGAGTGAGGTGTACACAACATTATTCTTGTGAAGAATCTTAAAAGAAGTGATTTTTTTTCGATAGAAATCCCGATTCCACTTAGCTAAAGATGAACATGAAAGTGCTCCTAAACATTACTGAGTAATTTTATGTTCCTGGCATTTTTGGGGAGATATTTGGGACTTTTGAAGGAGCGCTCCTTTAATTCCATGTAACCAAAAATCTGCCAAAAAAAAAAAAAGGAATTTACGTTTGATTTCTAAAATACACTTTGAATTTCGACGAAACGTTATTTAAACTTCGGTGTGGTGGGATATCCGATTTGGCTCGTTGTTTCCGGTTGGCTTCCCTGTAAAAGGTAAAAGCGCTCATCTCTTGTTCATCCGATTTCGGTTAATGCGTTGTTAGTACTGGTATTTCCTTTTAGATGGTAGTGTTTTCATTTTGGTGGATTTGCTGCTGTAGTTTCTGGGTCGCATCGCAATATGTTTGGTTACTAGTGATATTGGTAGTGTTAATCTCACTAATGAATGCTATCGAAGGAAGGTTCTGAAGATCACGTTGAACTCGTATTTCCTGTGGTCTGTTTTTTTTTTTCCCCATCTATCATATTTCGTTGGATATTTCACTGTTGGAATGTGGTTAAGTAATAGTTAAGGTCTGCACTATATCAACTGAATGAGTAAGATGGTCCTTAGAAGTATTTAAGCATTTCGGGGTAAACAAAATCTGATATGGCCGATTGTGTATAATTAATTTGACTCATGTGTTTCGTTCGATGATGGTTTTCATCGCTTACAACTAAAACAATTAGTTACTGTTTAGGAGCGCTTTCATGTTCATCTTTAGCTAAATGGAATCGGGATTTCTATTGAAAAAAAATCACTTCTTTCAAGATTCTTCACAAGAATAATGTTGTGTACACCTCACTCATGGGATTATACTGAGTATGCCATTGTGTTGTAGTTCCCAGAAGTGTTAGCTTTATACAGAACCTTTTTTTTAATAAAATTTTGCGCTTTCTATAAGTGCTTCAAATCTCAAGTTCTGCAAGTATTATGTTTCTGCTTGAACAAAATAGAATGAGGTCCGTATTTTAAGCAAGTGCTGAATCGGATTAATTTGAAAAAAAATTCTCATCCATTCTATCTAGTGTACCAATTTGACTGTAAAGGATTAATGAAAACTTTTGTCAACCCTTTTTAGGATTTTAAAGTTTCAGATTTCTATGGTTATTTACTTGAGCATTATGAGACTTTATCCCTCTAAGAAACAACCATTTTCTCCTTTATGTTATATTGGTGCTTGGGAATATGCTATTTTTGCACTAATGAATGCTTCGGCATGATCTGAGAAGCATTTTGCTATGAGAAGTAATGAGATTCATTTGCCAATATGATTAAAATTCTTATCCATGTGTCTTTTGATCATCATATAATATCTTAACATACTAGGTTTGACTTATGTTTTTTTTATGTTCCAGTAAAATGCCAGGAATTGAATTTCTTTTCTTTGCTTATTTCCTTGTCATGCTAATATCGTTAGGTCCTAATCTTTATTTTTTTTTCTATGCAGGAACTCTCTCGTATGAGTCACTCGGACTCCCTCTCTTGCATTCCGTTGGGTTAAACCCTATTTGCATCGAGTCAAAACCTCATATCCAAGTCCCAAGGGGACTGTTTTGTGCTGGTATACAGCAGATATACACCATTATACAGGTTTGGAAAAGGGGACATGGAGAAGGAAGCGGATTATGTGGTTGGAAGACAAAAATATGTGTATATTCGACCGGTATACGGTCTTATATACGCTGAATATACACAAAAACGCAGCAGCAGGAAAACTGATATACAGTCAGTATACAGATGATATACACTGAGATACAACAACAACAACAACAATCCCAGTATATTCCCACATAGTGGGGTCGGGGAGGGTAAAATGTACGCAGTCCATACCACTACCCCCGAAGGAGTGGAGAGGCTGTTTCCGATAGACCCCCGGCTCAAGACAAAAGACCGTAGACCAACAGTCGTGCAACATGATAAAGAACAAAGAACCAACATCCATAAAAATAAAGTATAATTAATCAAAAGACAAGCAATGTGCTAAAGTAACAAAATCTGGGCAGCCCATAAATGGGCCAAAAGGGCCCGATTCTAACTCTATTTCCTATTCTTATTTATTTGTATTTACTTGAACACTCTAACTAATTAATCTAGATAAATTTCCTAAAGCGTTACCATTTTATTTTATCACGGCTTCTAGTCAATTCACAATTTTCTTACCTAATTGATCTCGTCTAAATGAATTAAGTGATTCTTTCGATTTTTCTTCCTAAAACTAATCTTAAAAGAAAAATTTGCTAAGCACTTTATTTTAAAATTGGCATTTGCTTTGTTCATGTGACTAATAGTTTATCTGGGTTAAAATAATTTCCTACCAACCATAGAAATTATTTTCTCATAAATTTTAACTTTTTCACAATTGATAAGATAGTTTTAACATGATATTCTCTTTAACATTTTTTTTAAAGGTGTTATTTAGAACAAATTGATCTTTTATAATTAATATATATATAGACATATAATAAGATCAATTACGTAACTTTTTTCTTTAGAAACATTAACTTATTTTCTTCTTAAATCCAAGTGTGCAACCTAATTTAGATATGTTTCTCTTTGAGTCAAGTAGAATATTTTACAACTTTTCTAAAAATAATTATGAATTAAATAAAATATTTTTTTAAGTAGAATACTTTGTAATATTTTTCAAAAATTAATCTTAAATTTTGCGGAATATTTCATAATTTTCCTCAAAATTAATATTGGATCAAGTGAAACACGCCATAGCTTTTTTCCAACTCAAGTAGCCTACTTCTCGCTTGAATAAAGAAATGTCAATTTTAAACATGTAAATAAAAGCAATCCTCTTTTCAAAGTTAGCCACTTCTTTTTAAGTTAGTCAAAAATGATCTTTTGGTGAACCATTTTAAAGCGGATGCTCCTAAGTGCCGTAAAAACTTTATTAGGGCGTTAATTGAACCCTTACTCAGTTTCTCTAAATTCAAAGATTTTTTTTTGTTTTTGAATCTTTGAAATTTCTTTTAAGTTTTCTTGATATTTTCTATAAAAATTAAGTGACGACTCTGTAATTTTTTTTAAATTTATTTCGAAAGGTTTTCTTGAATTTTTTAAATAGTTTTAAAAGGTCAAAACCATTTTCTTGAAATAAAATCCGAAAAGGAATAAAACAGAAATGACGACTCTATTGGGGATTCTAACTAAGTTCTAACAAAATGTTTGATTTCATCTTTTGACTAGCTATTTAAATTGCTTATGTATTTATGTGTTTCGATTTTGCAGAATTTAATTATTGCATTTTATGGCATACTCCTGCATTAATTATTAAATTATTTCGGGGTTTCGTGGATGTCCCGACCCCTATTGTTCAACTCCAAATCGAATATTGGAAATACGACAGTTTACCGGCACGTTAGGCGGTTGGAGGTTGTTCGTGTTTCCCAACTCAAGTTGTCCGCTTGGGAACCTTTGTCCAAACCCACTCTAGACACCTAGGATAGAGCTAAACCAAAACCCTCTTTTAGGCGTAAGCCTAGGACGACCTAATACCCAGGGGGTATTGGGCCCATTAGAAAACTTGCCCTACGTCTATTGACCCCGAGTCTATGACAAACGAATCATGTTATGTGTTGAAGAAATATATATTTGTTTAAACCAATCCATTATTCTATGGGATGGGGGCAAGGCTTATTCTTTATTTTCATGTGTAGGAAATGGCCCAACCATACCCTTGCAAAAGGTTCGAGATGGTTAACAGACCGGATAATTTTTTGAAAGAATGGTGGACATATATGAGCGAAGGAGATAAAACGGTTGTTCGTACGCATATTGGGAACCTACCTTCACTTATAAAGATCTCATCTTTTCAACCACGTACACCCTTAAAACCGGCCTGGATGAATCACCAAGATAAGCACGCAATCGAACCTGATCGGTTATCTTGAAAGACAGTACCCTCTGATTTTTAAAGGAGCTGTGCATGTAGCTGATGACGAGTTCTTCCAATTGACAATTCAATCCACAATAACTGATGATTAAGTTCACAAAATCATCATACAAAACATCACTTTGGACTGTCATAGCTATCGTCTCTAGCATTTCACCCTTGTTCCAATGTCATACATATCGATTGCTTTTCTCGATCCATTGACCATGAAAATCCACCCCTATTGTTATTGATCCCTCCATTAGTGGTACCTAAATAAAGTCATTTATTAAAAAAAGTTAATAGTGATTTCATAGTGCCGTAAATGAATCGCAACATATGTGTAATCAGTCGCAATAGATTACTTACCTATTGGGATTCATGTTACGCTCCTGAAGCTGATTTCAACAAACGAGTATCTGTTGTAACAGGTGAATCATATGTTACAATAAACTATATATCTGTTGGAATTGATGTTACAATACTGAGGCACCTTTGAAGCTGATTCCAACAGATGAGTGACATGTTCCAACAGATAATTAACCTGTTGTGACAGATGACTTACCTGTTGCAACAAACTACGATCTGTTGGAATCGAGTTCAGGTTCTATCGCAACAGGTTACTAATATATTGCAACATATATTTACCGCCTGTTGGAATTGAGTTCGGGTTCTATTGTAACAAATATTTACCCTATTGCAACAGACAACACGTCTGTTGGAATCGAGTTCAGGTTCTATTGCTATAGATTAATAATCTGTTGCAACAGATATTTATCATATTGCACCAAATAACTAATATGTTTAAACAGATAAATCATCTGCTGCAACAGATGATCCATCTGTTCGATTTATGTTAAAGCCTATAGAACTATAAACATGAATCCAATATTTCAGTCTTCCGTTGAAACAGATGTCTCATTTGTCGCAACAGATGATTTATTTGTTTAAACAGATGGATCTTATGTTGGATTCATGATTGAGTTTTATCCATTGTTGAAAAATCAACACAATAGTAGTTATCCAGATGAAAAATTCAACTAAAAATCATAATTTGACTTACCAAAGTCTCCTATGAAATAATGCCAAAGTGGAAAGTGATGTACGAAATAAAATTTGACCTAAAAAATTGGTCAAATAGCAACAGTAGCAGTAACAACAACAACAACAACAACAACGACAATGGTCAATAAGAAGAAGATGAAGATGATAATGAAGTAGAAGATGATGATAATGAAGCAGAAAATGATGAATAAAGCAACAGTAACAATGAACAACAAAAATCGCTAAGAGAGAGAAACAACAATGGATAAAAAGAGAGAAAAATGGGCCTTTATTTCCTCCGTTTCTCGTTATATTAGGTAAACATTTGGATCAAAGTGTAAATTTAAAAACTTGTGGGCTATTCTCAAACTTACCAAACTTTCTTAATCCATAATAAAGTAATTGTCACCTCCACTCAATTACTAAAACTTGTGTCACCTACACCTCATTTTAAAACTCTTTTGTCACCTACAACCCAAACCCCCAAGTAACATCGTTATTTCTAAGAGATGCTATTACATGAAATAATTTAAGTTATTGTTTATATTTATTCCTTACTCATACCCCCTCTTTCAAGGATGATATGAGTTCAAAGGTAATTGGGGTTTGCAACTCCCAATTCTAAGTTAAAACATGGAATAAATGCAAAATCCATAACAAATAATGAATTAGGAAGATAAATAAACAACACCCATGCACTTATCACAATCTATTCAAACATAACCCGAAGAGGAAGAATATCTACTCATAAAGATATAAAGTAAATATATACCAAAATTTTCACCAAATTGATCAATGAAAAATAAAGGGAATACAATTCCAAGCTTTGATTTTCAATAAATTTTCAATAGAAATGCTAATCCTTCGCTTTGGTATCACTCTAATGTCTTCTTAGCACAAGAATAGTGCAATAATGTTCAAATGCTAAAAGATAGATGAAAAATAAAAAATAGGATAAAAGATTTTTTTTAGATCATGAAAATGAGCTAAAAATCCTATTTAAGCCCCAATTTCACATTTGCCAAATATTACAAAAATGTCACCTTGCTCTTGGTCTGCTTGAGCAGATCCAAAGCAGATGGTTCTTTTCTTTCACATTTGACCTCTTATTGACTTGATCGACTTGTTCATCTTCCTTTTTTAACCTTTACCTGCACAAATGAGCGTTGAGTATGAGATTAACATTAAATCAACGGAAACCATGATAATCTAAGCTTAAAAAGTTCTAGAAAGTCGTCAAATTGACGACTCATCACAAGCTCCTGAGACAAATCCACATTTTCTCGGACTAAAAGTGCAATTCACATCGATCGACTCTACAAGTTGTAATTTTTTGATCCAACCAACTTGATAAGCAGGAGTACAACACTCGAACTATCCGAAGCACTGATGTAAAGAGGATCATTTTGATCAATTTTGAGAGGTGCCATGACTGAATTCACTAGTCTGCAATGAGATAGAAATACCTAAAATTCGTGTAGAAGAGAATAGAGATCGAACAATACTCAAGAAATTCTCAAAAACAACTCAAAAGCTTCTAAAAAATGATTCTAAATCTTCTAAGAAATGAATCGAAAACTGCATTAGTGGCTCTGATACCATGTGAAAATAAGTTTCGTAGTTCATCCATCCATTGAAGGATACAGAGAAAACAGAGAAGAAGAAAGGGAAAACTGCTTATTATTTATCAATCTCTCAACTGCTTCATATAATGATCCAACTATTTTATAGATGGAGAAAGTGAGCTACAAAATATCTTAGCTCATTTTCAGCTTATTGACAGCTCAGCCTAACCTCCTAACTACCTAACCACTTCATTAACCGATTGACTGCTACAAGTTAATGAAACAGTAAAAACCGTAAAATGGAAAATAGTAAAATATTCCGTAAAATGAAAAATAGTAAAATATTAGTTACAGGGAATTCAGTATATTGGAATAACTTCGTTCATTTCTATTTGTTTGTCTGATTTTAATTTGATACAAAGTTTAAAAAAATAAAGAAAATTCTTGTGGTCATGGTATTGTATGGAAGTCCAAGAATGACACGGATTGTCTGTGAGGTGCTAGTGGTATGTATATTCTTCTGTGGTTTGCCTTTCCCTTAATTTACATTTGCTTCAACATACTATGGACCTGTGTGAGCATGTAATATATATTAGTAACACGTGGAGGAGGTTCTCTTTGGGTACTGAATAAAAATCTGTAAACCACTTCATTGCATCTGTATGAAAAAATATATTTTATCCTTTCAAATTTATGTCTCTTGTTGGAGTGTGTGTATGTATTGATTAGATTGGAACATAGCTTGATCTTTGTAACTCTAAACTTTGCTTTATAAAAAAGTATATGTCCTTTATATGATACTCTTTCCATGGAACGTTACAAAATGATTGACATCATTCTTTTATCTATATCTACAGCATTTTGCAATTTTCAAGCATTTAAATTCATTAGTTAACTTTGATATTGATGTTCTCTTTTTTCAGCCACTATTATATTTTCTTCTATCATCGTCGCTATTATACAAGTCAATAAGATGAAACAGAGAATATATTTTACTTAACAAGTAAGACGAGATACTCAATCACTCATAAATGTTATATATAAACTACATTTTATTAAAAGAATTACAAACCTTTCTAATCTCTCCTAGTAATCCAGTCTTCACATCAAGCCTTCCCAACTTTACCATTGCTAAACCAAAATCCTTTTCAAAAGATGATGAAGTATTAAGATCTGATATTTCTGTCTGAAGGTAAGAATTGACCACCGCTCGTGTAATATTGTCATCATAAAGCCTTGCATCTGATGCTATAACTGCAAAGCCATTCTTTATGTTGTGCATAATTTGATCATCAAAGTTCTTCTCACTCAGGTTATCGAGGGATATTCGAACATTTACGTCTCCATTTTTGGGGCATTTGCTTCTTAATTCTGGGAGGAATTTAGGATTGATAGATGGATCTGCATCTGATTTTCCAGTAAAGTTGTGCAATCTTTTAGGCATGAAAAAACAAGCTGTTGTGCCAATAGTATGTGCACCTGCAGAATGTTAAACATGATAATGCATAAATTAGTGCCAAACTTATCATAAGTAAGCTAGAAACCAAATTATATTGTACAGATGATATTGTAGATGTGTGAGTTTTCTGTTAGAGAAAATAACAAAAATGTCTTTTCTGTTTGAGAACATATTCAAAGTAGTTACTTGAATATATTTTGAGCAATTTTGATCCTCTAAATTTGCTAAAAGTGAGCACTTTCAGTCTCCATCAAATATTTAACATTGTTTGTTAAATTTCGTATAGTACTCATTTGGTATACGGTACCTTTTGGACTGGCTGGTTCCCATGACTTGCACCTAAAATATTTGGTTAAAAGTGGAGGCGAAGGCGAAGGCGGATCCAAGATTTAAACTCTGTGGGTTCAGCTTTTAAGGTTCTTCAAATTAGATCACCCTTGTATTTTTAATTTACGCATTCATATCTTCTATTTGTATTATTTTAATGAGTTTTTACATATAAATTTATGTTCCACATAGAAAGTATAGGGTTTACATGAACCGATACTATTATGTTGCATCTGCTCTTGAGTGAAAGGAATTCTATCCCTCACGCCACCTACTAGTGTTCTAGTACTTGATTGCTAGAACTAATTAGAGATGTGTTGCATGCTTACCTCCTAATAAACCAATATAGTTTTCCTCGGGTCACAAAAAAAAAAAAAAATGAAAATGAAACAGATGGCTTATATACTATGTCATACTACCAACAGAGTGAAAATGAGTAGGTGGAATATTATATCATAGCATACCACTCAAAATGACGAGATCCTTTTCGGTAAAGCCTTTGGTTTTGAATTTTTGTTTGAGAACTTCAATTGAGTCATCTACATCTGGCATTTTTTCTGCAAATGACAAATCTGATACTCTACCATCTCTTCTACCTGTCTCTACTTCATAAAATGCTCCACCAGCCTACATGAATAATCAGACCGAATAAAATATTTATCCGCCTATATATTTATAAAATTCATCCTTAAAAACTACATTAGGAAATATTGCTCCGTGACTTTGAAAATGGACGGTCTTAAACTTTTGATATTCGCTTATTTTAGAAACAAACCTTCAAGATCAAAAGTCAAAGTGTTCCATGAAGCAAGCGGACTGACTGTTCTAGACCGCTTACCTTCAAAAGCATGTATGCTGCAACAACTATAAATAGTCGATGGTATACAATCCATTTATTGTATACCTTAATGATATAAAACAGTGAGAATAATTGAATCCCTCTGTTATATATCACTAATCTTTCTGATAAAGATTAAGTAACCGGATAAAAATGATAACTGATCTGCTATTATACGTTAAATTAAATCATACTTAAAAAGTGGGCTAGTGTATTACCAAGACGACAGCGTCTCTAGCAGCTAAAGCAACAATATCTGCACAAGATACAACAGCAGGACATTGGGTTTCCAATTGAGTTTTGGCTTTCTGGATCTCTGCGAACCCTCCAAGGCCTTCATGACCAAATGCATTTCTTTCAGCTTCTTTAACATTATCAATCAAAATTGATCCATCACAACCCTTCAACACATTTTTTATTTTAAAAAGAATTAAGATTAGTAGTACAAATAAAATAAATCAATATAACCAATAAGAAAAATGCTACCTGAAATATTTGGGAATATTCACTTAATTTTGCTTCAAGTAAGATATGACATGCCTAACTCAATTTCAAAAGCTAATTCATGAGGAAGGATTGACTCGATGCCATATAAGCAAACTAACAATCTATTCTCCAATTAATTTGAGATTCTAATCCACTTTAACATCCCCTTCACGCTGGTCAAGCTCAAGTGAAGCGTGAAAAAAAGAAACCCGAATAAGAATGAATTCAACTCTGATACCATGTAACATATGACACAAGCTTAAATCAAACCAAAACTACAGAGGAGATTACCCAACACTATATAAGCAAACTACCAATTCATTTTCCAACCAATGTAATACTCTAACCGACTCCAACAGAATTGATTAATTGACATACTAAAAAGTGGTAATGAAAACGACAAAGAGAGAACCTGGACAAAACAATCATGGAAATGGAGTCTAAGTAACATGGCTGGCATTCTTGGTTCTCTTTGTGAAGCTTCTTTAACCACAGTGCTAACAATTGATTCTGCATTGTGACATCTTTCAGAATAAAATCCAACTCTAAGTTGTCCATTTAGGGCTGTTATTTGTAAGAAATAAATAATTGAAATTAATTTAATGAAACTCTTGGAGTTTTTGTTGAAGAATGCCATTGTTGTTGTTATTAGAAGAATCAAGTGGGGAATTGAAAAAAATGGAGGAGGAATATGATATAATCCAGCTATTGATAAATAGGTGAGTGGGAAATAATAATGCAAAGTAAAAGAAGTAAAATTGCCTTAAATAGCTAGACTAACTTTGTCAAATCTGTCTATTTAAGAAACTACAATACATGTCATCCATGCAACTCTTCTTTCCAGCAAAGAGTTTTTGTATTTATGCTGAAATTAATCTCTCTTTATTCATTTCACATTTACTCCTATTTTATGCGGTTCGAATTTATTCACATTTCCAAGGATTTTTCTTGATATTTTCTTGTGTTTTGATACTAATTTCAGGTTGTTTTTGGTTGTTGTAGGTAATTCTGCAAAATTGGAATACGAGTAGGTTTCAAGGCTCGAAACTAAGCCCTGAACCCAAAGTGTCGTGCAAAAAGAACATGATGCGGTACACACTGTTTTGACCTGCGCTGGACATGCTTAAGCAATCCAGGCGCAGGTCCAACACTTCTAGAATGCAAGTGAGTTGATGTTGGATGTAAATCACTGTAGCAATCTGGTCTAACCTGCGTTGGACATGTTCAAGCAGTCCAAGTGCAGGTCCAACACACCTGGAACACGTCTGTAAGATAATCAAATCAGTAGGTACTACTTTGACTTGCACTGGACATGCTTCAGCAGTCCAGGCGCACCTGGAACGTAGGAGACCCACTAAGCTGGCCAGGCAGACTACTTTGACTAGACTGCTGTCACAAGTCCATCATACTCAGAGCGCAGGTCCAGCAATGTGCACGCATATGGGTTATTTCTTGAGCCAAAATCGCTTGCAGCTTTCCCTAAAGCCATGGAGACCAAAAGAAATTATTAAGCTTTCTAAATTCCAAATAGAAATGATCCAACTTTCTAATCTATTCTCATAATCATTTATCACTCTTCAACATAAAAATTATTTTCTTCTCTTCATACGTTTAAACTTTTTCAACCTTACTTCAACATTTTCACTTCTTGTCACAAGAATTAAGAACCAGATAATTACATTGGATAATCATTTCATTTTTCTCCTCTCTTCAATCAAATGAATGGTATGATCTTTTCTGGTTTCATCGTTGAATGCTCTTAAATGTAAAAAAAATGGTTGCTTCACTTTCACGGTTTCTTTTGGTTTGAATTTCGTTTATTTGAGCTTAAGTTGGTAGGATATGGTTGTTGGAATGAAATTTTTTGAATGTGTGCCTTATTTTACATAATTGGAATCTTTTGCTTCTTTAAACTAGTGCACTATGTGTTCGATGAAATTACCACTTGAAGTTTGTTTGCTAAGTTGAGCGATGAGTGATCTAATTGGATTGTTTTGAGTATAAATGGTGTTTTAGGTGATGGTTTGGTGGATTGAGTTTGCTCCCATGTATTTTTATTTTGTTTTTCAAGCTTTTACCTTTCGTGTGCACCACATGATTGTTAAAATGTCGATGAGAGGGGAATGTCTTGATTTTTACTAAGGGTTAATGTATTCATTCTTACGGCTTATATATGAGTACAATTGATCATTAATGTTGATTTTTGGTTGAAATTATTGACGAATGTTGTGTCAATGGTTTGATCCATAAGTATGCTTATCTTAGCCTTCACAGGTGAAGTTTCACGGGTGAAGTTTGAGTATCTCGAGAGACATGAATTCTTGCCTTGCCCTATGATAGATCCGGTGACACCATTCTTAAGGGTGTAGGGTTGCTCGTGCTTCTATTGGTGCCATGGATGATCTATGAGATAGAATAGGTGATATGTGAATGTGTGACAATGCCGAGTTCAAAGAGTTGAGTGTTGTGATAAACGAGTCCCATGAAGTGCAATGATGAAGTTACCTTGCATCTACCTAAGTTTTTCTTTAACTTTACTTTCCTTCTTAATAGATAACAAAAATCACAAATATGTTTTATCTTTTATCTTTTGTTTTGTTGTGTTTTTATTTTCATAGGTATATCTCCAAGGAAAAAATTGGCGTAGGATGCTAAAAAGGGTCATGCTTCGGATAAAGGCAAGGCAAAAGCTACTTCTAGCTCATGAGATGATAATGAGTTTCCTTTAGTTGCGGACCCAAGTTGAGGAGCCCAGTCTGATAAGTCTCATAGTAAGGCAATACGACCATTCATCGACATGGACTCGCGTGCCTAGTACGCCACAGGGAGTCTCTAACCTCTTCTACTCTCTTTTTATTTTTGCATTGGAGACAATGCAATGAATTTTAGCGGGGGAAGGGGTATCTTACTCTATACTTGATGGTCTATGTCTATTGATTTCATTTGATGGCATTAGTTGGATGAATTATGGAGCTATACTCTACTTTATTTCTTTTAATGTTTATTTACTTTAGACCTCATGGGGATTGCTTTTTTACTTTAGCCCTCGTGGGGCTTTGTTCTTTATTATTGACCTTGATTTAGGTTGGCTCTCGATGGGCATTTGGATAGATATGTCAAATATTGCCCTTCTTCGAGCTCGTGTCATGTGCTTAATATTAATGCGATACCCAATTTATGCACATTTCTCGTCGCCTTTTGTATATACATGTCCAATAAACTCCAAGGGTTTTCTTCAAAACTCGACTCTTTCCTAAGGAGCAAAATTTTATTTTTTCGTTCTTTTGATCTTTTGTTTCTAATTTAGTGTAGTTTCTTTGTCGAACCAAGTGATAGTTCACCGATGATGGATGAAAAGACGACATCCTTAGATGAAGTATCTAGTCTTGTTGATTGATTAGGAATAGGTAAAAGTTCAAAAATAATTTCAAAATATCGTTGGAAAGGAATGAAATGATTTTGAGAGAAACCAAAAGCATAGTTTTCTTTTTAAAAAAGAACAAGGATGTTTTTGAGCCTTCTTTTGAGTAAGACCATTAAATTCAATTTTTGGCTCTCTCTTTATAAGGATGAGTCTTTGACTCGGAGTAACTTATTAAGCTCAAAGTGTTCAAATTGGTTGGGAGACTAACTTTTTACTCTATGAGTACGATGCCATATGTGGTGAGTTTTTTGAACAATTCTTATACGTGCGTGTAGTCTATAACTTACCCCGAGTGTATTCGAGGAAAATCCTAGGCAAGCTTTGTTTGAAGGATGACTCGAGGCCATTTTTGACCCATCACATAACCAAATTCCTACCTTAACATTGTTTCCTAGTTAACTCCTTTGAGCTTTTTGCCCATTTTCTTTTCTTTTGTAATTACAACCATGCTAAAATACCTAAACCCTTTCAAAAATCTTCCTTTTGGCACTTAATCCCCTTTGATGCATCATATGATTCGAAGTAATGAAATACATGTGAAATCCTAAGTTTGGGGGGTTTGTGTATTTGGGAGAATAATGCAAAGGTAGTTCAAACTCCAAGTTAGGGGAGAGAATGTGATGTGCTAAGATGAGCCAAGAAAGGTTTATGTAAGGCTATCAAATAATATTCTTAAGAAACAAGAGACATGTTTGATGATACAGTTGTATAGCCTAGCCTATAGAATATGAAGAGAAATGAGACAAATGAGGGGCAAAGAAGAGCTTAAAGTTAGAAAGTCTTTTGAAAGAAAAAGTCAAAGAAGTGAAGAAAGAAAATGGTGGCTTTGAATTATTTGGTAAATCCTACTCAAAAAGTTAAGGGAAATATGAGAAATGATTTAAAGGCGATTAAGGTGGATAGTTTGAAAAATTTGGGGTAAAAGGGGATAAGAGATTGCATTGAAGGAGATATTTTAGTCAATTGATCCATATATATTCCTTTCCGCACCTTAAACCTTCATCTAGACCCACAAGACCTTGGTGATTCCAAACTAAGTAAGTCTACATTAGTGGTGAAAAATAGAAAGGTCAAGCCTATGGTTTGACTCATTGTACTTGAATTTCTTTACGACAGTGAGGGTGAATTCTTTCATTATTTGATCCTCTTTAAGAATGAAAATGTCTTTTGCATGTGTAGTTAACTCTTGCATGTGAGTGGCATTGATACTTTGAGGTATAGGGTGAAGTCTTACTCTTGGTTTGGGTAAATGGGCAAGGTAAGTTACACTGTGAAGATTGAGATGATCATTGAAGATTTTGTGTAACCTTTTGAGATGCTTTGTTAATTTGAAAGTTTCATTTGATACAAACTAGTATCCTTGCTTCATAGTTATGTGCTTATTGAAAATTTTTGATTTACCTGTTGTTATGACATGTTTGGGAAGTCTTTGTAGAGCTTTCTTAGCTTATTCCTTTAGTATAGCTTTCTTTTGGGTGGATTTGAGTTGAATACCCTATCTCATTGAATTATTCTCGATTGCTTAAAGACAAGCAATAGTTTAAGTTTGGGGGTTGATGAGTTTTTTCATAGATTTGGTGTTAATCTCATACTTACTGCTCATTTGTGCAGGTAAAGATTAAAAGGGAAAGATGAGTAAGTCATTCAATCGAGCAAGAGGTCAAATGTGAAAGAAAAGAGTTATCTGCTTTGGATCTTCTTTCCATCCACTCTCCATCTGCTTTGGATCTGCTCAAGCAGATCAAGAGCAAGGTGACATTTTTGTAATATTTGGCAAATGTTGAATTAGGGCTTAAATAAGATTTTTAGCTCATTTTCATGATCTAAAAAAATCTTTTATCCTATCTTTGATCTTTAATCTTTAATCTATCTTTTAGCTTTTGAACATTATTGCACTATTCTTGTGCTAAGAAGACATTAGAGTGATTCCAAAGCGAAGGATTAGCATTTCTATTGAAAATTTATTGAAAATCAAAGCTTGGAATTGCATTCCTTTTATTTTTCATGGATCAATTTGGTGAAAATTTTGGTATGCATTTACTTTATATCTTTATGAGTAGCTAATTCTTCCTCTTGGAGTTATGTTTGAATAGGTTGTGATTAGTGCATGAGTGTTGTTTATTTATCTTCCTAATTCACTATTTGTTATGGGTTTTGCATTTATTCCATGCTTTAACTTAAAATTGGGGGTTGCAAATCCCAATTACCTTTGAACCCATATCATCCTTGAAAGAGGGGGTATGGGTAAGGAATAAATGTAAACAATAACTTTAATTATTTCATGTAATAGTATCTCTTAGAAATAAGGATGTTAATTGAGGTAATAAATTGGTAAAATTGTTACACTTATGAGGTATTCGAAAGAACCCATTCATGAAATTTGGTATTTTATTGAAAGATTGACACCAATACTTTTAAATCTAGCCTACCCATGACTCCTAGCTAAATTTGGATAAATTCTCAATAACTCACGCATGAGTTCGTACCTAAAATGGCATAACCCCAAGATCCGCTCCTAATTGATTTCACTCTAACTATTCTTAGCCTCGAGTTAGTATTTTAAAAGCTCAGAAATTGTTATATCCTTGAAAACATTCTAATAAACCCCTAAATATTTGTATCCCAAATTTTAATTTAGCAAGTTACTTTTATTCTGAACTTATTCAATCACCACTCACATTGTTCCCTATGGATTAGACTCTAATTCTTTGTTGGATAAATATATTGACAATGTTCACTATGCCTATTCAAGAGTGTAATCTGAGCGTTATTAGCTTGTAGCAAGAAATTGTACAACAATGAATTTCATGGGCAATGGGAAACATGCAATGCTATTATGCTTTCCTAGATCATGAATATAGTAAATGAAGATTTACCAAGTGACATTATATACGTTACAACTGCTTTTGCAGTCTGGGAGGATCTTAAGAAATAGTTTGATAAGGTGAATCACATACGAATTTATCAACTACATCAATAAATCAACGCGCTCTCACAAGGTACTGATTCAGTTTTAGTTCACTTTACAAAATTGAATAACTTGTGGGGTGAATATGATGCGGAGCTCTCTCCCCCGAAATAAGAAACGTGACACAGAGCTTATTCCCCCACAGTTTTAGATCCTTAAGGGTCAAGGGGCACTTTGGTCCTTTTCTCTCAACCCCAAATGTCCAAAGCACAAATTATAACACCCAAAAAGGCGTTATTTGCCCATCTTCCTCAAAATTTCTCACGTAGAAACCCTTCTCTTCCCAAGAACAAAATATTCAACTCTCTCTCCAAGAATTTAAATATCCAAGATCCAAATTCAAGTTTTTCTTCAAGGATTCAATCTTCAATTGCAAGATTTCTTCAAGAATTCATTTAATTGAGATATATGGGAGTTCATTCATAGGCCCCTTTCACCCATGGATCCCCAAAAACTTTATTTGATTTAAAAAATACGTTTTATTTTATATTGAAGATGCATATGTTCAAGATGTGTTTATTTTATGTTTTTCTTAGTGATTTGAACTTAATTCATGTCCAAGCATGACTCCATGGATAGTTATGTTATCTCATGCTTCAAGTTTCAATTTTCCATATCATATTCAAGTGAATTTCATGTTAAACCCCCAATTTATGAATTTAGCCATGTAATTATGTTGATTTCTCATGTTTAACACATTCTTATGTCCAAGTTCATGATTCTCACATGTTTGGTGGAATGTTCATGTTTTGCGTCTTTGAACCATGATTCCCATCCTACAGTTTTAAGTATTGATATCGTGCTTTATGGTCATTCAGTGCTGGCGGGTTATGAACATCCGATCCCTATGTGTTTACTTACGCTTTAGATCTTTCAAGTAATAATTCAGTGAAACCATGAGTCTTATTATTTACTCATATATTTATGATCATGGTGAGCACTATCAGTTATGTAATAATGTTCAGTTGAGTATAGTTTAAGCCAGTGCCCGCGTTAGTTTAGTTGGGAGTAGGATTTAACATCGAGCGAACCTAGGGATGTGGGCTCACTTTCCAGTAAAGGGTGTGACCTTTAGTAGCAGTCCCTGAGTTCCAGAATTACGTAGCCAACATAGGTTTGAGATGTCTTTCTGCTAGTTAAGGGTTGACACATATCTCATGAGAGCACCTGCTAGTAAAGGGTAACTCCTTAGTCCTTCGGGACACTAGTTTAGTAGATCCACATACCCAGTGTTAGTACCCGTGGCACAGTACTGACACCCTTTTAACTGGGGTTATTGGTTGGACCCCGATTAACTCAAATTGGGGCATGTTAGTTACATGATACCTCCCATAGTTTTAGTCCAGTTACTCAGGCTAAGTATAGTTCAGTATTATATGATCAATATTCAGATATCAGTTAATCAGTAGACAAACACTAGTTAATTAGTATTTAGATGTCAGTTATTTAGTATTCAGTCATCAACTATTTAGTGTTCGGAAATCAGTTAGTCCATATTCAGATATCAGCTACTCAGTATATAGACATTAGTTATCCCTTTACTTAGATTTCAATCATTCAGTCACACAAGCATCAGTTATTCGGTTAATCAGATCAGCTCGGTACATGTTATGTTTGGTTTTGTATGTTCATGTATTCATGTTTCGTATATTGGTATATTCATATCCTCGAGTTATGTCAGAGTTTCCATCCCATAGTTTCAAACCCAGAATTCATACATGATCCTCAGTATAGTTTTACAACATGTTCAGCTTTACATGAGATATACATAGAGTATTTATGTTTTACCGCTTCCCAGCTTCAGTTCTACTTATTCTACAAAACTAAGGATTTAAGAAACTAAGTGTAGTGATTCACCAACTTATCAGATCATGTTTGTTACTTATTTTTTAAGATACTTCAACCTTTAGTTTATTTCAGTCTCTTGGTGAGTCTACTTGCACTTAGCATGCATGTTTTAAGATTATATATGTAATCCGTTTTACGTATTGCATTCACCCCCACTTACTCAATCCATTTCAAAGTACTGATCCATATATATGTCTATGTGCTACATTGTTTCATAATGTAGGTACTAGTTATAGCCTACATATCATAATCAAATAGTTGGAGCTTCTAGCCGGCAGGTGATGAGTTCTCCTATTTCAGGGACTCCAGTCAGTTTTAGTTCCGGTAATTAATTTTGATTATTCATGTGTATTGATTAGTGGTGCTTGGAGGAATGTCCCATTTATCTATAGTCAGTATAGTAGATGCTTCATAGATAGTCAGTCAGAGTCATAAAAATGTAAATTCCAGTTCTCTCTTCAGTTTTATCAGGTTGTAAACTTTATCAGAATAATGTTTATTCAGATTATGTCATGATTATGTTTTCGCACAAAAAATTTAGCTATTTTATATATTCTAAATTAGTTTCTCAAATATCATGCCAGTTCATGAGTTAGCTTGGGATCACTTGTGGTTCTAAGCACTGTGTTACAACTAGGGGGTAGTCTCGTGTCGTGGCAATGTAGGTGAATAGAAATTATAGTTCTAGTCATAGTATTTCAAACTATAAAGGAAGGAGGTATAAATATGTCATTTCACAGGTCACACAAAGAAAAATCATTATAAACTAATAGACTATCCTACTGGTTGGAAGCAAAAGAAAAAATGAGGCTGCAATACTAGCAATCATAATCCATACACTAGTAGATGGGGAAATGTAGGATATGGTCATGGTTTGTTTGGTTGTGTTGGAGTATATCCACACACCAGTCCATACATTGCAAATATGGTAACTAGACACGTTAATGACACTACCACTATTAGTCATGATATGAATCATGCCTTGATGTCTAAGGAACATGCTTTCACAGAACATGAATACACTCAAATCATGAGCATGCTGAACAAAGACACTAAGGAGATAAAACAAGTCAATATGACAGGTATTACTACTTCTTTTGTCCAATAATTATACTCAAAATTGGATTGTTGATTCATGTGCTACCCATCATATGTCTACAAATAAGCATGTGTTCAAGAATGGAAAAGTTTTAATTCAATTCCACAAATATAAACTGCATTTACCTACTGGAGCTAAATTAGAAATATCACACGATGGAGAGGCCTACATATTTGAGGATGATATGATCAAGGATATTCTTTTTTTCAAGAGTTCAATCTTAATTTGTTATCTGTAGCTATGATAACCAAGAAGTTGTCTTGTTTTGTTTTCTTTTACCCTAATTTGTATGTCTTTCAGGACCTCTTCAGTGGCAACGTAAAGAGGATTGGTAGGGAAAAAGAAGGCCTTTTATAATAACCTTCTAGGTTTTTTTCTGTATTTCCATACCTTTTCACCATTTAGATCTTTCCTATAGCTGCCCTAAGTCATGTGTGACTTGATGAAGCTAACAGTTTGGTTACTGGGAAGTTCCTTTCATTTTAAGAGTCAATTCCCTGTTTTGAAGTTTGTACTATTAAGGATCGACTATCGGGCATAAAATTCAGGTTAACGACCTTATATGCCAATTTTGATAGTTCCATCAGCTTTAAAATATTGAGTTTAGATTGGGGGACCTTTGATTTAGATCAAGGTTTTCGGACTCATTTTGGGCTATTTGGTGGATTTGGTAAAAGTAGCCCTTGTGTATGGGGCCTATGTTCTGTCGAAACAACTTTGGATAGAAATATTAATAGAGTCATTGAGTCTATAATATCGAATTTGATAAGGTAGCATAGTTCATTTATATTCATGGGATTCCAAATGAATCTCGAAGGATCGATGGAAACTTCGCAAAAGCCAAGTTTCAGCTGGTGCATGGACTCAGCTGGTGCAGCTGCTGAAGCAAACCTTTTGTCGCTTAACCGAACCTTTGGTCGCTTAAGTGGTGGTCGCTTAAGTAGCCAAGAAGGACTTTGGAGGCCTGATGTGCTATAGAAATATAGCATTTTCGGCACGTAAAAAGTGGAAACTAGGCAAATTTTTGAGGCCTTTTTGTTAGATATGATTTGTTTTGCGTATGTTTTGTAGGAAACTTTGATTTTAATGATAAGTTCGTGAAAATGGTGAAAAAAGGTGTTTTGTGTTCACTTTTGGAGCGATTATGGATGATTGGGATATTTTCCGGCTTGATCTTGATCAATGCATGTTCAGGATTTGAAGTAGAGATGAAAAACTGACTCTCGACATCTACTAAGTCAACATACGAACAACATGTTGACCTATGGACCGCAGGTAGACAAAACGGGTATTGGAAAGTCCAAAATCCGGAAAGCTGACTTGCAGGAATTTTCCCATCCGGTACCTACAGTTGGTACCTGCGCCCAGGGCAGACCGTAAGTACAACCTGCGGTTAGGACCAAACTGCAAATACAGGGAGTAGGTGGCCACCGTCCCTGATTTCTCCTATTTTGTTCAGACTTAGTTTTTAGGATTTTCTCTTGTACTATAAATACCCTTTATGTACTTTTTAATAGAGGTTAGCCACTTTTAACACTTAGAAATATTTTTTTATTTCAAGATCCATCGTTGATCTTGGGATTTCTTTTTATTGACTTTGCTTGATTATTCAGTCTGTAGTTGTGGGTTTCTCTTCTCTTATCGTTGTGATTTCATCTTTTCTTTCCAACATGAATGTTATTGATCTCTTCACAATTATAAGCGGCTAAAATCCATAACTAGGGTTGTGGAAACCCTAGCAGATTGACGAAGTAGGAAAAGTGCGATTGTTGACGAGAAACCCATACCCATGACATATATTGTAACACCCCATATTTAAGTACGTATATTGGCATATTCAAGTACGTGTATTGGTTTTATTTATATGGAATTCATTTTTTATTTTATTTATACCGGAATTTGCCCGTCGATGGTTCCATGCGAAGGTTATTGAATAATCTTTCCAACGATATAAAGATTTCAAAAAATGGATAGGTTTCGGATATAATCGAGCACGTTTGAAACTATAAAACGGTGGCCGGGATATTTGGGAATAGTAAATGTGTAGGAAAATTTCCTGCACACAAACTACTGAGGCCAGTTGAATTTTTGGGTCAACTTCGAACGATCATAACTCCCTTAATATAATGAAATGGGAGAGCTGCAACCTATGAAAAGAAATATCTTTGAGTCTTGTTTCCAATGCAATTGGTTTAATCCAAATCCAACGTCTGAGTAAGGAGTTATACTCGTTTTACTTCAGCCTATCAAAATAGATTTTTAGGGTCAACTTCAAACGACCATAACTCCTTGTACAGGACGAACTGGGTGGCCTACTTTATATGAAATGAAATACCTTTGAATTATCCTTCCAACAATACCAATTTCACCCAAATGCGATATCGGAGAAAAGAGTTATGGTCGATCTACTTTAGCTTATCAAAACAGTCCACCAAAGGACAGATTTGACATTATTTAAATTTTAAAGGCATTTTGGTCATTTACTATTATATTATGGACGGGAATATGTGTATATATACATGTATATGAGTTCAAAAACTCATTTTCATCATCAATCATTGAGAAAGAACAAACCCTAGCCAAATTTGACCTTTAAATTACTTTTGATTCAACCGTAGAAATTCCAAAGTAATCCGATAACTGCGTTTGTCATCTCGAGAGCTTCGAACGGCACCTATTATTTGTGCAAACAGGATTGCATAATCAAGAGGTGAATTCTAAGGTATGAATACTGTTTGCCTTTGTTCTTTTCCATATGTATATGTGTGATAGAGGATTATATGTATTGGTTGTTATTGAAAGGTGATGGACTATTTTGCACGGTTTGGTTGTATTGAATTGTGGAAGGTGGATATGGTAATTGAGTTATGGATGGTGGATATGGTGATATACTATTGAATTGATGATTATTTTTGTCTATGTCTCAATTTGGTTTAATGGATTGGTTGGAAGGATAAATGAATCCAAACTTGATATTGGAGGATGTTGTATGAATATGCATGGCATGTGAATGTAATTGGAGTATAAGAGGGTTAAAGTGACACCCTTTATGGTGTAATTAAGGCTTACTATTTAACCACTAGTTTGGTGAATTCAAATAATTGAATTGTGGCGTTTGGTTGCTAATACTAGATTGCTATATATGTTCATTGTAGATAAGTAATCCGAAAAGACGGGAAGTCCATTTGGGACTAGTATTGAAGGTTGACAGTCAGGTATATAAAGCATAATCTATACCATATCTTTGGCATGAAAGTGAACAATTGTTCTATTAAGAAAGTTTCCAAAGTTATTCAATAACATGTGATCCATAATGGTTTTGTATGATGTCCTACGTTACCAATGAACTTGTTTCCACCCTACAAGATGTCAAGACATTCCAATACTTACTTGTTTTCCAAATCTTACATGTTTATTGCACTAATGAATGTCAGAAGGTATCCGGTTACTCAAACAAGATCCATGTGCTATTAATGATTCCAAAACATTTCATTGATATACCAATAAGTTCCTACTTCATTGTTATGGCATTGATGACTCCAAAACACTTCATTGATGTGCGAATGAGTTCTTACTTCATTGTTATTGCATTGATTGTATATTTATATGTCTCTTATTGATGTATCATTGTTTCAAAGTATCAAAAATGCGGTGGCGACCAAAATAACAATCTCAAAGATTAATTGAACTAAGTGATGAATGTTCTCTCTTATCGGGTGGTATCCCAGGGGCATAAGCCTATCATGGGTCGATCCCTATTTATGTGTTTATGGGTGGTATCCCAGGGGCATAAGCCTATCATGGGTCGATCCCAGTTGATAAGTACTGGAGGCAGCCTAATGGTCACAGTACAGTACAGTAATGATTACAAAGATAATAAGAACGAAGGTAAAATGATTGAATAAATACAATGTACAGGTTGTCACAAGTTCTAGTAAGTGTGGTCCACTCCTATTACGATTTATTCACTTGTTTCTGATTTCTATTGAGCTCCTATATCATATGTGATTATCTACAACTTTACATACTCAGTTCATATTTTGTACTGATGTCCCCCATGGGGGACTTGCATTTTATGCTGCAGGCACAGGTACCTCAGCTCATACACCGCACAAATAGGAGCCAGGATATCCAGCTGCTTTTGGTGAGCTCCAGTTTGCTTTAGGGCTTTCCGTGTCATATCCAGTCACTTTTGGTATTGTATAGAAGTTAGTTATATGGCGGGGTGTGTCCCGACCTTAGTTAAACTCTGTGTATTGTCTAGATGCTTTGTAAACCTAATGTACAGTCAAGGTGGTGTTTTGTTAATAGACGTGATGGCTCCAATAGCCAAGTATTGTATATACATATATATGTGTGCTCGAGCTTATACAACTGATTATTTTCTTTTATATGCGACATGATGCTGTCCGAATTTTGGGTTGTCATAGAGGTATGCATGGGAAGTATAAGGTTATGAGCTGGTTCTCCCAGGCCTTCTCGGTTACGGGTGCTAGTTCGCCCCAATAGGATTTGAGGCATGACAAAAGTGGTATCAGAGAAGTTCGTCTTAGTGAGTCTACAAAGCCGTGTCTATGTTGAGTCTTGTTTATCGGTGTGTCCTGCACCGAATCTATAAACAGGAGGCTATGGACATTTAGGAATTATCTCTTTTCTTCATGTCTTAGATTGTACGATAGAGCCTATAATGTATATGAAGTCATAGTTGACCACTGAATCCGTTTGTTTCTCTTATTATAGTAATGATGCCGGTTACCAGAAGCAAGAATATCGGTAAGCAAGTAGAGGTGGCTGTCGGAGAGGGGACTAGTAAGTCACCCACTATACCATCTAATCAAAGTGAGGCTCCAGCTGAGCATGCATCAAAAACTTCTTCCACTCCGGAAGAAATAAGGGGGAGCAGAACTATATCCCCAGCGCCACCTATTAATGCTGCTGATCAAGATCTTAGAAATGCAGTGCAACTTTTGACTTGTATAGTTGCTGGGCAAGCTCAAGGGCAAGCCATTCCTACCACGGGTCCTAGTGGTACAGATAGGGCGGCTAGCCTTCGAACACAGGATTTTCTTAAGATGGATCCTCCCACTTTTACTGGATCAGATCTTAACGAGGATCCACAGGACTTTATTGATCAAATTCAAAGGGCCTTAGATATTATGTATGTAACGGGTAGAGAGACAGTGGAGTTAGCGGCATATAGATTCAAAGGGGAGGCTATATATTGGTACGAGGACTGGAAAATATCTAGGGGTATTGATGCACCCCCAGCTACTTGGAGAGAGTTCAAAGAGGCATTTTTTGATCATTATCTTCCATTCGAGATTCGCCAGGCCCGTGCAAATCAGTTTTTAAATCTTCGTCAGGGGAATATGAGCATGAGGGAGTACAGTCTCCGATTTAATTCCTTGTCGAGATATGCTCTTAATGTTGTAGATACTATAGATGACAGAGTTCATCAATATGTGGATAGGCTGGATCCATATCTGGTTAGAGATTGTACTATTGCCTCTTTGAACAAAGATATGGACATAGCGAGGATCCAAGCTTTTGCATTGAAAATGGAAGATCAGAGGTAGAGGAGAAGAACACAGGAATTAGAAAGAGGATATTCCAAGAGGGCCAGATCTACAGGGAAGTTCATGGCATCCTAAGGAGGGTTCAGACCACAGTTTTTTATTAGACCACCTAGGCCATTATCTTCTTCTTCTGCAGCTAGTGCCCCACCACAGTTCCAAGGGTCCAGAGGAAATCAATTTAGGCACAAAAGTGAGAGTCAGAGTTCGCGGACAGTGGGGTACCAAGGGCAAGAGAATATGAGCCAATCGAGACCTCCTCGAGAGCCATGCAATAAATGTGGAAGGTATCATTTAGGCGCATGTCGGATGGGGACCAATGTTTGCTTTTGGTGCGGTATGTCGGGGCATATGATGGAAGAATGCCCACGAAGGGGCATAGGGGGTATGGCACGACCTACGGGGTTATTTGTTGCATCATCATCATCGATGCCTTATTCAAGAAGGGGTGCACAACCAATGGGTCGTGTTAGAGGTGATAGAGGAGCCATGAGTTTTAGCAGGGCTTAAAATCGTACGTATGCTCTAGCGGATCGACAGAATTTAGAGGCTTCCCCAGATATGGTTACGGGTACGTTGTCTATCTTTTCATTCAATGTATATGCCTTAATTGATCCCGGTTCTACATTATCTTATGTTACCCCATTGGTTGCTGGAAAGTTCGAAAGAATACCCGAACAATTAGTTAAGCCATTTGAAGTTACCCCACCGGTTGGGGAATCTATTATAGCTAGAAGGGTTTACCGAAACTGCATAGTAACTGTTTGTGGTCGTGATACGATGGCTGATCTTGTGGAGTTAGAAATGGTAGATTTTGATGTTATAATGGGTATGGACTGGTTGGCGTCTTGTTATTCCACAATTGATTGCTGCACGAAAAAGGTATATTTCCATTTTCCAAATGAACCAGTCCTTGAATGGAAAGGTGAAATTGGCGCGCCAAGAGGTAGATTTATTTCTTATTTTAAGGCAAGAAGAATGATTTCCAAGGGATACATATATCATTTAGTTTGAGTAAGGGATACAGAAGCGGAGCCACCAACTCTTCACGCTGTTCTGGTGGTAAATGAATTTTCTGATGTATTTTCTGAAGATCTTTCAGGTTTGCCTCCTGAATGAGAAGTAGAGTTTGGTATTGATGTAATACCAGGAACCCAACCAATCTCCATTCCTCCGTATAGAATGGCCCTAGCAGAATTACGAGAATTGAAAGAGCAATTGAAAGATTTGCTAGAGAAGGGATTCATAAGGCCTAGTATGTCCCCCTGGGGAGCACCAATGTTATTTGTGAGCAAAAAGGATGGCTCGCTGAGGATGTGTATTGATTATCGACAATTGAATAAGGTGACTATTAAGAATAAATATCCTCTCCCAAGAATTGATGATTTATTTGATCAGTTACAGGGCGCCAAGTGCTTTTCTAAGATTGATTTGAGGTCAGGTTACCACCAAGTGAGGGTCAAAGAGAAGGATATACCCAAAACAGCTTTCCGAACACGGTATGGTCATTATGAGTTTCTAGTTATGTCATTTGGGCTAACAAATGCACCCGCAACTTTTATGGATTTGATGAATAGGGTGGTTAAGACATTCCTGGATGTATTTGTGATAGTTTTTATAGATGATATTCTAGTTTATTCTAGATCAGAAGAGGACCATGCCAATCACTTACGACATGCATTACAGACTCTTCGTGATTGTAAGATTTATGCAAAGTTCTCTAAATGTGAGTTTTGGTTAAAGTCGGTGACATTTTTGGGTCATATTGTGTCTAGTGAAGGGATAAAGGTTGATGCTCAAAAGATAGAAGCTGTGAAGAACTGGCCAAGGCCCACAATGCCTACGGAGATTCGTAGTTTTCTTGGGTTGTCCGGTTATTATAGAAGGTTTGTTGAAGGCTTTTCTTCCATTTCAGCACCCTTAACCAAGCTAACCCATAAAGCATCCAAATTCCAATGGAATGATTCCTGTGAGAAGAGTTTTCAAGATTTAAAGAACAAGTTGATTTCTACACCCGTGTTGGTACTTCCAGAAGGCACCGAAGGGTATACAGTGTATTGTGATGCTTCCAAAATTGGTTTAGGATGTGTATTGATGCAGCATGGTAAGATAATAGCATATGCTTCTAGACAATTGCGGCCACATGAGAAAAATTATCCTACACACGATCTTGAGCTGGCAGCAGTTATTTTTGCTTTAAAGATATGGCGCCACTACTTATATGGGGTTCATGTTGATATATTTACTGACCATAAGAGCTTGCAATATATTTTTAATCAGAAGAATCTAAATTTAAGGCAGCGGAGATGGCTTGAACTATTAAAGGACTACGATGTTGATATCTTGTACCATCCAGGGAAAGAAAATGTGGTAGCTAATGCGTTAAGTAGTAAGGCTATGATGGCGCCTATAGAAAGGCAAGGGATGATTAAAGATCTTCACCAGTTAGCTAGTTTGGGAGTTCGCCTTCTTGAAACTCCGGATAAAGAGCTTATCGTACATAATGCTGCGGAATCTTCATTAGTAGCTGAAGTGAAAGAGAAGCAATATGCATATCCTATTTTATTATAGCTTAAGGAGAACGTTCATAGTGGTGCAACCAAGGCATTTGAGCTTACGCGAGAAGGAGTACTTCAGTGCCAAAACCGATTGTGTGTGCCGGATGTAGACGGGCTAAGAAAGAAGATTATGACAGAGGGACATTGTTCAAGGTATTCCATTCATCCAGGATCAACCAAAATGTACCAAGATTTGAAAGATATGTTTTGGTGGAATGACATGAAGAAGAGCATTGTAGAATTTGTAGCTGAATGTCCAAATTGTCAAAGAGTTAAAGTTGAGCACCAAAAACCCGGAGGTTATATGCAATGCATTGATATTCCAAGCTGGAAGTGGGACATGATCAACATGGATTTCGTTATTGGTTTGCCTCGTACATCCCGGAAGTTTGATTCTATATGGGTGATTGTTGATAGGCTTACCAAATCCGCACATTTCCTACCAGGTAGGACCACTTACACAGTTGAAGAGTATGCAAAGCTGTACATTAAAGAGATAGTCTGATTATATGGAGTGCCAATCTCTATTATATCAGATCGGGGAACCCAATTTACCGCAAACTTTTGGAAGTCTTTTCAGAGGTGTTTGGGAACATAAGTGAAGTTGAGTACAACTTTTCACCCTCAAACAGATGGACAAGCAGAACGTACCATCTAAAAACTTGAAGATATGCTACGAGCTTGTGTAATAGATTTTAAGGGCAACTGGGATGATCATTTACCTCTTATTGAGTTTGCCTACAATAATAGCTATCATTCAAGTATCAAAATGGCACCATATGAAGCTTTATATGGAAGGAAGTGTAGATCACCAATAGGATGGTTCGAAGTGGGTGAAACTCTTTTGTTCGGACCGGATCTTGTTCATCAAGCCATAGAGAAGGTTAAAGTAATTCAGCAATAACTGAAAACAACCCAAAGTCAACACAAGTCATATGCGAATAGTAGAAGGAGAGGGCTAGAGTTTTCTATAGGTGATTGGGTATTTTTGAAGGTATCACCAATGAAAGGGGTAATGAGATTTGGCAAGAAAAGGAAGTTGAGTCCACGTTATATAGGCCCGTATAAGATCACTCGAAGGTTTGGACAAGTTGCATATGAATTAGAGCTACCCCAAGAGCTCTCATCAGTACATCCGGTATTTCATGTGTCAATGCTTTGAAAGTGCATCGGAGATACATCACCTATCACTTCTACTGAGGATGTGCAAGTTGTAGAAGATCTTACCTATGAGGAAGTGCCTATTGCTATTCTAGATCGCCAAGTTAAAAAGATGAGAAATAAAGAGATAGCATCTGTGAAAGTACGTTGGAGAAATCATCAAAGGGAAGAGATTACATGGGAAGCTGAGGAAGCAATGAAATCTAAGTACCCTCATTTGTTCAAAGATGAAGCGGAAGTTCAAGAAACGGAGTTAGAACATTAAGTAAGTTTTTTTTATATATGCATAGTATTTATGTGATGATGTGAATATTAATGATGGACTTGAACTTGTTTCGGTTGAATAACTACGCTAACATTCGAGGACGAATGTCCTAAAAGGGGGAAGGATGTAACACCCCGTATTCAAGTACATGTATTGGTCTTATTTATATGAAATTAATTTTTTATTTTATTTGTACCGGAATTTGCCCGTCGATGGTTCCATGCGAAGGTTATTGAATAAGCTTTCCAATGATATAAAGATTTCAAAAAACGGATAGGTTTCAGATATAATCGAGCACGTTCGAAAATATAAAATGGTGGCCGGGATATTTGGGAATAGTAAATATGCAGGAAAATTTCCTGCACACAAACTACTGAGGCCAGCTGAATTTTTGGGTCAATTTTGAACGATCATAACTCCCTTAATATAATGAACTAGGAGATTTGCGACCTATGAAAAGAAATATATTTTAGTCTTCTTTCCAATGCAATTGGTTTCATCCAAATCCAATATCTGAGGCAGCCTAATGGTCACAGTACAGTACAATAATGATTACAAAGATGATAAGAACAAAGGTAAAGTGATTGAATAAATACAATGTACAGGTTGTCACAAGTTCTAGTAAGTGTGGTCCACTTCTATTACGATTTATTCACTTGTTTCTGATTTCTATTGAGCTCCTATATCATATGTGATTATCTACAGCTTTTCATACTCAGTACATATTTTGTACTGACGTCCCCCATGGGGGACCTGCATTTCATGCTGCAGGCACAGGTACCTCAGCTCATACACCGCACAAGTAGGAGCCAGGATATCCAGCTGCTTTTGGTGAGCCCCAGTTTGCTTTTGGGCTTTCCGTGTCATATCCAGTCACTTTTGGTATTGTATAGAAGTTAGTTATATGGCGGGGTATGTCCCGACCTTAGTTAAACTATGTGTATTGTCTAGAGGCTTTGTAGACTTAATGTACAGTCAAGGTGGTGTTTTTTTAATAGACGTGATGGCTCCAACGGCCAAGTATTGTATATACATATATATGTGTGCTCGAGCTTATACAGGTGATTATTTTCTTTTATATGTGACATGATACTGTCCGAATTTCAGGTTGTCATAAAGGTATGCATGGGAAGTATAAGGTTATGAGCTGGTTCTCCCGGGCCTCCTCGGTTAAGGGTGCCAGTCCGCCCCAATAGGATTTGAGGCGTGACATATATTACATTATCTTTGATATAATTAATTTCTTAATGGGTGCAAACATTGAGATCCCACCTAGATATTATTACTTGCTCTAATAAAGGGATAGTAACTAGGAAAAAATAAAGATAACAGTAATTTGGCGAGCTAATAGTCGATCCGTTGTAGCATAATGGTTTATCTGAATAATTATTAGCCTTCATCTAATAACTTGAGACTCAGAAGGTGATAGTTAACTGGGACCAGAGTAAAAGTTAGTAACACGACATCCTGAGACTTAATAGGTAAAGGGTGAAATCCTCCTACTCGTTCAAAAGACTGTACGAGGTACATAACTTATCGATTATACATCTAATGTATTAGGTTGGATTAAAAGTGCATGACAAACCTAAGGAGTTGATATGCTAGGGGAAAATAAAATCCTAGTGTTCACTTACGACCGATTTTCAACCAAGTTAATATTGTTCTGTGTTCTAGACTACTACAAACAAATTTCTCCTTTTACTTTCCTGTTTTTCCCATAGACTGTAACCATTGAGATCTGTCAAACCATGTGTTCCTTTGGGATTCGAGTGAAACTTTAGTTGGGTTAATATATCTTTACAGTGATTGTACCATCATATAAAATGAGGTATTTCTTGGACGTCATCAAGAAAATTGGCACCGTTTTTGGGGAGCAGGGTGTTGATTTGTAGATTGAGGTTATTGCAGTGTTTGGGTTTTTAGTTTTCCTTTTTGTTATTAGTTGGGCATACACCAGTGTATGACTAACATACGGAGTAGAGTCAATACCTTACTCCCGGTGAATTTGAATCCAGAGAGGATCCTACAAATACCTTGTACGATGTCTGAGCCAAAAAATAGGTGATGATCTTGAAGGGGTTCGTGGTATTATGCCTCGTACCAATGGGGTACAAGATATTATTGATAATTAGATGGGTGAGCTTTTAGATCAAATAGAAGCCGAAAGGAGATTAGAGGAAGAAGCTAAGAGGATAGCTAGGGATGCGGATCTAGCTAAGCAGAGATAAGTAGCAGACCACCGAGTAGCACTCGGTGGGAATCAGAATAGAGCTAGAGGTGATCGTGTTCAAGTTATCCCAGCATACCAGTATGTGCAACCATATATAGATGATAAGGAAGTTATGGGATATGTTGAGACGACAGAGAATGGAGCGATCGTACCTCCTGCTTTGCCCCAGGCATAAAATTTGACATCACGAGTGCCATGATCCAACTTCTAAATTTAAAGGACGTGTTTGCAGGATTTCCTACCGATGATGCAAATTATCACCTTGAAAATTTTCTTAGGATCTATAACTCGTATACCAATCCAAGGGTAAATTAGGAATCACTTAGACCGAGGCTTTTCCCTTTCTCACTTACAAGAGAATCATTTTTATGGCTAGGGGAATCTCCAAGAGGCTCTATCACGACTTGGAATCAGCTGTGCAGGTAATTCTTAAATAGGTTCTTTCCTCCACCAAGGATGTTGTAAATCAAGGACGAGATCTATAATTTCAGGAGGTTACAGTCATAGTCTATGTATGAGGCTTGATTCAGGTTTAAGAAGATGCTGAACTTGGTTCCCAATCATCGGTATTCAGGGAAAAGATTATCAGAGATATTCTATAAAGCCCTGAAGATCAGCTCTATAGCCATGGAAGATACCATCTCTGGAGGAGCTTTTATGAGACTATGCTGGAAGACCGCTTCAGAGATGTTAGATCGGATCTCACTCACTAACCGAGGGTGGAAAACTTGGGAGGCTAAGAGGGGATCTGGTACCTATGCTTTGGTTATTTCTATGACCAGAGAGCAACTGATGATACAATAGCGCAAGAAATTACATTGCTAAGGACTAATTTAGGGGTGATAGAGAAGCGGTTTGCAGCGGTTGGTTCTGAGAAAGTAAATATACACAGGGGTCAGCTCAAAGTATATGAGTCTAAATTGGAAGAAGAAACTAACTACCTGGATCATCAGATGGCGGGTTTCCAAGCCCAAAAGCAAGGGAACCAATGTCGAAACTATTATAATAGGTATAAAAATCGTAGTAGAGAGCGAGATGATGACTGGAAGAAGAAGGATGACTATAGAGAGAAAGGAGATAGATACATTCCTTCAAGTAGATGCAATGCAGAATCCAGAATAGAAGAGATACTTGCTAAATCAGTGAAGGGTCAGGAAAATCAATAGACCAGCCTTAAGGAGTTTAAGGATGATATTTCAGGCTTGACCCAGAAGATCGAGTCACATGGCACTGCTATCAAGTAGCTGGAGCACCAGTTTAGGCAGATGTCAGCAACTCTAAACCAAAGGCAGCCAGGCACCCTTTTGATCAACACGGGGGAAAATCTAAAAAACGATGGTCACGTACTTTCCATTACCACGAGGAGTGGTATCACTACTATGGATCGCCCAATTCCTGCTACAAAAGTTGTTGGTGATGAGACATATGCTGTTGAGTTAGAGAAGGTAGCAGATGACAGATATATAGTTGCTAAGGATAAAGGTAAGGGTCCGTTTATTGAACCAGAGGTAAGACAAAATCCGATACCGCCCCCACCTTTTCCTCAGCGACTGATGCAAAATAAAGAGAAAGGTAAGTTTTAGAAATTTATAGAGATGCTAAAATAGTTGAGTTTGGACATACCTCTTATTGAGACTTTAGAGAAAATACCTGGATAAGCTAGGTTCATGAAACAGTTAGTCACAAGAAAGAATGGAGCAACTTTAGAGGATGTTGAGGGTGTGCACCACTGCAGTGCAGTCAAAACTAGGTCTTTGGCATAGAAAAGAGTGATCCCAGAGCATTCACTATACCATATACTATTGGGTCATCCAGGTTTGCC
This sequence comes from Capsicum pubescens, assembly GCA_030864215.1. Taxonomy (NCBI): domain Eukaryota; kingdom Viridiplantae; phylum Streptophyta; class Magnoliopsida; order Solanales; family Solanaceae; genus Capsicum; species Capsicum pubescens. The sequence continues at coordinate 67,672,783 of CM061541.1, forward strand.
TGAGCCTTGTGTGATTTAGGGGCCAACATTAATTTGATGTCACTATCCGTCTTCAAGCAACTAGGCTTGAACCCTATGGAATTGACTTTGATGTGTCTATTGATGGTTGACCGCAAAGTGAAGAAGCCTGTGGGAATCTCTTGTGATGTGATCATCAGGGTGGACAAATTTATTTTCCCAATTGACTTCGTCATTTTAGACTATGAGGTTGACACCGAGATGCCCATTATTTTGGAAAGACCATTCATGGCCACAGGCAGAGCTATGGTTGACATGGAAAAACTTGAGCTGAAATTCTGAGTCAACGGCGAGAAGACAACATTTAACATTCAAAGGTCTATGAAGCATCCAACTAATATGAAAGTGGTTTTGGTGATTAATTGTATTGATGACCTTGGAGGATATTCCTATGGGTACCTTGATGAATTTCGAGTAGTCAAGATACCTACGTAGCTCCACGACATTAAATCAAGCATTGTATGAGAGACAACTAATGAGTTTATTGGTGAAGTCTGAGTAACCAACATAGCCACGTCATGCCGCGACATTAAATCAAGCACTACGTGGGAGGCAACCCACTATGTATTAGTGATTATGTTTCTGTTGCTTTTGTTTTTGTAGGTTTTTAACTTTCGAATCTTACATGGAAATGGTAAACATTGCTATTTTAATTGATTTCCAGGTAAGGGGATAGTGTGATCAGCCCATCATGGTCACAAGTTCCACACAGTAAGTTGTGTAGAAAATAAAAAAGTTGAAATTCTGAGGATGAGAAATGGTAAGTTGTGGACTTTGGCACCTAATTTTACTTTTGGGACCTAAAACTTAGGTTGCATGTAACGCCCCGATTCCCGTGAACTGGAATGCCACACGGTGCTCGTGACCCCGAGGGACCACAAGCTAACCCTTCACTGATATCTGTATCTGTTCACTGCATAATATAATACGATAAATACGAAAACTGGCTAAATCTGGCCATAAGGTTCAAACATCTAAATATACAGTACTGAAAACTAAATATCAATACATCTGTCTGAAAAGCCTCTACACTGTCTGAACTGTGGAGTTGAAGGGACAATTCCCCAACTAACTCTGTCTACTAAAATCATTAAAACATTGAAATAGAATATCCTCGGATGATGAGGACTCACTGCTGCACCCACTGCTACAAGATCTGACAGCTAAATATACTCTGAATCTCGCTCTTCTGAACCTATGGTGGGGAAAACACCATAGCGCGAATGCGTCAGTACAAAGAATGTACCGAGTATGCAAGGATAGGGTAAGGTGAAATATAAGGCTTATGCATAAACATAACAATCTGAATAATATGTATTCGCTAGAATAAACATATATAGAAACTCTGCAGTTACCAATTTTGAAACATGTCTGATCAACAATACACACATGGATGCATAAAGTACAACTGAAATCATCATGACATCGAATGTTACATTTTGAACACTGACACCCGAAAATAATAATACTGACAATAAGATACTGAGTATCTGAAGCTACTAGAGCTGACATTTGTACTTATCCATACTGAGAAATCGGATAACTGATATTACTGATATTTGATATTCAAATTCACCAACTCTGGAACACTGAACAACTAAATCTGAGATCAACCCTCATCTAGCAGGAAGCCTCTATACTCAATGATAATGATAATGGGTAAATAAGTTCGAGAGGAACCCTCATCTCGCAGGAAGTCTCTCTACTCAATGATAATGATAGCAATACTGGGAGGCCTGTATCTGACAGCCTCAACTTCTGCACATTAACTGAGTTCTTTTTTGAGACTGTTACTAAAACTGTGGGAGTGATCATTTAACCGACATACCCCACTTACCACAAGTGGGATCCAACTTGTACCCTAGCTGGAAGGGTGTCAATACCGTGCCACCAGTAAAGACAATTGCATAGGACCCTCTACTATCAGGACCTCAAACGAGAACGGTGGGACCCTCTACTCACAAGACAACCACCTCATCTAACCCTCTACTCGCAGGATAAATGTCTCAACCTACGCTGGCGACGTAGTTCTGGAGCATAAGGATTGCTACTAGGAATCAAACCCTCTACTCGCAGGAATGTTCCCATCCTTAGCTCGCTCGGTGCTGAATCCTACTCCCAACTGAAAGACACTTAACCAGTTCTTAACTGTACTCAACTGAACTAAATCTGTTCTCACATTATGATACTTTATCAATATAACAGAGTTCACTTGATTCCGTTCTCTGACGGAGTATTTCTAAATGCCACTTACTTTTAAGATAAGCTTACTATCTCACAAAATGTACAGAGGTCTGTAACGGAGTGAATTGATATGTAAGATTTCAGAGCTTCATGGCCCGAGTATTCGATAAAGAATGATTTCCGAGATTACTGAGTTTTCCCCAAGTTTTGAAACTAACCGGGAGTTCATTGTTCATCGCTCGATTGAGATTACCGTGAAACTGACTCGGCTCTAGACCAGCAGACTATTTCGGGCATACGTACCCCCAGCACACAATAGCATAAAGTAACATAAGATAGATAACTCATACACAACATGCCCATAGGCCATCATACGCAACACATAATTGAGGACTTCATACTTAGCAAATCAAATGGCCTCATTTCTTTATATAAGCATCCAATCGAACACGTGGGGAGCATGCTTTGGGTCCACAGCAAATACTATGCACAAACATCATAGTTACCTCAACAATTCATCATGGAATTCCATCATACACCCACAACGTACCACAAATTCAACGAAATCAACTATCCATAGGAACAAAGCGTGAATTTATCTTTTAAGACCTAATAACCACAATGCATAGTTTCCTATTCTCTTAAATATTTTGTCAAACATATGGTAGACATAAGTTAAGCATATGGATATGGCATGAAATCATAATTTGGATAACAAACATGTCAAATACTTAATTCTTCTTCACATAGGCATTTTAGCAATCACCTTACATGCACCATTTAGGGCATAGGTTTAATGCTCAATTTCATGCACCACAACACCATCATCCTTCAACTTCAACATCCACATTTCTCAATTCACAATCCAATTCACATTTAGAAAATATTTGACATATCAATCAATAGTAGGGATATATAATTCCCAATAACAATTATCAAGTCATAACAAGGAAATAATTGAATAATAGTATAAATCAAGGCTTAACAATTTAAATCATCATATATTCATAATCAATTAATTTTTGACCTATTATGTTATAAAAACAAAATCTCTAGTCTCTTAGGTATTTTCACAAACACCTTACATGCACTTCTTAGGCATAGGTGGATTCATCAAGATTACAAGTATTCAATCACCCATTTCATATATTTATACATCACACACCACCATAGTTTCCACAAACATACAAAGATCCCTTCTTGGATATCATCAACTTCCACAACATAATCACCAACCATCACACAAATACTACACACATATACTTCAACCAACACACATAATCATCCCACAGATATATCTCAACCATCATGTGAATACTACACACATACCCAATGAAAATTTCAAAAGTATAATCATATATATATATACACACATGTATCTTGAGCCTTTGAAAAAGGATTTATGGGCTCTATGGACGAAAGGATCCCATAGATAAACACTTGCATACCTTAGATTTCGTAGCCGAAGAGATTGACGGAAGCAATTCGCGAAGCGAAGCCTTGAATCAATTTTTCCCCAATTGGAACCCTAACCCTAACTCTTCTTCTTCTCTCTCTCTCTATATATATGCATATATTTTGAGAGAGAGATATAAGAGAAATGAGAGAAAATGAATGACAATTCTCAGCTCAAAGGGGGTATATATAGAGGGTTACAATAATGGGAAATGACCAAAATACCTTTAAAAATCAATTAATGTCAAATCTTCCCTTCAGTGATCTATCCGATAGGCTGAAGTAAATTCGCCATAAATTTTAACTCCGATGTCCAAATTGGATGAAACCAATTTCATTGGAAAGAAGACTCTCAGGGATTTCCGTTAATATATAGCAGCTCACACAGTTCATTATGTACAAGGAGTTATGATTGTTTAAAGTTGGAGAAAAAATACGTCTGGCCTCAGTACCTTTTCCTGCACGTTTTACTGTTCATTACTATTCACCGTTCTATCGAAATGTTCGTAACTCATCGCTCGGTTGTCCGTTTTGGGTGATCCATATATCGTTGGAAAGATTATTCGATGCTCTATGAAATCATGGGTCGAAATCCAAGAAATAACACACAAAAAAATTATAAATCATTCTAGAAGATAGGACCCAATACGTTTACGCACAAAATTTTGACAAAAAATTTTCTGGGGTATTACATTGCAGGACCATTAGTATCTGAAAAAATGTTTCCATGCCAAGTACAAGTTGCATAAAATCAGGCTAAAAATTTTGGCCTGACACCTGCGCCCAGCACCTGCTGGCTGCAAGTGCTACCTGTGCCCGAGACCAGAAGGCAGGTATAGGGCGCGGGTTGGTGTTGCGACTAGCTAAAAAATTGGGCCCACTTTATAATTAAAATTTTGGGCCCACCAACATTTAAATATGACCTACTGCAACCCCCACCTATATAAAAATATTCTAACCCTCATTCTAACTCATTCTAATCCTCAAAACATCAATTTTCTCTTTAAATTCGAACTTCCCACCTTAAGCATAAACCAACCCCACACTTAAGAAAAGGAGAGATTGATACTTGTTTGAGATTCCAACTTGTCCCAACACGCTAGAAGCAAGTTTCAACCTTGGTTTTGCTTGAGTTCTTCATTATTCTCTTTCGGATTTTATATAAGAGGTAACTTTCTTTGCATCTAATGGTGATATAATGCTTTATCTATTGTTGAAACAAGTTGATATGTGTAATACATGGTTTAATATAAAGAAACTATCATGCTTATATGTGGGAGCCTTGAAATAGCCTAAAATCATAATGTAGGGCCTTGTTTTGAGGTAATATTCTAAGTTAGGCCCTAACCGGAAGTTGAACTTGAATGAATGAAAGTAATGCCATGAGTTGAACTTGTTTGTTTGCTTTGAAAGTCATGAATTTTTATTAGTGTGTATACATAGGAATTTTTGGGATCCCAAATAGGTCATAGGAGTGTGAAAAGTGAGGAAAATTTTGAATTTTCCAAATTTTAAGTTTGTTTTCAACTTTCACTATCCCTCACTTTTATTGGAAACTAATATTTGATTTTTCATTTATACATGGAACCTAAAGCAACAAAGAATAATGAAGTTGGTACTTCAAGAAGACAGGCAGAGTCTTCTAAGCTTAGCTGTTTAGTGGAGGGGTATCTGAGACAACATCATATTGATGCTGTAGTTGCAGAGACTCACAGACTCACTCAAGTACAGACTCATCGGGCTGCTCAGATAGTCACATCCCATCCGAGGATGAAGTCCACAAGGATATCACCACAATATACTCCTCCACCCGATGATGATGAGGAGGAGGAGAAAGGGTGTCAAGATTTTTCTGAAAAGGTTGAGCAGGAGCAGTCATCAGTGGTTCCCCAGTCTGAGGAGGGTATCACCACTCACACACATCATACTGAGGTACCCCAGTCTAAGAAGGGTACAATATAGATGTCCCATATTGTATAGTAGGCACCCGCACCCGTACATGCCGTAGATGCACTTCCCGAGGAGGGACAACTGAGGTGGTGTGTGAAAGGGATGTGACATATTTATGAGATTGATCTTAATGTTTGGAGCTAGGCAGACCTACAAAATGTATCTATGAGGAGTGCAGGATCGACTTATCGGGGTTGCAGAATTTACCATATCTGAGGGCAGCATTTGACAGGCATCATCTTGGGTGGATGAGTAGGCCACTCAGTTCTTATATCTCGGCTATGGTACATGAGTTTTATGCATATTAAAGAGACACCGTGGTCCTTCCTATGAGCCATTATCTAGGCTTTATCAGATTTGCACGACAGCAGTAGCTTCACCACACACTAGTCAGAGGGGTCAAAGTTGATGTCAGAGAGGAGACTATCTGCAGTCTTATTTGGACCAAATTATATTACACCCACATCTATAGTAGAGTGAGACCAAAGATTAAGGATCATGCGGGATCATCATATTATGGGTATGCTGAGCATAAGGCTAGGAGGCTCAAGATGGATAGGTGGATAGTCGGTTATATTTCATCACAGGGTGATGAGGCCCCATGTATTGAGGGTCAAACTGTGATTAAGAAGGGCCTGTTGAAACTAGAGGCTAGACTTGGGTGGTTTTTGATTCTATATCTCTTGATTCCCACGACTTCAGATAATGCATTGTTGTGGGAAGGGGTTGCATTGGTTGCCTTCTTAATGGCTGGTTATGATATTAATTTAGCTTCCATCCTCAGGCATGATATGTATAAAAGAGATTTTGGAGAGTTGACTAACCTACCATTTCATTGTAGGATCTAGAGGTTATGCAATGAGGCAGGTGTACCTGAGTTATTAGGTATTGATGATAGGGCGACTATTACTACAACTGCACAAATGAGGAACCTCAAGAGTGTGACAGGTTTGGGCACTTCTAAGAGTTATAGAAAATAGGTAGCAGCACCACAGGCCCAGAATGAGGGCCCTACAATTTCCATAGCACCTAATGAGGCACATAGAGATAATACAGGTGTTGGTATATATATAGAGATAGGGGAGCAGAGAGGTGCTCCAGATTCTAGTACTTAGGGCAAGGGGATACAGGCTACTTCTTCTTCAGCCCTGGCTTCGACCTCATAGCCGGTTGGTACATCTACAGAGCCTACTCACCCATCCACTACTGTTCCTACGATAGGTATGATTACTGTATCCATTGAGTTTTTATAGAGCCTAGTGGATAGCTAGAGAGTTATAGCCGCTCTATTGAAGGTTGTCGAGACCTAGATGACTACCCTCTTTAGGCAGATGAGATCAGGGGTTAGAACTAGATTTGAGCAGGTCGAGGCTAGATGGAAGGATGCTTAGAGATCCGCACTATCAGATCTGTGTGTTGACTTTCAGATGCTAAATGATGAGCTCATGAGATGGGTTACATCCCGATACATAGAGACAGGTGTGCCAAATTTAATTCAGCTGAGGAAGGATTATTTTGATATCCTATGTATGAGGTACGCTCTCTTGTAGAGAGATGTGTAGCAGCTACTCGCTCTATGATACCCTCTGTAGTCCAGATATCATCTCGACGTATGCCGATACATTTTGAATTTTTCGTGGAGGATGAGGAGGAGGTCCCAATAGTTGGGACCAAGAAAGGACACTTGAATGAATTATAGGATCATTTTATGATAGATGAGGAGGCCCTTAAAAAAGCCAAACATGACTCGTTGGAGACTGTATTCGTACATAGGTAGAGGGGTGGCGATATAGAAGTGGGTGCGTCATCCAGTTGTGCACCACTACCACTACTGCCTCCGCCAACTTTTATACCCCTATCTGAGAAGACTCCTGACTCGGGCTCTTAGTGCGTCCCAAATATGTTCTCACTTCCTTATGATTTATTTTGTTTTAGCATATTGGGGATAGTTCATAGTTTTTAGTTGAGGGTGGGAATGCCATGCCGCCGCGGGTTTTAGTTATCGTGCTTCTTTTCCTGCTGTTCGCGGTATGATTGTAGAACCGGCATGACTAGGATAATTATGTGTCGTATTGTTTTTTCTTCGTGTTGTGATGTTTTGTATAATTAGGAGATTTTGAGTATTTAGGGCAATAGTCAGATTTTGACTGATTTTTAATAACCACCCAAAATTTGTATTTTAGAACTATGTGTTGATGTATATATGTGTGAACTCTGTGGATCTTGTTATGACATTAGTATTAGGGACATGATAACCATTTGCTAACAATTGCATGAACTGAATAGATAGTAGTTGGTGATATTGACTCTGTGGTATGTGAGTGTGAGATACTACCTAGTTCCCTTTGTATGTTAAATTCAGAACGTGTCTGGTTAGTCTTGCCTAGGTTGAAGGATAGTCGATTAGGAAAGGATCATAGGCCATTTTTTTTTATTGTAGTCCACTTTTAGCCTAAATGACCTTCCATGTGTGAATTATATCCCTTGATCCTGATTTTTAAGCCTTATAGCCTATTTTTCTTGTTACATATTTCACCTTCCTATTTTTGTTACAATGAACCTATTTTGGCCCTGGTCCTTCTTGGGCATTGTGCACCTCAACTGAGGCAAATCGCTTAAGTTGAGGGTGGCTATCATAGGGGTGCATAGTATAAAACAAGTATGAAAAAGGGTAAAATAAGAGAAAAAGTTAGTAGGGTTGGGTGTGGTAGAAAAAGAAAAAAAGAGAAAAATAAAAAGAAAAGAAGAGTTGTGAAAAAGTAAAAAAAAATAAAGAATAAAGAGATCACACCCAACCTGAATGTGCAATAAAAGAATAAAAAGAAGAAATATGTGTGGAATAAAAACAAATTGGTTAATAAGTGAGACCCCAAAGTTAGTATAGTGCCAAGGAGGTTTGGTCACTTTAAATGCCCATACCTAACACACCAGCCCCCGATCCTACATTACAAGCTGAGTAAAGTCCTATAGTGATCCTGACTTGACTACCTGAATGCTAAGATAAAAAAAATAAGGGCAAGACAATGGTATTTGACATGTATTGACTCGAACTTCTTTGTTGAGAGTGAGTATTTCTTGTCCGTCCCTGCATTGACATGCATGATTTCATATGAGTGAGTGGGACATTCTTGTTGTGAGGACACTTGAGTCATGTTGCCAGCTATTTGCTTATGTCGGGTACTGTAATTTGTATCTATGAGTGGTTGTCTATTGCTAATGTAATTGTCATACCTTGATCCCATTATGTCACATTGTTGTGCTTCATATTCATACAAAGTTGGTTTTAAAAAGACATATAAGAGGGGATGTTGTGATTTGAACTAAATGTGATGACTGCCCGCCTTGAATATCTTAGATTTTCTTAGTTAAGTGTCGTTTTAGTTTTGTTGTATTTTTGTTGCTTGAGGGAATGTAAACGTTCTAAGTTAAGGGTGTTGATGTGCTATAGAAATATAGCAGTTTTGATGCTTAAAATGAGGAAAATATGTAAGTTTCTGAGGCCTTTTTGTTAGATATGACCTGTTTTGGGTATGTTTTGCAGGAAACCATGATTTGAATGATAAGTTCGTGAAAATGGTGAAAATGTGTTTTTGGCCACTTTTGGAGCGATTATGGATAACTGGGATGTTTTTCGTCTTGGTCGTGATCAATGCATGTTTGAGATTTAAAGTAGAGCTAAAAAACTGACTTCCGGTACCTACTAAGTCAACCTACGGACCACATGTTGACCTATGGACGCAGGTAGACAAAGTGGGTACCAGAAAGTCCAAAATCCCGAGAGTTAACTCGCAAGAATTTTCCCATCCAATACCTGTGTTGGTACCTGCACCCAGGGTAGACTACAAATACAACCTGCGGCCAGGACCAAACCACAGGTACAAGAAACGGGTGGCCACTGACCCTGATTTCTCCTATTCCGTACGGGCTTAGTTTTTAGGGGTTTCTCTTGTACTATAAATACCCTTTATGTACTTTTTAGTAGAGGTTAGCCACTTTTAACACTTATAAACATATTTTGATTTCAAGATCCATCTTTGATCTTGGGATTTCTTTGTATTGACTTTGCTTGATTATTCAGTCAATAGTTGTGGGTTTCTTTCATCTTATCATTGTGATTTCATCTTTGCTTTCCAACATGAATGTTATTAATCTTTTTATAATTATGAGCGGTTAAAACCCATAGCTAGGGTTGTAGAAACCCTGGCAGATTGACGAAGTAGAGAAAGTGTGATTGTTGATAGGAAACCATACCCATGCCATGTATTACTTTATCTTTGATATGATTGATTTCTTAATGGGTGCACATATTAGGATCCCACCTAGATATTATTACTTTCTCTAATAAAGTGTTAATAACTAGGAAAAGATAAAGAAAACAGTAATTTAGCGAGCTAATAGTCGATCCGTTGCAGCACAACGGTATATCTAAATAATTATTAGCCTTTATTTAATAACTTGAGACTTAAAAGGTGATAGTTAACTGGGACCAGGGTAAGGGTTAGTAACGCGACATCTCGAGACTCAATAGGTAAAGGGTGAAATCCTCCTACTCATCCAAAAGACTATAGAAGGTACATAACTTATCTGTTCTACATGCAAGGTATTGGGTTGGATCAACAAAGCACAAGAAACCTATGAATTTGAGATGCCAGGGGAACACACAATCCTAGTATTCACTTACAACTGATTTTCAACCAAGTTAATACTATTCTATGTTCGAGACTTCTACAAACAAATCCCCTCTTTTACTTTCCTGTGTTTCCCATAGACTGTAACCATTGAGATCTGTCAAACCACATGTTCCTTCGGGATTCGACCCCAACCTTAGTTGGTTTACTATATCTTGACAGTGACAGTACCATCATCTAAAAGGAGGTATTGCTTGGACGTCATCAAGGCCAAACCAGTCCCCTCCCTACCATTTTAGTAGAGAACTGATCATTTTAGCACATATTGCTTAAGCAACATATTGTTCTCTTTAGTGGAGGTCAGCCTAAGTAAAATGTGATACCAGATGCCTTAAGCTAAAAGGCGGTGAGTATAGGTAGCTCGGGTTCAATTTCAGTTTATGAGCAATTATTGGCGTAGGATATACAGTCCTTAGCCAACTTGATATTTCAGACTCCATAAGGATTTTTATTAGTGTTGAGGCTAGGTCTCCTTTATTTGAGAAAATTTAGAGTCATCAGTTTAAGTATAGTGGACTTTGTGACCTTCGTGAGAGGTGCTGAGGATAGTGGTTCTAATAGTATTTGGGTCATTGTAGATCGATTGATCAATTTAGCATATTTGTTTTCTATTTAGATGTCTTTTAGTAATGACAGGTTCGCCTATATCTATGTTCATGAGATAGTTCACCGACATGGAATACCCATATCTATTATTTCAGATAGGGGCTCAGTGTTCATTTCTAGATTTTATAGGACTTTTTAGAAGGATGTGGGCACTCGGGTAGACCTTAGAACTGTTTTTCACCCTCATGCCAATGGGTAGTTCAAGAGAACTATTCAGGTTGTTTAGGATATGCTTTGAGCTTGTGTTATGGATTTTGAAGGTCAGCAGGAGCAACACTTAGCATTAGTAGAGTTCATCTATAATAATAGATACCATTCGAGCATTGAGATAGAACTATTTAGGCACTATATGAGAGGCATTTTTGATCTCCGATATGGTGGTTTTATACCTCTGAGGTCCAATACTGTGGTACTGACTTACTTCGGGGATCATTGGATAGAGTCCAGGCAATTCAAGATAGGCTGAAGGTAGCTCAAAGTAGGCAGAAGGCTTATGCAGATCATATACTTCGTGCCTTGAGGTTTGGAGCTAGCGACCGAATGCTCCTTTGAGTATTGGCTATGAAGGGCATGTGAGGTTTGGGACAAGGGAAAATCTCAGCAACAAATATATTGGGCCTTTTGAGATACTTCCCGCAATTGGAAAGGTGGCTTATGAGTTGGACTTGCCTCTATATTTTACCGATTTTTATCTAATTTTTTATATTTCCATGTTGTGACGTTATATCCCTAATGAGTCTCATGTGCTTTGATAGGACTCGGTTCAGTTGAATGAGAGATTGACCTTTGTGAAGAAGCCAGTTTTCATATTAGTCAGGGATGTCAGGAGGTTGTGCTCTAGAGAAATTCCTGTGGTTAAGGTTCAGTAGAGACATGACCAGTAGAGAAGGCTACTTGGGAGATTGAGAGTAAGATACAGACGTAGTATCCCTACCTGGTTCGAGCCTTCAGGTACATCTTAACCTTGACTTTTACCGATGAAAGTCCTTTTAATTATGGCTATTGTGATGACCCTCCAGGTTATTTTTTGCATTTCCATACCTTTTCATTGTTTAGAGATTTCCTATAGCTACCCCAAATTATTTGTGACTTGTTGGAGATGATAATTTGATTACCGAGCAGTTCATTTGGTTTTTAGATCCATTTCCTTATTTTGAAGCTTTTATTGTTATAGATTGACTATCATTTGTAAACTTCATGTTAACAACCTTGTATGCTAATTTTGACAATTCCATCAGCTCTAAAACATTAATTTTAGGTTAGGAGGACCTTTGGTTCAGGGCCCAAGGCTTCCGAACTCAGTTTGGGATATTAGGTGGATTTGGTAAAAGTAGGACCCATATTCCCTAAAAATAACTTAGAATGGAAATTTTGATGGCATTGTTGAATCCAAAATGTCGAATTTAATAAGGTATCATAGTTCATCTGCATTCACGAGATTCTGAATGAATCCTGAGGGGTCGATGAAAACTTGGCAAAAACCAAGTTTCAACTGGTACATGGACTCAGCTGTTGCAGTCGCTTAAGCAGATCTTTGGTCGCTTTAGCAGTGGTTGCTTAAGCAGCCAAGAAGGTCACTTTAGCGTCCAAGTCGGTCCCTACCCAGTTGTTTTAGAGGATGTCTCTTAAGCAGCGTGTTGTCCGCTTTAGCGAAGGTTAGACTAGGGCAAGTGCTTACGAGATCATCTACCGCATTAACGGTGATCACTTAAGCGGTCAAGTGGTCACTTAAGAGGTCAAGTGATCACTTAATTGGTAACCACAGGGGCATTTAGTTCACCCTTAGCCTATTTTCTCTCATTATTCTTAAGCCCTAAGTCCATCAAAACCCTAGAAAGCTTAGAAAAATTAGGAGATTGATCCTTGGGTGATCGTGGGGTGTTGGTAAGCTCGAGAAAGTCATTTTCTCATTGTAATCCTTGTAAGTTTTCATCTAATTCTCTGATTTTGTATTAAATTCTTAGTTTCTTGATGGTTTTATTTCCGTGTTGTTTGAGCTCAAAATTTACTCATTCTTGTGGGTAAATGATCCTTGAGCATAAAAGGACGTGTTGATGGTTTAAAAAGTGTGATTTTGCAAATGGGCCCCACGCGGGATTTTGACTCAATTTTTGGACCCAAAGCATTAAAATGCAATACAGGTATTATTATTCTCGTATTAATGTGTAGATCATTCTCTTGATAGCGCGATACCGTGTGGAGGCTTCTCAAAAGGAAAAATCTCCAATTTAGGGACTTTATCTGCTATTCTTCGATGTCCAGGTAGGCTAGGCTTTCTCTCTTCACGGATTGAGATTTATTATGGTAATGGTATGATATTATGCTAGTTTTGGGTTGGGAACTTACAACTTGATTGTATAGTTAGGAAAATTTGGATTATTACTTGTCTTTCTAGGCTACAGTTTGCTTGCCTACTGGTGAGTTAGAGTAGGTGTCATCATGACCCGTTAAATTGGGTCGTGACACCTTTACATCTTTATGAATGTATGGAAATAAAATATTGAGAATGCAGTACAAAAACATAACAAGATAGTTGCAGAAGTATCGCTACAGAATTGCACAATTTAGCATAAGAAACTTGGATATCCAACATCACAGGTTGAAGGTTTTGGATCTCTTGAAGAATAATAAGGATATAGATGTTCTAAATAAATGTACAGTCTATTTATTAGCTAAACAAACTAGATTGTCCTTTCCTACTAATGGTTCCAAATCATCTATTTGTTTTGAGCTTGTACACACGGACCTCTAGGGACCTTATAAAACTCCTATATTTGATAAAAAGTGTTATTATTTAAATTTGGTGAATGATTATAGTAGATACACTTGGGTTCATTTGTTCCAACTTAAATACGAGGCTATACGAGCCATTAAGATCTTTATTACTATGATCAAAATGCAGTTTAGAGTATTGATTAAGACTATAAGGCCTGATAATGAGATATAATTCATTAATTCACAATGCAAGAAATTATTTTAGTCCCTAAGCATTTTGCAACAAAGTAGTTTTCCTTGTACACCACAACAAAATGGTGTTGTAGAGAGGAAGCATAGGCAGATTCTTAGATTTCAGTCTTATTTGCCCATCAGATTTTGGGGTTTGTGTGTGAAAGCTATTGTATATTTAATGAGTAGAGTACCTTCTTCATTTCTAGTTGGTAAGAGTACTTTTGAACTTCTATTTTCTAATATGCCTAAACTTTCCCATTTGAGGGTCATAGGCTTCCTGTGATATGTCACAGTTGTTCTAAGAAGTGATAAGTTCTCTGAGAAAGAAAAACGTGTTGTGTTAATGAGTTACTCTAATTCCCAAAGGGTTATTTATTGTTATACATGCATACCAAAAAGTTGTTTACTAGAAGAAATGTCATATTTCAAGAGGAAATCTACCCTTTTTGCACAACTATTGTCTCAAATACAAATTGTAGAAATGTTCAATGCAGATGTAGAAATGCCTGAATTCTTAGTTTCAGATGATGATGATACCTTCTAAGAGATTATTTCTCCCACTACATCATTATTTTTTGAAAATTTTGACTCTACACTACAGCATAACCTAGTGCAAATACATAAATACAACTGATATGGACAACAGGCTTATACAACATGACTATCCCATTACTAGCTGAGGCTTCCTCAAGTAGACTTTCTAGAGCTACTAAACCACCTATTTAGATGCAAGATTATGTCAATCATAACAGAAATCATAAATTCAAGCATCCTTTAGACAACAACTTATCTTACAATAAGGTAAGTGATGCTTATCAGTGTTATTTGACTAAGTTCTCTAGTCTGGTTGAGCCTTAATATTTCAGGTAAGTTGTAAAGGATGCTAGATGGATTGAATCCATAAAAATAGAGATTCAAGCTATTGAAGATGACAACATATGGATTGTTGTTGACTTATCTAAGGGTAAGAACATTGTTGGTTCCAAGTGTATTTATAGAATCAAGTATCAGGAAAATGGTGAGGTAGAGAGGTTTAAAGCAAGACTAGTGGCCAAGGTCTATAGTCAACAGAAGGGTATATATTATCATGAGACATACTCACCTATTGCAAAAAGAGCGTGTGTAATTGTAGTGGAAGTGTATAGAGGGTGGTGTCTTCATCAAATGGATATTTTTAATGCTTTTTTACAAGGTTCCTTTGAAGAAGAGGTCTATACGGAGATGGCAGAATGTTTCAATAGACAGGGGAGAATAAAGTTTGCAAATTACTCAAATCCTTATATGTTCTTAAGCAAGCTTCAAGGCAATGGAACCTTAAACGTACTCATGTATTACTAGTAGTTAGTTTTACTCAAAATGCACATAATTACTCTCTATTCACTCTAAAGAAGGCAGCAAATATAGTAATTATTCTGGTGTATGTTGATAACTTACTTATTACTGATGATAGGCGAATTTACACGCCTATAGTGCTATATTTTACCCATATTTTAGCCATGTTTTGAGGACAAATTATATAATTCATGCACTTTTAGTCCTTTTTCCTGTAAGTGAGCTAACGAACATGATTAGCAAAGTTTCAGGTATAAATGATACAAAATTCAGCATTTTATGGATAACTTGACGCCAAAGAAAGTTTCACGAAAGGAGAAAAGCCAATCTTGGACGCCAAGGACTAAAAATGGCGCATGGAAAATCTGTCCCGGGCTAAAACAACATTTCAGAAGACTTTGAGGACTAGCAGTAATTTAGTAGGATTAGGATAATGATACATTAACCTAGTACAATTGGGTTAAGTATTTCATTAGCTTATTAGGATTAGGATAATGATACATTAACCTAGTACAATTGGGTTAAGTATTTCATTAGCTTAGTAGAATTAGGATATGGGTATCATAAATACCCTATCTTGCTAGAGATTTTAGAGAGGAGGGGGAATGAATTCTATTACTCTACAACTCATCTAATTCTCCCATTAATTCTAGTTTTCTTCTTCTACTCATCTATTCAATTCTTAAATTCCGCAACAAGAGAAACGTTACCTTGCTAAGGAATTCACGCCTAAACGTCTACCACACCATTATAAACGTGAAATCTTAATTGTGGTATAACAACAATGTCAATTGTGATTTCCTTTGCACTCATGGATAACTAAACTTCTCTGTTGGGGTTATGGAAGCCGAATGAGATACTATCTATTGCTGTGAGTTTGTGAGTTCGTGACACATATGCTGCTTATATCATTATTCTTTTCATCTTAATCTAAATTCTTTGTGGTTACAAATGCAAGAATACGCCAGTATAACATTTAACTTGTTCGAAAGAAAGGTTATCTGTCTGGAAAAGAGATAATGTCAAGGTAGTAGGGTCCCATCCCCTATTAAAAAGTTAGTGCCGTAACTGGATTAACCTCTTGGAGAATTCGTACCGTTAGACACGCTTTAAGATCGAAAGAGTTAAAGTGAAATAATCATCGAATAGGTCGAAAGACGCCTGGATTTACCATCAAATACAATTCTCTATAAGCACATGCATGTCTGAATTCCGCACACTCATAGCCAATAGAGACGTATAACTCAGAAGGTGGACATAACCCCAACTCCTCAATTCTCATTGTTTACATATTACAAAACATTCGTTCTTTTACTTTGCTATTTTCTGCTTTACTCTCTTATTTTGGTTACATTACTTTCACAATACAATTCCCCCCTTTTTACGAGACTTTCACTAAAAGTCTAGTAATCGTTGCTTACTTGTTGACCAAGCTATTCCCTGAGGGATCGATACCCAACCCAGGTTGGGTTCTATATTTGACAACCGCTTTACACTCCGACGAGAGCTGTAGATTGAGCGTTATCAAAAATTGGCACCGTTGCCGGGGAATACAAGTGTCAATTAAGTTCGTAATAATTACTAGACCCTTTGGTCAAAGATTCTCGTACTTTTACTTTTAGTTTTTGTTTTTGTTTACTGCAGGTTTTTATTCAGTGCATGCCCCATACCCGAAGTTCTGGTCAACCGTTATTACCTATCAATCCTGAACCACAACGTATTCGCAGAATGGAGGCACAACACGCAATTGAAAGGATGGCTGCTCAACAGGAACAGGCGAGACTAGCTGCGCTAGCCGCCGCTCAAGTGCATCAACAGAATATTAATAACCCTGGGCGAGCAACAAATCCTGACGATGAAGATCTAGGTGATGAAGAGCTACTAAACCCTAGGCATGCCGCTGAGATCGCAACACCTGCCAACAGAAGAGCTCGTCAAGCTAGGTTTAGGCCTGAACGCCAAGCTATGCAGCCAGCTTTCGACGATGATGATGATGATCTTGATGGAGCCGGAGCCACAGGAGCCATTATTCCTCCACCATTGGCACCCGGAGCCAAGTTCAGCATCACGAGCACCATGATTCAGTTATTGTAACTCAAGGGATTATTTGGTGGACTAGCAGGCGATGATCCGAATATGCATCTCATCAACTTTATTTCTACATGCAAGTCGTTTGACAATCCTGGAGTTGGTCAGAATGCAATTCGGTTACGCTTATTTCCATTGTCTCTGTCTGGGGAGGCAACTCTATGGTTGAATGGGCTGACTCCTGATTCTATTACAAATTGGAGGCAACTGAGAGACGCTTTCCTAGAAAGATTCTTTTCGCCATCCAAAAGAGCACAATTGAGAGATGAAATCAGCAACTTTCGTCAGCTTCCAACTGAAGCCCTTCATGAAACATGGGAGAGGTTCAAGACGAAGCTAATGAGGTGCCCAAACCATCACATGACTAATGTTCACCTAATGGAGATACTATATAGAGCCTTGAATTCAATAACTAAACCAGTGGTGGATAATGCGGCCGGAGGATCTTTTATGGATCTCACCTTTGGTCAGGCAAGCAATATGCTAGATCGTATGACGAAGCAAAGTAGAGCTTGGCATACCAGGGATTCTGTGGTAGCAAGCCCCACTTTTTCTATTGGCATGACTGCAGACCAAAGGAGACGAGAAGAAGAACGTGATCAAGATATGACGCACATGAAAACACAAGTGGATCTTCTTACAAAGCATCTATTATCAGGGAAGACCGAAAAAGTCAAAGCTGTTGCGTCAAAAGGAAGAAACAAATCTGATTCGGAAGAAAAAGCCAACTACTTGAACAATCAGGGGGTTTCCGAGGCAATGCCCAAGGAAACCAAGGTCGAAACTATTATGGTAAATCTGGAAACATGGACCAAGGTAGTTGGAAGAACAAGAATGACAGTAGTGGTTTGTATGTTCCCCCTGGAAGACGTGACGCCACCACATCTAGTTCTAGAAGTATGGAAGACATGATGGCTAAACTATTGAAAGGAGTGGAAGCAACTAGCGCGGGAGTAACGGAGGTAATAAATGATTTGTCCGAAATGAAGCAATTAGTTGATTCACATTCCACTTCAATCAAGAAAATAGAGCAGCAATTGAGCCAACTTTCAGCAGCACTCAATCAAAGAAAGGCTGGCACTTTACCTAGCGACACTGTGCAAAATCCAAGGAACGACGGATCATGCATGGCTATTACCACCAGGAGTGGTAAGGTGCTGGAAAATTCATCCCAAAGCAAGCAAGTGGCCGAACATAAGGAAGATGATGACGCCATAGAAGCTGACCATGACGTCCATGACGTCACCCCTAGTACTTTGAAGCTTGAAAAAACTGAAATACGGAAGCAAGAGGAGAAGAAAGCTGTGGAGAGAACACTTCACTATCCACCACCACCTTTTCCTCAAAGATTGAAGAAGCAGGCGGATGATACAAGGTTCAGTAAATTCATGGCAATGTTAAAACAGCTGACCATTAATGTTCCGTTGGTGGAGGCACTAGAATAAATGACCGGATATGCTAAATTCATGAAGGACCTTTTAACAAAGAAGCGGGCAGTAAGCTATAAGCCGGCAGATAATATTCATCATTGCAGTGCAATTGCCACAAGGTCCTTAGTACAGAAGAAGGCAGACCCTGGTGCTTTCACTATTCCTTGCACGATTGGATCTATGAATTTTGCTAAGGCATTGTGCGATTTGGGAGCTAGCATCAATTTGATGCCACTATCCGTCTACAGAAAGTTGGGGTTGGGCGACCCTACACCAACCAATATACGGCTCGTGATGGCAGATAAGTCGGTAAAACGACCTGTGGGTATCTTGAATGATGTGTTGGTGAAGGTGTCTACCTTCATTTTTCCTGCAGACTTTGTGATTTTGGATTGCGAGGTGGATTCTGAAGTTCCCATAATCTTGGGACGTCCTTTCCTTGCAACAGGAAGTGTGCTTATTGACATGAGAGCTAATGAGCTTTTATTTCGGTTGAATGACGAAGTGGTCAGCTTTGATATATGCAAAGAAATGAAGCAGCCCAGCGATATGAATGTGTTCTCTGTAGCTGATGTTCATCATGAGGATAATAAAGTATTATCTGTAGAGAAACAGCTTACTGTTGAGCCATTGTTTGCTGCGCCACTGAATGTTGAGCATGAGGACGATAAAGATTATGAAGAACTTATGGGTGCTCTAACAGAAATAGAGTCCTATTCCCATACTCCTAAGCAACCGGACCATGGTCTTAAGAATCAACCGTCACCAACAGCGAAGACTTCCCTTGAAGAGCCACCAATGCTAGAATCGAAAGAGCTCCCCGATTATCTAAGGTATGTGTTCTTGGAAAGAATAAATATACTTCCGGTAAGTGCGGATGATTTAAGTAAACAGCACGTAGAGGCTCTCATCTCTGCTCTGAAGAGATACATGAGAGCTATGGGTTGGACTATTGATGATATAATTGGTATCCCTCCTGGGATAGGCATGCACAAGGGTCATCTCGAAGAAGATTGCATGCCTACAAGTAAGCCTCATTATCGTCTGAATCCATTCAGAAAATGATCCACCATCTATCTCGACGAAGTCTAAGTACTCGAGGTAACTATGTCGTGCCGCGACAATAAATCAAGCGCTAGATGGGAGTCAACCCATCGTTCATCGTTTATCGTTTATCGTTTTTCATTCTTTCATTCTAATACGTGTTTTGTTTTTGATAAATAAAAATCCAAAAATAAGAGTCGTGCCACGACCAAAACTAAGGCGCTTGGTGGGAGGCAACCCATCGTACTAATCGTTTTTATTGGTTTTGAGCAAATGTAGGTGCAAGAGGTATTCAACGAGGAGATCGGTTTCAAATTTTGATTTGGACGTATTGCATGGTAAAGGTGGTAAGTTAGGCATAAAGATGCAAAAGGCTATGGATTGAGCATTGCTCATGAAAATATAGGCATCGAGCAAGGCTAGGCCTAGGTAAAACTAGGTCACGAACAAGGCAAGGACTATACTATGGCCCAAGGTCTCGGAATCTAGTGTGCCATAGCATAGGCGCCGCCCATGCTCAAGTATGCCATAGCATAGGCGCCGCCTATGCTAAAGCATTTTGTCTCTGAATCTCAAATGCAAAGTAAAAGGCGCCGCCTATGCTCACCAAATGCTATTTCATAGGCGCCGCCTATGCTAGAAAATGCTTTGAAAAAGGCGCCGCCTATGCCAAGCATAGGCAAAGCTAAAGGCGCCGCCTATGGTCACTTTATGTCTCCAAATCCGATTTTAAATGGGTCAAAACCCAACCCAATCTTTTTCTATAAATAGGAGACTTAGTCTTGAGGCACAAACACATTGAAAACCTAACATAGGCGCCGCACATAGCATCCAAATCTTCTCAAAACTTTTCTTTTTGCTCTTCCACTTCACAAGAACATCTCCAAAGGCTTCAATCACGTAAGTACTCTTGTGTTCTTCATCTATTTTTCATAAGTACTACGTTACTATGTCTATTATGAATTGCTAAATCTTGAAGAAGTATTGAAGATGTGAATATGTTTGAATTACAACCAAGTGAGTGAACATATACGTTAGGACGATCTTAACTTGTTTCCGACTTCAATTCGATTTTGATGCATACTACTTGCGGAATTGCTATAGTCATGAACATTGCATACTCTTGTCACTTGAATACTTACATGTTGGGATGTCTCGTTCATCGGAATAAGACTTATAGTTGCCTACCGACATAGGAGATTGTGATTATTGATAGAAACTATACCATGATGTAATCCCTATGTAGAAGTCTTGATATACCTAACATGAAAGTATTGCAAAGATTGCAAGAAGTGTTACATCTCTAAATTTCCTGTTGGAATATATCCCCTAAAACGTATGTCAATGAAGCCTAAGTAATCGACCACTTTTACTTCACTAATTTGTGCCAACAAACTAAGTGTGGGGTGGTACCCCTACTGCTTGTGTATAGATTGTATCCATTGAGCTGATGCTAACATGAACATTGTTCTAAGTCTCAGGTACAATGGCACCCAAAGCAAGACAAGGCAAAGATAAGGCTACCACTTCCCAAAAGAGCAAGAAAAGAAGTCGCAAGGAGCAAGGAGAATCATCCTCAATGCAATTACCACGCCGCACGTTTGGAATAAAATGGGTTCTTGAGGAGGAAGCGAAGGAATGGTATAGGAACAACAAACAAAGAAAATATGTTCATGTGGACCTGATCAACAAGGAAAGCCTAGCGAAGAAAGAGCCGCGCATGTTGGCAAAGATCATGACATTACCTTTGGATTTCATCTTCCGAGACATGGGAGAATGCAATCTTGATTTGACAAGGGAATTTTATGCCAACTGGTCGCCGAAAACCACAGGCAGCGAAGTCAAGATTCGGGGCCAAGTTTTGCAACTCAATGCGGATTTCATCAACTTCTTTCTTGGCTTGCCTTCAGTCGATCCAACACCATTCAAAGAGCTGTACAGTAGACCTCCATATAGAGCAATTCGACACACACTTTGTGGAAGTAGATCCATGGCAAGGTGGAGCATACATAAAGACACCGGGCGACACAACACCTTCCCCTATGCTCCTTTGAATAGGGAAGCAAGGATATGGTTGCGTATAGTCAACTCTTGCCTAATTCCAGGGACTCAGTACACCAAGATAACAAGATATAGAGTGTGCTTGGTATACGCATTGATGATGAATGTCCCTATCAACGTCAGGGCAATTATTCGTTCCACAATGCGGAAAGCTAGGCTACACAAGAGGTCCCACTTCAGTTTTGGCAACCTGTTGACTGTAATACTAAGGAAAGAAGACATCGAAGAGGAACCAACTGATCAAAAACTCCCACACAACACAAAGAAGGTTGACCTCACGAAGGTTAAAGATGCTGAAACCACTCATGGAGTCAACCTTACCACTTCAGAAAGGCATGCTCGCGAAGAAATCTTTTCCCGCCATTTATATGGCACGATGAAGTTTACCATGATGAGTGGGGGTCGTGTTCCAACTGCTGCAGAGCTCCAACAGTTGGATTATGACTACCCAATGAATGAACATGCGAGGGCGATGTATGGAGAAGGTGTATATTTTGAGGAACCTCTTGATGACGACATGCCAACCGATGATGATCGACGAATGCCAGACTCCGACGTGGAAGAGAACTCTGATGACGACGACTCTGATGACGATTCTGATGTAGGGGGTATGACCCCAGACATAGAGGAGGAGTCCGACTAATCAGGTTCTTCTTATTTATTTTTCACTGAGGGCAGTGTGTCCCGTCTAAGTGTGGGGTGCTGGTATTTGCATGCTATACTTCTCTATCCACATTTGCATTTATTTATGTTTTTTTGTTTTTTTAGTAGTTTTTTTAGTAGTAAAATCTTTTTAGCTTCGCATGAAATTATTCTAACAGGCAGCATGAGATTATAACAAGAGTATGTGCTACAATTATGACTATTGAGACGTTTAGGCTCTAATTGTGACTCACTATGTGATATTGTGTGGTTCAATTCCTTCATCTGTTGGGGCAAGAGTCTATACTACTCCCAATAAAGTCGACCATGTGCCTTGTGTGTGTGAGATTAATAGTATATTCTATGTTTGCGGCCGATGCTAGAATTTGCCTGGTATGTATGCAAAGCGAAAATAAAGAGTGTAAGTTTAGGAGATGATTTAGGCATTTCTTTGGCAACATATACTTGTTTACCTTCATTTTACCTACCCATGTACATCATCCTAGTTAACCCCTTTTGAGCTTTTAGTCTATTTTCTTTGACAAACCTCATATGTAAGCCTAATCCATTTTTTCGAGACCATAATTTGATCCAAATTCCTAAGTGCTTTAAAGTGAAAAAAAATAAAAACTCATGTGACAAAATAAGAGGAAATTGGGTGAGTATGATGCTTTAGAATGCATTGGTGCTTGAATGAATTATGAAAAAGAAAGTGCTATCATAAGAGGTATGTTATCAAAAGAAAAAGGAAAGGAAAACTGAAAATTTAGTTATGTTTAAAATTGAAAAACAAAAGAGGAGAAAAAGGGTGGTAGATTAAAAGAAAGTAGAGAGGTTGTTTGAAAGAAAAGTGTTAATGATATAATGTGATGTATTAAAGCGCTTAGGAACATAGTCACTATTTCTGGCCAAAATAGTCCTACCCGTCCCTTAGCCTACATTACAACCAGCAAAAGACCTATTTGATCCTAAGCTTAGTATACTGACATTTAGTGGAGCATTACACTAAGGGAAAGCCTATGGTCATCAGTTACAACATATGAATTCTTTGTGAGAGTGAGAGCAAAGATATTTTTATACCTATGTTTGAAAAATATGCTATACTTGTGAGTGATTATGGGTAATACATTGTGAGACACACATGGTTGATGAGTTTTGGGTGGTCGTGTATGATTCTTTGTGCCTTGACTTTTGAATATGAGTTGACCACCATCACGAGTCTATGTTGGAGGCTGAATTGTTTCTACTAATGATCAGAAAACTACTCTTTGTTGATAATTGTTATGCTTGTCTTGACGAATATTTTGTGTTGTTGCTGTGAAACCCTAAGTAAATGTTAAGAGGGACATGATATTTTGTTCGAGGACGAACAAAGCTTCAAGTGTGGGGTGTTGATGATAGGTGAATTTACACGCCTATAGTGCTATATTTTACCCATATTTTAGCCATGTTGAGGACAAATTATATAATTCATGCACTTTTAGTCCTTTTTCCTGTAAGTGAGCTAACGAACATGATTAGCAAAGTTTCAGGTATAAATGATGCAGAATTCAGCATTTTATGGATAACTTGACGCCAAAGAAAGCTTCACGAAAGGAGAAAAGCCAATCTTGGACGCCAAGGACTAAAAATGGCGCATGGAAAATCTGTCCCGGGCTAAAACAATATTTCGGAAGACTTTGGGGACTAGCAGTAATTTAGTAGGATTAGGATAATGATACATTAACCTAGTACAATTGGGTTAAGTATTTCATTAGCTTATTAGGATTAGGATAATGATACATTAACCTAGTACAATTGGGTTAAGTATTTCATTAGCTTAGTAGAATTAGGATATGGGTATTATAAATACCCTATCTTGCTAGAGATTTTAGAGAGGAGGGGAAATGAATTTTATTACTCTACAACTCTTCTAATTCTCCCATTAATTCTAGTTTTCTTCTTCTACTCATCTATTCAATTCTTAAATTCCGCAACAAGAGAAACGTTACCTTGCTAAGGAATTCACGCCTAAACGTCTACCACACCATTAAAAACGTGAAATCTTAATTGTGGTATAACAACAATGTCAATTGTGATTTCCTTTGCACTCATGGATAACTAAACTTCTCTGTTGGGGTTATGGAAGCCGAATGAGATACTATCTATTGCTGTGAGTTTGTGAGTTCGTGACACGTATGCTGCTTATATCATTATTCTTTTCATCTTAATCTAAATTCTTTGTGGTTGCAAACGCAAGAATACGCCAGTATAACATTTAACTTGTTCGAAAGAAAGGTTATCTGTCTGGAAAAGAGATAATGTCAAGGTAGTAGGGTCCCATCCCCTATTAAAAAGTTAGTGCCGTAACTGGATTAACCTCTTGGAGAATTTGTACCGTTAGACACGCTTTAAGCTCGAAAGAGTTAAAGTGAAATAATCCTCGAATAGGTCGAAAGACACCTGGATTTACCATCGAATACAATTCTCTATAAGCACATGCATGTCTGAATTCCGCACACTCATAGCCAATAGAGACGTATAACTCAGAAGGTGGACATAACCCCAACTCCTCAATTCTCATTGTTTACATATTACAAAACATTCGTTCTTTTACTTTGCTATTTTCTGCTTTACTCTCTTATTTTGGTTACATTACTTTCACAATACAATTCCCCCCTTTTTACGAGACTTGCACTAAAAGTCTAGTAATCGTTGCTTACTTGTTGACCAAGCTATTCCCTGAGGGATCGATACCCAACCCAGGTTGGGTTCTATATTTGAAAAACGACCGCTTTACACTCCGACGAGAGCTGTAGATTGAGCGTTATCAATTACTGGAAGTAATGATGACATGATCACTGACGCTAAAGAAGTGTTACATCAATAACTTAAGATGAAGGAATTAGGCAATCTCAAGTTTTTCTTAGGCATTAAAGTTTTAAGGTCTGGAGCAAGAGTGATTTTAAATCAAAGTATTCCTTTGAATTAATATCAAACACAGGTCTTAGTGGTTCTAAGCCTTCACCTACCTCTTTAGAATCAAATTTGAAACTAACTACAACTGAATTTGATCAATCTATAAGTGTTCATGGATATGACTTGTTCACAAACATTTCTTCTTATCAAAGACTCATGTGCAAGCTCATGTATACTACCATCAGCTGGCCTGATATTAGTTTTTTTGTGCACACTTAGTCAATTCATGCAGCACCCCAAGAGGTCTCATTGGGAAACCACTACTAGGTGGTTAGATATCTTAAATGCACTATTGGGCAAGGAATTTGGTTGAAATCTCAACCATACACTACTCTCACATATTGGTGTGACTCAGATTGGGTTGCTTGTCCTAATACTAGAAGATCAGCTACAGGCTATGTGGTTCACATTGGTGAATTAT
This sequence comes from Capsicum pubescens, assembly GCA_030864215.1. Lineage (NCBI taxonomy): Eukaryota > Viridiplantae > Streptophyta > Magnoliopsida > Solanales > Solanaceae > Capsicum > Capsicum pubescens. The sequence goes on from CM061541.1 coordinate 67,698,609, forward strand.
TGGTCTTTTGGAATTCCAAGAAATAACAGATTGTATCCGGAATTTCTATAAAGGAAGAGTTAGAAGTATGGCCTTAGCAGTTGCAGAAGTGACTTGGTTAGTTGGTTTGTTTCAAGAGATAAGTATTCCAATTACCATGCCTATCTCCGTATTTAGTTATAGTAATTTTGCTATTCAATTGGCCACCAATCCTATGTTCCATTAGAGAACAAAACACATTAAGATATATTGCCATTTTATCAGAAATAAGATCAAGGGTGGTTTGATTTAAGCTATTGTTACCACTCACGAACAAGTTGATAATCTTCTAACTAAAGGGTTGAGTCAGGATCAACATCTACACTTGTTAGGCAAGCTTGGTGTGCTGAACATTTTGTATCCTACAACTTAAGGGGGAGTGTTCCAATATACGAAATTCCCTGTACCTAATATTTTATTGTTTTCTATTTTAAAGTTTTTACTATTTCATTAACTTGTAGTGGTCAGTCGGTTAGTAAAGTGGTTAGGTAGTTAGGAGATTAGGCTAAGTTGTCAATAAGCTAGCAATGAGCTTAGATGTTTTGTAGCTCACTTGCTTTATCTATAAATAGTAGGATTATTGCATGAAGCAGTTGAAAGACTGATAAATAATAAGTTGTTTTTTCCTTTCTTCTTCTCTGTTTTCTCTGAATTCTTCAATGGATGAATGAGCTATGAAGCTTATTTTCGCAGGAGTACTATATATTTTCAATAATGAACATCATTGAAGGTCATTACACTTAATATCCTCTATGACTAAGCATTAAGAAGTAAAAAAGCAACTATTTGGACTTCTTTGCATTCCCTACATTGTGATTTTGACTAGTATTTGCGTAACTTTGACATTACTTATCAGCAAAAATAATAGTCGATTGAAAAATAGAACCTGTAAAGATAACATTCGCATTAAAATTTCAATCTAATGCTGCAAAGCAATTAAATATGATCACAAATTAATTGTTTGCAATATTATAGAATGATGTTTTCTTTTGTTAGGATGAAAGATTATGAGTTATTTCAATCTAATGTTTCATTAATTTAGAGAAAAATAATGAGAAGAGCTAAAGTCAAATCACTAAGGGGAAGAATGAAAACACTATTGGAACAGAGCAGCGGAATCCTTCAAAGATGTGATGGTGTTCCACTTCCTAAACCATATCTAGATGGTTAATTCCCTGCAAAGAGAAAAAAAATAGTTAGACAACGAACACTTAAAATAACATAAATTTTAGAAGGGATATATACTTTATCTAAATACATTGACAAGTTAAGATTATCGTAGATAAGGTTTGTTCAACTGCAGGAAAAATTGCAATCAGAGTTGAATGTAAGCAATCAAAAGTTGGATAAACAAAAACTTCAAAAAGAAAAACTCAGATTAAATTTGGATGACTATTCAAAAGGCAGAATGAACGAAGCTTCCATCCCAAAAATTGCAAAAAAATGACCCTTAGTATATCCTTAAGGAAATTATTTCCCTCAAGTACCCAAGGTCATGGAATATATCCTCCCAAGATAAAATAAATCACATCGAATGAATAGAAGTAGCTCAAATTTTGTCAAACTATGAACGCGCTCAATGATTTGTAAATCGAACTTGAGTTTTTAGGAAGAATAAGATTTTTTTTACTTCAAAATTTTATTTCAGTACCTGAGGAAAAATCAGGTGTTTATAGACAAAAGTAAATACTTTTAAAAGAGGCAATGATTCATGAAAAAATATAATTTTTTTAAACCACGAGGCCACATGCGAACCCATGTGCGCCAGCACATGGCCACATGCGATTGCATATTGCGTTGCCCACAAAAAAAAATATTCAAGGCTGGCATGTGTTTGCCTGTGAAGACCCATGTGCATCCACACATAGCCAGATTTGTCTGCATCTCATGTTTTTATCTTCAAACATTTTTTTGAAGTGTCATGTCCCATCGAGGTGTGTTGTAACATGCTTCCACATATGCTCATGTGCGCCTGCATTATTTCATTTTTTGCTTTTGTGCTAAGCTTATCAGGCTTTTTTTAATAAATGATTGGCTACAAAGGAATTTGCAAATGGAGAAAAGTTTTGTATCATATTTTTGTATTAAAACATCATTAACTCTCAAGTTTTAAATAATATTTTTTCAAAAAGATAATCTCTCAATCGATCATTTGCGAAATCTAAATCCAAAACCAAAGTTGATATAGAAGTCGAGCCGAGCGAGTAATGACGACAACATGAGGCTTGTCTTCTTCTTGCCTCACTATCCATATAAAGGAAAGATTCTTTATTTAAGCATGAAAGGGTTTCTTTCTCTCACCAATGTAGGAGAACACTTCTTTCATAAAGTTTGTTGACACCCAATTTTGGCTCTCCAAACTTAAAATTAACGCACTTAGGCTCCCTGATGGTTAAATAGCACAAAATGCAATTTTTCACATATTTTTTACAATTATTAATAAATTATTGATAATCGTCATTTTTTTAGAATTTTTATCAATTTATTGTCATATTTTAACTTTGCATAATGTATTGATAATTATCCTTAATTTCATAAATTTTAGGATTTTTATCAGTTTATTATCATTTTAATATTTTTGCACAGTCATCTGCATACGTACATAACATAATACTGCAATTATTTTTTACATATTATAATTTAATTGTTTATATAATAATACATTTTTAAAGATAATTATATTATATTTGTTGTTTGTATTTTTCTATAATTACATATCGACATTTATATTTTTGTACATTATTTAAAACGAGCTGCAAACGTCATAGTGTCGGCTTGATTATTTTAACACACAGAGAAACAAATCAGTCAAGCAAGATCTCGTCACTTTTAAAAAATGATACTGAGGTGACGGGCTGAGGTTTTAATCCTTTGAATAAAAAATCTTTACTTGATGGTTAAAAGAGTGAATAACCCATGGGACAATAACCCGTAGTTTAAATAGTGCGTTAGGGGGACAAAAAGGGTCAATATTTTATTTTTTGGTTAGTAAAAAGTGTTATTTTTATTTATAAATAATTGGGTGGGGTTTTCTTTTTTCAAACAAAATAACATTCACACATTACACAATACACACACATCGGATCTCTTTCTACCTTCTCTCTCTTTTTTCTCCAAAACCAAACTGCCGCCTACCACCCTTGCCGACGCCAGAGTCCAATGAAACCTCCACCACCGCGGAGCCCTCCCTCTCTTCCTCTTCTCTTTTCTGCTGCATCTCGCCGGAGGTGATGACCGGCAAAGATCCAACGCAAAACCACCACATCACCACCACCAGCGAACCAAACCTCCAACCCGCTGCCATTCTTTTCTCTCTCTCCCATCACCCAACAACCCACAAACCTTCACCATTGCCGCTCCACTGCCACCGGAGCACATCAACCAACGCCGCCCAACTCCACCACAATAAATATGACCTTTTTTTCTTTCTTTCTCCCCCTCATCGTTGCCACACCATTTACAGATTAGATTTAGCCGATAAAGCCATTCCGACTAGACGCAATGAGTCGTGCATCCTCTTCTCTAATGAAACGTCGGATATAACATTGATTTTTTTCCTTTATTTCTCAGTGCATCTATACTTTTATTAGTGCTATTATTATTATTATTATTATTATTATTATTATTATTTTACTGTCATATCTTGTTCTATCATTGATAATATTTTTTTTTTATTGTTATTATTATTGTTTATGTTTATCTTTGTGTTGGTATTATTTTGTGGTTATATTGATGATCCATTGTTAATGTTAATGTTGTTATTTCATTGCTATCTTTTGGCTTATTATTGATTTTGTTGACTTGTCTTTCCAGTGATTTTTATCATATTTTTTTGTTGTAGAGTTGTTGCTTTATTTGTCACTGGTTTATACTATTTTGAATTATTTTGACCTTTACAATTTGTTTAATTGATAATTAACAAAGTGACCATTTGGTTGGCCGATGTAGAATTTTCATCGATTTTTGAAGCCTCCATAAATAAAAATATGGATATTACGTGTACAAATACGTAATAAAATAAATAAATTTGAGCAATGACGAAATCCTTATAATATTTAAAACTTTATCTGAGCCTACGCTTTAACAAAAATTCTATTTTTATATACATATATGCGCACATATTTTTTAATTTATTTTCATTTGTCACAAACATCTTTACCTTAAGTGTTTATACAGGTTATTGAAAATACTCGCCGGGAATAACATTCAAAGAAGACTTAAAATTTTTGTGTTGTGTTTTATATTCTTATACTTGTACAAATATTATCATAGTGAAAACTTTATTTTTGGGGTGTTGGGCGGGATATTCTTTATTTATGCAATCCACATCAAACGTCTAGGCCGTTAATAGATACATTAAATTGATTTAGATAATTAATAAAAATAATTCATAATTTTTACATTAAAAACATTACGTAATCTTTTTTCTTTAATTTTTTTTCCTTTATTCAATATTTACTTTTCTTTTCATATACATTCCCATATATACTTTTATACATATTTTTACTATAATATATGTAATTTATACATTATTTATATATAAAGTATTTACATCAATTTTACACATTTTATATTTGTATGTATACACATTGATTTTTTTCTCCACCTTTTAATAAAACTAAGTTTGGTCGAAAACCACATTTGTGGATTCTGAAGGGTGTCTAATCCCTTCCCTTCAGAATAATTTGAACCCTTACCTAGAATCTAAACTAGTTTATAGATTAAAACACAAGCCATACTTGTTACACAATAAATAGGTTTCATATTTTTCCTTAAAAATTAGGTGGCGACTCTGTATAAAATTAATTCTTTTGAGCCCATAATATCGTACTTATTTTAACCTTAGGTAAAAATTGGGTATGACAGTTTGGCGACTCCGCTGGGGATACAAAGTTCTAACTTAGGTAAATATTTATATTTTTATACATATTTATTTGTTTCATATTAATTGTCTTGATTTATCTTGTTTATATGACATAAATTATTTATTTGTTATTACTGTGTATAGATTATTTATTTATTTATTACTTTATACAAATTTGCATTCCGTTTATATTTCCTCCTCTTCGAAAAGCTGACACTCACACACATTGTGCACGCGGATTGTACATTGTACTTTCTCAAAAAAAATTCAAATCACGTTATTTTAAAGAGTCGGCGCACACGTGGGGTGAGCGAGAGTTTTACTGTCATGGGACCACGTGTCTTCTCATATAGAAAATTCAAGTCCGAGTCTACTCACTCTTAATCAACATTAAAGATAGCTAAATAACACTTATTTAGGTGCATGCATCATTAGATAGCTCTATGTCCTAAAGGTTCCCCAAGTGACACATTATTATAATTTTTGTACATATTTTAAGGATTATTGTGTCTGTACATATTTATTTGCTCTAAATTTGTTATACGAACCAGTTAAAAGATGCATCTTAGCAACATCGCCACTAGCTGCGTATAGCTTTGAACTACGTTTTGACCTGATTCTTGTCCTGACAAGATACATAGGCAACCCTGCATTAGGGTTCGGTCTCTTCACTGTTTCAGAATAGTTTCTTCGGTATTCAAATTGGAGCAATTTTCTGGAACAGTTCAAAAATGCTCTCCAAAAAGTCTTCAAGAGCGCAAATCAATAACTCCTCAAATCCAAATCTCAATGACTTTAGTGCCCACCCAGCTTACCTCTAGAGCCTCACCTGATTTTTGTGCAAGAATACCTAACTTTTTCTTTTGAACGTCGTGAACCTTAAATTTATGGCGTATTGATCCTCACTTTCAAAAGCAAGGGTTCAATATTTTTTCAGTTATAATAATCCTGCCAACTGCGGCGAAATCATGTCATAAAACTTCAATGTCTGACTTTTTCAATGTTGTCAACATACTGAAGTTGTGTCCAAGATCTCCCCATGCTTGACATCCATTCTCTCGATCATTTGATCAGAACAATTTTGATGTTAAAAGCAGTTCTTTTCTGATCGTCTTTTATATTATTTTCAAGGATGGCCATTATTTTTTTTTACAATTATACATTGCACATATGAATTTACAAATTTTCCTGAACTACACAGACCTGATTCTTGTTCTTACAAGATACGTAGGCAGCCCTTATTTGGGTTCGATCCCATTTTTTTAAATAAAAAAAATAATTTTGACTTGATTGGTACAATACAGTTAGGAGTGTGAATGAGAAAGAGCAAATTGGTATGATGTAAAGGACAGACTTTATGGTAAACCATAGGTTCTTTTGGTACCTTTTATCACGCCTGAGTAACACTTGAAAATTTTCTTGCATAAATCTAAGACAAGAACGAAGCCAACCTCATCACTTCATGTGCATTGTGTGGTCAGCTTTAGTTTAATTCACTACATTGCATTGTTGATCTAGAACTTAGCCTAAATATTTGTTGAGGCAAAATTCTGAGTTACTCTTGATTTAGGAAAGAATCGTAGGCCCTCTTTGACCCGATTATGCCTTTCACAGCCCACCAAATGACATTAATCCCTAGCACTCCCTCTTTTGAGCTTAAAACCTTTTCTTCAGACAACCACATCTAAGCCTATACCTTTTTGAGTGCTTACATGCACTATCCCTCTCTTTGCCCTACATCCTTGAGCATACTAAATACGTGCAAATTACAAACGAAAATTCAAGATCAAAGACACAAACTGCAAATAATATATTTTTTCTAAATGAACAAAAATAAAAAAAATGACTTCAAAAAGAAAAGAGAAAACAAAAACAATATATAGTTTCTTGAAAATCAGGGGAAAAAAAACTCCAACACAAAATTCAAAAGAAGTCAAAGCAAATACAAAATAAGGGATAACGCAACACAACTAAAATATCATGCGTCAAAGCGCAACATATGTCGAAAGCACAAATGCAGTGTAATGCTCATTGAGGAATTAGTCATTTTCATTTCAAATATTATCCTACCCGTCCCAAGCCTACATTACAAGCCGATAGCAAGTCCTACGAGATCCTATTCCAAGTGTTCTCACATTAGTGGATACTTACATGAAGGTCAAGCCTATGGTATCACAATTGCATTCATTGAATTTCTTTTTGAGTGTGAGTGTATTTCTCTAGATCTCCCCAAATTCAAAAAGAAAAACTACTCAAATATGTGCGAAATGGGAATTTCTTTCTGGATAAGGTACTTGAAGCACGAGGATAGGCATAGCTCAAATTTTTTTTTGAAGCAAGACAAAAAATTTTGTCGATACTTAGGTGTGTATGATGTACCACTTGAAACTATAGGAGTTACCCTGAAGTCGATCTCTGTTAGATGGGAAAGATATGGGGGAATTATTATGCACACTACTAATTATTGGTACCAACTAAAGTCAAGATACGAGTGTGTCTTCTTCATCTTTCAGCACTTTTTACCAGGGGAATGCAAGATTCTTTCTTTCTTTTTTCAAGACGCCCACTTTCATATACGGACATTTATTTTGCCTTTCATTCAAAGTGTCTAGTTTTACATATATGTATTTTTTATTTTCCATTCAAGGCATCCAGTTTTGAAATACGGGCATTTGACTTTTCTTTCAAGAACATACATTTAAATATCGGTATTTTATTTTCCAGTTAAGCGCTCATTTTTTAGTATTTTTTTTACATTTTCTTATATAGCTCTGTCAATCGAGAGGCTATTACATTTGTTCTGCCAATCTAGAGCCTTTTACATTTCAATAGCCTCGCTAATTGAAAGGCTATTAGATTTCAGTCACCTCACTAGTTGAGGGCCTTAGTCTTCATAGACATTCGAAGACAACAATAAACATCAGCCTCCATAAACAATTGAAGACGTCATGCATCAAGTCTCCATAAGTAATCGAAGACGTCATTCATTCTCAAGTCCTCATAGACAATAGGGAGACGTCATGTGCTTTTTTAATAACAAGATTTTTTTTACGTTCTTTTCAAAGATGGAATGTCAGCATAAATAATACACTGAGGAAATTTTGAGAGCCGCCTCAAAATTTACTCTGTTTCTTTATTTCAAACTACATTGACCTGATTCTCATGACACTCGAGATATGTAGGAAGCTCTATGCAGAGTTCGGTCATCACAACTCCACAATCATTCTTTCTCCCCAACAAGTACACAATCTTGAATCCCCCAACATCTCAAAGCTCGATACTGGGGTAATTTTGAAAGCAACATCGAGAATATATGAACATTTTCATTCCTAAATAATTCTTTGCTCAATAATCATTTTTTTATAGGGGTTTGGCCACCCTAAAATAGGACAATTGAGTCAGTCTGTCCTTCAAAAGAGAGTTATGCATGTTTTTTTTAATTAAATATTTATGTTTGCTTGTATTTACTTACACATATCGCACTACATTTATTTTCTTTTACACTTCATGCTATTTTTGCATTTACTTGCACGCATCACAATGTATTTATTTTATCATTTGTTATTTAAGCATTGCTTGCACTCCTTGCCTTTATTTGCACATCTCGTTATGCATTTATTTTATTATTTAAACACTGTATTTTTTTTGGCCTTTGCCTGCACATCTTGCAATGCATTTATTTTATTATTTAAGCACTGCATTTGTTTTTGCCTTTACCTGCACATACCGCAATGTATTTATTTTATTATTTAAACACTGCATTTTATTTTTGCCTTCACTTGCACTTATCGTAATGCATTTATTTTATCATTTAACCACTGCATGACATTCTTGCCTTTACTTGCATACATCACAATGCATTTATTCATTGTATCATTTAAGCACCGCATGCTATCTTTACCTTTATTTACACGGATCGCAATGGATTTATTTATTTTTATCATTTAAACACTACATGTCATCTTTGCCTTTATCTAGCACATATTGCAATGCATTTATTTTATCATTTAAGCACCGCATGATATTTTTGTCTTTATTTGCACGCATCGCAATGCATTTATTTATTTTTATCATTTAAGCACCGCATGCTATCTTTGCCTTTATCTGCACACATCGCAATGCATTTATTATTTAAACACTGCATGCCATCTTTGCCTTTATCTAGCACATATTGCAACACATTTATTTTATCTTTAAACACTGCATGTTATCTTTCTCTTTGCTGACACATATCGTAATGCATTTATTTATCATTTAAGCACAGTATGCACATATCGCAATGCATTTATTTTATCATTTAGGCACTGCATGTCTCGCAAATATCGAAATATATTTATTTTATCATTTAAGCATTGCATGTCATCTTGGCCTTTACCTGGCGCATACCAAAATGCATTTATTTTATTATTTAAGCATCGCATGTTATTTTTGCCTTTATCGGCGTATATTGCTATGCATTTAAGCACTGCATGCACATATCGCAATGAATTCATTTTATCATTTAGGAACTGCACGCCTCACAAATATCACAATGTATTTATTTTATTATTTAAGCACTGCATGCCATCTTGGCTTTTTCTTGCACATATCGCAATGCATTTGTTTTATAATTTAAGCACCACATGTCATCTTTACATTTATTAGCACATTGCAATACATTTATTTGTTATTTAAGCACTGTGTACTTTGTATTTACCTGTACATATTGCAATGTGCTTATTTTTATAATTTAAGTACTGGATGTTATCTTTGTCTGTACCATTTCTCTTAATTAGTTAAGCACTGCATGCTATCTTTAATTTCTAAAAAAAAGAGTAAAAAAGAAAAAAAATCAAGTTTAATTTTTCTTTCCTATTTTATTGAGCAGTACCTCTTAGTTTGATATATTTTCAAGCATATAATTTGTAGATAAATTGGGTACTCCCACCCTAAAATAGGACATTTTTGGTTAGTCTGCCCTCTAGTAAGACCTTTATGTGTGTCTGCCTTCAGTTGAATATTTTGCTTGTCTTTGATTAAAATTGTGCAATGCCTTTATTTATCTTTACATTAGTTAAAGCATTACATGTCATTTTTAGAATTTCTTGAAAAAAAAAAATCATCAAGCTTAGTTACTCGTTTGTCTTCTGCTTTTCAATCTTATAAATTTTACAGGCATAAAATTCGAGGGCGCATTGGGTTTCTCCAACCCAAAATAGGACATGTTGGGATAGCTTTGGAACTATACCCCACCTGATCCTCATGCAACTCGAAATATATAGATAACTCTAAATTGAAGTTCACTCGATTTTTTATCAAAAATAATTTTTTGTCGAGCAAAATTGGCTACATGTCAATGTTTTTGTCTAAAGACTTCTATATCTTCTTCAAACGAAAAGGGGAAAACTGTTGACACCTTATTTTGGCTCTCCGATAACGTATTTAGGCTTCCTGATCATTAAATGACAAAAATATAATTTTTCATATATTTTTTGCAATTGTTAATAAATTATTGATAAACATCATTATTTTAGAATTTTTATCAATTTATTGTCATATTTTAACTTTACATAATTTATTGATAATTGTCCTTATTTTATAAATTTTAGAATTTTTATCAGTTTATTATCATTTTAATATTTTCCACAGTCATCTTCATATATACATAATATAACACTACAGGTCTTTTTTACATATTATAATTTTAATTATTTGTAGCATAATACATTTTTTAAAGATAATTATGTTATATTTGTTGTTTGCATTTTTCTATAATTATACAACGACATTCATATTTTTGTATATTATTTAAATCTGCAAACGTAAGTTGGTTTAATTATTTTAATACACAGAGCAACAAATCAGTCAAGATCATGTCAACTTTTTAAAAGATGACATTTGAGATGACGGGCTGAAGTTTTTATTCATTGGATTAAAAGTCCTTATACATTAGTTAAAAGAATGAAAAAACCATTAGGTAATACCCCGTAGATTAATTAATGGATTAAAGAGACAAGAGGGTTTAATTATTTATTTTTTGGGTAAAAAGATGTGTTATTGTATATTATAAAAGAGGGGAAGGATATATTTTTATCACACAAAAAAATACACACACACTACACGCACAATACACACACATACAAATAAAATCAGATCCCCTCTCTCTCTTAATTTTCTCCGTCTTAATCCCCTTTTTCTGTCTCTCACATATATGTCGCCACCGGAGTTGACCACCAAACGGTCGGCATTTTCAGCCACCACCACGGCCACCCCCGCCTACCTTTTCCCTCTTCTCTACCGCCCACCAGTCCAACCGCCACCACCGGATCTCCACCGGCCAAGATTCAATAACTTTCGCTGCCCATCTTTCATTTCCACCAGCCACTCCACCGCCATTTAATGCTAGTTTCTCTTTCCCTCTCCCCTTTATAGCTGGTCGTTGGAGAAATAGGCCAGATCTGGCCGAATTCACGCCTCTCTAGTGTTGCTTCAGTGAAATCCGTTGAAGCAACGCCACTCTCCGCCACTGCTTTGTGTTATTATATGCTCTAAATGTAATTTTTTTTTTACTTGATTAGATATAAACAGAGTTAAACTTTTCGGCGAAGCTTCTAAAACCGACGACCACAATGCCTCTCTCTTCTCCTGTTAACTGTGTGTTTTAATTTTGTGTTATTATTTAGACTAGTATGCATAGATTGGCCGGACATTATTTATTCAGATTGCTTCTTTTAAGTTTTTCAACGTTTTAATGCATTTTATGAACTATTTGGATATTATTTTCTTGTAAGTAATGTTGCTTTGTTATGCGGTCTTATTTTGTTTTGATTACTGCATCTTGTAATCGGATTCCTTGATGATCATTGTTACTTTATTGGTGACTTTTTAGTAATTTTCATACCCTTTTATGTCTATAATGAACATGAATTAATTTATTGGCCAATGAAGAAATTCTCCGTCGATTTTTTAGGCCTCCACAAATAAAAAGACGGATGTTACATAATACAAATAAATAAATTTGGGCAATGATGAAATCTTTATAATTTTTTAAAACTTTATCTCAGCCGACTCTTTTAACAAAAAATTATTTTATATATATATATGCACACATATTTTTTTAATTTATTTTGATAATTATTTATTTGTTACTAACATTTTATTTATACCTGTTTATACAGGTTATTAGGAATACTCATCGGGAATGGCATTCAAAGAAGGCTTTAATTTTTATGTCTGTATTTTATACTTTTACACTTATACAAATATTAATTATAGTAAAATCTTTATTTTTGAAGTGTTGGGTGGGATATTTACGCAATCCTCATCACGCGTTAGACAATTTTAGGCCGTTAATATTTATATTAAAATTGATTTAGATATTTAATCAAATAATTCACACTTTTTACACTAAATTATTATGCAGTCTTTTTTGTAAAGCTGTTTTTCTTTATTCAATCTTGTCTTTTCTTCACATACATATACATGTATATTTTTGTTTATATATACGACAACATACACATTGTATTATTTCAATACATGTTTTATATTTGTATTTACAAATATTGCTTTTTTTCTTTTTTTCTTTTAATAAACCTAAGTTTGGTCGAGAACCATATTTGTGGATTCTGAAGGATGCCTAATCCCTTCCCTTCAAAATAATTTGAACCCTTATCTAGAATTTAAATTGGTTCACAGATTGAAATAAAAATCATACTTGTTAATAAATAAGTAGATTTCCTATTTTTTCTTAAAAATTAGGTGGCGACTCTGTACAAAATCAATTCTTTTTAAGTCCATAATGTCGTGCTTGTTTTGACCTTAGGTAAAAATAGGGTACGACAAAGTAAATACACATTTTCACTTTTTCTTCATTTTTCATTCACTTTTATCACTAAGGCCTTATTTGTTTGCACTTAATGAAGGTCTGAATCTGAATGGTTCAGACTTCAGTCCATTAAGTGCATTTTTTTTAAAAGCCTCTTATTGTATCTGAAAACCTCTGAATTGGTCAGATATGAAAAAGAGTCTAAATAGTATTCAAACTCTTTTTAAAACATAATTATTTCCTCAAAACTCTCTCACTTTGATATTTTTCTCTTTATATACGTTGTTTTTCACCCTCCCTCTTCACATTACTCTCTCTCCCTCTCTTCACGTTTCTCTCTCTCTCTTTCTCTTTACGTTGCTTTTCTTCTCTTCAGGTATGATTCACCAAAAAAATTTATAAATACTTTAGTTTTCAATTTGTGTAACCACTATTTGCTGCCAATGGCTTACTAGAATTCGTTGAAAATCACATATATATATGTGTGGTTTTTGTGCTTGATTAGTTTGTTTATGTAATTCTTAATGATTTTGTGTGTTCTTCCATGTTTATTCATCTACGTTTGTTTTTGTTTTGTCAAATTCAACTTAATTTATGTGAAATAGTGTTGAAAATGGTGTTTGTAGATGCATGATTTTTTATTGACGTCCTTACAATATATTTGATCATTATGAATGTCAAGCAACGATTTCAACTTGTTTTATAGAGTCTCATATGATTTAGATGTCTACAGAGAAAAAAAAATTGCATTCAAATATGTGATATACATATATTAAAAAATTTGCATCTAAATAAGTAATATACATTTATTAAAAAATTTACAACTAAATAAGTAATATACGTTCTTGTTGCAGAAAAAATATATTAATGAGGTGTCACATGATGTTTATTTGGATATGCTCCCAATTGACGACTATGAATCTTACATCATCCTATTCCATGTCTAATGTATCTGATTTTTAAGCTAATACCTCTAACACTTCTTTAAGCTAATATTGTGTGATTTGGGGGGTATATCAAGCATAGGTATCCCTTTATTTAAAAAAAAGTCTTTTTTTGGCTTTAAAGATGTACATATGTGTGTCTTTATCTTGCTTCCTGACTTAACAAATTTGATATCCTTTTGATGTTGGAGATATGGTGAAACATGCCTAATGTATCTTATTTTTATGGTTTTTCAGAAAGTCCCTGTGCATCGTTATGTTTCATCATCTATACTCGCTAGAGGGAGTGAACATCCTCTACTAGAGGTACCTTCAGTTAAGTCAAAAGTCATTGATGCTTCTCATATACTAAAGCATCCATACCAAGCTACCCGTCTTGATCATCTTGTTGTAATTCTTTGGGGGCTTCCAGGTTCTTATTTCTTTTCCAAGAGATATCTCATTTAGTTATGTAGTTGTCCGTTCACTTTTAGTTGATATCTGATTATGACTATAAGTTGTGCTCAACAACAACAACAGCATACCTAGTATATTCCCACAGTGTGGGGTTGGAAGCTTGTGCTCTTTGAATGAAAAATATTGACCCTTATATTACTTGATAAAGAGACTAAACTCCTTCCCCTCTTAAATATAGACTCCTTTAGTTCCCCCAACCCCCTAGGGGAAAAAAAGGAAAGAAAAACTGAACCCATCTACTTGATTTTCGAAAGCACCCAAGAGTGAGGCCTAGTGGTAAATGAAGTGGGTTGAGAACCTGATATCTCTGGTTCAAATCCCAGCAAAGACAAGTCCCATTTGTCCTAGCCCTGAGATCCTGACTGAGTTACATACATGATATCTATTGCTGGTGGGAGGTGGAAGGAATCCTGTAGATTTAGTCGAGGTGCGCAAAAGATGGTCCGAACACCATGGTTATAAAAAAAAAGTGAACCCTTCGTGTTATTAAGAAAATAAAGTTGAATTGTTTATTGTGTTGAGTCTGCTGGAGACAGTTAATGTAATAGTTTTCTGATAAGATATTTAAAATAATAGGTAGAAGGTATGAAATAACAATAGGAGAGTTCCATGAATAAGTAGCATTCATATCAATTCATCATTTTGGAGACGGAGACATTTATGAATTAGGGATTCCAGTGGTCCATGTAAATTGATAATATGGATGGTTTACTGCATGTCATTTAGAAGACATATCGGGCCGCTATGTTATATTGACTTCAGATGCACTGTTATTTATGTACTGATTCTATTCTCTGTAATGCACATATAGATATAGCTTAGTAGCATATTTTGTACTACTCTTTTGATGATTATTAAATATTTGGTAGAATGAGAATTTTGGATTATGTATAGTATAATTTTTTCATATAATAACGCTAGGTTTGTTTAATTAGTTCTTTTTTTTTCTTCCCCTTTTTAATAGAGTAAGTATTTATATGCATCGCTTGTATTTATATTTGATAATGAAATTAGAATTTTAAATTTCAGTTATGGAACAAACTAGTGACAGATTGATTTGGAGAATGGATGTTCTAAAAACTTTTTTAGAATTTTGTATTCAAGAAGTATCATTGAACGGGAGATGTGAAAGTAGTTTGAAAGATGAATCATGGGATAGAATTAAAGATATCTTGGTCACTACACATAACTTTGTAGCTACACAAAAGAAGATGAAGAACCAATACGATTATATAAAAGAAAAATATCAAGCTTGGTTGTCACTAACTAAAAAGACGGGCAATATTTATGATGCTACAACTAATACCATTCAAATGTCTAATAGTGAGTGGGGAGAATATATAAAGGTTAGTTCGTTATATTTTTTCTCCTTTTATTTTACTATAAAGAGAATAGTTTAAGGTGTATATAAAAAGTATGACTTCTTATATTTGGATATAGGCTCATCCAAAAGCAAAGGTATTGAAGAGATCACCACTAGCCATTTCAGAACTTTGTACAACACTCTTTAAGGGTTCTACTGCAACAGGCGTTCATGGTTGGAGTTCAAGTTGTACAACTCCGCGATCTGGTGCCCCTTCTGTATCTACTAATATAGATCTTATTGATTTACAAGATCTAGTTGATGAAAAAAATGATGAAGCTTTTAACGATTTTCCATCTCAATCTTCAATTTCAATTGAAAAAAAGAATTTGGGAAAGAAAAGAAAAAGAAACATCATCTCGATTGGAATTGATGAAAAAATAAGTACCGCATTGGAATTATTAATTAATAAAAATAGTGCACCTGAAGTTGAAGAATGTATGGAAAAGTTAGATGGACTTAGATGGGGAGATCCGTTGTACTCTGCAACTGTTAGTATACTCTGTGAAGGTGATAGCTATCGAAAAGCATGGATGAAACTAACAGAGACTGATAAATTAGATAATTAGATTAAAATTATGGGGGGGAAAATGGGTATTCTTTAATTTTGTGAATTACTAGTATATTTATTAGACGCAGAGATTTCAACAAATCTAGTTTTTATGTTTTTAGTTAATTTTTATAATAATTTTTGAAACTTTGTAATGCTATATGCGATGCTTATGAAACATGTTTGATGGTGAACTGCATTGTTTTTATATTTTGTTGTGTTTGAGGAGTATAAAATTTTTATAATTACTTTGTTATTGTTATATGCAATTTCCGATCTTGCAAAATATGTAGCTAGTTGTACTTATTATTGTACATTATTTTTTTATTTGTAGAACAGATTCGATATGGATATTGATGATTAAATATTATAGTTGATGAGCTTATATTGGCAAAGAAAATGTTATAGACTCACATATGATCGAAGAAATAATGATTTAACATTATCTTTATCTGGTCAAAAATATACAATAGAATTATTGTCTGGTTCTAATCGACAATGTATATAATTGATGTTTATGTCACGTGATGCATATGTTCGGCTATGTCAACATTCTAAACAAAATGGATGGCTCACTGATAGCAAACATATATCTGTCGAAGAAAAGATAGCAATGTTTTTAACTATTATAGGACATAATGAGCGCTACGTCGTTATTAAGAGAAGATTTCAGCATTCTTCGCAAACGGTGAACAAGTATTTTCATAAGGTTCTTGAGTCAATGATGAAATCTGCAAAAGAGATGATTGCACCTACAACATTTGATTCGACTATGAATATTCCTGGTGCTCATAATAAGAGGTTGAGAAGAATTTTTAAGGTACTATTTTTAAATTATTATTATAGAATTTTAGAAAAATAATTTTTCTTTATGTTGACACAATTATATAAATTGACAGGGAGCAATAGGAGCACTAGAAGGGACATTAGTACACGCTGTTGTTCCTGCTAATCAACAAATTATTTATAGTGGAAGAGAAAAAGGTAAATGTTATCAGAATGTTCTGACAATATGTGACTTTAATATGGTCTTCATTTATGTTTATGCTGGATGGGAAGGGGTAGCACATGATGCACGAGTTCTAACAAAAGTTGTATCTAATTCAAATAATGGCTTTCCATTTCCTCCATCCAGTAAGTAATAAATTTTAAATGATTAAAATAATTATTTAGCCTTTCAATATGATAAACTAACTTTTTTATTTAAACGTCAGATAAATATTATCTATGTGATGCGGCATATTCAAATACTCGAGGATTTCTAGCACCGTATCATAATGTTAGATATTGTCTAGGAGATTATCGTTGTAGGAGTGCCATAACTAAGGAGGAAAAGTTTAATCATGCCCATGCAAAACTTAAAAATGTTATCAAACGTTCGTATGGAGTACTAAAAGCAAGATTTCCTATATTGGACAAGATGGCTCCATATCCTATCAATATCCAAAGAGATGTTGTTATTTCATGTTTTGCGGTTAATAATTTTATTAGAAAAGAATGCATCAATGATGAATTGTTTAATCAATTTGATACATCTCAAGTAATATTAGATGAAGAAGGACAACAAGAAGAAATATTTGAGGAAACAAATGGACCTAGCTGGACAGTTGAAGATTCTCAGATAATGCACAATATGCTTGAGGAACTTGCACTCAAGCTAATGCATTGAAGTTGAAGCAATTGAGATTTCAGTAATTTAGTTATTTGATTTTTTTCATTAGTGGAATGTTAAAATTAGATGATTATTAATTAGTTATTGAAATACTTTAATGTTTATACATCTAAGTCAAAATTATATCTGAAATTATTTTAATTTGTTGGGTCAGTTTAATTGATAGATTATTTTATGTTAAATTTATTTTTTTATAATTACATCTTATCACAATAATTTTTAATCGATATATTTTTTTTAATAATTTAAATAGTTCAATAATTATATTTAACATAATATATTTATCTTTAAATATCTTTATTTTTCATATAATATAATATTTTATTACTTTTAAAATTTAAATTGCATATTTATTACGAATAAATATATTACATACATTCAGATGTTAAAAGACAAACAGTCTTAATCTTTCAGTATTCAGATCTAGAAACAACATCTTAATCATTCAGATATCCATTCAGATTCAGACGTCTTAATCTTAAAAAAAAAAACAAATGCACCCTAACCCAATAATACCCCATATGAATCGGGAATGATTATTTCATTAAAAAGATATACGGATAAGTGTGTGATCTATAAGCAAAGACTAATTGCAACTAGATAAGTTGGTTTTCCTTTGAACCTTTTTTGGTAAACTTTTATCTGATATACTCGATCAATCGGTAGATGTGATATCCTTGAACAGTCAAACTTTGCTATACACCTAGACAACACAAGTCGCATAGTTAGAATTTTACTATTTAAGGATCTCATGGTTTTATTCATTTTAGCTATGAACACTACCTGATTTTATGAAGGCTTAGAGAATAGGTCCTTACTATCATTCTCCTTGAAGCGGCTTCCACTTCACCCTTACATAAGCTATTCCTAAATGTTTAATCCTAGATATCAAACTATTTGGTCATACTCATGGAACTTAAAAACTACGAAAAAGTTCAATCCATAAGTGTGATTCTTGTTTCCTAAACATTGTCTTCATTATGAGAATGAGTTGAGTTAATTGACAACGTTGAATCGTCAGTCACGACTTTTTGGATCTTCTTAAACCTATATCTTGGGATCTATAGTCATCTATACAGATACCACCATGTTGACTTGTACTAGGCCGCAAACCCATTTTCTTTGATGATCTGTCAACGCTCTCCCTAATTAGGCCTTTTTGTAAGTGGATTTGACACATTATCATTTGACTTCATATAGTCAATCGTGATAATTCTTCTAGAGAGTAGTTCCCTAATGGTATTATATCTTTATCTTATATAACAAGATTTACCATTATACATCAAGCTTCTTACCCTATCTATTGTAGCTTGACTATCACAATGTATGCATACCGGTGCCAAAAATTTAAGCCAATAAGGAATATCTTTCAAGAAATTTTGACGTCATTCAGCTTCTTTACCAGTCTTATCTAAAGCAATAAATTCAGATTTTATTTTAAAGCAAGAATGCATATTTGTTTGGATAATTTCAAGAGATTTTCCTCCAGCAAGAGTAAGTACGTATCTACTCATGAATTTTACTTTATTTGACCCGGTTATTCAATTAGCATCATTATATTCTTCAATTACTGGTGTATATTTGTTATAATGCAAAGCATAATCTTGAGTATGTTTTAGATATCTCAAAACTCTTTTCATTGTCATCTATAGAGTTTAATTGTGATTACTTGTGTACTGACTCAATTTAGAACTTGTTATGTCTGGCCGCGCACAATTCATGATATCCAATTGTGAGTCAATTTCACCTTCATTCTTTTGAAGTGCAAAGATCACATTTAATAGAGTCTTGACTATATTGAAATCCAAATACTTGAACTTGTCAAGTACCTTTTCAATATAATTATATTGTGACAATACTAAGCTTTATGGAGTTCTATGAATTCTTATCCCTAAGATCACATCAGCAACTCCAAGATCTTTCATATTAAATTTACTTTTGAGCATTTTCTTCGTAGCATTTATGTTAGAAATGTCTCTACTGATGATCAACATGTTATTCACATACAAACAAATAATGACTTTGTAATTTGGAATGTCTTTCATGTAAACACATTTATCACACTCATTTATCTTGAACCTGTTTATCAACATGGTTTCACTAAACTTTGCATACCATTTTTTTGGTACTTGTTTAGTCCATAAAGTGACTTAACACGTTTGAGCACTTTCTTTGCTTTACTCGGGACCACAAAACCTCGGGTTATTTCATGACAATTTCTTCGTCTATTTATCCATTTAAGAAAGTTGTTTTCACATCCATTTGATAAATTTCAAGACCATATACAACCATTAATGAAACCAACATCCAATAAATATAGTCCTTGTTACTGGCAAGTATGTGTCAAAATAATCAGGGTTTTTTTTTGTTTAAAGTCTTTAACAACCAGTCTTGCTTTGTATTTGTCAATAGTTCCATCAGCTTTTATTTTCTTTTTGAAGATCCATTTTGAATCTAAAGCTTTATTTCCCGAAAGAAGATCAACCAACTTCCAAGCATGGTTGCTCAAGATTGAATCAATCTTACTATTGACAACCACTTTTCAAAAGGATTAATCTGCGGAAGACGTCACTTATTTAAATGTTTAAGGCTCATTTTCAAGAATCAATGTTAAAAAATTTGATCCAAAGAAAGTTGACGTCCTTTGATGTTTACTGCACCTTGGATTATCTTCACTAAGTACATTCTCCCTTGGTTCATTCGAAGATCTGTTTAGACCCTTTACAAGATAGCTCATATCTAGTTTTGTACATATAAATATGTTCGAACTCGATATTATCTGATTCAATTATTGTATTATCATGGGTATCTAAATGTTTAGATTTTTGAATAAAAAATTGACATGTTTTATTATTTGTAACATATTCGATAAAAATACAGTCTACAATTTTTGGTCCTATATTCACCCTTTAAGATATAGGCAATTGAAATTTGGCTAGACACACCCACACTTTAAAATATTTCAAGTTGAGTTTCCTTCTTTTCCATTTCTTAAATGAAATAGATTTTGTCTTGCTATAAGGCACTCTATTGAGTATTCGATTTTCTGTAAGGATAGCTTCCCCCCACATGTTTGTGGTAAAGCTAAACTTATAAGTAAGGCATTCATAATTTCTTTTTGTGTTTAATTTTTTCTTTCTGTAATTCTATTTAATTGAGGTGAGTAAGGGGCAATAGTTTTATGGATAATTTAATTTTTCAAGAATATCTCTGCAAAAAGAGATTCATACTCTCCGCTCCTATCACTTCTCATTATTTTAATCTTTTTATCCAACTAATTTTTAGTTTCAGTTTTTATTGCCTAATGCGTCTATTGTTTTATCATTACTATTCAGCAAATGAATATAACAATATTTAGTGCAGTCATCAATAAAAGTTATGAAATACTTTTCCCACCATGAGATGGTGTCAACATTATATCACAAATATTAGTATAAAACAAGTCTATGGAATTGAAATTCCTTTCAATAGACTTATAAAGATGTTTAGATACGTAGATTAAACATATGTTTGACACTTTGATTAATTGCAGTCAAAGTTAGGCAAAACTTCCAAACTGATTAGTTTTCGTAAGATTTTGTAATCGACAAATCCTAAATGTTCATGTCATAAATCATTTTACTCAAGTAAGTGAGAAGAACTAAAACTTTCATTCATATCAATAGTCATTACATTGATCTTAAAAAGGCCCTCGGTGAGGTAATCTTTTCCTACATATACTTCACCCTTAATTATTGCAATTTTATCAAAATAAAAATATATTTGAATCTTTCTTAGACAGAAATGAAGTAGAAACTAAGTTCTTTCACAAATCTGGAACATGAAGGACATTATTTAATGTCACAACCTTATCATATATCATCATCAAGCAAATTTTTCATGTTCTTTCAAACTTTTTGGTAGCAAAGTTCATGAATATCTTCTCATTGGCTTGAGTCAGAGCATATAATGCAAATAGTTCTTTGTTGGCACACACATGGCAGAGGCACTAGAATTCATCCACTATTCTCTTAAATTACCTACCAGATTTTATTCTGAAAGTATGACACAAAGATTGTCCATTTCTTCTTGGATTCAACCATGTTTTATCAATACTTTTTCTTGCCTTTCTTTTGAGTCGGGCAATCAGTAGACTTGAGGTGAACTTTGCCATAATTGAAGCAATTTCCTTTGAATTTCTTAATAGGAGGATTGTCTTTTTATCCAAATCTTTTCTTTCTCTGTTTAGTCTTTGAAGGATCATCCTCAATAATATTTGCTCCATTTATTAATGAATTCCCGCATGACCTCTTTTCTGCAGTCTTGTTCTCCTCTTCGATTCTCAACCTTATAATGATATTTTGAATAGACATCTCCTTGCATTTATGTTTCAAGCAGTTTTTGAAGTCCTTCCACATAGGTGGTAACTTCTTAATAATAGCAGCCACTTGAAATATATAATTTACAATAAAATATTCAGCAAAGAGATTGTGAATTAGAACTTGAAACTCCTAAACTTGGGTAACAACAATTTTACTGTCTACCATTTTGAAGTCTAGAAATTTTGCAACAATGATTTCTTCATTCCGACATCATTGATTTTGTACTTCTTTTCCAAAGAATCTAAAAGTTTTGTTGAGGTCTTCAGGTTGTTGTACACATTATACATATCATCTTGTAGGCCACTCAGAATGTAATTTTTACGGTAAAAATCTGAGTTCTTCCAAGCTTCAGTCACTATGAAACGTTCTTTTTCTGGTATTTTTTCAAACAATCCAGAAATATTTTCCGTGATGCATCTTTGTAGACTTAAAGGAGACAAGTAAAAAAACATCTTTTGCTGTCAACTTTTAAAATCAACACTAGAAAATTTTTCTGATTTTTCAGCCCGTGCCATGACAGGAGCAACATTTGAACGAATCGATGTAGCAATGTTAGTTGTTACAATATTTGTCGTTCCATCATTGACTTGATTTTCATTATTCATTTTTACTATCACATTTAGACAATCAATTTAGTATCGCAAATACTAATAATAAATTCCTAAACTTTAAACACTTATTTCTAGTTTGACGATAAAATTTTTATGTTCTTCAAATCGTCAATCGAATGAATTTTGACTCGTGATGAAGTTTTTATATCTTTAAATTACTATCAAGTTCAAACAGAGTAGAAAATCATAAGGTTTTGATTAAGGGTGTCAAATGGGCGGGTTGGGTTGAGATTGAAGATATTACATGAGTTGAATTGGCTATTGGATTGGGTCATGACCCACCCAAATTTACTTTGAATTTAAATGAGTTGGGTTGAAATGGGATAAAAATCGAGTAGGGTCTTGACCCCCCAATTTGACCCACCTAGTCTAAAAAAAATTAACATATTGATATTTAACCCTTGTAAACTCAACTTAAGAAAATAAAATTAGATAGGATTGAGAAGTTGGGTGGGTGGGTAGGGAGTGGGGGTGGGGTGGGATAGTGTAAGAATATTTTTTTAAGAATTTAACTTTTTTTAAAATAAAAATTTACTTTTTTAGGGAGGGTGTGGGATAGGGGGTCGGGGGTAGGAGGGGTAGGGTTTAAGATGGGGGTTGAGGTAAGAATTTTTCTTTTAAAAAGAATTTTAAAAAAAATAGAAACGGGGTATGCTGTGGGGGTGGATTGGGGGAGGAGGTTAGGGGTTATTGGGGTTGGGGTATAAACTTTTTTTTTTTTTAAAAAAGAAAATTTGAGAGTGGTGGGGAGTGGGGGTGGGGGTGGGGTAGGTAAGGAATGGGATTGAGGTAAGAAATCAAAATAAAAAAGAAATTTTATTTTTTAAAAAAAATTGCTGGGGAGGGCGTATGTCGTATAGAGGAGAGGGTGCAGGGGTAGGGGGAGATGAGAGTTGGGGTAAGATTTACTTTTTTAAGAAAAAAAAGAAATTTACTTAAAATATTTTTTTGGGGAGAATGCTCCTCATGATTGGCCTCACTCTTGGAATAAACCAAGATATCATCTATAAATACAATAACAAAAGAGTTGAGATATAATCAAATACCCGGTTCATCAACTCCATGAATGTGGCGGGGGCGTTGGTCAACTCAAAGAACATGACCAAGAAATCATAATGACCATACCGTGTTTGAAAAGTTGTCTTTGATATACCCAAAGCACTAGTCCTCAACTGGTGATAGTAGCGTATGCGGGGAAGGGGAGAGGGTATTGACCGTGGGGAAAGAATTTTTTTTAACTTTTTTCAAAAAAAAATGAAAAGTTAATTTTTTGGGGAGGGTGTGTGTGTTTGGGTTATGGAGGGGTATGGGGATGAGGTGGTGTGGAGGCAAGAAAACTTTGTATAAAAATTTGTTCAAGAAATAAAAAAAATTATTTAATGGAGGCAGGGTGGAGGTGGAGTAAGCTGGGGGTGTAGTGGAGTTGGGTGACGTAGGGGTGAGGTGGGTGATTTTGAGAGTGGGAGGACACATTGTCTTTTGTTTTCCCTACTTTCATTAAGAAAATTATTTTTTGACTAAACGGATTGAAGTGGGAATTAAATTGGGCTCATTTGGAACCAATTTAAAAATGGGAGGGGACTTAATGGGTTGAGAATTACCCAATAGTAAATCATCTTGAACTCAACCCATTAAATATTGGGTGGGTTGGGTGAGTTAGCTCAATTTAGATTCATTTTGACACCTCTAATTTTGATCTCTAGAAACTAAAATATAGATATATAAGTACAAATAATTTCATTAAGATTGTTATTTTTCAGGTACAAAATTTGTATTTACAACATGAACAGTAACAAGTTCAAGAAAAATTTCAAGATAACCAAAAAGTTAAAACCATTTTCTAGAAAATAGAAAAACCATCAAGAAAGAGATAAAGATAAAAAGACTAAGTCCACTGAATTAAAAGTGTGTCCTTAAGGAAATTATTCCCCTCAAATACCTAAAGGTTATGGAATATATCTTCGTAGGAAAAATGAATCACATCAACAGAATGGTGGTATCTCAAATTTTATAAAACTACGAACGTACTCAACGATTTGCAAATCAAACTTGAGTTTTTAGGACAAAAGAAGAGTTTTTTTACTCCAAAATTTCATTCCAATACCTGAGGAAAAATCAGGTATTTATAGCCTAAAAGTGTTGCATCTGAAAAGAGGCAATGGTTCATACAAAGTTGCAACTTCTTGAAATGATGGGCCCACATGCAGACCCATGTGCTCCCGCGCATGGCCACATGCGACCGCATGTTGCATTTTCCATAAAATTAAAAGTTTAGGGATAACATGTGTTTGCCTATGTGGACCTATGTGAATCCATACATGGACAATGCACCCGCATCTCACATTTTTATCATCAAACAGTGCCTCAAAAAATTCCGTCCCTTCGAGGTACTTTGTGACATGTGTCCTCACATTTTCATGTACATTTGCAAATGGAGAAATTTTTTTTGTCATATTTTGAATTAAAACATGATTAACTCTCAAGTTTCAAATGAATTTTGTCCAAAAAGATAATCTCTCAATAATTTTTCAAATTCAAAGTCGAAGTTGAAACCGAGTGAGCCATGACAGCACCAGGCTTCTCTTCTTCTTGCCTCACTATCCATATGAAGGAATGCTTCTTTATTTAAGCATGAAAAAATTCTTTCCCACATCAATATGGGAAAACACTTCTCCCATAAAGTGAATAAACATTTTTACTTTTCCTACACTTTTTTGTCCTCTAATTTCCATTCACTTTCATCACTTATCCATCAGAGAATACCAAGCATAAAAGTATCACTAACCCAACAGAGAATACCAAATATAATAGTTGAGACTATTAATTAGATGAAGAACAACGAAGTAAATATAGAAAATGTGATATCATTTAATACTAAACATTGGATAATCATCAGGACTCCACAGGTGAACAAAATATTTAAAAAATAACTTACATTATCCAGATATCACTATTATTAGAAACTTACAATCATAGTGGGCCATGGGCAATCTTGAGGATAAGAGGTACCGTAGAGGAGTTTCATTTTCTACTTAATTAGAAGTGTGAGTAGGATCGACATGTGTGCTTGATGCCTTTGTTGAATTGATCGAGGGACTTTTATTCATTACAATTGATGTCCTTTCCACGTGGCTACAATTTAATGGATGTCTTTTATACTTTGTCTATTTATTACTGCATCAATTATATGTGGCTTTTATCTCCTTCATTTTTATTCCACTCATCAGATTTTTCTTCCTATTTTCCATCAAAAACTGTTGGTCTTCTCCATCTAAAATTCTTCATTGTTGCTGCTCTAATTGTAAGTTATTTGTTTTTTCTTTTTGTTTTAATTTTGTCTAGCTTCTTTCTGTTGTTGCATGTTGAAGGTAAACTTTTCTTGGGTTTTGGTTTAATTTGTTGTTGAATTTTTAAATTTTTGTTTTGTGATATTAGTATTTGATCTATGTGTTTATTGAAGATCTTAACAATCTCAGATCATAATTTTCTTTTTTAAAAAGTAAAGTCTTCTTTGTGAATTGTTCAAGATAATTATGGCCTTCTTGATTTTGTGATTTAGCAGTTGATTGAGAAAGTGAAGCAAAAAAAGATCAGTTAAGAGTAAACAAAGGAGGATAATTAAGTTAGAATTAGAGTTCGATTAATCAATAGTGTTCCTGATGCCTTTGTTCAATTGATCGAGGGTTTTTTGGTCATTTCAATTGATGACCTTTCCACGTGGCTACAATTTAATGGGTGGCTTTTATACCTTGCCTATTCATTGCCACATCAACTATATGGGGATTTTATCTCCTTTATTTGCATTCCACTCATCAGATTTTCAACGTATTTTCTATCCAAAATTGTTGGTCTTCTCCATCTAAAATTCTATGTTGTTGCTGCAGTAATTGCAAGATATTTGTTTTGTCTTTCTGGTTTGATTTTTTCTATCTTCTCTCAGTCGTTTCATGTTGAAGGTAAACTTTTCTTGGGTTTGGATTTAATTTGTTGTTAAATTTCCGACTTTTTATTTTGTGATTTTAGTTTTATATATGTATTTATTGAATATCTTAACAATCCCAGATCATAATTTTTTTTTACAAAAAAGTAAAGTATTCGTTGTGAATTGTTCAGGATAATTATGGCTTTCTTGATTTTGTGATTTAGCAGTTGATTGAGAAAGTTAAGCAAAGAGAAGATTATTTAAGAGTAAACAAATGAGGATAATTAAGTAAGCATTATAGTTTGATTAAATTTGGAGAAAAGGTCGCTCTACCTGGATAGCTAGCATGTGAGAAGAAGAAGTTTAGTGTAATACCCCGTACCTTTCTTAGCTTAAATTCGTCCGTAGAATATTAAAGGATAGCCTTCGAAATGAATACTATTTATTTAGTGTGGAATTCTTTAGATTTAGACCTCCCATTGTGTAGGAAATTGAATAAGCTTTCCAATGATATAAGGTTCGCCTAAATTCAATAACCGAGTAAGAAGTTATGGCTAGTTTAAGTTCCAATCGTAAAACACCGTCCTTCCGGTCATTAGCGCATCACGGAGAAGGTTTAAATGACAATTGTTAAATTCCAGTGGACCTCCACAATATTGACGTATCACAGAAAGGGCCAATTTCCCGGTTGTCAATTTTAAGTGGGACTTCGCGATACTGGTGCGTCGCGCCAGTGGTCAAAATGGCAAACCAAAGGGCTCCGCAATGGTGGTGCACTGTGGTGAAAGCTCAGTTCCCATTCATCCATTTTTCAGTGAGCCACCGCGATAGTGGCGCATCGCGGTATCCACCCAGTTCGCAAAAAGGTTCATTTTTCCAGTTACATCTAAAAGATAAAAAAGGTATTTTGGTAATTTACTCAGCCCCAATCCGTCTTAAATAATAAATTGAACCTCTCCAAAGCACTTTACATCCACTTTTCATCAAATCTCTCTCAAGAAAAACCCTAGCTCATCAAACTTTCTCCCAAAGAAATTCAAATTCCTCCATTAATTCTCCAAAGAAATTCAAGATTGAGGATGCCCAACACAAAAACTCTTATAATTCATCTTCAAAGCATTTATAGAAATTCAAGATTCAAGTTTTTCATCAAAGATCATCAATTAAGGTATGTGGGGTTATGAACAAGGACAATCCTTTTGTCCTTGTGCCCAAAATTTATTTTAATTTCAAACTTACTGAATTTTATATGTTTTCCCATGAAATTCAATTTAGGGTTTACACATATCATTTTTATTTTTAAGTTTATGATATTTTCAATGATTTAAAAGTTGAATTCCATGATTATGTTCATATTTCCCTGCATATTGCTGAAATTTCCAGATTTTGAGTTGTCTTATCCATATTTACATTATCAAGCATGATTATTATGATAGATTTAACATGAGATTGACGCATGGGTTATTTATTCCAAGATTTAGTATTATCACTTCAAGAAAGATGATGCTTTAAGCATCTTATGAGCAGATTATTTATAGTTTTTCAGTAAAGCTTTGATCTTTCGATCACTGGTTTAGCTTTGGAATCCACTTTACAGATTATTACAATTTACAAAACTTAGATTAGCTTTATTTACTGATTTACTTATATATATGCATAATTGGTTTTCTATATGAACCCTTATGCTAGTTTTAAAAGTGGATTTCCAATCGTTTGAGCATACAAATTTAAGAGGGGGTAGTATTTAGCACCGAACGGGAAGTATGGGATTAGCATGCCCTATCTTCCACAGAACTACGTAGCCAGCGTAGGTACAGATTATCAGATTATTCTCATTTCTATATGGATGACATATTTAGCTTGTGATTGATCACATTGATTAGGTTATACTCACTAGAAAAAGTATGACACCTCTCCCCAATGTGAGGTTTCTTTCTTAGGAGGTCAAAACATTGGACTCCATGTAGCTCATATGGTTTATGTCAGTTAAGATAACCTCCCTTATAGATAAGCTTTTGAAAAAGTATTTCCCTAACAGTAAAGATTTTCAGAATAAGTTTTCAGCTTTCACTTAGCCTATTTGATTTAAGATTAAGAACAGAATGCAGATTTCAGAACTAAGTGCAATGGCTCAAAAGATTTACAGTATATTCTTTATTATTTATGATTTTTCATCTTCAGATTTCAGATTTACTCAAGCCTATGTGAGTCATTTGAATTTAGCATGCGTGATTTTATATCTTGTGATGATATTGCTCACTTATTGCATTCACCCCAATATACTCAGAAAATCATCAAAGTACTGATCCACATATATGTCTATGTGCTACATTGTCTCATAATGTTAGTTCAGGTGCTCAGCCACAACAGCGCGAGTGATTTTCGAGCATCTCATTTATATCTCTACACTTGGTGAGTCCTCATAGTTAGGGGACTTAGCTATTCATATTTTTAGTTTATTAATAGAGGTTTCCGTATTCATTTAAGACAGTTTGAGTCAGCTGGGGCCTGTCCCAGTGACTCTCTAGATTCATTTAGTAGAGGCTTGTAGGACTACTAGATTCAGTTTTAGACATTTGATTCAGTATTTAGAATCCTTCAGTATTGTTTTACCAAAACTTTTAGTATGTTTCAGATAAGATTTCCGCATATATTATGATTTTACATTCATATCTCGTATTTTGAGATCCAGACTTAGTAGAAGGTAGCCAGGTATTTGTAGTTTAAAGCACCGTGTGGCGTCTTGGGAGCTCAAATTTCGGGGCGTTACGAACTTGGTATCAGAGCCTAAGGTTTACAGAGTCATAGGAAGTCAGAAAAGTCATGTTATGTAGAGTCTTGATCATCGGTGTGAAGCGCACCACATCTATGAGCAAGAGGCTATGGAGAATTTTAGGAAATCATATCTTTTTTCATGATCTATCGTACATTCAGTGTCTCTATCTGCTTCTAACTCATGCTTTTACGTGATAGTTGAAAATGCCTCCTCGTCGAGTTAACGCCCACAGAAATGATAATCAGCCACCTCATCCCACAGATCCTTTGAATGAGAATGTGTCACATGCAGAGTTTTGGGTTGCCTTTCAGGCACTATCCCAAAATGTGATATCTAATGTTCAGGGCAACTGTCAGGATGCA
Organism: Capsicum pubescens; assembly: GCA_030864215.1. Classification (NCBI taxonomy): domain Eukaryota; kingdom Viridiplantae; phylum Streptophyta; class Magnoliopsida; order Solanales; family Solanaceae; genus Capsicum; species Capsicum pubescens. The sequence goes on from CM061541.1 coordinate 67,728,312, forward strand.
ACCCCACTTCCGTAAGATGGGAACTTAGCCGCAGCCAGAATTTGAGATTTTATAAAAATGAACCCAGCAGAATTCTTTGGGTCGAAGGCAGGTGAGGACCCACAGTTGTATCTAGATGAGGTGAAGAAGATCACCTAAATTATGTATTTTTCTAAAGATGAGAGTGTAGAACTGGCATCCTATAGGCTGAAGGATGTTGCATATGATTGGGTGGTGAGGTGAAAGAAAAGTAGAGGGGAGAATGGAACTCCCATGACTTGGCAGATATTTCAGGATGTGTTCTTAGACAAGTTCTTCCCACATAAGATGAGGGAAGCTAAGATAGAAGAGTTCATGAACCTGAGGCAAGGCTCAATGATAGTGAAGAAGTATTGCCTCCAGTTCAACCAGTTGTCTAAGTATGCCCCTGAACAGATAGTTGACCTTAGGTCAGGCATAAGTAAGTTTGTGACCGGTGTGTCTGGGTTGTTAGTTAAGGAGTATAGGACTACTATGCTTATTGAAGATATGGATCTTCCTAGATTGATATGCATGCTTAGAAGATTAAGGTAGAGAAGATAAAGGAAAGAGAGAGAGAGAGAGTAAATAAGAGGGCTAGAACAGGGCAGTTTGATCATGGTCAGAATAGGTCTGGAGGAGGAAACTGTTCGTAGTTTCAGAATCGTTCATCTATGCCTGCACCATCTTCAGCCAGTGCTCCTGCACCTAGAACCAGACAAGAACAGTGGGGGTAAGTCTTCTATGTCCAGATCTCATAATAGCATGAGTAATAGGCCTAGTTATCCTCAGTGTGCTAGGTGTGGCAAGAATCATCCTGGTGGGTGTTTACCTAGTCGGAGAGGTTGCTATGGTTGCATCCAGCCGGGCCATGGAATCAAAGAGTGTCTGCATGCTAGGCAGGGAAATAAGGATGTTTGTCGTCATACTCAGGCTAGTAGTGCACCAGTTTCTCTAGGTCGCTGTAACACCCCAATTTTTTTAACCGAAATACTACACGGTGTTCATAACCCCGAAGGACCACAAGCTAACACATGACTGATATCTGTACCTGTATACTACATAAAATACTGAAAAATGTAGAAACATGTACTGAACGGCCATAAGGTTCAAATCTGAATAAATATCTGATAAGAACAATGTCTAAAAATAGTATAACAATACCAAAACAAATTTGAAATAACTGTCTGACATGCTATAGTCTGAAAGCCTCTAAACTGTCTGAATAAGGAGTTGATGGGACATGTCCTCAAATAACTCCATCTACTGAAATAAATAAGTACTGAAAGAATGAACTAATCAAATACTATTATCCTCGAATAATGAGGACTTACTGCTAACTCTGTCTGCTAAAATCTGAAATGCTACTGATGCTCTGGAGCTCGTGCTTCTAAACCGATGGTATAAGACACCATAGCGCAAATACATCAGTACTTTGAATGTACTATCATACAAGTGAGGTAGGTTAAATGCAAAGGGTTATATGCATGAACAATGTTGACTGATATGAATGTGAGAATACATACATACATAAGTTACTGTAACTAAACTCGCGGTGATACTGACTACGGAGTCTGAATATTAACAACATGAGCTTACTAATACTGAGATACTGATTGATTGAGTTTACTGATATTGATATGTTAGTCACTAATAAGTAGGGAAATGATACTATATTATTGAATGCTGAAGAACTGAAACTATATTACTGATACATGAATAACTATTTCTAACAGTTTTGATTATGAAGAACTGGCCTGGTTGACTATAACTGATAGTCTAATTATAAAGAATTAATCTGATTAATTGTATCTGATAGCTATGAATATGAAGAACTGATATACTTGATTGTATCTGACAGTCCTGAATATGAGTAATGATAATATGAGTTCTGATAACTGATAATATTAGTGACTGTATATGACAATCCTAAATCTGATGGAACTAACTGAGTTTTATACTGTATCTGAGTTAACTGTATCTGACAGTCATGAAACCTGAAGAACTATCTGAGTTCTTTTACTGATACTGAGAATGAGACTGTGGAAAGTAGCCAACTAACCTTCATGCCCCGAATCTAAACTGGTGGGGTCTAACCTATAACCCTAGCTAGAAGGGTGTCAATACCATGCCACGGGTAGAGACAATATGTGAGTAAACCCTATTCTGTTTGGGAGCTCTTTCTGTTTTCCCTTGCTATCAGGTAAACTCAAATGAGATGAATTATCCCTATGTGTAGGGACATCTCAACCTACGCTGGCTACATAGTTTTGGAACTTAGGGATTGCTTCTAGGGATCTCAGTCCTATCTAGAGGGTGAGTCCCCATCCCTAGGCTCACTCGGTGCTGAATCCTACTCCCAACTGAAAGACACTGAACTTATTAACTGAACTAAAGTGATTAGAGAAACTAACGTTAGTGGGATTGTTTAGCGGAACTAAACTGAGTTTACTAAGTTCCGTTGACTGACGGAATGTACTGATGTCTGAGGATTGACTGAGAGTACTATAGTTATTGAGATTTTACTTGGAATACTGTTGAATTCTACTTTCTATCTAAATAAGGATGAACTTTACTAGATGATGAGGTCACTGAGGTTCTGGACTGAATACTTACTGAGACATGATAACTAGCTGAGATTACTGAGATTACTGAACTACTGAAACTACTGAGATTTCTGAGTTTTCCTGAGTCACATGACTGACTAAATTCTATGGATCATGGCTTGACTGAGAGTATCGTGATAACATCACATGACTCTAGGCACACAACTATATTTTTTAGGTACGAGTACCCCCATGACTCGATGGAATGAAATTGAAAAACTTGAATTTCTTGAATGCATGACCAACATCAACAATCCATAATATCATAACTTGGGAAATTTCATGAAGTACATGGTTATCATACATCTTTTACATAAGTAGGATTCTTGCAAGTAAGTATAGCATAATCTCATAAGACTAGTTCATGAACAATCCAAAAATATTTACAAGACTCAATATCAACATGAAAATCATTGGAACATAGGGGCATATCATTAATCCTTCACTTAGTCACAATTTAGCTATATTGCATGATATCTAGTTTCTTAGGCATTTCATCAAGCACCTTACATGCACAATTTTAGGCATAGGTATATTTATCAACATAACAATATTAATCCATCCAAAATTCATGGGTTACAACTATCCTACTCATATTTTTCATGAAAACATATCATGATACAACCTTGAACTCAAACAATAATCATCAACATGAATATAGCCATAACACAACAAGAAAATCACAATTTATAATTTAAAACATGATTCTTGAGCTCCATGGATGAAAGGGATCTATGGATGAACACTGCGCATACCTTAAAGCTTGATCTTGAAAGAGATCTAATGTTTCTTGAAGGTTCTTGAAGAAATCCTTAGGCTTGCCCTTGATTTTTCTTGACTAGGGTTTAACCCCTTTTGGAGAGAATGTTCTTATTCTTGAGGAGATGATCTTGAGAGAAAACCCTAATCTTGTGGTTGAGAGTGTATGAGAGAACTTTTGAGATGTTTAACTGAAGAAAAATAGGAGAAAGTTACGTCCCTTAAGGGTTTTAAGTCGTGGGAAGCGAAGGAAAAGACCAAAATACCCTTACGAAACCACTTCCTAATTGCTGAATTTATCAGCTGACGACCAAGGCTGATAATCCGTCAAATACCTGATAACCCATCAGCCCAGGTCTTCACCTGGGGTATGGAACTTTTGGGTTTCTTCCCAGGCCTGACGACATTCGTGATAATCTGTCAGACTTGTGATAAGTTATCACAAAATGTCGTCACTCAGTTTTCCAGCCCGACATGCTGTAGTAAAATGGGCATAACTCTTTGCTCTGATATCGTATTTAGGAAAAATTAGTATCGTTCAAAAGATAATTGAATTATCTATCTTTTCATAGGTCATGAGATCAATAATTCGTAGTATAACGAGATATATTCTCATTTAAAGTTGACTATAGCAATATCCTTCCCAAGAATTTAATCGATAAGGAATGTTTTGATTCGTCTGATAGCTGAGAGTTATTTGAAGACTTAATATACATCTAAATTTCTCATAAAACTATTAAATAATCATGATATACTATTCATGAGGTTGAAACATGGCGCTAATATTGGTTTGGACTTTTCAGGGTATTACAATATCTCCCACTTGGGAACATTCATCCTCGAATGAGATTGACTAAGATGGAAGAAAAGATCAACTGAAGTACATACAATACATACACAACTAAAATATAGTTTCGGGACTGACATGACTGATAAGCTGAATACATCATACTGAACATGCATATCTGATGCATGAGTACTGATTCATGAATGCATGACTGAGTGTTCTGATGAACTGAGTTTCTCATAATAAAAATACATATCTGATGACTAACTTTATGAATGACATGATACATGAATGCATGATTGAAAGTACTGGTAAGGTGATCACGCATATCTGATGTGTGAATACATAACTAAACTGACTCATGAATATACGACTAAACATGTAATGGTAAAGATACCATGTTTGAACTAAAAACTGAGCATGGAACTGAATACCAAGTTTGTTACTAAAATCTGAACATGAAAATGAGTAACTTTAAGGAAAACTGTTACCTTGAACTAAAAATACCGATGAGTCTGAGACTAATTACTCAATATGCATGAGCGGAAATATGAGAACATAACTGAGTCTGGAGCGTGATACATGAACTGAATTGAGTCTGTAATACACAACGTGAAACTGAGGTTGGATCTTAAGTGTCAACTTATAAGTATCCCCTACTCCATACTGGATTCATTATATAAAGAGAGAGTGGAATGCTTATGTTATGAAAGTTCGGGGAAACATAGCATATCTTCTCCTTGGGACACTAGGTCCCTCACAGACTACTGACTTGGCTAAGCTACTGAGGGAAGCTGAGGCGATGCTTAAGGAACCTGGAAATTGAATCGTGACTGATTATCTGAGATCTGAAATTGAGGCATGAGACATGAACTGAGCTGATTACTGAGCTGAAGCATACATTATAACTAAGACTGTAACTGAGATGGCAACTGAGTTATGATAGTCGCATTATGAAGGTTGTCATAAGTCAAGGATCTGAATGTACACTCATACTCTAAAAAAATTTTCCTAATTTCTAAGTACAACCTTTTGCTAGTCATCTATTTGCATATTAGCATAACATTCAAGCCTATCTCCTTAATTACACCTTCGTGTAAAACAGGCATGCAACAATCTTCTCTTAACATGTATCATTTACACTTTCACTTATCTAAGCAACTTCTCATCACTACATTGTTCTCACAAAGAGAGCTCAATGAAGGATTAAATCAAGAGGACCTGAAGCATGAATAGATACTGCCTAAATTTGACATATGAATGAAACTTGAGAAATAGAATGTCAATAATATGGATTTACCAAAAAGGTCTGAACTAAGGATATACTTGACATAGTATGGACTTATCTTATCATTAGAGGAATAGCATAAGTTATGGAAACTGAGTATACTGGGGAGCATGATATGTGTACATGAGTCATGAACTGCATGACCTGAGTCTGAAATTTCTGAGTTCATGGAACATGATTTATAAAATTGGGTGATCTAGAACTGAACTCCCTATACTGGGAACTGAAAGCGCACACGATTATATGGAATGCGTGTGAACATAATATATATTCATGGAATATGACTCGTACTATTGAGGGTGTTGGAACTCGTCCTTCTAGGAATTAGACATGCACACAATTCTATGGGAAGTCTGTGAAACATGCGTAGGTAAGGTGATGACTGTGGTATAAAACAATTGCACCATTCTAAGAGTAGGTCGAGAATCATCTCCCATTAGTGATTATCTACACATACTGTCACACCCCCTGTTTTTCACCGCATCTGACCCCGCTAGGGAGTTGGTTTTAGAGAAAATGAGTTTTTCCAATTGAAGTGACGTTTTGAAAAGGGATTATTTTATTTACAGAGTCGCCACTTGAAATTGAGTTTGGGTGTTCCAAGTCACCTTATTAAATCCCTATTCAAGAGGAAATGACTCTTTATTTTTATTTTTTTGGTCTGCGAACTAGAAATCCGGATAAGGAATTCTGTTGACCGAGGGGAAGGTGTTAGGCACCCCTCGAGTCCCGTGGTTCTAGCACGGTCGCTTTAATGGCTTATGTCTGGCTTAAATTAATCTTTTGGATATAGAGGAATTGTTAGCCTAAAAGTTACTTATATCCCTCTTTTATTTATTTTGAATTTATTTAAAACTATATTGATGTGTGGCTTACCGATAATAGTACTTTTCGGCCTTACCACGAGTTTTGATATATTTCTCGCACCTTTGTGGCTTTTATGGATCGTTCCCATTTTCCCTAATTCTGAGTAAGATTCTAATATGTCTAACATCTACCAATCCCCATTGAATCGGCTTTAAAAATAGTATATTAATTTTATTATAACGAATGGTCGGTAGCAGTGCTTTCCGACTTCATCATTAATTATTACTTATATATTAAATTTTAATTTTCTTGAAATTAAGAATCTAACTCATTCTTTTACGAGTTTTCTACCTTACAAATGGGTTTTCACTCTTTTTATTTTCTCTATATCGACATGTCTAGAGTAGATTTTTAACTCACCTTGCCCGACCTCAGACTTGTTAATTAATGAGCCTTATTTGTCAAACTCGGCTGGAGAAAACTAAATCCCGTTTATATCCTTACAACTCCTCAAATAAGACTATAGAAATATTCAGTTGGTTAAACATGCATATCCATATATTGTGATACGAAACAAGAAAACCCAGGACGGAGCCAACCTTCTGTTCGGGGTTCGGTCGAACCCCCTTCGGCAGAAAAATATACTATTTATATATGATTAAAATTATTTTTTATGTGGTTATAGTAGGTGTGGAACCCCCTTCGACTAAGTTTTCTTTAAATATGGAACCCCCTTCGTTGAAATCCTGGCTCCGCCTCTGAGAAAACCAAGTGATCGGCAATTAAAGGTAACTAATGAAGCATGCATTATCATGGTATACAAAATGAGCAGAGTGTAGATCAAAGTCAATGGTTTCATGATATGGCAACTTGTTGATGAAATAGAAACGATAAACTCGGGCTTCTCGCTTATTTTTGTCACGAAGATCGTGAATCTGCTCTCACGAAGGCCCCTTCACCACTAGATCGACACCCTCTTCACTGTAATACCACTTGCCTTCAAATTTGATAACAACAAATGAATAATAAACTGTTTCTCCATTTCAACCTTATGAGAAAAACATTCTTCTTTTCAATTACAAATCTAATCCCAAATGCACCTTCCATCCTCAATGCAAACATTAATACTGCAACAACGATCCAAACTTCACATCACCAATTTCTCATCATCTTGTTGAAGTTTTGAACAGGGAATTCAAGAGTTTGACCACTTAAATACTTACTACTCATTCTAATAGCAAATTATTTCTAAATGTTTAATTAACTAAATCATTTTCTTCCAGAAATTCAAACAGACTCAAATTTTCACAATGTGCATGGCCTAGTCACTACTAAATACTAACTACTTTTCATATACTAAATCTTCATCTCAAACCTGTAAGTAAATAAAGATTCATAGAGTATGACTACATCTTATTCAAAGCGGAAAATTAAAAGAAAACCGTCCTGACATAAATAATAAACCTTACATAACATGTAGTATGTGAAACTTATTTAAGTAACTTTATTCATCATGTTGTGATTCACAATAAAAACTTATAAAATAAGGAGTATGGAATTGGATAAGATCCTGTAAGATTGAACTAACTAAAAAGAAGCATAAACGACGTTACCGGAAACTCGAACGAGAACGTGAACTCCAAACCCGAACTCAACTTGTGGCTCTTTTTTCTTCTTTTCCTCTTCTTGTTTTCTCTCAAATGTTAGTTCTATATTTTATTTTTTCTTTTCTTACTTTTTCCGTTTCTTCTCTGTAAATGTCCTCTCTTTTTGTTGTCTCTCTTCTCTATCTTTGTGTTTTTGTCTCCTCTCCTTTTTTCTGTAATCCGTGTATATCTATCCCTCCCTAATTGTGTTGGTGTCCATGCATATATATAGAATAGTGTGTGTGCATGTGTAGGAGGAAGATGTGGAGGAATGGAGTAATGGGTGTTGTGTCGTGTAGTGGAGGAAAATGGGGAGAAATGAGGTAATGGGTGTTGTGTCCTGTAGTTGAGGAAAATGTGGAGAAATGGGGTAATGGGAGTGGGAAGATTGGGTAGTTTAGGATAAGTTCGTAACGGTTAAAGCTTATACGCATTCGATGTATATATCAAATCAAGTAAAATACAGGTTGATTAATCATGGTTAAGTAACATGAACTCTCAATTTTCCTTTTTTTTTTTTAAATTAATATATTAAATAAAATAAACATAATAAAATATATTTAAAGCTAACAAAATACATAATAAGTTAAATAGCTAGTCTTTAAAATATGATTAAGAAATATTAATATCACAACATTCTTTATTAAAAGTTAAAAGAGGAAAATAAAATAATTTAATTTTTTTTTTTTGAATAAATAAATAATAATAATGAAAATAAAAACTTATCTAAAATGTGATTCTATTTTTGTATTTTTCAAAACTATTAAACCAAACTTAATAAAAATAAGATAAACTTACAATATCTAATTTAGAATTAAATAAATGAATAAATTGAACGCTAAAATGGCGTAAAACGTTAGGTTTGGTAAAAAAATTAGGTGTTTACACATACTAAATCAATAACTAGAATCTGAAGGCTTAATATTTCTGACCCCGTGGTTTAACTGCTGTGTAAATTTTCTAAAGAAAAGAAACTCATGAATCTGAAGATGCGTGAACATGTAAATGAGATATCTATAACTTACTAGTGACTGCATTAGGGGAACTTTCCCGATTCTTCTGGGACCAAAGTGCATAGAGTCTGCTTGAGCGTTACCCACTGATAGAGCTGGAATTAGCACCCAGCTGATCTGGGTGACCGGACTGAAGTGAGGAGCGGAGATGACTCTAATAGCCTGACTAGGGACAATCCCTGACTCTGTAACCTAGCTTTCCATAGCCAAAACACACACCATTTCCAGCCTTACACACACCCTTATGATGCTTACCACAAGTCTGAAAAAGGGGATGAGTAAGAACTTTGCTCTCACTACCCCCTGACCTCGGCTGAGAAAGACTGTAACTACCTATTCTAACCCTCTTATTTTCTCTCTCTCTTTCTTTTTAAGCTTATGCTCCTCAATATTTTGAGCATAGACCATCAACCTAGACAGGTCCATATCATTAATCAACATAGCAGTCTAGCACTCTTTAACCACTCTACTTGATACCCCAAACACAAACTTATTCATTCTGGACCTACTGTCTGCCACTACATGGGTAGCGTACCTGGCTAACTGGGTGAACTTAAGGGAGTATTTTTTCACGCTTATCATACCTTGCCTAAGATTGATGAACTCTAACACTTTAGCCTCCTTCTGCTCTATGGGAAAGAACCTATCTAAGAAAGCAATAGAGAACTCTTCCCACTCTATAGGATCTGTATCTATACCCCAGTCTACCTTCCACTGTTTAAACCACGTATGGGCTACATCGTGTAGCTGATAGGTGGCTAACTCTACACTCTCATTGGAAGTCACTCCCATGATGTCTGTGACTTTCTAAACCTGATCGAGGAACTCCTATGGATCCTCTTCGGGCTTAAAACTAGTGAAAAAGGGAGGATTCATTCGGATGAAGTCCCGAATCCTAACTGCAGCAGTATTGGCCTCTGGGTCGGCCAGAATAGCGGCTGGTCATTCATTTTGAGTTGCGACTGAACTTGCTAGAGTAGTGAATGCAGTCCAGAATTCTGCATGAGAGACGTGTTCGTCCAGGGAATCTTCTTGGATGGGTTGAGGTGCTGACTGGTTTTTGGTTCTTCTTTCGCTAGTCCTTTCTGAAGATATGTTTTGTAAACGAAAGAAAGAAAAAAATTATACTGCGAGTTTAATTAGAGCTTTTGCTCACTAACACGACATAAATATTGAAAGAAGGGAAACTGTTCCTAAAACATCTCATATCCTCTTTCACATAAGTGTGGTGCACAACACACCCATGTACAAGACTCTACTAGATGTGGCTTTCAGACTTCCTAGGACTCTATTGAACCTTTCTCATTGATACCAAGTTTGTAACGCCCCAATTTTCTAAACCGAAATGCTACACGGTGCTCATGACCCCGAAGGACCACAAGATAACCCATGACTGATATATGTACTTATATACTGCATAAAATACTGAAAAATGTGGAAACATGTACTGAACGACCATAAGCTTTCAAATCTGAATAAATATCTGATAAGAATAATGTTTGAAAATGGTATAATAATACCAAAACAAATCTAAAATAACTGTCTGACATGCTATAGTCTGAAAGCCTCTAAACTGTCTGAATAAGGAGTTGATGTGACATGTCCCCAACTAACTCCATCTACTAAAATAAATAAGTACTGAAAGAATGAACTAATCAAATACTATTATCCTCGAATGATGAGGACTCACTGCTAACTCTGTCTGCTGAAATCTGAAATACTACTGATGCTCTGGAGCTCGTGCTTCTAAACCTATGGTATAAGACACCATAGCGCAAATGCGTCAGTACTTTGAATGTACTGATATGCAAGTGAGGTAGGATAAATGCAAAGGGTTATATGCATGAACATTTGCATGAACAATACTGACTGATATGAACGTGAGAATACATACATACATAAGTGATTGTAACTAAACTCACGGTGATACTGACTACGGAGTCTGAATATTGACAACATGAGCTTACTGATACTGAGATACTGATTGATTGAGTTTACTGATATTGATATGTAAGTCACTAATAAGTAGGGAACGGATACTGTATTGTTGAATACTGAAGGACTGAAACTATATTACTGATACATGAATAACTATTTCTGACAGTTCTGATTATAAAGAACTGGCCTGGTTGACTATATCTAATAGTCTAATTATAAAGAATTAATTTGATTGACTGTATCTGACAACTATGAATATGAAAAACTGATATGCTTGACCGTATCTGACAGTCCTGAATGTGAATACTGATAATATGAGTTATGATAACTGATAACATTAGTGAATGTATCTGACAGTCCTAAATCTGATGAAACTAACTGAGTTTTATACTATATCTGAGTTAACTGTATCTAAAAGTCATGAAATTTAAAGAACTATCTGAGTTCTTTTACTAAGACTGAGATGAGACTGAAACTGAGACTGTGGAAAGTAGCCATCTAACCTTCATGCCCTGAATCTGAACTAGTGGGGTCCAACCTATAGCCCCAACTAGAAGGGTGTCAATACCGTGCCACGGGTAGAGACAACATGTGAGTAAACCCTATTCTGTTTGGGAGCTTTTTCTGTTTTTCCTTGCTATCAGGTAAACTCAAATGAGATGCATTAGCCCTATGTGTAGGGACATCTCAACCTACGCTGGCTACGTAGTTTTGGAACATAGGGATTGCTTCTAGGGATCTCAGTCCTATCTAGCGGGTGAGTCCCCATCCCTAGGCTCACTCGGTGCTGAATCCTACTCCCAACTGAAAGACACTGAACTGATTAGCTGAGCTGAACTAATTAACTAAACTGAAGTGATTAGAGGAACTGATGTTAGTGGGATTGTTTAGCGGAGCTAAACTGAGTTTACTAAGTTCCGTTGACTGACGGAATGTACTGATGTCTGAGGATTGACTGAGAGTACTGCAGTTATTGAGATTTTACTTGGAATACTGCTGAATTCTACTTTCTATCTAAATAAGGATGAACTTTACTAGCTGATGAGGTTACTGAGGTTCTGAACTGAATACTTACTGAGACATGATAACTAGCTGAGATTACTGAGATTACTGAACTACTGAAACTACTGAGATTTCTGAGTTTTACTGAGTCACATGACTGACTAAATTCTATCGATCATGGCTTGACTAAGAGTATCATGATAACAAGACATGACTCTAGGCACACAACTATATTTTTTGGGTACGAGTACCCCCAGGACTCGATGGAAGGAAACTTACAAACATGAATTTCTTGAATGCATGACCAACATCGATAATCCATAATATCATAACTTGGGAAATTTCATGAAATACATGGTTATCATACATCTTTTACATAAGTAGGATTCTTGCAAGTAAGTATAGCATAATCTCATAAGACTAGTTCATGAACAATCCAAAAATATTTACAAGACACAATATCAACATGAAAATCATTGGAACATAGGGGCATATCATGAATCCTTCACTAAGTCACAATTTAGCTATATTGCATGATATCTAGTTTCTTAGGCATTTCATCAAGCACCTTACATGCATAATTTTGGGCATAGGTATATTTATCAACATAACAATCTTAATCCATCCAAAATTCATGGGTTACAACTATCCTACTCATATGCTTCATGAAAACATATCAAGATACAACCTTGAACTCAAACAATAATCATCAACATGAATATAACCATAACACAATAAGAAAATCACAATTTATAATTTAAAACATGATTCTTGAGCTCCATGGATGAAAGAGGTCCATGGATGAATACTATTCATACCTTAAAGCTTGATCTTGAAAGAGATCTAATGTTTCTTGAAGGTTCTTAAAGAAATCCTCAGGCTTGCTCTTGATTTTTCTTGACTAGGGTTTAACCCCTTTTGGAGAGAATGTTCTTGTTCTTGAGGAGATGATCTTGAGAGAAAACCCTAATCTTGTGGTTGAGAGTGTATGAGAGAATTTTTGAGATGTTTAACTAAAGAAAAATAGGAGAAATTTATGTCCCTTAAGGGTTTTAAGTCGTGGGAAGTGAAGGAAAATACCAAAATACCATTACGAAACCACTTCCTAATTGCTGAATTTATCAGCTGACGACCAAGGCTGATAAGCCATCAAATCCATGATAGCCCATCATCCCAGGTCGTCACCTTGGAGCTGAAATTTTTGGGTTTCTGCCCAGGCCTGACGACATTCGTGATAAGCCGTCAGACTTGTGATAAGTTATCACAAAATGTGGTCACTTAGTTTTCCAGCCTGACATGCTGGAGTAAAATGGGCATAACTCTTTGCTCCGCTATCGAATTTTGGAAAAATTGGTATTATTGGAAATCTAATTCAATTATCTATCTTTTGATAGGTTATGATATCAATAATTCATAGTATAACGATTTATATACTCATTTGAAGTTAACTATAGCAATATCCTTCCCAAGAATTCAATCGGTAAGGAATGTTTTGATTCGTCTGATAGCTGGGAGTTATTTGAAGACTTAATATAAATCTAACTTGCTCATAAAACTATGAAAAAATCATGATGTACTATGCATGATCTTGAAATATGGTGCTAATATTGGTTTGGACTTTTTGGGGTATTACAGTCGCCCAGCCGCTCCTCAGGGAGCCTCGTCCAGTACTGGTGACGGTCAGCACCAGAATTAGTTTTATGTTTTATCATCCTGTCAGGAGCAGGAGGATTCACCCGATGCTGTGACTGGTATGCTTCACGCTTTTTATTTTGATATTTATGTATTGTTAGACCCTGGATCGAGTTTCTCTTATGTGACCCCGCTAGTTGCTATAAATTTTGAGATAAGTTCTAAAAAGTTCCTTGAGCCTTTCTTAGTTTCTACCCCAGTAGGTGAGTCAGTTGTTCCTAATTAAATCTATTAAAAGTGTCCTATCACTGTCTTTCATAGAGTCATGTTAGCAGACTTGATAGAGTTAGACATGGTTGATTTTGATCTTATTCTTGGTATGGATTGGCTCCATTCTTGTTATGCAACCATAAATTTTCACACCCGTGTGGTGAAGTTTAGTTTCCCGACGAGCCAGTCTTTGAGTAGTCAGGTAATTCAGTATCCCCCAAAAGTCATTTCATATCTTATCTTAAAGCCAGAAAGTTAATTTCTAAAGGATGTATCTATCATCTTGTTCGAGTCAAAGACACTAAGTTAGAGACTCCAACAATTCAATAAGTCAGTATGGTCAATGAGTTTTCGTATGTTTTTTCAGAAGATCTCCCAGGGGGTAAAGAATTCGATATTGACCTTCTTCTCGATACTCAGCCTATTTTTATCCCTCCATACCATATGATTCCCGCTGAGCATAAAGAGTTGAAAGAGCAACTCAAAGATCTTTTAGATAAAGGTTTCATATGGCCTAGTTTTTCTCTATGGGGCGTTCCCATCCTATTCGTGCAAAAGAAAGATGGTTCTTTGCGTATGTGCATTGACTATCGTCAGTTGAATAAAGTTAAAGTCAAGAACAAATATCCCCTTTTGAGAATTGATGAATTATTTGATCAACTCCAAGGTGTCAGTTATTTCTCAAAGATAGACCTTAGATCTGGCTAGCATCAGCTTAAAGTAAGGGAGTGTGATATTCCAAAGACAACTTTCAGAACCTGTTATGGTTATTTTGAGTTTTTAGTTATGTCTTTCAGGCTAACTAATGCCACAGCAGCTTTCATGGACCTCATGAACCGAGTGTTCAAATAGTATCTAGACATGTTTGTCATAGTATTCATAGATGATATCCTTATGTACTCCCGTAGTGAGGGTGACCATATAGATCATCTTAGGATTGTCTTTCAAACTCTTAGAGATCATCAATTGTTTGCCAAATTCAGCAAATGTGAATTTTGGTTAAGGTCAGTAGCTTTTCTCGATCATATTATTTTCGCCGATGGCATTAGAGTTGTTCCCCAAAAGACAAAAGTCGTAAAAAATTAGCCTAGACCTATCTCTTCGTTAGACATTACAAGTTTCTTGGGTTTATCCATTTATTTCCGTTGTTTTTTTGAAGGTTTCTTATCTATTGCATCTCCTATGTCTAGAGTAACCCAAAAGGAAGTTAAGTTCTAGTGGTCAGATTCCTGCGAGAAGAGTTTTCAGGAGTTGAAGACTCGACTCACTACAACCCCAATGTTAGCATTACTTGATGGTATAGATGGTTTTTTGGTGTATTGTGATGCCTCTAGAGTTGGGTTGGGTTGGGTTGTGTGTTGATGCAGAGAGGTAAGGTCAAGAAAGTTAAAGCCTCACGAAAAGAATTACCCAATCCATGATCTGGAATTAGCTATTGTGGTGTTTGTTTTGAAAATCTGGAGGCACTATCTGTATGGTGTTCATGTTGATGTATTCACGGATCACAAAAGCCTGCAGTATGTATTTACCCAGTGGGAGTTGAATCTCTGACATAGAAGGTGGTTAGAGTTGCTGAAGGATTATGATATGAGTGTGTTGTATCATCTGGGCAAGGCCAATATAGTGGAAGACGCCCTTAGTAGATTGTCTATGGGTAGTGTTGCTCATGTGGAGAATGATAAGAAAGAGTTAGATCGAGAAGTTCATCGTTTAGCTAGATTGGGGGTTAGGTTGGTTGATTCAGCTGAAGGGAATATATGGGTTCAAAGTAGTTTTGAATCTTTCCTAGTTTCGGAAGTGAAGGAGAAGCAAGATATGGATTCTAGTTTGGACAAACTAAAAGAGTCGGTTAAAGACCAAAAAGTAGAGGTTTTCTCCCAAGGGGGAGATGGCGTGCTGAGATACCAAAGTATATTGTGTGTGCCATGTCTTGATGGGTTGAGATAGCGGATTATGGCTAAAGCACATGGTGCGTGTTATTCTATTTATCTCGGTGCTACTAAGATATACCGCGACTTACTGGAAATCTATTGGTGGAGTGGTTTGAAGAGGGATATAGCAGCGTTCGTAGCTAAGTGTGCAACTTGTCAACAGGTTAAGGTAGAGCACCAATGACCTGGTAGTATGTTGCAAGAGTTTGGTATCCCCACTTGAAAGTGGGAAGAGGTGAATATGGACTTTGTGACTGGTTTACCCCATTCGCGTAGCCATTCGATTTGGGTTATTATAGACAGATTGACTAAGTCAGTGCATTTCTTGCCAGTTCATACGTCCTATACAGCTGAGGATTATGTTAAGTTGTATATCCAAAAGTTAGTCAGATTGCATGAAGTTCTTTTGTCTATCATCTCAGATAGGGGTACTCAGTTTACTTCCCAATTTTGGAGAGCTTTTCAAAAGGGCCTTGGTACCCAAGTTCATCTTAGTTCAGCTTTCCATCCTCAAACAGATGGTCAAGCAGAGTGGAACATCCAAACTCTAGAAGATATGTTGAGGGCATGTGCTCTTGATTTCAAAGGTAGTTGGGATGAGCATTTGCCACTGATTGAGTTCGCGTATAATAATAGTTACCATTCTAGCATACAAATAGCCCCGTTTAAGGCTCTTTATAAGAGAAGATGTAGATCACCCATAGGTTGGTTTGAAGTGGGTGAGGCCTCTTTGCTTGGGCCTGATACAGTGTTTGAAGATATGGAGAAAGTTAAATTGATTAGACAAAGATTGAAAACAGCTCAAAGTCATCAGAAATTCTATGTAGCTATAAGAAGAAGGGACCTTGAGTTTGAGGTTGGTAATTCAGTCTATCTGAAGATTTGACCCATGAAAGGGGTGAAGAGATTTGGCAAGAAGGGGAAACTTAGTCCCTGGTATATTGGCCCATATAGAATTATGAGTCGGGTTGGGAAAGTAGCTTATGAGCTTGATTTGCCACCAGACTTGTCAGCCGTTCATCCTGTATTCCACATCTCTAGACTTAAGAAGTGCATCGGTGACTCCACCATTGTAGTTCCTTTAGAAATCTCAGATATTCAGAACAACCTTTCTTACGAAGAGACTTCAGTTGAGATTTTAGATCATCAGATCTGTAGACTGAGTAACAAAGAAGTTCCCTTGGTCAAAGTTCTTTGGTGGAATCAGTCTGTTGAGGGTGCCACTTGGGAAGCAGAAGCAGATATGCGAGCCAAGTACACTCACCTTTCTTCGCAAACTCAGATTTAGCCAAAGGTAATACTCTCCCTTGATATAGTTCTTTTCTAATCATATATTCAGCTATATAGTTGTCCTCATGTAAGTTCATGCACTCATAGAATTACTCAGAAGCTTAGAATGATTTAGATTCAGTTGCTCAGTTTATTTCAGTAGTGCATGATAGCTTATAGTCTCATATTTCCTCAGTATTCTTAGTCTAACTAGCAACATTCGAGGATGAATGTTTCCAAGGGGGAGATATTGTAATACCCTGTACTTTTCTTAGCTTAAATTCATCCCTAGAATGTTAAGGGATAACTTCCAAAATGAATACTATTTACTTAGTCTGGAATTCTTCAGATTTAGACCTCCCATTGTGTGGAAAATTGAATAAGCTTTCCAACGATATAAGATTCGCCTAAATTCGATAACCGAGTAAGAAGACTAGTTTAAGTTCCATACGTAAAACACCATTATTTCAGTCATTAGTGCATCGCGGAGAAGGTTTAAATGACGATTTTCAAATTCCATTGGACCTCCACAATATTGTCGCATTACGGAGAGGGCCAATTTCTCGGTTGTCAATTTCTAGTGGGACTTCGTGATACTGACGCGTCGCGCCAATGGTCAAAATGGCAAACCAAAGGGCTCCGTGATGGTGGTGCATCGCGGTGAAATCCCAGTTCCCATTCGTCCATTTTCCAGTGAGCCACCGCAAAAGTGGCGCATCGCGGTGGCCACCTAGTTCACAAAAAGGTTTATTTTTCCAGTTCCATCTAAAAGATAAAAAAAAGGTATTTTGGTTATTTACTCAGCCCCAAACTGTCTTAAACAATGAATTAAACCCCTCCAAAGCACTTTACTTCCATTTTTCATCAAATCTCTCTCAAGCAAAACCCTAGCTCATCAAACTTTCTCTCCAAGAAATTCAAATTCCTCCATTAATTCTCCAAAGAAATTCAAGATTGAGGATCCCCAACACAAGAACTCTTAGAATTCGTCTTCAAAGCATTTATTGAAATCCAATATTCAAGCTTTTCATCAAAGATCATCAATTAAGGTATGTTGGGTTATGAACAAGGACAATCCTTTCGTCCTTGTGCCCAAAATTTATTTTAAATTCAAACTTACTGAATTTTATATAATTTCTCATGAAATTCAAGTTAGGGTTTACACCCATCATTGTTATTTTCAAGTTTATGATATTTTCAATGATTTAAAAGTTGAATTCCATGATTATGTTCATATTTTCATGCATATTGCTGAAATTTCCAGATTTTGAGTTGTCTTATCCATATTTACATTGTCAAGCATGATTATTATGATAGATTTAACATGAGATTGACACATGGGTTTCTAATCCCAAGATTTAGTATTATTACTTCAAGAAAGATGATGCTTTAAGCATCTTATGAGCAGGTTATTTATAGTTTTTCACTAAAACTTTGATTTTTCGATCACTGGTTTAGCTTTGGAATCCACTTTATAGATTGTCACAGTTTACAGAACTCAGATTAGCTTTATTTAAGGATTTACTCATATAAATGCATAATTGGTTTTCTATATGAACCCTTATGCTAGTTTTAAAAGTGAATTTTCAATGGTTTGAGCATACAGATTTAAGAGGGAGTAGTATTTAGAACCGAGCGGGAAGTGTGGGATTAGCATGCCCTATCTTCCACAGAACTACGTAGCCAACGTAGGTATAAATTATCAGATTATTTTAATTTTTATATGGATGACAGATTTAGCTTGTGATCAATCACATGGATTAGGTTATACTCCCTGGCAAGAGGATGACACCTCTCCCCAACGTGAGGTTTCTTCCTTAAGAGGTCAAAACATTGGACTCCATGTAGCTCACATGGTTTTTATCGGTTAAGAGAACCTCCCTTACAGATAAGCTTTTGAAAAAGTATTTCCCTAACAGTAAAGATTTTCAGAATAAGTTTTCAGATTTCACTTAGCCTATATGATTTTAGATTAAGAATAGAATGCAGATTTCAGAACTAAGTGTATGGCTTACAAGATTTACAGTATATGCTTTATTATTTATGATTTGTGGTCTTCAGATTTCAGATTTACTCAAGCCTATGTGAGTCATTTACATTTAGCATGCCTGATTTTATAACTTGTGATGATATTGCTCACTTATTGCATTCACCCCCATTACTCAGTACATCATCAAAGTACTGATCCACATATATGTCTATGTGCTACATTGTCTCATAATGTAGGTTCAGGTGCTTAGCCACAGAAGTGCGAGTGATGTTCGAGCATCTCATCTACATCTTTGTAGTTGGTGAGTCATCATAGTTCGGGGACTTAGCTATTCATATTTTCAGTTTATTAATAGAGGTTTCCGTATTCATTTCAGACAGTTTGAGTCAGCTAGGGCCTGTCCCAGTGACTCTCTAGATTCAGTTAGTAGAGGCTTGTAGGACTACTAGATTTAGTTTTAGACATTTGAATCAGTATTCAGAATCCTTCAGTATTGTTTTACCAAAACTTTTAGTATGTTTCAGATAAGATTTCCACATATATTATGATTTTACATTCATATCTCCTATTTTGAGATTCAGACTTAATAAAAGGCAGCCAGAGTTAGCTCAGGACTACTTGTAGTTTGGAGCATCGTGTGGTGTACCGGGAGCTCAGATTTTGGGGCGTTACATTTAGTTTCTTTCCATAATACAGTCGGCAACTATTCTAAGATCTTTCTAATTCACAAATAGCAAAAGGAGCAAACTGAGAGTAAAAAAGAGACTGATATTTGGCGTTTTTAAATTGAACACAAACATCTCTGTCCATGAATAGACATTTGATGTCAAGTTTTATAAAGTACAAGGGCTCCCGCAAAGTAACAAAGTGACTTTGTTTTTGCTGAAGTAGCAAAATTAATTTGCTATTTGTTGTCGACGATATTTTGACAACATCTTTTACAATTATCGCAAACCTTAGGAATAGTTTTGGCCAAACTTCTCCACTAAATCCACGAGATACAAACATCCTGTTGCTTTTTCGTTAATTTATAAGTTGGAAGTCTTTATTGGATATGTATGTAGAATATGACAGAGGTAGCAATTGAACTTTCTCAATAGTAGGCTTTTTAATAAATTGGCTTTAGATAGTTGCTTCATGTTTGCTTCAGTTTTATACGTTCTTTGTGTGTTAGTATTACGGAATATCGAGCTTCTTCTTCATTATCCTGCAAGTAGTCTTAGCCTAACTATACATCTTCACCAGTTCAAGACACATATATGGTAGCATAGTGCACTAAGTTCCTGCTAGGCGTGGAGTCCTAGAAAGTGTCGAACCATAAAGGTCTATTGTACACAATATTTATACTAACAATGCAACATGGTAAAAATTTTACCAGTTACGTCGAGGTTATCTTTCATGTTCTAATACAAATAAAAGCAGAGAAAAACACAGTATAGAACTTTGTAAATATCCTCTTTGGTGCATCAACTGTACAGAATCATAACCAATATATATTTAAATTAGAACCAATAGTTTAAACTCAAAATATAAACTCTTTAAACATGAATTATAAAAGATACTTAAAAGATTATTTAGTACTTTTGTTGATCATAGCAAACATACCTCTTTAGGTATGAGTGTCTTGGGAATGACTCAGCAGACGGATAGACAATAACATGACAAAATTCAATTTTTACAAATAAAAAATAATATTTACACTAATTAACATAAAAGTCAACGTAGACATTGTAATTAACATAGAATGCATCTTTTTCTCATCCAAAAACATAGCGACCACCATCATGAACTACTTGTGAAACTAAGCCCATTAATCGAGTAAAAGATCTCAGGAGGAAAAATGGTCGAGCCAGAATAGTTAAACCAGTAACCAACACGTCAAAAATCTTTCTTGAATTTATAAAGACAAGAGTCCAAGAGATAAAGAAGTAGAGTAAAACAGAAGAGTCCAAAAGATACAAAAAATATATTGTGAAGTTTTAAGAATTTTATATAAATTATACAGTAATGTATGTGTATGTGTATAATTGTAACAGATATTGCATGTTCTGATTCATGACTTGTTAATATCGGAGATTGCATGTTTTGTTGGTTCATGACTTTAGTGTGTTCTGGAGCATGTTAAATTGCCTCTCCACTTCTTCTGAGGTAGTGGTATGGACTACGTACATGTTAGTATGTTACCCTCCTAAGACCCCCATTATGTGGGAATATATTGGGTATGTTATTGTTATTGGGAGCATGTTAAATGAGGTAAATGATTGGTGCATGACTATTTGACTGACTTGTAGCTATAATACATGATTTTAAGTGTTAAGTCAATTAGAAGACTTTATATCGATTTATGACTTGCTTTTTTCGGTATTCAAGACATTTATTTATATTTTCATATTAGTAAATAGAAAAAAAAAAAAAAAGACTCAAGGGTGACAGTTTTATGAATATAGTTGGGCTATTAAAGTTGATGTTAACAGATGAACTAGACTGTTTTTGGCTATGGCTAAATTGCGTTTTGCTTCATCTCCAGCTTACTATTCTAATTTATTCATACTATTTGAACCAATGCCAACTTTATAATGATTCTCTGCACACGTACAACCAAATAAGCTTGGTGACTAAATATTGATATTCCATGCTTGAAGTTACTTGTGTTTGCTATATGCCTATATCCTTGCCTTGCACTTTATGAAGTTCCCTGACTGTATGAAAAATGTCGGTAACAAAAGAAGTCTTTAGAAAAGCCAATACTTACTTTGAATGGATCCTCACCTCAAGAACCGATCTCGGGCGTTCCCTTTCTTTTCAGCTTTTGCTTTGATCTCTCTTAGTCCAACAAGTGCTATCAGGCACACCCTTAAGGACCTATAACATCACTCAAATATGAGCAACACAATCTCAAAATGAATTACCATTTCTATTATCTATATTTACAATTGTAATAGACATTTGATATGTCTTTGAATTTTCTTAATGGTAGCAATTCATTACTGCCATATTATTACTCCTTTAACCTGCATTAACTTTAATCCTCAATTAATATTGTTTGTCCGTTGTTAAAATAGTCTTGAATAGGTTTTCAATTATAATTATTAGTTTGATATTGTGACATAATCCTAACTAAAATAATTGGGTCATTAGTGAGTTATTCATGGATGGTCATCCAACTTTGTATTCATTACTCAAAAATTATTATTCTTTGTTTTGCTATACAAAAGTCATTTAACTTTGATTCATCTTTTAGAAAAGTAACTGTGACAAAATTTGGATAAAACTCTACCTTAAATATGAGAAAATAATAAAAATATCGCTTATATTTATGGATAAGTTCAAAATAGTCTCTTAAATATACTTTTGAGCAATTTTGTTCCACTATTTTGCTAAGAATAATCCTTTTTTTCATATATTTGGCAAATTTTACCTATTAAACTTAATGAAATTGAAAAAAATAAAACCAGAAAAAAGAAAACTTTAAAATCTATTTATCATAAATGTAAAATAATTACAGTTTCATTTATTTACCATTACTAATATTCTATTTTATTTAATTAATTTATAGACATATTTTCTTTACTTTTGTTAAATATTATTTTGTTCATACTATCAGTACATTATTAAGTAAATAAACATGATTTTCAAATTATTTTGTAATAGTTTCTATGGATATAATTATCAATACATTGAATATGCGACCTAAACTATAATTTTTTAGTAAATACAGTTATTAAAAGAAAATAAAAAATAAAATAATGCTACTCATTGTCAAATTAAAAAAATAAATAAAAAGTTTTGATTGAAGATTGTTTGGAGAGGTCGGTTATAGAGCTGAAAGATTTGTTGAAAGTTGAAAATTGGGGCATGATGAAAATTTTAAGAATTTATACAAGTATTTCACTTCTTGATATTTCAATTATCTATAATATATTAAAAGTGTGAAAACCGCGATTCGAACTTTTTACCCTTCATTAAAAGTTTTTAGAGTAGACAAAATTGTCTTTTCACTAATTTTCTCTAATTATTATATTATATTTATAATATTTAAAATAAAGAAGTCCTTAAATATATGGTAACAAAAAAATATATAGTACAATAAATGAAAAAATTTAAAAGTAAATGTAATATTTTTGATAAACAAATCCCGATTGAAATCCTAAAATTAGCATAGAAATCCTAATATTGTGTATTAATTATTTTATTTAGGACTCTCTCTCTCTATATATATATATATACGGACAGAAAAAATACTAGCATCCCCAAAAATCATTGATGAGGTAGGCTTCCTAATTTATTTTTCTCGCACTTTTTTTCCCAGAAAACTAGATTTGTTTGTATATGTGTTGAGTTTAGATTGATGATGATTTTATTTTTTGAATTCATTGTAAATGGTTAGAAATCAACATATGATTGGATTTACTTAATGTATTGCGTTATTCATAGTGATTATGCAGGAATTTTATTTCCTTGACGATTATGACTTATATTTAAGGTAAGTATTCTCCATAAAAGTTTGATGTATTAGTGTATTAACTATGCTATTCATCTTGATTTATTAATGTATTATATTATTCATCGTGATTATGTAGGGACTATATAATAAAAGAAATTCGCATGATTTTTTTAATTATTTTTTGGTGTCTTATTTAGTTTATGTGATAATTTTTTCAAATTATTTGTAAATTTTAATAGTGCATCTACACGTCTATAAAAAAATTTATCAATAGGCGGAAAGAGTAATAGAAACCTCCCTAAAATCATGTTTCACAATCTTTTCTTTTGAGATTATGTAAACTTACACACACCCGGTGTATACACCAAGTCAATATATGCATGCCATGTGTTTGAATTTAAAGTTCATGTTACTTAACCATGATTAATCAACATGTATTTTACTTAATTTAATTACATAATCATGATAAAAAAATATTAGTTTGGTGTATACACCGGGTGCGTGTAAGTTTTACCGTGTGATAAATGATGTGGTTATTTTCTTAGATTTTTATAGATTAGATAATGTTGACCCATACTAACAACGTTCTTTGTTTTGGTATTACAGTGATTTGTTGTCTTCTTGGTTCAAGGGGTGATATTATTGAAGAAAAATTTGGATGAATTTGATATTTGAAACGATCGAAAAATTTGATGAAATAGGTGAAATTTATAATTTTGTGTGATTTGATTATTTTACCCCTCTCCGTAATTACATTGTGCTATTTTTGGGGTGTGGGAGTGATTGACATGATTTTCGATGCATTTTGGTATCATTTATGCAATATTGTGGTTTTTTATGGCTTTGAGAGCCTTATTTTGGATTTATGTGGATATCTTTTGATCCGTGTGACGGATGGCCAAACGGACTGAAACCCATTTTGGGGGTTCGTTTTGATCCCGAATCAAAAGTAGTCAATATGGGGTGTCTTTGGTTTTGTTTTGACACGTAGATTTCATATTTGATATTCTTAGTAGAGTTTGGAATTGTTCGTGAAAAGTAAGGTCGCGGGTTCAAGTGTAGCGGACCGGTTTCGGCTTTCGAGGTAGGTTATGGCTTAACTCTTTCAGAATGGGCTGGGTAGTAAATAATGATACAAAATGCATGTTAAGGGTGGAAACTAATCATGAAAATGGCAATTTATGTGTTGTGCCCGTGTGGGGGCCTATATGTGATGTAATTATCAAAATTGAGTTATTATGTGATATGTGTGACCGTGTGGGGTCCTATGTGATATTGATAGCCTTGAATACATGTGAATAATTGTATTGTGTTGTTAAAATGCTTAATTTGGTACCTTTGGTGTATTGTGATTATAGTCATACTTTATTGGCATATGAGATATGTGGAAATTCATAGATGAAACAAAAATAATGAGTGAATATTGACTCATGTGGTTGTGAAAATGTATCATTACGGTTGGTTATGGAAATATATCATGTGGTTTGTTGTGGAAATAGTCATTGTGATTGGTTGTGACCATTATAACTTCATATCATACTCATTCATGAAACATTAGTACCACTGTGACAACATCTGAGAAACACTGGTTACACCTTTTTAAAAGATATGGTAACACCTTATAAAACTCTTTCTGAGGGATACGTCGGAAAGGAGATATGAGATATGTGGATTGTATATGGGTTGACGAACCCCCCATGGGTCCTACGTCAGGAAGCTTTAGCTCCGTAGGTATATATGGGGATTGTGCGACGATCCCGGAGGTTGTGCGATGACCTCGTGCATCATCATTATCATCATCATCATCATCACATACATTGTACTTACTTTATTATGTTTATGTTGTGTTGTATTGTCTTATTGACTTGTCATCTATGTATTTGTCTTATCTTCCTTTAATTGTATCTGATGATCTTGTATCTACATGTTCTCTATTGTTCTATTTATATATGACATATGTATACTTGTGTTCTATATCTTGGTGTGTCATTGTAATATATGTGATATATATTAGAACTGTTAGTGCAAGCAGTGTGGGCTACCGTTGTGGGACATTTTCTGATTGCAGATGACGTGCCCTTAGTGTATATTTTGTATGCTTTATTTACTACTTTGTTTGTTCGGCCTATGATACCTACTGAGTACAAGTGGACCGTACTCATGCCTACCACGCCCTTTCGGTGCAGGTCTTAGCTCGAGTGCGCCTCAGATTTCTTGACTCGGGTGATTGTTGGATCTTCTAAGGTAGCAGTTGGATATTCATGTGTCCGAAGTTCACCTCTATCTTTCTAAAGTAGTTATGTCTTTATTAGTATTCGGAGACAGATATTATTCCTTTTATGGTTATTTTTCCGATGTATTTGACTTTTGGATTGTATTAGTAGTTCTTACACTATTGACACCTGGTTTTGGGCATGATTTGTATTTTGGATAAGTTCTTTCCGCATTATTATGATTACTTATATGGTTCGGCTTTGTTCTAGAAGCCTTGCCTTGGGATATTTTTTTTCTTTTTCTCTTTTCTTATCAGTTTGAGTGATAGGCTTACTTGTCAAGGTATGCCGCGACAAGTGTCATCATGACCCTCTTTTTTGGATCATGACAAATTGGTATCAGAGCAGCCAAGTTTCATTGGTCTCAATAATGTAAGAACGAGATGTCTAATAGAGTCTCGTAGATCGGTACGTAGATGTCCGTATCTATCTTCGAAAGGCTATAGGATGTCTGTAGGAAACCTCCCTCATTTTATTCCTTATCGTGCGAATTCTTTCATATCTTGTGTTCTGAGTTGTGTTTCACTCTTTCTGCACGGATGGTGTGGCTTATATTATATATCAGTTGAGAGATGTTGTGGTCGGTTGTAGGCTTCTTGATGCTCCTGAGTTGTTATGGGATCAGTTTGTTAATACCTTTCTGGAGAGATTTGTGCCTTTCAGTTTGAGAGATTGTATGTGAGACAAGTTTGATCATTTGGAGCAGGGCTCCATGACAGTTTTTTAGTATAAGGCATGGGTCCATGCCCTGTCCAGATATTTCTATGATAGCATTTCCACCGAGTTTGAGAAGATTTGAAAGTTTGTGAAGGGTTTGGTTGTCTCCTTTCAGTTGGCTACGTCTTAGATGGTTGTGTTTCGAGCTACTCTTTAGAGTATTGTGGATCACGCTAAGATGACAGAGGGTATTATTTATGCATCTCAAGGAGGCGCCAAAAGGGTGTGTCATTTTGGTGAGTTCAGGAGTCTGACCTATCGAGGTAGAGATTTTAGAGTTTCTCATAGATATCATGGTAGGCCAGTGCAGGTGATTTTATTAAGTTCAACTGGTGGATCTCCTAGTTCAGCAGATCAGGGTAGCCATTCGGGCTCAGTTGTACTTTCTTTTATTGAGACTGGTTGTAGAGGTTGCTATGTGCATGATTAGATTGGCCATGTGGCCAAGGACTGTTCTCGTTATATGTTTAGAGCTACTCCTATTTTAGCTATGAGAGGTAGGGATTCTACCAAAGGTGCAAGAGGTAGAAATGGTATAGCCCATGGTGGTGGTGGTGGGGCTACTCAGCCAATTTGTAGTCGTGGGTAATGTTATTCTATACCAATCAGATCTGAGGCGGAGGCTTCAGATGCTGTGATCTCAGGTACCGTTCTATTTGTTTCAGACCTGCATCTGTATTATTTGATCCTAGATTGGTTTTCTCCTATGTGTTTGTGTATTTTTCTTTGGATTTTGATTCCATTAATGAGCCTCTTGCCATGCCTATTCATATATCTATCCCAGTAGGTGATTCTTTAGTGGTGGATCGAGTGTACCGATATTGTGTTGTGACTTTTGTTGGCATGAGACTTTAGTAGACTTGCTTGTGTTAGATATGGTTGATTTTGATGATTATTTTGGGTATTGATTGCTTGGCTCCTTATATGTTGGCTTAGATTATTTTGCTAAGACCGTGACATTAGTTTTGCCGGGTGCGCCAAGGATAGCTTGGAAGGGTATACTTTATTCGGGTCCTGAGAGGATTATATCTTATATTTAGGCTTGTAAATTGGTTGAGAGGGGATGTGTATCTTACTTGGATCATATTCATGAGACCAGTGTTGTTTCACCTTCTTTCTTGGATTCTGTCTGTGTTGTCCGTGAGTTTATGGAGGTGTTTCCTATGGACTTTCCTAGTATGCCTTCGGATCAAGATATTGATTTTATTATTGATGTTGAGCCGGGCACCAAGCCCATTTATATCCCTTCTTACAGGATGGCCCCAGTAGAGTGGAAGAAACTTAAGGATCAATTGCAGGAATTATTGGATAAGGGATTTATCCGACCTAGTGTTTCACCTTGGGGTGCACCTGTCTTGTTTGTGAAGAAAAAGGATGGGTCTATGCGGATGTGTATTGATTATCGACAGTTGAATAAGGTGACGGTTAAGAATAAGTATCCTCCTCCTCGCATCGATGATTTATTTGATCAACTTTAGGGTGTTGTGGTGTTTTCGAAGATTGATTTGAGGTTTGGTTATCACCAGTTGAAGATTAGAGCTTCGTATATTTCGAAGATAGCTTTTCAAACTCGATATGGTCATTATAAGTTCTTGGTCAAGTCTTTTGGGTTGACCAATTCCCCTGTCTTATTCATGGAGTTGATGAATCAGGTGTTTCGACCATATCTCAACTCCTTTGTTTTGGTATTTATAGATGATATCTTGCTTTATGCCAAGAGTGAGGATGAGAGGAGCATTTGTGGATTGTGTTTTAGAATTTGAGGGATGAGAAGTTGTATGCTAAGTTCTCTAAGTGCAAGTTTTGGTTGGAGTTTATTTCTTTCTTGGGTTATGTGGTGACTAAGAAAGGTATTATGGTTGATCCAACTAAGGTTACAGCGGTTCGTGATTGGGATAGACCTACTTTGCCCGTCGAGATTCAAAGTTTTGTTGGCTTAGCCGGGTATTATTTATGTTTTGTTGAGGGTTTCTTTTCCATTGCAGCTCATTTGACTAAGTTGACTCAGAAAAAGATTTTCGTCTAGTGGTCTGATGCTTGTAAGGCAAGCTTTCAAAAGCTCAAGGATTTGTTGACTTCAGCTCCTATCTTGACTTTGCCCAAGGAAAACGTGGGTTTTACTGTCTTTGGTGATGTTTCAGGTATTGATTTAGGTGTTGTGTTGATGTGGAAGGGCAAGGTAATTGTTTATGCATCTCGTTAGTTGAAGACTCATGAGAAGAATTATCCTACCTATGATATAGAGTTGTGCTCAGTTGTGTTTGCCTTAAAGTTGTGGAGGCACTACTTGTATGGAGTCCATTGTGAGATCTTTTCAGATCATCATAGCCTTTAGTACTTCTTTACTCAGTGGGATCTTAATATGAGGCAGCGCTGTTGACTTGAGTTGCTTAAGGATTATGACTTGACTATTCTCTACAATCCAAGCAAGGCTAATGTTGTTGCGGATGCCTTGAGCCGAAAGTCGACTAGCATGGGTAGTTTGGCGTATCTTTTGACCTAGGAGAGGCCTTTGGCCTTAGAGGTTCAGTCTTTAGCTAACCAGATGGTTAGACTTGATATTTCGACACTGAGGCATTTTTTGGCATTTATGGATGCTAGATCTTCTTTAATGGAGCACATCCGAGCTCATCAGTTTAATGATGTTGGATTGAGGTTTATTCGAGACAAGGTATTGGGTGGAGAGGCTAAGGAAGCCTTACTTGATTCAGATGGAGTTTTGAGGATTAGAGGCCGAGTTTATGTGCCGAAAGTAGGTGACTGGATTAGGTTGATCTTGGAAGAGGCCCATTGTTTCAGATATTCCATCCATCCAGGTGTGACTAAGATGTATCGTGATTTAAGACATCACTACTAGTGAGGTGGTATGAGGAAAGATATAGCAGATTTTATGGCTTGTTGCCTATGTTGCCAGCAGGTGAAGGCCGAGCATATGAGACCTGGTGGTTTGCTTCAGAGGTTACCCATTCCTGAGTGGAAGTGGGAACGCATCACTATAGACTTTGCGACTGGTTTGCCTTGTACATCTCATGGTTCTTACAGTGTTTGGGTCATCGTGGATCGATTGACCAAGTCAGCTCACTTTATTCCGGTTGAGGTCTCATTCAGTGCTAAGAGGTTGGCCCGTATCTACATTCATGAGATTGTGTGTCTACATGAAGTGTCGGTGTTCATTATTTCAGATCGAGGTTTTGTGTTCACATCTCACTTTTGGAAGACTTTTCAGGATGAGTTGGGTACTCGAGTGGATCTAGTACAGTGTTTCACCCTCAGACTGATGGCCAGTCAGAGCGGACTATACAAGTTTTGGAGGATATGCTTCGCGCATGCGTAATGGATTTCGGTGGCCAGTGGGAGCAGCATTTGGCTTTAGCAGAGTTTACATATAATAATAGCTACCATTCTAATATTGATATGGCTCCTTTTGAGGCGTTGTCGCTCTCTAGTAGGTTGGTTTGATGTTTTAGAGGTGAAACCTCGAGATACAGACTTGCTTCATGAGTCTTTGGATAGAGTTCGGGTCATTCAGGATATACTTAGAGCGGCTCAGAGTAGGTAGAAGTGTTATGCTGATCATAAACTTTGTGCCTTGAGATTTGGTATTGGTGATCGTATTTTCCTTCGAGTTTCACCCATGAAAAGTGTGATGAGTTTTGGGAAGAGGGGCAAGCTTAGCCCCAGGTATATTGGTCCATTTGAGATTCTTTGGACTTTTGGTGATGTGAATTATGAGTTGGCTTTGTCCCTTGATCTATCAGCTGTTCATCCAGTTTTTCATGTTACTATGCTTCGTCGCTATATTCCTGATGAGTCTCATGCCATTCATTGGGAGTCGGTTCAGTTAGATAAGCGGTTGTTCTTTGTTGAGGAGCCGGTTTTCATTTTGGCTAGAGATGTTAGGCGGTTGAGCTCTAGAGTGATCCCTGCGGTTAAGGTCCAGTGGCAACATCGACCTATAGATGAAGCTACTTGGGAGGTCGATTCTAATATGCGTAGTTCTTATGCTAAGCTTTTCATTGATTCAAGTATTTCTTTGCCTTAGTTCGAGGACGAACTAGATTTTTAGTGGTGGATAATGTAACGACCTAAAAATTTGATGAAATAGGTGAAATTTGTGATTTTGTGTGATTTGACTGTTTTACCTCTCTCTGTAGTTACATTATGATATTTTTGGGGTGTGGGAGTGATTGAGATGATTTTCGATGCATTTTGATATCATTTATACAATATTGTGGTTTTTATGGCTTCGAGAGTCTTATTTTGGATTTATGTAGATATCTTTTGATTTGTGCAACGGATGGCCAAACGAACTGCGTCAACAGCTTCGGAATATCGATTTTAGGCTAGGTAGACCTTTGGTTCGGGTCCCGGTGCACCCGAGCTCATTTCGACCCATTGATTTGAAAGTTGGAAAATTGAAAATATAGGTGTGGGACCCACATTTGATTGAAACGACCTCGGATGGAAAATCCGACTTCGCAAGAATATCCAGAATGCCGATTTTAGGGTGTTAGCATGTTTGGTATGATTTTACGATTTTTAAATCTTATTTCGACTCTCAGTTTAAAAAATTGTAATTTCGAGTTTCGGGGGTCAACTTTGTGAATACGATATTTTTTTGAAAAATTTGATATCGCCATCACGTCCGGAACGTCGAATTTAGTGTGGTTGCATAGTTCGTTTGCATGTATCGGACTCCGAACAAATTTCGGGCACCCCGTCGAAATCCATTTCGACTTGAGAGAAAAAAACTGCACAGCTATTGCAGAAAATCTGCAATAAATAGCAGATTTTTCACCCTTTTTGGCTCATTTAGCTCATTTTCATCTTGGCTCTTGAGAGTTAAACCCTAAAATAGTATGGGAGCTTAAAAGTAAAGTTTGTGAGAGCTTGAGAAGTAACATTAACACCTTTTTCTTGGTTTGATTACGGATTAAAGGTACGAATTCACCCATTTCTTAGTAATTTTTTTATTAATTTCTCAAAATCTAAAAATCTTAGGGCATGATTTTAAACCCAAATTTCACTCATTTTCACTTGAATAATATTTTTATCTTATAATTACTAATTTTTCATCAATTTAACCTTCAAAACAACTCTGATTCTTGATTTTAACTCGAATTTCAAAGATTTTATCCGGTAAAACTCAAAGATGGTTTGTCTTTGATTTGAACCCCATTTTTGGCTCGATTTAATTTGGGTTTTCAGCTGTAGGTTCCTAAAAATATGGGGAACATGTTTTTGAAGTAAAGTTTTGATTTTGCCCTTTTTTTTTGGAAACTCATTTTGAGGGTCTGTTTTGACCCCGAATCAAAAGTATTCAATATGGGTGTCGTTGGTTTTATTTTGACGCATATATTTCATATTTGATGTTCTTAGTAGAGTTTGAGATTGTTCGTAAAAAGTAAGGTCGTGGGTTCAAGTATAGCGGACCAGTTTCGGCTTTCGATGTAGGTTATGGCTTAACTTTTTCAGACTAGGCTGGGTAGTAAATGATGCTACAAAATGCATGTTAAGAGTGGAAACTAATCATGAAAATGACAATTTATGTGTCGTGCCTTTGTGGGGGCTATATGTGATGTAATTGTCGAAATTGAGTTATTATGTGATATAATGTTGTGTTGGATGTGTGGATGCACAAGGGCTGACAGGATTAGGAATGAAATTATTTGGGAGAAGGTTGGAGTGGTGTCAGTGGAGGATAAAATGCAGAAAGTGAGGTTGAGATGGTTTGGTCATGTGATGAGGAGAGGCACGAATGCCCCAATTCGTAGGTATGAGAGGTTGGCCTTAGAAGGTTTTAAATGGGGTAGGGGTAGGCCAAAGAAATACTGGAGAGAAGTGATTAAATGTGACATGGAGCAGTTACAGCTGACTAAGGACATGACCCTAGATAGGAAGATATGGAGGAAAAATATTAGGATAGAGGGCTAAGGGTATGGTTGAGTCATAGTCAGTATTTAGGTGGACTTTGGTATCCTTTGTTTGGCAATGTACATATTTTTGTGGATGTCATACCTATGTTATTTTATCGTGTTCTATGCTCTTGATGCTTATGTATACTGCCTTTTATCTTGAGCTGGGGGTCTATCGGAAACAGCCTCTCTACCTCTATAGAGGTAGTGGTATGGATTGCGTACACTCTACCCTCCTCAGACCCCACTGTGTGGGAATATAATAGGTTTGTTGTTGTTGTTGTTGAGTTATTATGTGATATGTGTGACCGTGTGGGGTCCTATGTGATATTGATAACCTTGAATAGATCTGAATAATTGTATTGTATTGTTAAAATACTTAATTTGGTACCATTGGTGTATTGTGATTATATTCATACTTTATTGGCATATGAGATATGTGGAAATTCATGGATAAAACAAAAATAATGAGTGAATATTGGCTCATGTGGTTGTGGAAATGTATCATTGTGATTGGTTGTGGAAATATATCATGTGATTGGTTGTGGAAATAGTCATTGTGATTGGTTGTGAGCATTACATCTTCATATCATACTCATTCATGAAACATTGTTACCACCATGGCAACATTTAAGAAACACTGGCAGCACCTTTTTAAAAGATATGGTAACACCTTATAAAACCCTTTCCGAGAGATGTGCCGAAAAGGAGATATGAGATATGTGGATTGTATATGGGTTGACGAACCCCCCATGGGTCCTACGTCGGGAATATTTAGCTTCGTAGGTGTATACGGGGATTGTGAGACGATCCCGGAGGTTGTGCGATGACCTCGTGCATCATCATCATCATCACATACATTGCACTTACTTTATTGTGTTTATGTTGAGTTGTATTGCCTTATTGACTTGTCATTTATGTATTTGTCTTATCTTCCTTTAATTGTATCTGATGATCTTGTATCTACATGTTCTCTATTGTTCTATTTATATGTGACATAATATATATTTGTGTTTTATATCTTGGTATGTCGTTGTAATATATGTGATATATATTAGAATTGTTAGTGCAAGTAGTATGGGCTACCGTTGTGGATATTTTCTGATTGCGGGTGACGTGCCCTTAGTGCATATTTTGTATGCTTTATTTACTACTTTGCTTGGTCGGCCTATGATACCAACTAAGTACAAGTGGACCGTACTCATGCTTACTGCATCCTTTCGGTGCAGGTTCTAGCTCGAGTGCGCCTCAGATTTCTTAACTCGGGCGATTGTTGGAGCTTCCAAGGTAGTGGTTGGATATTCATGCATCCGAAGTTCACCTCTATCTTTTTAAAGTAGTTATGTCTTTATTAGTATTCGGAGACAGATATTATTCCTTTTGTTGTTATTTTTCCGATGTATTTGACTCTTGGATTGTATTAGTAGTTCTTACACTATTGACACCTGGTTTTGGGCATGATTGGTATTTTGGATAAGTTCTTTCCGCATTGTTATGATTACTTATATGGTTTGGCTTTGTTCTAGAAGCCTTACCTTGGGATATTTTTTTGTCTTTTCCTCTTTTCTTATCAGTTTAGGTGATAGGCTTACTTGTTAAGGTATGCCGCGACAAGTGTCATCATGACCCTCGTTTTTGGATCGTGAAAATATTTTTTTTGGCAAAGGTGTGTACCTTATTTCCTTTTCTATTGTACTTCTATACTCTACCTTTTCTAGATCTCACTTAGTGGGAATACGTTGAATTGAATAGGTTGTTGTCGTTGTAGTAATTAAAATTATTGTTCAACAAATCTTTAACTAGGTCCATGACATGTATTTTTTTTCAATATGTATAAAGATTTAAAAAGATCAAATTATTTTTGGTTTACCAATCCTTTTTTTGTCTATTTTAAAATTTCTATAAAAGGAGTTATTTTCAAATTCTTCTTCCATCGACTTTGTGCAGTTTCGAACTGGCAAATGAATATTCGGTCGGGCTTCATCGAACCTTTTTTTAAGGTACCTTTTTTTTCAAGGTTACATTTATTCATATTATTCTAATATCTCTATTATCATTTTGATTTATTGTAGTTTCTGTCATGTTACTACCCACTATTTTTTAATTATTATGTCTTTATCATTGTAATATCTTAAGTGTCCCACGCATATGAAAGTCTTTGTTATTTTTCGTTGTTTTTAAAAAAATTTATTTCATGTGGTGGATTTAAAGAAGACAATAGTAATTCTTACGCCAACACAAGTTGCTTATCTTCAATATAATTTAGCCTAGATTGTCTCCTTTGCATAGAAAACTTTGCTTGATCTCAAGCACTTTGCTTGTACTAAATAGTATGAGGTACACACATTATATTTGTCTTTTATAAATAATTATTACTATTAGTTGACACATTATATATGTGCAAATTACGTACATAAAAAGGAAAGACAAGTCTAGAAGAAAAATAGACAAACTATGACATCATTATGGCTTGTTGTATTTGGTTTCAACAATTGAACTGACAAACATCAATAAGCAATACTATACTACGCATGGACAAGAAGTCATTCTTAACAATTGAGAAAGAGTCTTGAAAGACGTTGACCTATGAAACAAACAGGTTCCACTATTATTTATTACAATTACAATTAATTTTTCTTATTTTGTGGACATGATGATTATTACTCTCATTCATATGTTCCTACTACTCTATTTTTCTTTGTCATCAAAGTAAGTAGAGACAATATATGAAAAGATTGTGTCCGTGAAGATTTCCTGATAAGTATATGGAAAGGTTGTATATACCTGAAGGAAACCTAAAACAAATGAAAAGAGTCCTAAATATATTGAAACTTTTGGATTGTGTACATAACAACACAACCTCAAATAGAGTCTTTCTTCTTTGAAAAAAATAGCAATAATAATTTGAGAAGAAACCCAATATTGATTTCAAGAATTCTACAAGTTACTTTTCTTTATTTGAATTTAAATAAAATTCTACTTAGGTTTAAAGAAATCACATCTATACAAGGATTTAATTATAGAACGTGGTCAACCTCATTAGACTTATGGACATATGGGCAATTAGAAGATATATATACTTTATGGCAGCCTCCGTAAAATTTCTAAAAGCAAATCATACTTCTTATAAAATTTATTCTTTTGTATATAATTTTATTTATTAACACGAAACATGCATGCAGAGCCATAATGTATTATTGAGTATATCAATTTATTTAGAATGACCATTAAGATATATTTAGGTGAAATTGGTCTGCATAGAATAATTTTTGCGATTTTTTAGATTCTCCATAATTTGATCATCATGACAAAATGAAACTAATGATTCACGTGTATTCATTTAATATTAAAAAAAAAAAACTCAAAACCAAATATAATGGAAAGCATGATAGATTTTACAAAAAAAATAAAATAAGGAAAGCATTATAGAAAATTTATTATTTATTTAATCATATATTTTATAATATTTTGATTTAATATAGGGGTAAAATGATAATTTAATTTTTCACTGTGGTGTTTCTCACTTTTAGGATAAATAAATAGTTCCCCCAAATGGGCATTACACGTTTTCAAAATGCTTCATATAAAATTTATATTACAAATGATAAATTTTAGATACTATATATATATTATTGGGTTTTCTATGTGCTATAAAATAAAAATCAATCAAAATATACCAAAAAAAAAAAGTAAAAACGGTTTGTTTGAGGTTAGATAATTTTGCAAACATGATGCTACTTTAGTGACATTTATAGTACTTTAATTTATAATCTCTATCTCTAATATTTAATCTCTAATCTCTATTATATTAAATGTATGAAGACATTTAGAAAAGTGAATCGAATTTTATGTCTTTCATTAAAAGATCTAATGTTAAATAAAATTGTCTTTTCACATTTTTCTTCAATTATTATATATTTAATATTAACTCATAAAATATACGGGATCACGACTTTAAAATATATGGTACGAATTTAATATATGGTAAGATTTTTTTCTTAAATTAAGAGTTCTAAAATATATGATAGAAGGTAACATGCTGCGAGTGTCGATCTTCTAAAGAAGGTTCCTTGTGGAGGGAGTAGGGGAGGGATATGGGATGCTTGGTGTATTAATTTGCCAAAGCAATCTTGCTATCAAGATGGCGAAGAAATTCAAGGAGAAGAGTAGTTATGGAAGCTATAGTGGCGCTACATCACGCTTGACTTCAGATTTGGCCATCCTCCTATGCAAGTATATTATTTTGGCCCTTATTTATTACTTAAGAGATGCGTGAGAATAAGTAGAAAAATAATTTTCAAAAATTAAAAATGTCTAATAGTAATACTTTTGGTAATTCTTTTCATAGCATATTATTTTTACCTTATAATAGTAAAAATATTAATTTGTTGTCTCTGACACTTTCTAACGATATAATGTTATCATGGAAAGTTATTTAAGCTTCTTCTTTTTTTGTTCTATAGTCTTTGTAGTTTTTCTTAATTTAGTTTAAAGTTGTTTTTAATGCTTTTATATGAATTTGTAGGAATATATAAATTTTTCATTTAAGTGCTTTTCGTATTTAATAAAATCATCAATTTCTTTATTAATCAAGACATACTTTCTTTTAGAATATTAAAGTGATTTTATAAATTAAACTTATTGAAGCGAGGTACACGCACAAAGCGCTTACCTTAGACTAGTTTCATAAAAGAATGTATTCCAAGTAATCTTAGCATCCAAGTAATCTTAACATTCTTGTTTAACGACAACAAAGAGAGCAGATTAATCGCTTACATACTTTTTATGTTTATTTTATTTTATTTTTTAACAGTATTAACGAATGAAATAACTAAACGGGAAAAAGCTAATAAAATATGTTTAAAAATTAATCAAGTAAAATAGTATTAATAGGGGAACATAAGTTTATGTATACATTTTTGTATTAGTGATAAATACGTTAAAGAAATTATTACAAAGAAATCGAAATAATCAAAGTACGTGTGTTATCATATTAAACATGAGATATCAACATTATGAAGAGAAATTTGTGAAGGGGTCGATGAAATTATTCTAAAAGCAGATAAATTACGTCTGGTAAGATACATAAAATACTGCAATAAACCAAAAAAATAAAAATTGCAAAGAATACAACTCTAAATATGAGTAAATATTAAATTCATTTTTTTTTACGGTTCTATAAAATTTAACATCCAGAGTTTGTTAATTATTTCATGAAGGTCATATGTACTCACATTTAGCAAGTTTAAAGTAACAAAACTACTCAAATATATTTTTGAAGGATCATTTTGAACCTACCATCATAAGGGGTCTTCTTTTACTTTCATTTCACATTTTAGATAGGGTTACCAAATTTTGTCAAAGTTACTTTTATAAAAAATGAGGCAAAGTTAAATAATTTTTGTGTAACAAAACAAAGAACAATGAATTTGGGTAACAATTGTTGGGTTCATAGTATATGAATGAAGTGTGAATGGAAAAAATGGAGAGAAAAATGGTGGAAGGAAGGAGATACCAATTTAGAAGGTATACTCCCAAATTGGAAAGTCCACTAATTCTCCCACATTGATGGGAGAAGGGAACTTTGTAGTGTTTATATTAATGAACACTTACTCCACATGATAAGTGAGCAAGAAAATAGAGATGCCTCGCGTCGTCGTCGTCGTCGCTCGCTCGGCTTCGAATTTGGATTTGGATTTGGATTTGGCAAATGGTCGATGAGATCTATCTTTTTGGACAAATTTTATTTGATGATCCGAATTTACCAAATAGTAAAATGCAGTAATGTGTTTTGATTCTCCATTTATACATGCATGCAGTTTTTCGAAACAGTGCAGTGCTGAAACTGAACTGATGTATTGTTTCTGCAAACAGATGCACTGTTCCGATGAACAGATGCACCCAATGAACATATGCACTATTTTCATAAACAGATGCACTATTACAGCAAACAGATGCACTGTTACAGTGAACTGATGCACTGTTTTAGCAAACTGATGCAATATTTCGATGAAAGGACACAATGTTTCACACAAACTGGTATGTACTATTTCAGCAAAATGATGGACTGCTATAAGTAAACAAACATGCATTTTCAGAAAAAAAAAAACACATTTAAATTGAACTAATGCCACCTTTCTGAAGAGGCATCTTGTCGTTATATAAACCTGGTTTCATCCACAGGTTTTTTGTACAGAAATTTTCAGATTACAAATATTTTTCTTGTCTTCAAATACTCTGTGTGATCATTAAATCGTTCAGTGCGTTTGAAGAATCCGCCTATTTGAGGTACCGCTATAGTCGGATTGAAGGCCATTTTATCCTGGGAGGAAGATTCCATAACCTCGGGTACAGTGAGGGAAATTATTCCTTAAGGAAAGTCTGTAAATTCGGACGACATGGTCTTAATTATTTCTGTTTCGTCTATTTTTCTGAAAAATAAAATACACCTCTTGGAAAGGTCATTTTGATCTTGTGTTGAGGGTATTTGATATACTTCATTGTGTTCTTGGTTATATACTTGAACTTTAGTTGAAGTTGTTGTTCAATATACAGATTCTGCATACCCAACCATATTGTGGAAATAACATTCTTAAGAAATAATCCTACAGAATCTGTATTGCTTGTTTTTGGAGATTAAAGCTTAAGCTTTCTACTCCGCTTGAATTTAACTAGTGATTAAAAGACATAAAATCTTCATCACAAGTTAAGGTTCACTCGGTTGACGATTCGAAGTAATAAAAACTTCATCGTTAACTAGAAACAAGAAGAAGAGTTTCAAGTTATTTAACTTTATAAATAGTATTCTGGAAAAAAAATACTAAGTTTTTTGTCTTGTGGTGACAGAAAAAATGACAGTGAAAGTCTAATGCATGATGTGGCTACGACTGTGGGGGAAAATAATATTGCTTCATCAAGCCGCATAAATGCTCCACCAACGATGGCACCAGCGGAGAAGCCCAAAAAATTTTCGGGCATTGACTTCAAGCGGTGGAGGCAAAAGATGTTCTTTTACCTCACCACTTCATGTCTGCTTTGGTTCACTAGCGAAGACGCTCCTGAAGTGATCGAGGGAACCTCGGACAAAGATTTCTTCGATATTGTAGAAGCTTGGAAACATTCAGACTTCCTTTGCAGAAATTATATTCTGAGTGGTCTCCAAGACGACCTCTACAATGTCTATAGTGGAACCAAAACATCAAAGGAACCATGGGGGGCACTTGAACGGAAATATAAAATGAAGGATGCGGGAATTAAGAAATTCCTTGCTGCACGGTTCCTGGATTTCAAAATGATAGATAGCAAATTTGTTGTCTCTCAAGTACAGGAGTTACAAGTCATCATATATGATCTCCTAGAAGAAGGTATATTTTTTAAAAATACCGTAGTTGAACAAATTAAAAATGTTCTTAATACTCACATAAACTGTTTTGTAGGTTTAATTATGAATGATGCTTTTCAAGTAGCAGCGATAGTTGAGAAGCTACCACCATTGTGGAAAGACTTCAAAAACTACTTAAAGCATAAACACAAGGAGATGACCGTTGAAGATCTTATCGTCCGACTCCGTCTTGAAGAGGACAATAAAGCTGCTGAAAGAAGGTCAAAGGGAAATTCTACAATTAATGGAGCACATATTGTAGAAGATGACCAAAATAATTTGAAGAAAAGAAAGAAAGTTGAACATGGAAGCAATCAACCCAAGAAAAAGTTTACGGGAAAATGCTTCAATTATGGCAAAATTTGCCACAAGTCCACAGATTGTCGAGCCCCGGAGAAAGGCAAGAAAAAGGATCAAGCAAATATGATTGAATCCAACAAAGAATGCGATGATTTGTGTGTTATGTTCTCAGAATGCAACTTGGTGGGTAATCCTCGCGAATGGTGGATGGATTCTGGTGCCACCCGCCATGTATGTGCCAACAAGGAGTTGTTTTTGTTATTTGCTCCAGCTCAAGTAGAAGAAATGATCTACATGGCTAACTCTGCTACTGCTAAGGTGGAGAGAACAAGAAAAAATTGCTTAAAGATGACTTCCGGCAAGGTCTTGACACTAAACAATGTGTTATATGTTCCGGAGTTACGTAGGAATTTAATTTCTATTTCACTCCTAGATAAGAACGAATTCAAATGTGTAACCATTTCTGGAAAAATTGTAATTAGCAAAGGAGAAATGTATGTAGGGAAAGGCTATCTGACCGAAGGCCTTTATAAGATGAATGTAATGACTATTGAAATAAATAAAAGTTTAAATTCTTCTTATTTGCTTGAGTCTTATGATTTATGGCATGAAATTTTAGGGCATGTTAATTACAAAACGTTATGAAAACTGATTAACTTAGAAGTTTTGCCAAACTTTGAGTGCAATAAATCAAAGTGTCAAACGTGTGTGGAATCAAAGTATGCAAAGCATCCTTATAAGTCCGTTGAAAGGAATTCTAATCCCTTAGACTTAATACACACTGACATTTGTGATATGAAGTCAACACTATCACGTGGTGGAAAAAAGTATTTCATAACTTTTATTGACGATTGCACTAGATATTGTTATGTCTACTAGCTAAATAGTAAGGATGAAGCAATAGATACGTTTAGGCAATATAAAACTAAAGTTGAAAATTAGTTAGACAAAAATATAAAAATGATAAGAAGTGACAGGGGCGGAGAATATGAATCTCCCTTTGCACAAATATGTGTAGAGAATGGAATCATCCATCAAAATACGTCCCCATATTCACCTCAATCTAATGGAATTGAGGAAAGGAAAAACCGAACTTTGAAGAAAATAATGAATGTCTTACTTATAAGTTCTGATTTACTGCAAAACCTATGGGGGGAGTCTATCCTTACGGCCAATCGTATACTCAACAGAGTTTCCCATAGTAAAACACAATCAATTCCTTATGAAAAATAGAAAGGAAGGAAACCCAACTTAAAATATTTCAAAGTGTGGGGGTGTCTAGCAAAGGTTCAAGTTCCTATACCTAAAAGGGTTAAGATAGGACCTAAAATGGTGGACTGCGTGTTCATAGGATATACTAAAAGTAGTAAAACATGTCGATTTTTGATTCATAAATCCGAACATCCGGATATTAATGAAAATACGATAATTGAATCAGACAATGCTGAATTCTTTGAAAATATTTACCCGTATAAAATTAGACATGAACAGTCTAGTGGAGGATCTAAATGACCTCAAGATGAACCAAGTGTGAATGTACATAATGAAGAAAATCCAAGACGGAGTACACATCAAAGAACGTCAACTTCATTTGGATTGGATTTCGTAATATTTCTCTTAGAAAATGAGCCTCAAACATTTAAAGAAGCGATGTCATCATCAGACTCATCCTTTTGGAAAGAGGCATTCAATAGTGAGATAGATTCAATCTTAAGAAACCATACATGGGAATTGGTTGACCTTCCTCCCGAAAATAAACCTTTAGGTTCTAAATGGATCTTCAAAAGGAAAATGAAGGCGAATGGTACTATTGACAAATACAAGGTAAGACTTGTAGTAAAAGGCTTCAAACAGAAGAAAGGCCTTGATTACTTTGATACATACTCGCCAGTAACAAGGATAACCTCGATTCGAATATTAATTGCCTTGGCGGCGGTATATGATCTTCAAATCCATCAAATGGATGTGAAGACCGCATTCCTAAATGGAGATTTGGAGGAAGAATTTTATATGGAACAACCTGAGGGTTTTGTGGTTCCAGAAAAAGAAAATAAGGTGTGTAAACTTGTTAAGTCACTTTATGGACTAAAACAAGCACCTAAGCAATGGCATGCAAAGTTTGACCAAACCATGTTGGCAAACGAATTCAAGATAAATGAATGTGATAAATGTTTTTATATTAAAGATACTCCAAATCACCAAGTCATTTTTTGTTTATATGTGGATGATATGTTAATCATCAGTAGAGACATTTCTGACATAAATGCAACAAAACGAATGCTCGAGAGAAAGTTTGATATGAAAGACCTTGGAGTTGCAGATATGATCTTAGGTATAAGAATCCATCGAACTCCACAAGGGTTAGCATTGTCACAGTCTCATTATATCGAAAAAGTACTTGACAAGTTCAAGTATATGGAATTCGGTATTGCCAAGACTCCATTGGATATGAACTTTGCACTTCAAAAGAATGAAGGTGAAAGTGACTCACAATTGGAGTACGCAAGAGTATTGGGATGTCTAATGTATATAATGAACTGTACACGACCAGATATAGCATGCACTATCAGTAAATTGAGTCGGTACACGAGTAATCCCAACAAAACTCATTAGATGGCAATGAAAAGAGTTTTGGGGTATCTTAAATACACTCAAAACTATGCTTTGCATTATAATAAATATCCTGCGGTACTTTAAGGATATAGTGATGCAAATTGGATCACCGGATCGAAGGAAGTAAAATCCACAAGTGGATATGTATTTACTATCGGTATAGGAGCAGTTTCTTAGAAATTATCTAAACAGACTTGTATCGCTCGCTCTACAATGGAATCTGAATTTACCGCATTAGATAAAGCCGGTGAAGAAGCAGAATGGATCCGGAATTTCTTAAAAGATATTTCGTATTGGCCCAAGCCAGTGGCACCAGTATGTATACATTGTGATAGCCAAGTGGCAATAAGTAGGGCAGGGAGCATGATGTATAACAGTAAATCTCATCATATAAGATGAAGACA
Organism: Capsicum pubescens; assembly: GCA_030864215.1. Taxonomy (NCBI): domain Eukaryota; kingdom Viridiplantae; phylum Streptophyta; class Magnoliopsida; order Solanales; family Solanaceae; genus Capsicum; species Capsicum pubescens. Next base: position 67,771,294 of record CM061541.1, read on the forward strand.
TAATACCGTTAGAGAACTTCTCTCTAGTGGAGTTATCACTATTGACTATGTAAAGTCAAAGGATAATGTGTCGGATCCACTTACAAAAGGCCTATCTAGAGAAGGAGTAGAAAGGACATCCAAGGGAATGGTTTTAAGGCCGAGGACAAGTCATCATGGTGGTAACTCTACCTAGCAGACTGGAGATCCCAAGAGCTAGGTTTAAGGAGATCAAACAAAGTTGTGTCTGACAGATTCAACATTGTCAATTACCCAACCCATTCTCATGATGTAGACAATGTATAGTAAACTAGGATAAGACTTAAGGTGAAAAGTCTTTTAATGATTATCTAAATTTGGTAGATTTGAAAAAATAGTTTAATCTACAGGATTGAACATTTAAAAATCACCTATGCGAGGGAGAAGTGGAAGCCGTTTCAAGGAGAATGTTAGTAAAGGTCTATTCTCTAAGCTCTCACGAAAACCAGGGCGTGTTCATGGCTAAAAAGAACAAAACCGTAAGAACCATAAACGGTAAAAGGCTGGTTGTGCGACATGTGTTTTCTAGGTGTACATTAAATCTCGACGATTCAAAGATATCAAATCTACCGATTGATCGAGTGCATCCGATGTATGTTCACTATGGAAAGTTCAAAGGAAAACCCACTTATCCAGATGCAATCAGTCTTTGCTTGATATCACATACTTGTCCATAAAAAATTTACGAAAAATAGCCATTCCCCATTCATGTGGGGGATTTTTGGGTTCATAGTATGTGAATGAAGTGTGAATGGAAAAAAATGAAGAGAAAAATGATGGAAAGAGATACCAATTTAGAAGGTATACTCCTAAATTGGAAAGTCCACTAATTCTCCCACATTAGTGGTCTCCCACATTAGTGGGAGAAGGGAACTTTGTAGTGTTTATATTAATGAACACTTACTCCACATGATAAGTGAGGCAAGAAAATAGAGATGCCCCGCACCATCGTCGTCGTCACTCGCTTGGCTCGGCTTCAGATTTGGATTTGGATTTGGCAAATGATCGATCGATGAGATCTATCTTTTTGGAAAAAATTTATTTGATGATCCGAATTTACCAAACAGCAAAACACAGCAATGTGTTTTGATTCTCCATTTATACATGCATGCAGTTTTTCAAAATAGTGCAGTGCTGAAACTGAACTGATGCATTATTTCTGCAAACAGATGCACTGTTTCGATGAACAGATGCACTGTTTCCGTAAATAGATGCACTTTTCAGTGAACAGATGCACTATTACAGTAAACATATGCACTGTTCCAGTAAACTGATGCACTGTTTCAGCAAACTGATGCAATGTTTTGATGAAAGGACACAATGTTTCACACGAACTGGTATGTACTGTTTCAGCAAAATGATGGACTATTTTAAGTAAACAGACATGCATTTTCAGAAAAGACACACACCTTTTAATTGAACCAATGCCACCTTTCTGAAGAGGCATCTTGTGGCTATATAAACCTGGTTTCATCCACAGGTTTTTGTACAGAAATTTTTAGATTACAAATATTTTTCTTGTCTTCAAATACTCTGTGTGATCATTAAATCGTTCAGTGCGTTCGAAGAATCCGCCTATTTGAGGTACCGCTATAGTCGGATTGAAGGCCATTTTATCCTAGGAGGAAGATTCCATAACCTCGGGTATAGTGAGGGGAATTATTCCTTAAGGAAAGTCTGTGAATTCGGATGACTTGGTCTTAATCATTTCTGTTTCGTCTATTTTTTTGAAAAATAAAATACACCTCTTGGAAAGGTCATTTTGATCTTGTGTTGAGGGTATTTGATATACTTCATTGTGTTCTTAGTTATATACTTGAACTTTAGTTGAAGTTGTTGTTGCAATAAACAGATTCTGCATACCCGACCATATTATGGAAATAACAACAATCACAAAGTTAGATGACCACTCATGAAATTTACTCAGAATCCTCTTAAAACCGTTGGTATTGGTCTTGAGATTTAATTTCTGAGATGATCACCCTCTATATATTCTTGTCTTTTTTATTTGTAGTAAGTAAGAGACTTAAGTTCTTTCCCTCATATTTTGATTTAGTGATCGATTTTGCTTTTATTTAATCTTTGAAGTTACGAACTCCTAGTTTAATATTAGACGAGTTTATAGAATGTTCGGGGATACACTCATATTGGATAAAATATTCTTAAGGACAATGCCATTGACATGCCTCAAGATTTGAAGAATTTCCTACATGTATTTGTGATAAAGTATTTTTCATAAAATTTCCAACAATTCAACCCTTAAACTACAGTACTCACCTGGAATGTTTTGCTATCAACACAGATAATCGCACCAAAAATTCTTATTGTTGCAGAAAGTGTAAACAATTAAGAAATTTTGTTGGTTCAAAAAGGACTAAACTCTTTTATGTAGAAATTAACTTGCTCTACTATTGCAAGGTCATAGAGCTCACATTCCACAATACGAGTTGCTACATCAGAACTCTCAATAGCATTATCAGCAAATACACAGTTATATATATCAAAAATAAATAATATCTATCAACATTCTTCTGAAGAAATTCAGATTAGAGACCTCAAATTACCTAAGTTGCTCAGACGTTTGTGCCGATCTAGAGGTTGGATCCTTTACGATTCAGGACTACGGATCCAGATAGTGTAGAAATTCAGTTGAAAATAAATCAAATATCTAAAACTAGAGTTCTAAAAATATGTTTAAACTATGAGACATTATATGAAAAACTTAAAAAATAAAAGTTATTCTAAGAAGAAAATATTGATCAAGAGAAGAATACCAGACGAAGATAAAAAAAAAGAGGACTAACATAGAAATTTCTATAAACGAGGTATTCAATTTTCTTATGTTTTGGTTGTATTTGTCTCGATGTAACAACCCTTATAATGTTTTTGTGTATAACTATTTTGCACTTCTCCATTGTTGCTTTATATCATTTGTGAGTTGTGGGGATGCTTGTCACAGTCCCCAAAGCGTTCAGAGTGATATATGTGAGTTTATGATTTTAAGTAGCCTTTAAAGTGCTACAGTTTACTTTTGTCAATATTATGTCATATGAGCATTTGATGGTGATTCCGTCATTTTATTAGATCAAGAACGTCTATTTTAGGTTAGTAGGTTCGAGTTTCAATTTCCTTTTTATGATATTTATGCATTTGATCGAAATACTTATTTTAATTACCTAAAGTTGATTTTGAGGGTAACTTCTTGATAACGACCTCTTTTGTTGTTTCTTATGGTTCAGCTAAGTTTGAAACGTCTAAATTAACCTATTAGCACTATTAGGGTTTTCTGTAGAGTTTGAATGAATCCAGGGTTGGGGATATTTTGCTTATTCATTTCAGTTGTTGATGCATCTTTTGCTGGTGCAACTCGTTCTTCATCACGTTCATGACCCTCCAGTCATGTTCAGAAAGTACAAATAGCTACTTCATCGCGATCACGTGAGAGGTAGGTTACGATAGCAAAGAGTTAGAGGTGTGATGGATTTTGATCAATTTTTCTATATTGCGGTCAGAGTCTCGCGTTCACCAAGGTTTTGATTTGGGTCAGGTAGATATCAGAAGAAGTAGACTAACATCGTGATGAGATAAATAGTTGGGCAAATATTAAAATCCTTTTTGAGGAAAGAACCTTATTTCTTTATTTTTTTGAGCTTGGGATCTCGAATTGAGGTGATTTCAAAGGGTTTTCATGATCTAAACTTGGGTTGAGTTCCTAAATCATGTTTTCATCATTTCACATTTATTTCTATAGATATTATGAATTTTGTTGTGCTTTGGGTATGATCTTCTCGATGGTTATGGCGTTATGCTATTGAATAATGGTGGATCGATGATAGGTATTCATATGTTCATAATGCACTTTAGAGGCTTACTTGGGGTCCATGATATCAGTTGGGATTGAGAAAGTTATTTGACTATTGAGATGATGAGTTGTGAATAGAGAAAGCTTACACAGGGTACACTTGTTTGAAGCGGCCTGAAGATGTCAGCAGTAATTAAGGTGCATGCGTGGATTATTTGCCTTACGGGATTACATCGATATATCTGAGGTTTGGCTGGCACATTGACAACGAGATCAGATGTGTGGGATGACTAGGTTACTAATAAAATTTAGGCAAGAAGGCCTTGTGATGGATCAAAGATTGGAAAATAGGAGTTGTGTGGTCGAGAGTAGGCTGATGAGGTAGAAGTGAGTTTGTTTTGCAATGTAACGCTCCAAAAAGAGTGGGAGATAGTAATGGATAATAAAAGTGTTCTTTTCACCAATAAAAAAAAAGTTGAAGGAATTTAACTTATAAGGATATCACTACTAAAAAATACAGGATTTCCGACCATAAAAAAACGACCACGGAATGTGGTCGGTTTTTTATTTTTAAAAAAAAATAAAAAAGCGACCACAAGTGGTTTTTATTTTAAAATTTTGTATTTTAAAATTTCAAAAAAAAAATTCAATAATTTTTTATATTAATTATTATTATTTTTTACAAATAAAAAATTGTAAAAAAAAAAAAACGACCACTTGTGGTCGGTTTTTAATTAAAAAAAAAATAACCGACCACTAGTGGTTGGTTTTTATCAAAATAAAAAAATAATTAAAAACCGACCACTTGTGGTTGGTTTTTATTAAAATAAAAGGAAAATAATTTTTTTGGAAAAACTACATAGAGTAGCATGCCTGGGATTTTGGGCTACAGGTGATAAAAAAGTTTTAAAATGAGGTGTAGGTGACACAAGTCTTAATAATTGAGTGGAGGTGAAAATTACTTAATTATGAATTAAGAAAGTTTGAGAAATTTCAAAATAACCCACAAGTTTTCAAATTTACACTTTGATCTAAATGTTAGTTAATATAATGGAAAACAAAGGAAAAAAGGTGCATTTTTCTCTCTCCTCATCCGTTATTATTTTCTCTCTCTTCGCGATATTTGTTGCTCATTGTTGCTGCTTCTTTATTCATCATCTTCTAATTCATTATCATCATCTTCTAATTCATTATCATCATCTTATACTTCATTATCATCTTCATATTATTCTTGTTGACCATTGTTATTGTTGTTGTTGCCGCAACTGCTGCTTTTTGACCAATTTCTTAGGTCAAATTTTGTTTCATATATCACTTTCAGCTTTGGTATTTACTTTGAGAGGAGACTTTGGTAAGTCAAATTATATTTTTTAGTTGAATTTGTCATCTGGGTAACTACTAGTGTGCTGTTTTTGCAACAATAGCTTGCACGCGAACATGAATGCAACATAAAAGCAATTTGTTTAAGCAAATCCATCATCTATGGCACCAGATAAATGTTTTGTTGCAACAGTAGACTCATGTTGGATTCATGATTATGGTTCTAGGTGTCCGTAATATGAATAGCATAGATGGGTATTCTGTTGCAACAGATTAATAATTTGTTGCACCAGATTAGTTATCTGTTTTAACAGATTAATAATCAGTTGTACCAAATTACTAATTTGTTGCAATAGATAAATAATTTGTTGTACCATAGTTGTCTGTTGCAACAGACAAGTAGTCAGTTGCACCAGACACGTAATCTGTTGCAACAGAAAATTATTTTGTTGCAACACATGAATAATCTGTTTTGAACAACAAAATACAGCTCCTGTCACAAACCCAGCAGATAACTCATATGTTGATCTTTTGCTATTGATACTGGATTCAAATTATTCCTTAATTGTAGACATGTCATTTGTTGAGAAAAAAAAATAGACAGTATGAAAATTAAATAAGAAATTAAACGTCAAATGCATCGAACATAAATTTTTTATTAAACAAAAAAAATAAAAATACATAGGTAAAAGAAAAGAAAATGCTTGATTATTATTATCATCATTATCATCATTATTATTTGTATAGCCAGCCGTCCAATCTTCAACCGGCAGCAGCAGCGCCCTCCTCAGCCTGTGGATCTTCCGCAGCATCCTTACCCTGACGGCTGCCAACTCCCACTGCAGTTCATGAACTTCCTTCAGCAGTTCCCGCACGGAGTATTATAAAATAGCCACATTCCACACTGGATCAGCCATATCTAGAGAAAACGCATAAGTTGACAAAACACACACGTAAAAACAAAAGTAAAAAAAAAAGAATTCGAACGTAATACAACGTATATTTACACAAAAAATGAAATCTTTTTTATTATAGTTCTATATTTGATTCTATATCATATATATATCTCATTCTATATTTATTTCAAAATTGTTTAATGGAATGGTTAGTTATAATTAATGAGAAATTCCTCCGCTTTCAGGCGAAAGTGAAGATAAAAAATAAAAATCGATCGTTCAAGTATTTCAAATTGAATGGCAGAATGACAAGAAGAGGGACATATAGAAAACTTGACAGAGACAGGAAAAAGCTATCAAGTCCTTGAAGAGAAAGTAGTTGAAGGTGTAACAAGAGCAAGGAATAAATAAAATGCAGTAGAATGAAGGATTGAGTAAGGAGGGACCTATTTATAGAGGATTGAACTTGAATGTGTTAGGCAAAAAGTCACAATTGTTAACCTCCATTTATTAATGACATTTCTTGCTTACTGTGAAAAGTTATGACTTGATTAAATTAAGCAATATTGTGATAAGTCATGACTTTTCAGCTTATTATTATTAATAACTAGTTCTTTCGAGGAACTGTTTTTATATTGAGTTGTGACAACAGATTATATATCTGTTGCATCAGATAACTCATCTGTGACAACAGATATTTGCAACAAATAGATAACTTGTTGCATCAGATAATATATTTGTTGCAACATATAATCTATATATCTTTTTTTAAAAAAAAAATTATCATCGTGACATCCAAATTTTTTAACTTTTTAATTAACTGTTCACCTTCATTTTCTAACGACATTCTTGATTAGTGTAAAAAGTTGTGACTTAATTAAATTAAGAAATATTGCGATAAGTCATGATTTTCCAGAAACCATTTTTATACTAAGTTGTGACAACAGATTATATATCTATTGCATCAGATAACTCATCTGTGACAACAGATATATCATCGGTTGTAACAAATAGATAACATGTTGCATCAAATAATATATCTGTTGCAACATATAATCTATATATCTTTTTTTAAAAAAATTATCATCATGACATCCAAATTTTCTGACTTTTTAATTATATAAATTAATAAAATAAATTTAAAGGTGCAACTGTTCACCTCCATTTATTAATGACATTCTTGATTACTATAAAAATTTATGACTTAATTAAATTAAGCAATATTGCGATAAGTCATGACTTTTCAGCTTATTATTAATAATAATTAGTTCCTTCCAGGAACTATTTTTATACTGAGTTGTGACAACAGATTATATATTTGTTGCATCAGATAACTCATCTGTGACAACAGATATATCATCCGTTGCAATAATAGATAACTTGTTGCATCAGATAATATATCTGTTGCAACATATAATCTATCTTATTTTCAAAAAAAATTATCATCATATCATTAATCTAAATTTGCTGACCTTTTTATTATATAAATTAATAAAACAAATTTAAAAACAAGAATATTTTTGATGAGATTTTTACGGTTTAAATTGTGTTTTATCATTTATTTTCTTATTGTTTTCTGTGAAAAGAAATTACTTAATTAAATTAAGCTGGTAAGTTTTTTATTATTGTGAAAAGTCATGATTTTTAAGACACCCGGTTTTCAATAATCGTTTCTTTAATAAAATAATAACCATTATTTTTATTGAGTTATGGCAACAGATTGTATATCTGTTGTATCAAATAACCTATCTGTTACAATAAATATACCATCTGTTGCAACAAATCGACCATCTGTTTTAGGAGCTTTTTTTATTTCTTCTAACAACTCATTCATCAGTCGCAACAGATGAGGAATTTGATGCATCAGCAGCATTGTTTGTTTTTGTTTGTTGAATGTGTTTAGACAAAAAGTCACAGTCACGACTATTCACCTTTTCCTTAACAATCATGATATAATCCAATGATGCGACTTTTTTTTAAATTAAATAATCTTTCTTTTACGGTTATAAATTGTGTATATCATTTAGTTCCTTATTATTTATTAACGAATCATTTTTAGGAGTATCATGACTTTTCACCACCCACCCTCTGTTGCCACGAGTGCTTAATCACTACCTCCAACCGTCGAAATGTTAAGAATATGAAATAAATAGAATGATAATTAAATATTAAATAAGAATTAAAAATTTAAAGTCGACCAAACCAAACCAATACATACGCTAAAAGAAAGAAAAAACATAACCTAATTATTATTACTACTATTATTATTATCATTTTTATTATTATTACTATTATTATTATCAACCGGATAATTTTCATCCGGCAGCAGTAGGGCCGCCCTCCTCAGCCTTGCTCCAAAGTCAGCCAAATCCCTCTGGAGGTCATCAAACTGCCTTTGAAGTTTTCGCAAGGACTCCATACGAATCTTCTTGTATGAATCTGGATCAGCCATATTTGTACTGTAAGTGTAGTAGAATGAACGAGTGAGAGAGAGAGTGTAAGGAAAGGAGGCCGGAGGGACCTTTTTATAAATGATTGAATTGGAAGGGGTGACTAATAGTCAAACAAGAAGCCACGACTGTTCATATATCCCTTAATTAAATAAAACTGGTGACTTTTTGAATATATAAATTAAAAAAATGGATCTAAATACAACATTTTAGCTTTTTATTGTATTTCAAAAAGAAAAGAAAATTCCCTTAAAATAAATCTAACAGATGGATAATCTGATGCAAAATTTAATCCATCTGTCAGATAACTTACAACATATTTAAAATTTGTTGTAACAGATGGATATATTAATTTATTTTTTCAACAGATGTGGCGTCCGTTGCAACTTGCTAGTCATTTGTTTATTCAATTTAAGCCATAGATGGGCTAGGAAGAATAAGGTGTGTGCAAAAGGATCCACTATCATATGTGTGTGAGTTAAGAAGTATTATTGATAAGGTCACCAGGATAACACACACAAAGTATAATATTTTTGTGAATATAGTTTTTAACTGATATGGCACTGATCATTCAAACAAGATCCTGCATTGTAAAGTTTGATGGGTTCGAATTGACAAGGTTGAGGGCCTCATGAAGATGGTGCAGATACCCTGTTACGAATTACTGACGGTTGTTGCACGTGTTTATGTGTGTCAAGTTTTGAGAGGGGATCAATATTTGGTGTTATTGCAGAGAACCAATAGCGATTGGACTTAACTTTAAGTGTGCATTGGACTCTGAGAACACCTTCGAAGCCTTGCACTACATCAAACAAGAATGGAAAATCAATAGAAATTCCCCTGGCCAAATTTATATGGAAGGGTTGATCGAGAAGATGATTATACGCCAGAAGGAGCCGAAAGAGAATGCCTACGAGGGAAAGGGGAGTTGATGAAAGACTATATCATCTGAGAGCTAATTGAGGAGGAAATATAGGGTAGAAAGTAAGACTTCTAGTGATTCTGGCTGATGAAATTATCTAAAAACAACATGAGAAATCTAAATCAAGTGCAAATATGAAAGTGTATCCGGCAATGTAAATTCGTCTGTTGTCTCTCTGAAAGAAAAATAATGCAGATAGACATTTTGCTAGGAATATGAGACTAGGTAGAATGGTCGGGATTATCACCTAGATAGAAAATAGTAAAAGTCTAAGAAAGCAGCCTTACGGGCATCAAGGGTTGAAATGATGTACAGTAAGTCTAGAAAACTTGCGCCAACAACAACTGCAGTTAAAGTAAGGAATCTAAGTGAAGGCTGAAATTTCTGAATTTTAAATTGCATCTCACGCCTTCTTGTTTGTGGTTACGATTAGGTCCACTACTGTTGACTAATGGGAACCATAAACGTGATTGAAAAGTAAATTGAGTATCATCACTTCCATAGAAATATGGTTATAATTGATTGTGTTTTATAGCTTTAGCATGCTTTCAACATTTCTTGGAGAAGATCAGAGGCTTGCTCTAGTTTGTGAATTTCGATAATTTTCAAGCTTGCATCCAGCTTGTTAATTCTGTATTCAAGCTTGTTGTTGCAGTTTTTGAAGTTGGTCAAGAGTTCCTGATATCTTGTAAGCTTGATAAGGAACACTACCTTCAAAGTTGTGGCATTGAAGAAGGCCTTCAGAACACTTTATTCAAGAGCCTTAAAGGATACATGGACGGTCATTGTGTTTGTTTTAGGTCAAAATATGTTGATGCACACTCAAGATGTGGTCCCAACAGTTGAACAACACACTTTTATCGAGATTTGCTCAATGCAGCTTGCTCAACCAATTTAATAAATTAATAAGCGAGGAGTTATGAAGCGTGTGATCTAAACGACTCTACCAAGCCGATTTAGATCACACGCTACGTAACTCCTTTCTTATTAATTTATCAAATTGGTTGAGCAAGATGAATTGAGCAACGCTCGATAAAAGTGTGATGTTCAACAGTTGGGACCACATCTTGAGTGTGCATCAACACATTTTGACCTAAAACAAACACAGTGACCCTTCATGTATCTTTTAAGGCTTCTGAAGAGAATGTTCTGAAGGCCTTCTAAAATGCCACAACTTTGAAGGTGGTGTTCCTAATCAAGCTCATAAGATACAAGGAATTCTTGACCAACTTCGAAGACAGCAACGACCATCTTGAATACATAATAAGTAACCTGGAGGCAAGCTTAAAAATTATCAAAATTCACAAACTAGAGCAAGCCTCTGATCTTCTCCAAGAAATGTTGAAAGCATGCTAAGGCTATAAAACACAATCAATTATAACCATATTTCTATGGAAGTGATGATACTTAATTTGCTTTTCAATCACGTTTGTGGTTCCCATCAGGTCAACAATAATGGACCTAATCGTAACCACAAACAAGAAGGCGTGGGATACAATTTAAAATTCAGAAATTGCCGCCTTCGCTTAGATTCCTTACTTTAACTGCAGTTGTTGTTGGCACAAGTTTTCTAGACTTACTGTACATCATTTCAACCCTCGATGCCCGTAAGGCTGCTTTCTTTGACTTTTACTATTTTCTATCTAGGTGATAATACCGACCACACTACCTAGTCGCAGTTCCCTAGAAAAGTATCCATCTGCATTATTTTTCTTTCATAGAGACAACAGATGAATTTACATTGCCGGATACACTTTCATATTTGTACTTGATTCAGATTTATCATATCGTTTTTAGATAATTTCATCGGCCAAATTCGCTAGAAGTATTACTTTCTACCCTATGTCTTCTCTTTAATTAGCTCTCAAATGATATAGTCTTTTGTCAACCACCAATTTTCCCTCGAAGGCATTCTCCTACCGCACCTACTGGCGTATAATCATCACCTCGAGCAACCCAACCATATAAATTTGGGCTAGGGTAATAACTATATTAGTTTTTCGTTCTTGTTAGATGCAGTGCTAGGCTTCCAAGGCCTTCTCGGAGTCCAATGCACCCTAAAAGTTAGTCCAATCGCTATTGAATCTCCTTACAATGACACCAAAACTAGATCCCTTTACAATGCTTGACAAATAAACATGAGCAACAACCGACATTAAATCTTAGCAGGGTATCAGAACCATATTCATGGTCCCTTAGCCTTATTAGTTCGAACCTACCAAACTTAACTGTAAAATTGCAGATATCTTATTTGAATGATCTATGACTAATCGGTAAAAACTGCATTCACAAAATCAGTGTACTCTATGTGTGTTTCCACGATAACATTATCAGTAATACATACCTCCCACATATGAAGTGGTTCCATCTACATGCAGCTTATTCCTCCAAACCCATCTTTACTGCAGCCTCTTGTAATGGTTGGGCAAAGGTTGATCAACTGTCAGTTCCTTATATCTACAACATTATTCATCAGAAAGAACATTATTCATTTGTTCAACAGATGTAGAGTCTGTTGTATCAGATGTGGATTCTGTTACAATAGATGTGGAGTTTGTTGTAACAGATTTGGAGTTTGTTGCAACAGATTTGGAGTCTATTGCAATAGATTTGGAGTCTGTTGCAACAGATTTGGAGTTTGTTGGAATACATCAAACCAGCCTTGCTGGTGGTTTGATTTGTTCCAATAGTTGCTCCGTCTGTTGCAACATCAATAACAGCATAAACTACAAAGAAACAACAAATAAAAAACATCAACAACAAAGAAACAACAACATTTATTCCAACATTATCAATAACAAAGAAGCAATATCCTTTGTTCCAACACCATTAACAACACCACACCACAACTTCCAATAACGCCAACCCCACCAATAACATCAATTACAGCATAAACAACAAAGAAACAAACAAAATACATACCAAAAAAATGATACTGCCAACAAGGCTTTTAAACTTCTCCCAACAGAATACTTTTTTGCATATTGTAATAAAAATTCTCGGTTCGTTTATTCAACACTTAAAAGTTCCTTCAATTTTTTTAAATAAATATCATATAGGTAAAAGGTAATTAAATAAAAAAACAGATGTAAATAACTTGCAAATAAGAAGACGGGAATGAAAGAGCAATAGTGAACCATACCTTAGCGTCAAAAGGGGATCAAAACAACAATTTCAATCGAGGAAAGATATGAATTGGTTTAGATCCGAAAGGATCTTTATAAAAAAGAGAAGAGAAAAAAGGTTGTGAAACCCTAAGTTAAAGAGGAGAGAAAGAAAAAGATGAGAGATAAATAAAATAAATTTAGGACTGAAGCTGAGGAGATGAGATAATTCTAGATGTATCATGTACGTAGACGTGGGTTTCAATATTCATTAATTAATATAATTAATATTCATTAATAATTTGAGAGGCACGAGGAAGACTTAGTTTAGTTACATTGAAAAGACAAGATAAGACTACTTAATAAACATATTTTTGAGTTATCCAAGAAAAAGAAACTCTTCATTTTTACCGCATTTTGTAAGTAGTACTTACTACTTTATCTACTCGGACAGAAGCTTGCTTTAAAATTAAAAGAAAAAAAAATTCAAACAGATATGTCATCTGTTACAACAGATAGCAATATCTGTTTAAAAATCCCAACAACACAGTCATCTGTTACAACAGATACAAATATCTGTTTAAAAAACCTTTTTATTTGATAATTAAATATGTCAACTGTTACAAAAGATATCAATATCTATTTAAATATCCCAACAGCTCAGTCATATGTGACGACAGATGCAAATGTCCATTTGATAATTAAATATCTGTTGGTAGCTGTTCTAACAGATGACTAGTGACATTGAAAAGACAAGATAAGACTACTCAATGAACATAATTTTGAGTTATCCAAGAAAAAGAAACTCTTTATTTTTTACCGTATTTTGTAGTACTTACTCTTACTTGTAACTCTTACTTGGACAGAAGCTTGCTTTAAAATTGAAAGAAAAAAATAATTCAAACAGATATATCATCTGTTACAATAGATACCAATATCTATTTGAAAATTTCCAATAGCTCAGTCATCTATTACAACAGATTCAAATGTCTATTTGATAATTAAATTAGATACGTCATCTGTTACAACAGATGTGAATATCTGTTAGAAATTGCGTTCATCCCGACCCGAGTCGTCGATCGATCACTCTGAGTTGAAATGAGCTCTCATTAACTTAATGTTGGGATTAACATTACCTACATTGATTTAGGTGGAAGTAGGGATGAATGAATGAGCTCATAGGGTCAACTATAACTTCAACTGTGTCTTTGCAATTGGCGTTGGTATTGCATTCATCCCGACCTGGGTCGTCGATCGATCTCATTAACTTAATGTTGGGGTTAACATTACCTACACTGATTTAGGTGGAAGTAGGGATGAATGAATGAGCTCATAGGGTCAACTACAACTTCAATTGAGTCTTTGCAATTGGCGTTGGTATTGCGTTCATCTCGACCCGGGTCGTCGATCGATCTCATTAACTTAATGTTGGGATTAACATCACCTACATTGATTTAGGTGGAAGTAGGGATGAATGAATGAGATCATAGGGTCAACTACAACTTCAACTGAGTCTTTGCAATTGGCGTTGGTATTGCGTTCATCCCGACCCATTGAACGTAGCAACAAAAGGAGCGCGATTGTGGAATTCCTGCATTTTTTAAAACGCAGGTATTGCTACGTTTGTTGCTGATTACGCAGGAAATAGATAAATAGATAAACGCAGCAACAAAAGGAGCGCGATTCCTGCATTTTAAAAAATAGATAATCCATATCTTGCAGTTCATGCAAACATTGTGGAATTTATGAAATGAAACTAAATCATGACACTTATACTTACAGGATACCAATGGTTTGTTGAGCAATTCCTTCAACATATTGTACATCAAATGGATTACCCATTTTATCCCGGTATACTTCAATCGTCGACCAATCAGTACGAACCTTTTGGTCCAAAAAGCCACTCATATTAAGGTAAGTAGGCAATATTTTGGCCAGCTTTTGTATCTCAAATGAAGGCCCAAAACGTCTCCTTCACGGCATCGAGTCATAAACTCAGATGTGCCTCTCTTTTAGAACGACGAAAGCCAAAATCCAATGGAATTCATCACCACAATTGATTGGGATGTACACTTCATCAACCAAATGCTAAGGTAAGCCATCCGGAATGCTAGAACCTTTGATGATGTTGATTAAGCATTCCTTATTTCGGAAAACTTCCGACTGTTGTTGAAAATACCTATCGTAGGCATTATTGATGTAAACTTTGTATAAACAATTGTCTGTCGTGTATCTATATTGTTCTTTTATTTGCAACTTGGCCTTCTTTTGGAGGTAGTAAAAAATGACATCAATGTGCTGCACATATTATCAAATATTTCAGATTACGTGATGAAAAAATTAATACGCAGATGCAATTAAATAAAATATTAATTAATAGTAATATGTATGGCATTTAAACCTCATCATTCCAGCAAGTTTGGGGCTGTGATATGAAATAGAATCAATTCTTCATTCCGGGATGTGCAACAACAAAGTCAAACTTATCAAAACCAAGACTCGATTCGTTCACTTTATAGCATTCGTCATTTTATTTTCTACATGATGATTTATATGTGTTAATGTCACGTTCTTACGACAAGAATCATATAAACCAATATCTTTTAAAATTGATTTATGTACCTACCGGCATGATGCTTTAACAGCCCATCGATAATCCATTCTGAATGGTCATTGATCAACTGCATTAGTTTTTTTGGAGCCTCATCCGAGATGTTGAACCCTTCAAATGGGTAATTCTTCTGTTCTCCTGAACTGACGGGCTCCACTTTTTCTTCTTCTTTGGAAGCAGTTGATGGATTATAAACTGTGATATTATACTTTTCAGCAATGGCTTCTACTGTGACATCTACCTGGTAAGCTATAATTATCAATGCTAATTATAGGTATACAACAAATTATCTATCTGTAGCAACAGATGATTCTTATGTTGCAACAGATGGGTCATCTGTTGGGACGAATTTTGAACAGATGATTTATCTGTTGCAACATAAGACTCATCTGTTGCAACAGATAACGCACCTGATGCAACAGGTCAGATAACAGTTGCAACAGATGTATATATTTGTTTGATAATTTTCAGCAGATGTATCATCTGTGTAAAACAGATATGTACCTGTTTGTTTGTTGGAACAGGTGATCTACATTCACCTTCTTCGGCTCATATTGCTCTCATGTGGACCTTGCACACTGAACATCTATGCAAGACAAAGATAGAGCCATTGCAATTTATTTATTTTCGATGCTCGATGATGCCTTGGAAGTATCTTTCCTTCTCCTCTTAGCCACCTTGATCTCTAGTGGAGTGTATGGATAAGAAATCCTCTTTGATGGAATGACACCCCTCTTAGATGTCATTTCCTTTACAGAAGCAGTTAGTGCATTAATAACATTAATTACTCCATCGTGTTTTGCCTTGCAGTCTTGACATTTGCATGCAGAACATTCGCTAAATGTAGCAAAATTTGTACAACCAGTATGATCATAATCATAATGGCTTGTTGTTTTAAAAATGGTAAGAGGAGCATCATTAGCCCCAACAGCAGCACCACTACCACTACGACAACCATCGTCAACAGCAACAAGCCCACCCTCCAAAATTATTTTTCTTGTGATGGTTGTTGCTCCATATAAATCCATTTTTATTCCATCAATGACCTTAGGGTTCGGTAAAGTTTTCACAGACCGTAAAGTAAGAAAAATGACATCTTCAACTCTCGGTTGATCAGAACAAGCCATGGATGGACAATCTAAAATAAATTGGTACATATATTAGAATGATGATGAAATTATTTAAAATAATCATTAATTAAAAAAACTTGATTAGAATTGGACTCACTGCTTCCTTGGGGGATTGAAAAGATCAAGAAATTTTGCATTTTTATCAGTTTTGACCGACAACCATCTTAGGATTCTTGGACAGGAAACTTCTTCCTGGTAGTTCACTTGTTGTCTCAAATAAGGAATGGCTTTAAATTCCCAAGCTTATAACATAACGCCAATAAATCAAAAACATTATTGAATAAAAAAATGATGAATCATATCATAATAAAAGAAATATTTACCATGAAGGCCCATGGAAAGCCATATAAGTTGACTGTCTTTGGCGTCAATAGAGTCAATAAATATTGGACAGTCATTTTGAAGCTTTCATAACCCCAAGGATAACTATTAAATGCCTCAAGATCCTCGGAGAGATTTATTAAACCGGGGCCTATGTTGTTGTTAACGTCTCTCGCCCAAAGAATATTATGTACAAACCAAACCAAGCACAATGATTGCTTGTTCTTCTTTGAGAGTCCTTTACCTTTCAAAGTTTCAATCAAATCTTTACTTTTCAAGCTTGGACCAATAATGGACACCAGGTCCTCACGATCACTCGACTTGCCTTTGTCTTTTTTGGGTCTGCGGGGTGCTTTCTTTTGGGTCAGAGTAGGTATAACTTGAGAAGGAGAAGGAGGATAACATTTTAGTCAGGTAACTATAGCAAACTCCTTCCAACCAAAACAAATAGGCATGCCACAGTAATTTATCCACACCTCATCCATCTTGTCTTTGTTTTCATACATAAACCTACGCTTGAGAAGATCGTATACCATTTTTATCTGGAAACGAGCATTGTTGTCCTCCGAAAAATCAAGTTATTGCCCAAAGAAGCCTTCCCCTGAAATAAGCATTCAATTTTTATTCTCGGAATATTTTTATGAAGAAGTCGAAATATTTTCCCATGGCTGACTTAACCACAAAATCACCCGTTAAATTTGTGGCACCATCGCACTACATTCTCACAGGATAACGATCAATGTTGAATGTTTTGACCAACTCTTCGGTGGAAGGGCTATTAGCATTTGAATCATCTCTTTTAAGACATTCCTCTTCCCCATGTTCATTATCTTCTGCTCCTGATTGAGATAACGCTTGTAAAGCAAGCTCATAGAGTAGTGGATGTAGCCGAGCTGCTGCACTTGTTTCTTTACTTGGACTTGATACGGTTTCTTTTCTTTTTGAAGCCATATTATCTTAAATTAACAGGAATATAAAACAGATTATAATTGATTAATACATCTTTTAAAAAGGATAATAGTAAATCTAACATGCACAACATTAAAAAAGATAGTTTCAACAGACAACATATATGTTGCACCAGGTATGTTATCTGTTGCAACATATAACCGACCTGTTGCAACAGATGAGTAAACCGTTGGAGACAATAAAAATAGATCTTTAATCTGTCCAACCCGAATGCAATGGATGAGAAAATCGTTGGAAACCATAAAACAGATCACTAATCTGTTGCACCAGATATTTTATCTGATCCAACATATAACCAACCTGTTAAAACGAATGAGTAATCCGTTGGAAACCATAAAAACATATCACTAATTTGTTGCACCAGGTTTGTTATCTGTTGCAATATATAAATGACCTGCTGCAACGGATGAATAATCTGTTAGAAATAATAAAATAGATCACTGATCTATTGCACCAGGTATTTTATCTGTTGCAATATATAACTGACCTGTTGCAACGATGAGTAAACCTATGGAGAGAATAAAGATAGATCACTGAACTGTTGAAATATATTACTCATCTGTTGGAAATAAGTTATCTGTTGGATCAATATTGTTCAGATTTCTTCCAAACAAAAGAGTCGCCTGTCGCGACGAATGAATGATTTGTAAGATTGTTCATCTGTTGCATCGACTTTCATAGTTGCATCAGATTTTTAATTTGTTGCATCAGATATTAACATTTGTTGCATCAGATGTCTTCATCTGTTGCATCAGATGTCTTCATCTATTGCATCATATGTTTAATCTGTTTCAACACCATTTTTTCCAAGACAAGCAACAAATCAACCCAGCAACACCAATACATCTCATACAAACACTAAGAACATCAACTGTGAATAAAAATCACCAACAAATCTGAATCAACAGTATGACAACAAGAAGAAGAAATGTCAAAAATTAGTGTTTTATTCAGTCCATATTTCAATACTAAAAGAGTAGTTGGCTCAAGTTCCTCTGTTTCTTCATAATTTTTTACCTGTGAAAAAAGAAATGGGACGACGAAGAACTCGAAGTTGATGTCACCGGAGAAGTCTTCACGTCGATTGACGGTTGAAAGTCAAAAGAAAACTCACCCGACTATTTTTCGTCGGAGATTGAAGGGAGAATTTTACAGAACTATTGGTTGGGAGAGAGTTGAGAGAATCTATCGAGAAAAAGAGGAGACTGGTTGATTTGGATTGAAGAGGGGTGTGGGTTGGGTTGATTTGTATTTTTGAAAAGATTAGAAAGTTTTGAAAATATTAATCAACTCCACAATTAACTTAATCAAATTTTCAAATGATGTTTGACCCTTTAAGTTGGTCAATGTCACCAATCCTTCATTCAACACTTAAAAGACATCTTTCCTTCAATTTTCTCAGCATACCTAAGTCTTAAATTACAAAAAATAGCAACACTTTAATGAAATTACCTTGTGTAGCAAACCTAGCATAATTTTAAGTGGGGGACCAAAATTACCGCCACTCAGAAGTAGGTTCCATTATTCACGCTTAAAATCTTTCTCTTTCCTATAATTACTTTCTACTTTATCATTTTTCACGCTTTTTCTCAGATTTTCTCTTTCAAATTTTTTCCTTCTTAACGTCTTTTGCACGATCTGATAAGGATATTGTTCTATAATTTTAGTTAACTAATTAATTCAGTTATTGCATGTTATCAATTTCTCAATATTTTTTTTTTTAATTTTGTACTGTGAACAATTTCTTCACTTGATCTTTAAGGTTTTGATTTTTGTAGTTGTTAACAGAGAATCAAGGTGATCGGACTTGCTGAATTTTGTTTTGTTTGTTTTTCAGTGAAATTTGATGTTTTATGAGTTGATAGCTGAAAAAATTAAATTTTGGATGAGAATTGGAACTGGATTTTTTTTGTTGCGATTAATAGAGGATAATCGGAGTTGAATGGATATTATAGATGATTTTGGGTTGATTTATTGTTGTTGTTGGTTGGATTTTTTGGAAGATGGCTAATATTTTGAAAAAAAAATGGTTAAAAAAAAATTCTTCTCCAAAAGACAAAAAAAATAAAAAATATGAGAAGAAAAGAAAAGCAAAAGAAATTGCAGAGTCAAGCAATGTTGATGACGATGTTGAGAACTCTTCTGTTAATGAATCTGAAGAAGACATGGAGGAAGAGGTATTTTTCGTTGTCTATGTATTTTTATTTACTGTTATATATTTAGGGATTTTAGCAAAGCTTTATCAATTGGGGTAATATGTATTCTTTTGTGAAGCTAACATGTATTTACTGATCAGCTGATATGTATTTAGGGATTTCAGTAAAGTTGATTTGTGAAGATAATAGGTTAAATATACATTTTGGGTTAACATGTATTTATTTGTATTTTTTGTAAAGCTGCTATGTTTAGGTGTATTTGTATGTTAAATGAATTTGCTAACTTGCATGTATGGAGAAATACATTTATATATGAACTACTCATGAAGAAGTATTTGGCTATATGTATTTTTATTATAATTGACATGTATTTTCACTATATTGAAATGTTGAAATATACATATACATTTATGGTTATGGACGTATTTGTATTTGTGTCGGTAATAGGTATGACTTCATTTTTTATGAGATATGTATTTTATAGTCTACATATATACATTTGCGTTACAATTATTTAACTGATACTTTAACATATTTTTTCTATATTCTTAGGTTGTACTTAAGAACATTGAGCCAACTTAAAGGGAAATGTCAAAGTTTGAAATACCAGAGCAGGATGGAGTTGATGATGAACGTTCAGTTGATTCAGATGATGATTTTCAGGATCCATCACGAAAAGAAATTTATGAACGCTCAAAGTGACGGCGAAGCACCATTGAGGCTTGTTAGGGAAAGCAAGTTAACAAGTGTCACAGAAATATTTGAAGGCTGATAGTTGATGATTTCATTACATTGTGTAGTGACAAGGTCAAACTGAATGTTGAAATTAATTTTAAAAAGTTATTTTATGTTTTGAAGTGAATCAAAGTTACTAATTGTAAAGTGAATGTAAGTTATTCATTTTAATCTTTTATGTTGAATATGTTTTCTATAAGTTTGTAGTATGTGTTTTATTCCAGTGTTCAGTATGATTTAGTACATTGTTCAGATTAAGTTTAAAAATATATATGCACTGTGCAGAGTTGCAATATATACATATGCAGTTTTTAGATTAAACTTCAAAATACATATGCAGTTAACAGCATATGTATTTTACACTTTATTCATTTGATTTCAAGCACATATGCTTCTTTATATATCTATTTTACTGTATTATCATATAATATCAAATACATAATTTGCTTCATATATGTATTTTACTAGTTGTTCATACACTATATAGATTACTACGTGTTGTTATAGTATATAGTTTAACAAATACATTTAGACAAATGTATTCCCGACAAATGTATTTTTGAATACACATCTTTTGTAAATAATTATGTGAAATGCATATGCATTTCATATAACAAATATGTATAGCTCACCATATTTGAAATACATATGCACTAAAACATATGTATTTTTCACAGCAAAAGCATATGTTTTTGTCTTTCAAATTTAGTAATACAGTTACGTATACCTAATAGTCATTTATAAAGCATTATATCAAACGGTAGATAAATGTCACAAAACAAATTTAATAAAAGTTTTCATTATTATTAAAAGAGTAAATAAAATTAGAGAAAATACCCTATTACCCCCCCTAAACTACACCCAAAATGGTTGTCACACACCTCAACTTAAAGGGGGTCCTATTACCCCCCCTTGAACTAATTAAAAGTATAATTTTGACACCCTTAGTGCCTACGTGGCACATACGTGGCACACACGTGTGCCTACGTGGACACTTCAGCGTGTTGTGCCACGCATGTGTCACGTAGGCACTAAGGGTGTCAAAATTACACTTTTAATTAGTTTAGGGGGGTAATAGAACCCCCTTTAAATTGAGGTGTGTCTCTGCCGTTTTGGGTATAGTTCAGGGGGTAATAGGGTATTATCTCAAGAAATTATAAAGAAAGAATATAGAAGAACAAATGTATCATTTGTGATATTTCCTACACGAACGTCTATTGATCCTTAGACCCATAACCACTGCAAGAGTTGATGTTCTTCTTTCCAAACATATCCCTTCCCGATTTTCCACGATCTTTCTCTGAAGGTCTTCCAGAAGGTCGTTTGTACTTCGAAGGCAGTACTATTTCACCAAGAATGCTATTTGGAATTATCCAGTCATTCTTGTATGGTAAAGGATAGATTAGAACATTATACGTTTTCAACACTGTTTTTGGCTTATACAGATCACAACAATATGATCCCTTGAGGAGATTCTTGCTATCCAAGACCGCACAAATATGTGCACATGGTATCTTATCCAGTTGAAATGCATTACATGAGCATATTTTTTCCTTGAGGCAAACAATGAAATGCATTTCTTTTGTCATGCATCGTGTACACATACTCTATGGCTGGTATAACCTAATAATATTTTTAAAAAAGTTAAATTAAAAAAGGTTACACATAAATTTGTAAATGCATATGCTACAAAATGATGCGAAATATATATTTATTTTTTTTGAAACACAGCTGCAAAATGCAAATACACATATTGCTAACAACATATGTATTTTTTATGCTTACTACATATGTGTACTTATAAATACAATAACAGATTTAATATCAACAAATCCCACAAATATACATATCAATTACTGCATATGTATTTAACTGTGAACATTGATTACTGCATATTATTTACTACATATGTATTTTTCTGCATAACAGAGAACATTGACTAACTTAACAGTTCTTTTTAAAGCACATATGTCCATAGATGTTTATACATACAACAACACATACATTTCATACCGATATGCAGTAATCAATATTAAACTTAAAACACAATTGCAACAAATTTGTTACACTTAAAATACAACAACAATCTAAATTTCCAGCAAAAAATACAATTGCAACAAATTTGTTAAACTTAAAATACAAACACAATCAAAATTCCCAGCAGAAAATATAATAACAAATTATTTGTTCTATGTTAATTACAGACAAAGCTATTGACCTCCATAATCGAACACAACTAAAATATACATATTTGAAATTGGTAAAATTATAAAAATAGTCTTAAATTTTGAGAATCAGGCCTCAAAAAAATTGAATTTGAGAACTATAAAAAATTGATTACGATAACTTTGTTGTTCTATCGGTTGAATTTACTGTTGCATTGCTTTTAACTCAAAATTCGTTTACAAAAATTTTAAAAATAAATAAACGACAAAAAAAAATTGAACGGAGCATCAGTAATGGTTGAAAAAAATTCGAACCGAAAATAATATTGATTAAGTACCTTCAACAACAGTAATGGTTGAATTTGTAACCGATTGTTGAATTCAAATAAATTGAACTGAAGAATCTACAATTGAATTTGATTCAACAATATTAATGCTTCGTTTTGAAACTAATGTTGAATTCGAAGAAATTTCAGTCGAATTTAATTCAACAACAGTAATGGTTAAATTTTAAAGTGACGGTTGAATTCGAATAAATTGCACAGAAAAAGGTTCAGTTGATTTTGATTTTGCTAATTTTTTTTCTTTGGATGAACACGTTAATGAAAAAAATTGAAATTTGAATTTTGCTTAGTGTTGTTAACATATAACGAAAATCATGTGATTTAAAAGGTTTTAATGGAAAAGAAATCCATACATTTAATTAATGGGTAATTATATCATATTTAGCTCAACCACTTTCAGTTAATTAAGGGCAGTAAAATTAGTTGTATATGTATTTTTATAGCAACAATTTTTAAAAATACAAAATACAAGTTGTTATACTCAGTAATTATGAAATTGTTGTTATGAAACTAATAATTATGGTCTTAAGTATGCTATTCGTGAATTTTGTCCTTTTTAAAAACCGACCACTAGTGGTCGATTTTTATTAAAATAAATAAAAACAATTTTTAAAAACTGACCACTTGTGGTCGATTTTTTAATTAAAATAAAAAAATAAAATTATTTTAAAAAACCAACCACTTGTGGTCGATTTTTATTAAAATAAAAAGAAAATTATTTTTAAAAACTGACCACTTGTAGTCGATTTTTAAATTAAAATAAAAAAGAAAATAATTTTAAAAAACGACCACTTGTGGTCGGTTTTTGAACTAAAAAAAAAACAAAAAAGTAAACAATTTTTAGAAACCAATAATTATATATATAATCAAATATATATATTGTTTTTATTAAAAAATAATTATATATAAAATCTAATATATATATATATATATATATAATTTTTTGAAATTACACTGATCACACGTAGTCAATAACCAATATAATAATAATAAAAATCAATCAATCTTAAATTTTGTGAAAAAGTTATACTAAAAAATATATCAAATAAAATAAATAAATTATGTTAAACATAATCTTTATCTTTTACTTATGTTTCAATATATAAAATAAATATTTTCCTTTGTATATACGTTAAATGGCGTTAAACATGCATAATCTTTGCATAATGAATATATATGTGTGTGTGTGTGTGTGTGTGTGTGTATATATATATATATATATATATATATATATATATATATATATATATATATATCATACCGTTGAGATAATGATATTATGTTACTATTGCAGTCATAATAATGTAATATATAACCGATAATTCATCAGAATATAACGAACGTGTTCTATTATAAGGTAATATACTTGTGGATATGATATATGTTAATGTAGTGATTGATTGATGAACGATGTAGTCAAAACCTAGTAGAATATAATTAAGCTAATCAAATATAATTAATCGATCACTCATCAGAGTATGTATATGAAATGCGTCGTATTATATTATTGGATAATATACTCGTGTACGTATGTGATATATATAGTACGTATTTAGAACTTGATATAGTCGATAGTGTGTATATGTATGTATATATAGGTATATATATAGTATATACATACTATATAGTGAAGGTATATTAATGACATAAGATAAACTAATTGATAATTATCTGAGTATATGTGAAATACGTTGTATATTATTATGGGATAGTAAAATCATGTATGTGATGTTTATAGTACGTATTTGAAAGCTGATAGACAATTGAATATTGTATATATACGTATATCTCGTGTAGTGACGTATGCAGTAATCGAAAGCTAGATATATACTGAATGTATATATCAAAATATTTTGAATGATACGTTGATATATATCATACTATTGAGGAAATAGATATACTATTTTGGGTCAATGTAGACACGCGTATGTTGTTGAAGTTGTAATAACGTAAGACAAGTATTACGAGGTATATATGGGGAGGGTGGGAGGGAGAAAGTAGGGGAGGGAGACAGAAAATTGAATCTTATGGCATATACTTACCATCTGCTTTGAATTTCGAATTTAGATCGACCACCAATTTTTGGCGGTGAATTTGAGTTTTTTCGCTTACAAGTTTTGTATCTGAGTATATGTGAAATACGTTGTATATTATTATAGGGTAGTAAAATCGTGTATGTGATGTTTATAGTACGTATTTGAAAGCTGATAGACAATTGAATATATGTATATATACGTATATCTTATGTAGTGACGTATGCAGTAATCGAAAGCTCGATAACTGAATCTATATATTAAAATATTTTGAATAATACATTGATATCATACTATTGAGGAAATAAATATACTATTTTGTATCAATGTAGGTACACGTATATTGTTGACGTTGTAATAATGTAAGACAAGTAATCGATAATTTATTTGATTAACACATTGTACTACGAGGTATATATATATATATAATATCGTAATTAAAAGTTAATTAACCAAAAATTTATCTTAATTTGCAAAATTCATTGATATTATTATACGATTGAGGAAATATACTACTCCTGTTAATGTGATGATAAAATAACTAATTAAAAGATTTATATATATACGCATTGTATTAAATTAATTGGATATTGTTATTAATATTATAGAATTTATTAAAAAATTAATTTTAATTTATTAATTTATTAATTTTAATTTATTAATTTATTAATTAATTTTAA